>JAECWI010000448.1:0-1200000 GCA_018150345.1 Drosophila equinoxialis | reverse complement strand
AAAAAACCTAAATGCATTTATAAATTTTAAATATTTGATTTACTAGTGTATGGCATACCCAAGTCGGCGAGACGACTTACTTACTTTATTTTTTTATCATTATAACAATTTATGCACGATTATGCGGCATTAAAAGCTGTCCAATTAGAGTGTGTCCTAAAAACCACACGCAAAAATAGGCAGAAATATGTGTAAAAAAAAAACAAACAATTTTTATGCAAACAAAAATTCAAAAAAACATTTTCTTAATTGATAGAGTAAAAAATTTTTTTTCCTTTTACGCAAAAAAAAAAATAAAATAAAATAAATTTTTGAAATAAAGGAGATGATATTTTATAAAAGTTTTAGAAAATTTTATGAACGACTAAATTGTAAAAATGGGTTGGTTCGGTAGCGACGATACCCATGCAAAAGATAATACGGCCAATGTTATTGATCACACTGACGATATTAATGCTTTATAGCTGCTACTGCTTATATTAACTATAAAGTCAGTATGTCAATTTCTATTGACCCTCTACGTAAAACTCGTTTATAATATTACAAAAGCACAGTGAATTTATTACAATATATAATTTCGAAAACGAATACTTTGACACATTCCAGAGTATTACAAGCCCACTACATCGTGTGAAGCATAAGGTGTCTATCAGAGATCTGCAAAATTCACTTTTTTCTTGATTTACTCATACGGTAAAATTCTGACTCAATTCCACTCCCTGAACGAAAGTCAGTGAAAATCAGCTCATGCTGATGAGCATACGAATTGCGTATATGCACAGCCTTCGGTACACATTTCGGTTTATCCGAATAATCGTGCCATTCGGCTCAACCGATGAAACATTCATATGTACACGAACTCACTGCTGAGTTTATTTTGGGCGTATGTTGTTTCGGCTCAACATTGATTTAAATCAACGCGTATGAGTTTGTTCATGTGCTAAGTCAAGGAAATCAAAATACATAATTTCACAATAGATTATACATACATTTTCATATTCAATGGCAACGAAAAAAAAAATTAACAAAAAAAATTAAAAAAATAATGAAATAAAATAAAAAAAATATTTCACACTCATGTACATATATATATATATACATATATATATATATATGTATAAACGAGTTCAGTGACTTCGGCATCATGCGCTGATTTTCATTCAACGCTGATTTTCGTTCAATGAGGTGAATTGAGTAAGAATTTGGGCGTATAAGCAGATCAAGGAAAAAAATCAATGTTAAGGCGAATAAACTCAGTAAGAAAAAATATGAGCAGATTGGAGTGAATTTAGGTCGAAAGTGAGTTCGTGTACATACGAGTGTTTCATCGGCTGAGCCGAATGACACGATTATTCGGCTATTTTTGTGTATGATTTTTTTTGCCATCACGCCCTGCCGTTTTCTGGTGCTTATGTGGTAATAAAGAGTATCAGCGAAATACACCCAATACTGGGAACAACAGACATATTGATGCTGCGCTACATGTACCGCTATAAGCTCAATTGCTTCATTGAACAATGGAATGGAGTACACTAGCAAGAAAAATAAATGCTTATAAAGATAAGTTTGAAAAATCATATAAATGTATTAATTCAAACGAAACAATAAGGAATAATACATTAGTATACCATGCGACAATAATCACAGCACAATATAACAATATTGTAATTGCAATAAATGATGTCAATGAGAAATTAACTCAAGAACATAGGCATCAATGTAACAAAATAAAAGAAACATTGAGAGAAGATTAAATAATATCGCAATAAGGCGAAATATTGTGATACCAATACGAGAAGACCTAAATTATATAGCAGAATTCGATGAGGACCAGCTAGAATGATTAGACGAGTCTAACCCAATGATAGACCTTGAAACAGAATTTGAAATCGAAATAGAAACATTACAGGAAAATACAATGCCGGTCCAGGTTACCCTATATAGGGAATATGTGAAGCAGGTTTCCTCTTCCATTACTGAATTTGATGGCCACAAGTTGTCATTAAATAGGTTCTTGACAGCATTAAGAATTGTCGAACGAACCAATGGTGACCAGAAAGATTTGACAGTTGAAGTAATTAAATCGAAAATAGTAGGAACAATCCATTACAGGATACAGAATGAGAACACAATTATAGGCATAATCAACAAACTAAAGGGTAACGTCAAAGGTGAACCAACCGACCAATTAAAAGCCAAACTGTTAAACATAAAACAAAAAGGCAAAACGGCATCGCAATATGCAATATATAGACAACTTGCGAAAACAACTTGAGGCTGCCTATTTTGATGATGGCCTAGACCCTGATAATGCCGAAAAATTCTCAACAAAAGAGTCCATAGCTGCCATGGTTAAGAACTGTGAGCATGATAAGCTAAAAAAAGTGCTAGAAGTCACTTTTAATGATGCAATGGGTAAATATATCCATTGCAGCACTGAAATGACTGGAAGTGCTAGCACAGTACTATTTTAACGCGGACGAAATAATAGAGGAGATAGTTACTACACTCAAAGGGGTAGAGGCAATGGCCGAGGTAACTACAACTCCTATAGTAATAACAATTGCTACAATGATAATAACAAAAGAAACAATAGAGGACGAGGTTATAGCCGAGGTAATTATAACTCAAACCGAAAAAAGAACCAGAACAGGAACGGCTTTAATAATAATAATAGCAACAATGACCGAATTACCCAAAGCGACCAGGGAAACGGACAAGCTCCTCCAAATGCTCAAAATAAAAAAAATAAAGTCTATTCTATTAACCTAAGTCTTAAAAATTTTGTATCATTTAAGAATGAAAACAAATAAAAAAATAACATTCTTAATTGATACCGGTGCAGACATTTCAATAATAAATGAAAATCCTGATGTATTTCATGACATCCAAGAAAATAAAACTAGACATTCCAGGCATAGGAAAAGGAGTAATAAACTCCAAAGGCTTTGTCTCAATTGAATTGCAGACAGATAAATATATTATTCCATACGAATTTCATCTGCTTCATTCAGATTTCGCAATCCCATGCGATGGAATAATAGGATTAAATTTCATAAAAACTTTTAATTGCCAATTAGATTACAGCAATTCAGCAGATTGGTATATAAGAAAAGTATAAACTTAGACCACGAAATTTAATGTACTGTAACGATCCTTTCTCGTCCCTTGGGATATCTATGCTATCTCTTGGGCTAGGTTCGGCACAACAAAATTTATTTTGTGCCCCGGTGAAATTAGAACAGGTTTGTTTATTGATTTGTTTTGGTGGTATGTTTATTTACGATTGTTTATAGGCTTGGTTGGATATGACAAATTTCTCTACGGTAGTTCTGGACCTGGACAGCGTTGGTGAGTCACTTCGAATCCCTCGTCGTCCCTTCTTGCCTTCCCTTTGCTCCTGTAGCTGTTGCTGGTTGTTGTCTCAGCCTGTATCGTGTGCTTGATTTGTGCTCCACACCTCTGCACCCCCTTCGCTATGCTTGTTGAGATGGCTTTTGCTTTATGGCTATGGGACGAATCCCGTAGCTATTATCACGAAGCAGGATGTTCCTCAGCAATTGGTACTCGTCAGGATATATAGATCCTGGAATTTCGGCAGTAGGATATATCCTCGTGCCTACCACTGACTTTGGATACTCCTGGAAATGCTTGGCTTCTCTCCAATTCACTCTAGCTTGGGTACGGTGTTTGTTATCCTTATTTAAGGACTTGTTGCTATCGGATGAACTGTACAGGTTACTCGTAAGGCCTGTATAGTTCCTAGTTTTTCTGCTGCTCCTTGTGTTTCCTTGATAAGTTCTTAAGGTTACTCGTAAGGCCTTAGTTACTTGTTACTTGATCAAGACTTGATGACTTGATGATTTTTGATTGATGGGCGTTGCCTTTATATAGGCAGCTCCCACGGCCTCAGGAATAGATTGGTGTAGTACCGCTATACAGCTGGTACATTTCCATCGGCCCTCTGCTTTCACCCACGCATCCACTTGTTGCTATGCGTGGTGAAAGTTTCGTAAATCCTTGGCGCATATGTGCACTTTCTCTGTGGCTGCGCGCCCATTTATTCCTTGTCCTTGTCTTTCTTGCTTGTACATATTGACTTGTATCACTTTCTCATGTTGGCGTCGCCTTCCTATTGGCCGCCCATCGTATCCCGTTGACTTTCTCTGCTTTCTTTCTCTGTCAGCGCTCCCTTTGATCCACTCGTCATACCCAATTTCGCCCATATTCTCTTCATATTATATTTATATACATATATACTAATTGTATTAATTTAAACTATTGTTTAATAATAATCAGCCTGATTAATTTAATATACAACATCGTTTAATTTCCCATGCAATGCACTTTCATACGCATATCGTATCTATTAGATAGAGGGCTTCCCCATTGTTCATCCCTCCCCCTTCGGTTCGCATATTCCCCTATCCAATCCACAAACCATTATCGTTTCATATAATGCATGCATGCCCCGCACCCGTCTCACGGGCTTGCTTGGCCCTCACTTTTATTCTCTTTCGCCCACAAGATTTTTGGCTGCTCGCAATCTAACTGCTTTCGTTCTCATGAGCGTGACGTAGGCAGAGAGCACCCTATTGGCCACCGGTATTCTCCCTTGCTGTCACTCACGCATAGTGTACGTGTGACGTGCGTGTATGCTTATTCAGCGTATACTCATAAGCCCAGTATGCTAATGCATGCATCTCTATATTTGCCTCTCTGTGCTCTTGATTTACCTAATGAGGCCAATGCCCCCTTTTTGCATGCAATTATGCCCTCAAGCCTGGTTTCATTTACTCTTTTACAGTCGATATTATGCATTATGCCTCCCACGCATCTTCCCGCTTGTACGAAATTGCCAGCGGTCGCCTGTGGCTCGATCGGTCATGTTTGATCGTAAATCATGGTATCGAGCCATGTTGGACTTGGTTGCCCATCGCATGTGTGTGCACATCGGTTTCTTTGCATTATGCTTCCCACGCATCTTCCCGCTTGTACGAAATCGCCAGCGGTTGCGTGTGGTTCGACTGGCCAAGTTTGATCGTAGACCACTTATATTGAATTGGTTCGATCCATCAGCAGCAAGTTCGGTCGTATATCGTACGTTTGGTTTGTGTCTCGGCTGTATCTTGTATCTGGTGCATCCTTTGCACCGTTTGATTGTGTTGCTGCTGGCTTGTTGTGTGGGATATTATAGTTAATTATAATGTTCCTCACAGTACCCAATTTATGTTCCAATAACATTCAGGTCTGGTAATAACCCAACACTTCTACCAGCAAGATCCCAAGTGGTACGCGAAAAAGAAAACTATTTTCAGCAGAAGATAACATTATAATTCCAAATAAGGAAATTAAACCGGGTGTTTATATTGCAAAGACTATTGCAACAGCCCAAAGTAATTTTGTCCGATTCTTAAATACCAAATAGTAGGCTTTAACAATTTAAAATGTGAATCACTTCACTATAAAAATAGTAACTAATTCATTTCAGAGAATGATGACAATAGCATTCTGAGGGCTTGAGCGTAGCCAAGCTTTCCTCTATATGTATGATTTAATCGTTATTGGTTGTTTCGAACAACATATGATTAAAAATTTAATAGGTGTTTTTGAACTTTGCAGAAAAAACAATCTAAAACTGCATCCAGGAAAATGCTCATTCCCGTGTCACAATGCACAGACAAAGGAATCTTGCCAGACGACACAAAATTTTACGTCATCAAGAATTATCTTGTCCGACATGATGCAGATAGTGCTAGACGATTCATTGCGTTTTGCAATTACTATAGACGTTTCATAAATTTCGCCGAATATTCCGGGCACATAACAAGATTATGTAAAAAGAATGTTCCGTTCGAGTGGACAGCAGAATGCGAAAATGCATTCCAATACTTAAAAGACAAGCTTATTCACCCTAATCTATTGCAGTACCCAGATTTTAGCAAAGAATTTTGCATAATCACAGATGCAAGCAAACAAGCATGTGGAGCAGTTTTAACGCAAAACTACAATGGACTCCAGCTTCCAGTTTCATATGCATCAAGAGCATTCACTAAAGGTGAAAGCAACAAGACTACTACAGAACAAGAGCTAGCAGCAATACATTGCGCAATAACATATTTTCGACCATATATATGTATATGGAAAACATTTCACAGTGCGAACAGACCATAGACCATTAACATATTTATTCTCCATGGTCAACCCGAGTTCAAAACTAACACGCATGCGGCTAGAATTGAAAGAGTACGACTTTACAGTAGAGTATTCGAGAGGTAAAGATAATTTTGTGGCCGACGCCTTATCGCGGATAACTATATCTGAATTAAAACATATGAATACAAAAGTCCTGAAAGTCACTACCAGGCACCAAAGTAGGGGGTTAACTTCGACCGTGTCGAAGTTTGTATACCCTTGCAACTGTTTTGATAACTCTTTCCTTACCCATAGCCATCAAAGTGTAAAAACTTTTTATCTAAAAAGTGTAATGTCTGCGAAAGAACGGCCCGCAATCTTAGCATAGGAAATAACGAAGTTATTGATGAAACTCACTGTTTTCCACCGATCGTTCCTATGCGAGCTATATGATATAGTCACACGATCTTTATCAAATTCGGCATAGCCATTAACAGATATATCAAACTAACATATATTAAATTTGAAAGCAATCGCATCAAAAGTAACGAAGTTATTAACAAAAGTCACTGTTTTCGACCGATCGTTCCTATGGGAGCTATATGATATAGTTACCCGATCTTGATCAAATTTGGAACAGTTGTTTATAGGTGCAAGAAACTCACCAATATTAAATTTCATGACGATAGCTCAAAAAAAGGGAAGTTATTCAGAAAAGTCACTGTTCGTGACTTTGACGTTTGTATGGGAGCTATATGATATAGTGTTCCGATCCGTCTGAATCCGAAATATACAATGCCTGCAGTATATACAAGCCTACGTGCAAAATTTCAGCTCTGTAGCTCCTACGGTCTAGGATGAGTTTGCGTTGATCCAGAAGGACGGACGGACATGGCTATTTGAACTTGTTTTGTCGTGCTGATCAAGAGTATAAAAATAGAGCAGTTAATAAAAAGGAACTTTTGCCAAAATTCTTCTAGGTCCAACGTATACAAAGGCATCAACAATAATGACGAGATACGGAAATTAGTAATAATGACAAGGTTCGAAAAGTAGTGACCTTGCCAATAACAGAATCTAAATGTTCATTGAAATATGGAAAGAAAGTTATAGCAAGAATTGATGGTATACTTGAAATCAGCCAACTAAAAGTTTCACCGAACGAAAAGATCTTTGAAATTATTTTAATAGATTCTTTTAAAAATATGGACAATACTATATTGAAAACATTAAGAGTAGTGCTACTCCAGCCGGTGACCCTAATAGAAAATTAAAATGAAACAATACTGTCTACATACCATAATGATCCAATTCAAGGAGGTCATACTGGCATTACCAGAACGCTGGCAAAAATCACAAAACGCTACTATTGCAAAAATATGGGACTCCATATCAAAGAGAACATAAGTAGATGTCATAAATTCCAGGTGTCAAAAACAACGACACATACGAAGACCCCCCATGATAATAACAGAAACACCAGCAAAGGCTTTTGATAAAGTTATGGTGGACACAATAGTCCCGCTACCAAAATCAGATAATGAAAATGAGTATATTGTCACATTGATATGCGATCTGACAAAATACTTAGTAGCCATTCCAGTTGCATCCAAGAGTGCAACTAGTGTAGCTAAAGCTATATTCGAAAATTTTATACTACAGTACGGTCCAATGAAAACACTCATTACGGACATGGGAACTGAGTATAAAAATCAGATTATAACAGATATATGCAAGTACATGCAGATTAAAAATCTAACATCTACAGCATACCACCACCAGACTTTAGGGACAATAGAACGAAGTCATAGAACATTCAATGAATATATTCGTTGGATTGTTTGGATGAAATATTTCACTTATTGTTACAACACAACAACCTCGGCAGTGCATGAATATTGTCCATACGAACTAGTATTTGGAAGACTACCAAATCAGTTTATTGATTTTAACAAAATTGATAGAATAGATGCTATATACAATTTAGACGACTACACTAAGGACATAAAATTTAGAATAGAAATAGCATATAAAAGAGCTAGGATAATGTTAGAAAACCATAAGTTAAAGAATAAGAAATACTACAATAAAAATACTTCAGATTTTGATTAAAAAATAGGATATTGTTGAGAAAAGAAATAGGTCATAAACCAGATGCTAAATATATAGGGCCTTATAAGGTAGTGAGTATAGAAGAAAATGATAATATATTAATAGCAGATGAGAAAAATAAGACCCAGAAAGATCATAAAAACAGATTAAAACCCATTATAAAATAAAAATCGGAATGATCAAACGTAAAAATAATAACAATTAAAAAAAAATATATACATATATTTAATAACGAATTTTTGTTTTATCTCTACATTTAAAGAAAAATAAAGAAAAATTTTAATAAAAAATATATAAACAAAAAAAAAAATGCAACCATTTATATCTGGTTAGATTACGACCTATTTGAAATTTAAATCAGACCTGGCAATTTAGCCGGCTCGAGGTCAAGATTATTTCAAAAGGCAACACAAAAAGGTGAGCAGGTTGTCTGTATAGCTATTTCAAGAACTACCAAAAACTATCATCAGCAGACTTTGCTAAAGAACTTCGGAATTGCAAAAGCCATACCATGTCTTCAACGCTAGAATTAGTTGGGAATTACAACAACCAAATGAAGCGAAAAACGTTGGTAAAGCCTACAACACCGAAGACCACCTTTTTTGCATACCCTTAGGCGCTATGAAAAATTAGTGAAAGAGCTTCGCACTTGCCAAACTAATATCACGACTTGTTTTTTCATATGCGGTACCATATAGAAAAAAGGTTTTTTTTTATTTTGGAATAAAAATTCCAAAGTGACGGCGTGCCTTCCGTTGGTGTTAGACTACGACCTATTTGAAATTTAAATCAAACCTTGCAAGTTTCAGTAGAGATAAATTTGAATTCTATAATTAAATGTAGAGATTTCAGCAAACAACATCCCCACCCCGCAAGAGCTACGGAAACAAAGGATCTCGATCTGCTGCAGTTCGCCTACCGCCTTCTTTCGGTTATCGGTCGATTTATCATCGCTGTGATAGGAAAATTACATAAAATTTATGGCGCCCAAACATGAGGCCGGATAAGACGGTTACAGTGTACATGGGGTGATGGTTGCGAGTGGTTTTCTTAATTTAGGTTAAAATTTAGATTCTTAGATATAGTGCTATAAATTTGTTGTTTTAAAGTATTTTACAATGTTTAGTATGTTTAAAAGTGTGGGTTGTGCTAAAGATTGGAGAGGGTTGGTGTTTTTATACCCTTGCAAAAAGGGTATATTAATTTTGGCCAGAAGTGTGCAACACATAGAAGGAAGCATCTCCGACCATATAATGTATATATAGTCATATATCCCACGTCAATACCCAATAACTTATAAATTTTTCGCCCCCTAAAATTATAGCTTTAAAATAAACATTCGTTTTCTGGACACTTGCAATAATAATTGTCCCCCTCAAAATCAAAGCGTGTGAACGCTAACTCATCATTAAAACACAGGCCAATAAAATCCGTTTTATTCATAAACAATTGAATACTTGCAATAATAATTGTCGCCCTAAAAATCATAAGCGTGAGAACCCTGATTCAGCATTAAAATTCGGGCCAATCAAATCGCATCAATATCGATCACGCCACTGAAGTTCTCACAATTTTATCCTATAAATATTACTATAAGACATTTTTGTAATCCAACGAATAAAGTCGTCGCTTTTTTTTATCTTAAATAAAACAAGATATTTAATTGGCGCAGACGGTAGGATCGGTAAAAGTGAACTTGTTATTCTATCCGTGTGACACATAGAGTTATTATCCGTGTATTACATAGAATTAGTGAATAATCACTATAAAACTCCGACACTATAAAAAGCCAACAACAGTGAAAAATATTTACGCCAACTGTGCGCGGAAATATCAACTGTGTGTTGCAACCATAAATTCCAATTGTGGAACAAAAACGCCAACTTTGTGCGTACAAAACGAAAAAAAACACCGCTAAAAAACAAAAAGGCCGAACTCACCGAAGCCCTTCTCAATCAAGCACTGTATTCGTTAAGACAGGTGGCAAACTATGATGGAGCATCAGTGAATCTGACGTCATCATAAGTTCATCATCCACTTATATCCAGCCCGTGACATAAGGCAACATAACAAATTGTTCAGCGCGGAGAGGCACAACGGCTCTCGCAAATTGGATAAGCCAACACCTAGCCGGAACTTAGATCATTCATCACCAATGAATTGAAAACGCAGACTCCCTGTGAGGAACTTCTACGACGCCTCTACAACATCAACTATGCAGGAAACCTTTGTAAGTTTGTAACAGAATTAGAAGGCAAATCCTATATTATAACAAACAAACTAAGTCTGGAAAATTATCCAAATAACACTATTCTTTATACAAATGCTTTAAATAATACTATAAAATGCTTTAAATAATACTACTATAATAATAACAAAAAATTTCGCGATAGATTATTTATGATATAGACACAGTTAGCAAGCTAAAACAAGTAGCTCAAAGAGAAGGGTTATAGGAGAATAGTATAACAGAAATCAGAAAATCAAATCAAAGCCAAAATCAAAACCAAATCGTGGAAAATCTTTTGTACCCAATAGTACAACTCCGTTTCAAACAAAACAATCCGATACAACACAAAACCAAAAACTTTTCCAAGAATTTCAACAAAAATTAAATATTGACAGGGCTCAAAATCCAATGAATTATTAACAGCAAAATAAGAATCTGTAAACACCTATTTATTGTGTGAAAAAGATAAAGATTAGTTTAGAGTCTTCAGATTTAATTTCTAAGTTTTCGGCAGTTGGTGCGTCTAGCTCGTTCAAGCGTCACCGGAAGAAGAGAGAGAAAACTTTCAGTGCGGCACCAGGCCGATACCGATATTTTCCATAGGCGACTTAATACTAACAAACGATACTTAAATCCTAACAATCGAGACTTAAATACTAACAATCGATACTTATTACTAACAATCGATACTTATTACTAACAATCGATATTACAATACCGGTTTCGATATATGCGTGAGTATTTAAAAGACTTGTAAATAATTGGGATCTTACAACTCGGCCGTCCTGACGAAGGATCGACCTCGATCCCAGTGGCCAACCAGGGGGTAAACAACAACATCAACTGGCCAGGTTAAATTTTACCTCATCAGCAGCGGCAGTGGTGGCGGCGGCAGTTGCAGCAACTCATGCTGTCCTCGGTCGGCGTCGTCAGTTGCTCGTCCGGACTGGAGGAGGCAGAAGCAGCAGGCGTGATGACTGTAGCGGAAGACGGCACGGAGGGCACTACGGCAGGCATGTCTTCCCATTGGTCAGCGGCCAAGGGAACGTCTGCGTCAGTAGGATGCGGCCAACAGTATGCATGGCGGCATGCAAGGCATCGAGCAGGGCAGCAGACGTCATCGTCAGATGAAGAGCAGGAGTAATAACGGAGGTACCAGTGGCTCAAATCGCCTCTGACTGTACTGGCAGCGGTAGGCACGGAAGTGGGTACGATAGCAGCGGGTACAGCAGTGGATACGGCGGCGGCAGTCACAGCAGTGGGCACGTGAGCAGCGGGTACAGCAGCGGCGGGCACAATGGCAACCGGTACTGCATCGGCAGGCACATCAGTGGGCACATGAGCAGTGGGTACAGCAGCAACAAGTACTGCAGCGGCAGGCACATCAGTGGGTACGGCAGCGGCGGGCGCGGCAGCAGCGAGTACTGCAGGGGCGAATATAGCCGCAGCGGGGCCGGCAGGGGCGAGTATGGCGGCAGTTGGCACAGCAGGGGCGGATGTGTCAGCAGTGGGCCCGGCAGGGGCAAGTATGGCAGCAGTCGGCCCGGCAGGGGCGAGTATATCGGCAGTTGGCCCGGCAGGGGCTAGTATATCGGCAGTTGGCCCGGCAGGGGCTAGTATATCGGCAGTTGGCCCGGCAGGGGCTAGTATATCGGCAGTTGGCCCGGCAGGTGCTAGTATATCGGCAGTTGGCCCGGCAGGGGCGAGTGTGGCAGCAGTTGACCCAGCAGGGGCCAGTATATCAGCAGTTGGCCCAGCCGTGGCGAGTATAACCGCGGCGGGCCCGGCAGGGGCGGATGTGGCCGCAGTCGGCACAGCAGCTTTCGGTACTGCAGCAGCGGCGGCTCCAGTGGCAGCCGGTACCGCAGCGGCAGTCACAGCAGTGGGTGCACCAGCAGCGGTGGGCATGGAGGCGGCCATCCAAGTCGCAGAACGTGTGGCCTGCGTCGGAACCGATGAAGTTCCATCAGGTTTGGCGGCAAGCGACGACAGTGCCGATTCTTCACTGTCTCGTGTGGCGGTGCCCAGTCGGCGAGTTTGCCCGACTGTGAATGACGGCGGTACCTCGACTCCGCTTGCGCGCAGAGCTCTCGTCATCTCCTCCTTAGTAACTCCCATCGTGGAGTAGGTCAGGACAATTTTCCTTAACTAAGCATAAATTGTCAAAATTGGTGGCGTGCACAGAAATATATCCATTTCCGTCTAGTAATCCCACTTCTGAGTTGTAAACACCTATTTATTGTGTGAAAAAGATAAAGATTAGTTTAGAGTCTTCACACTTAATTTCTAAGTTTTCGGCAGTTTTCGGCAGTTTTCGGCAGTTGGTGCGTCTAGCTCGTTCAAGCGTCACCGGAAGAAGAGAGAGAAAACTTTCAGTGCGGCACCAGGCCGATACCGATATTTTCCATAGGCGACTTAATACTAACAAACGATACTTAAATCCTAACAATCGAGACTTAAATACTAACAATCGATACTTATTACTAACAATCGATACTTATTACTAACAATCGATACTTATTACTAACAATCGATATTACAATACCGGTTTCGATATATGCGTGAGTATTTAAAAGACTTGTAAATAATTGGGATCTTACAAATCCAAAAAATAATGTAGCAAACCAGCCTACAAAAAGGCAAAGAGAAAGTAATAGTGGAATTAGCAAAATGGATACATCCGAAAATTTTCATCAGATCAATCGGAAGAAGAGATAGGGACAATTCCTTCATCAGAATTTTAAACAATATAAACAATAAACCTTTGAGATGTGTAGTCGACTCAGGGTCTTCAATAAATATAATGTCCGAAAACTTTTTAATTTCAAAACCTATTTTCCAAAAATCACATGATTGAAGGAGCAGTAGAATTAAAAGAAACCATTTTCTTTGCACCCAGCAAACTTCGTCTAACAGAACAAAAATTCTATATCCATAAATTTTCTAATAAATACAACATGTTGATAGGCAGAACTTTCCTAAAAGCCTGCAAAGCCCAAATAAATTATGAAGAAGAATACGCAAAACTAGGAAACTATACATTTTATTTCAGAGATATGGAAGAAATAGAAGAAGAAGATAACATAGAATGTTTAGACCCAGACACAAATTTTGCGGTTGAAAATGAAATAATAGAAAGTAATCAGTACAGACTCGACCATTTAAACAACAAAGAAACACAAAAACTAAAAATAGTCTTGTACGAATTAAGTGATATTCACGAGTACAATAAAGCACTCTATTCATACAAAACATGAGGACCCAATTTATAAACGTCCATACAAATATCACCATAATAGAAATATAGAATATAGAAATCAACAAACAGATAAATGAAATGATTGATGATGATTGAACAGGGTATCATTCGAAAAACGAACTCACCTTACTGTTCACTTATTTGGATCGTTCCAAAAAAAGAACATGCTTCCAACAAACAAAAATTCAGATCAGTCATTGACTATCGAAATTTAAATGAATAAATAACAAATAAATAAATGACAAATTCCCGATTCCAGTCATGGATAAAATTCTCGACAAACTAGGAAAATGCCAATACTTTACCACCATTGACTTAGCTAAGGGATTTCATCAAATTCAAATGGATCCTGAATCTATTGCAAAAACAGTTTTCTCAACTAAACATGGCCATTACGAATACACACGTATGCCATTTGGTCTAAAAAATGCCCCGGCAACATTCCAAAGATGCATGAATAATCTTTTGAAAGACCTTATTTATAAGGATTGCCTTGTCTATCTGGATGACATTATAGTGTACTCCACTTCATTGGAGAAACACATACTAACACTAAGAAAGGTGTTTAACAACCAAAGAGAAGCTATTCTTAAACTCCAACTCGACAAATGCGAATTTATGAAAAAAGAAACAGAATTCCTTGGTCATATAATAATAACAGAAGGTATAAAACATAATCCAAACAACATACAAGCAATTAAAAATTTTCCAATTCCAAAGACTCAGAAAGAAATAAAATCATTTTTAGGTATACTTGCATATCCCGATTTCGAAAAACCATTTTCCCTAACCACAGATGCTAGCAATATAGCTTTAGGTGCGTTCATTTCACAGGACCATAGACCTATTTCTTATGCTAGTAGAACACTTAACGAACATGAACTTAGTTATTCAGCCATAGAAAAGGAACTACTCTCTATCGTATGGGCAACCAAATATATTAAGCCATACCTCTTCGGTAGACATTTTGAAATCCTAAGTTATCAAAAAATATATACCAGGAAAAGAGAATCACATAGCAGATGCCCGTTCCAAAATTAAAACAGATGAACATTTTTTAGGATCAACAGAAAGCACTGCAGCTACAATACATAGTGCTCATGAGGATATTAAAAATTACATTCCAATAGTTGAAAAACCCATTAATTATTTGAACAGACAAAAAGAATTCATTAGAGGTTCAGAAGACAAAGCAGAAAGAACAACTTACTTTCATAAATCAAATATTAAAATAACATACAAAGAAATGGCCAATGCTTATGCAAGGGATATAATCAAAAGATATATTTGCAGTAAAAAAAACTGTACTCTATTTTCATATTGAACAAGTTTTTCCCATATTTCTTTATTGAAATAATACGATTGAACGCAAAAACAAAAACCTCAAAATCTAGCATTAAGTTAGAGGACCTTCAAACGTTTTCACAATTTAAAGAAATAATCCTGAAACAACATAAAGAATTATTACATCCAGGAATCGAAAAAACGATTAATTTGTTTAACGAAAAATATTATTTTCCCGATTTTCAAAACCTAACTCAAAACATTATTAATGAATGCTCAGTATGCAATATCGCAAAGACAGAAAATAGAAATACAAAGCTAACTTTTAAAATAACACCAGAAACTTTTAATATCAGAGAAAAATACGTCATGGACTTTTACATGATCGAAAATTTACAATTCCTTTCATGCATTGACTTTTACTGAAAATTCGCAACACTTGTAGAAGTAAAGTCTAGAGATTGGACATCGAAGATAAATTAATTAAATTTGAAAAAATTCTTTACATATATAACCATAAGACGAGAAGTAAAACAACTAACCGAACACCAGCGGACATTTTTATCTATGCAGGTTCACCCGACTATAATACCCAAACAAATAAAATACAGCAAATAAACAATTTAAATAAAGATAGACACGACTTCAAAATCGATACAAGATTTAAACAAGCACCATTAGTAAAGTCAAAAACGACAAATCCATTCAAAAAGACAGGAGAAATAAATAAGCTAGATGAGAAACAATTTGAAGAATGAAATAGAGGACAAAGAGAGGTCACTCACTACAAATCAAAATTCAAGAAGAAAAAGAAAGTTAATAAAAGCAATTACGACAATTGATTAATTACAGGTCAACAACTCAAGACGACTTTTTTGTGCATTATGCTATTCTTAACATTAAAATCAATATGCAGCCAATCCATTGACATAAACCTAGGAAAAGCACCGAACGGTTACTTAATATTTAAAACTGTAACCATGGACTTACCGACAAGCTTTGAATATCATTATTTAAAAGTGAATTTAACGCTAATGGACATTACATATAACAATTTAATGCAACAAGCACAGGAATTTAAGGACATAATCCATATTCAATACTTAACAGAAAAACTAAGTAGGGATTTTAATGAAATACAAATTGTAAAACGTAACAAACGAGGACTAATTAACGGAATTGGTTCAATATACAAATATCTTTTTGGTACTCTTGATCAGGACGATATAGACGAATTAGAAGAAAAAAATCAATAATCTTGAAAGCAATAGCGTACAAGCAAACAAACTAAATTACGTAATAGACACTATAAATAAAGGTTTAGAAGTAATAAACAACCTCAAGGAAAAAATGAAAAAATCAGTAAAATTAGAAGTTCTAATCTTTAATTTTGAGCATTTTACATTGAAGACATAGAAATGGGCATGCACCTCACTATAATAGGAATTTTCAACCCGAAACTTTTAAAACATAATCTCTTAAGTCATGTTAATTCGGAAAAACTAAGGAATACAAAAACATCCACCTGGCTTAAACCAAATTCAAACGAGATATTTATGATTTCAAACATTGCTCAAGAAATAATAAAAACCCGTATCTTTGAGATACTTCATCCAGATGAAAATAATAATATTTTGACAGAAAAAACATACGATAAATACTATTTTAACAACAACACTTTGTTTAATAAGAATACAAAACAAATAGAAACTAATGAATGTATAATAGGCATTTTAATTCAAATCCCGACCACTTGTAAATACACTAAAACATATAAGAATTATCAAACTAATTACATTGAACCAAAAATAATTGTAACATGGAATTTACCGAAATCAAAACTTAATCAAAATTGTGTAAAAAACGACTTAATAATAGAAGGCAATAACATAATAAAATTTACGATTGTACCTTACAATTGAATTAAATATCAATAACAAATTCATTGCTTGACTTAGCCAAAGCATTTTTGTAACAAACAATATCACTAGGCTGAACCTATTTCCTATATCCAAACAAAAGAGATAATTAACGAACACACAAAATATTATACTATATTTCAAACTATTACATTATCCACTTTTGTACTTACTATAATAAGTTGGATTATTAACTTAATCTATAAGTTTAAGGCTATGCAACAAAAATTAATAATTAAGCATTTTTGATTAAATAATAATCGTATTCCCACAGAAAAACTCGAAACCCCAATTGTTCAAAAAATTGAATCCCAAAGTATAAACAAAATTGGTACTCCAATCTTTACAGCTGAGAAAAACCTCTCGCTATATCCCAATGCATCCGCCTGAGGACAGGCTATTTTTTTAGGATGGGGGAGTCATATATCCAACGTCAATATACCCAATAACTTATAAATTTTTCGCCCCCTAAAATTTATAACTTTAAAGTAAGCATCCGTTTTCTGGACACTTGCAATAACAATTGTCCCCCTCAAAATCAAAGCGTGTGAATGCTAATTCAGTTTAAAACACAGGCCAATAAAATCCGTTTTATTCATAAACAATTGAACGGTTGCAATAATAATTGTCGCCCTAAAAATCAAAAGCGTGAAAACACTAATTCAGCATTAAAATTCGTGCCAATCAAATCGCTTCAATATCGATCACGCCACTGAAGGGCTTACAATTTTAGCCTATGAATATTACTATAAGACATTTTTGTAATCCAACGAATAAAGTCGCCGCTTTTAACTCAAATAAAACAATATTTTTTTTTTCCTTTTGGAAAGATAAGATTATATATTTCCAGTCAGCATGACGAGACGAGTTCAAATAAATACTGCAGGGGTTGTATATCTCGGATTCAGCCGGATCGAACCACTATATCATGTAGCTCCCATACAAATGGCAAAGTCACGAACAGTGAGTTTTATCAATAACTTCGTTATTTTCTCAGCTATGTCGTGAAATTTAATATTAGTGAGTTCATCATAGCTATAAACGACTGGCCAATGCTTATGCAAGGGATATAATCAAAAGATATATTTGCAGTAAAAAAAACTGTACTCTATTTTCATATTGAACAAGTTTTTCCCATATTCCTTTATTGAAATAATACGATTGAATGCAAAAACAAAAACCTCAAAATCTAGCATTAAGTTAGAGGACCTTCAAACGTTTTCACAATTTAAAGAAATAATCCTGAAACAACATAAAGAATTATTACATCCAGGAATCGAAAAAACGATTAATTTGTTTAACGAAAAATATTATTTTCCCGATTTTCAAAACCTAACTCAAAACATTATTAATGAATGCTCAGTATGCAATATCGCAAAGACAGAAAATAGAAATACAAAGCTAACTTTTAAAATAACACCAGAAACTTTTAATATCAGAGAAAAATACGTCATGGACTTTTACATGATCGAAAATTTACAATTCCTTTCATGCATTGACTTTTACTGAAAATTCGCAACACTTGTAGAAGTAAAGTCTAGAGATTGGACATCGAAGATAAATTAATTAAATTTGAAAAAATTCTTTACATATATAACCATAAGACGAGACGTAAAACAACTAACCGAACACCAGCGGACATTTTTATCTATGCAGGTTCACCCGACTATAATACCCAAACAAATAAAATACAGCAAATAAACAATTTAAATAAAGATAGACACGACTTCAAAATCGATACAAGATTTAAACAAGCACCATTAGTAAAGTCAAAAACGACAAATCCATTCAAAAAGACAGGAGAAATAAATAAGCTAGATGAGAAACAATTTGAAGAATGAAATAGAGGACAAAGAGAGGTCACTCACTACAAATCAAAATTCAAGAAGAAAAAGAAAGTTAATAAAAGCAATTACGACAATTGATTAATTACAGGTCAACAACTCAAGACGACTTTTTTGTGCATTATGCTATTCTTAACATTAAAATCAATATGCAGCCAATCCATTGACATAAACCTAGGAAAAGCACCGAACGGTTACTTAATATTTAAAACTGTAACCATGGACTTACCGACAAGCTTTGAATATCATTATTTAAAAGTGAATTTAACGCTAATAGACATTACATATAACAATTTAATGCAACAAGCACAGGAATTTAAGGACATAATCCATATTCAATACTTAACAGAAAAACTAAGTAGGGATTTTAATGAAATACAAATTGTAAAACGTAACAAACGAGGACTAATTAACGGAATTGGTTCAATATACAAATATCTTTTTGGTACTCTTGATCAGGACGATATAGACGAATTAGAAGAAAAAATCAATAATCTTGAAAGCAATAGCGTACAAGCAAACAAACTAAATTACGTAATAGACACTATAAATAAAGGTTTAGAAGTAATAAACAACCTCAAGGAAAAAATGAAAAAATCAGTAAAATTAGAAGTTCTAATCTTTAATTTTGAGCATTTTACATTGAAGACATAGAAATGGGCATGCACCTCACTATACTAGGAATTTTCAAGCCGAAACTTTTAAAACATAATCTCTTAAGTCATGTTAATTCGGAAAAACTAAGGAATACAAAAACATCCACCTGGCTTAAACCAAATTCAAACGCGATATTTATCATTTCAAACATTGCTCAAGAAATAATAAAAACCCGTATCTTTGAGATACTTCATCCAGATGAAAATAATAATATTTTGACAGAAAAAACATACGATAAATACTATTTTAACAACAACACTTTGTTTAATAAGAATACAAAACAAATAGAAACTAATGAATGTATAATAGGCATTTTAATTCAAATCCCGACCACTTGTAAATACACTAAGACATATAAGAATTATCAAACTAATTACATTGAACCAAAAATAATTGTAACATGGAATTTACCGAAATCAAAACTTAATCAAAATTGTGTAAAAAACGACTTAATAATAGAAGGCAATAACATAATAAAATTTACGATTGTACCTTACAATTGAATTAAATATCAATAACAAATTCATTGCTTGACTTAGCCAAAGCATTTTTGTAACAAACAATATCACTAGGCTGAACCTATTTCCTATATCCAAACAAAAGAGATAATTAACGAACACACAAAATATTATACTATATTTCAAACTATTACATTATCCACTTTTGTACTTACTATAATAAGTTGGATTATTAACTTAATCTATAAGTTTAAGGCTATGCAACAAAAATTAATAATTAAGCATTTTTGATTAAATAATAATCGTATTCCCACAGAAAAACTCGAAACCCCAATTGTTCAAAAAATTGAATCCCAAAGTATAAACAAAATTGGTACTCCAATCTTTACAGCTGAGAAAAACCTCTCGCTATATCCCAATGCATCCGCCTGAGGACAGGCTATTTTTTTAGGATGGGGGAGTCATATATCCAACGTCAATATACCCAATAACTTATAAATTTTTCGCCCCCTAAAATTTATAACTTTAAAGTAAGCATCCGTTTTCTGGACACTTGCAATAACAATTGTCCCCCTCAAAATCAAAGCGTGTGAATGCTAACTCAGTTTAAAACACAGGCCAATAAAATCCGTTTTATTCATAAACAATTGAACGCTTGCAATAATAATTGTCGCCCTAAAAATCAAAAGCGTGAAAACACTAATTCAGCATTAAAATTCGTGCCAATCAAATCGCTTCAATATCGATCACGCCACTGAAGGGCTTACAATTTTAGCCTATGAATATTACTATAAGACATTTTTGTAATCGAACCAATAAAGTCGCCGCTTTTAACTCAAATAAAACAATATTTTTTTTTTTCCTTTTGGAAAGATAAGATTATATATTTCCAGTCAGCATGACGAGACGAGTTCAAATAAATACTGCAGGGGTTGTATATCTCGGATTCAGCCGGATCGAACCACTATATCATATAGCTCCCATACAAATGGCAAAGTCACGAACAGTGAGTTTTATCAATAACTTCGTTATTTTCTCAGCTATGTCGTGAAATTTAATATTAGTGAGTTCATCATAGCTATAAACGACTGGCCAATGCTTATGCAAGGGATATAATCAAAAGATATATTTGCAGTAAAAAAAACTGTACTCTATTTTCATATTGAACAAGTTTTTCCCATATTCCTTTATTGAAATAATACGATTGAACGCAAAAACAAAAACCTCAAAATCTAGCATTAAGTTAGAGGACCTTCAAACGTTTTCACAATTTAAAGAATTAATCCTGAAACAACATAAAGAATTATTACATCCAGGAATCGAAAAAACGATTAATTTGTTTAACGAAAAATATTATTTTCCCGATTTTCAAAACCTAATTCAAAACATTATTAATGAATGCTCAGTATGCAATATCGCAAAGACAGAAAATAGAAATACAAAGCTAACTTTTAAAATAACACCAGAAACTTTTAATATCAGAGAAAAATACGTCATGGACTTTTACATGATCGAAAATTTACAATTCCTTTCATGCATTGACTTTTACTGCAAATTCGCAACACTTGTAGAAGTAAAGTCTAGAGATTGGACATCGAAGATAAATTAATTAAATTTGAAAAAATTGTTTACATATACAACCATAAGACGAGACATGAAACAACTAACCGAACACCAGCGGACATTTTTATCTATGCAGGTTCACCCGACTATAATACCCAAACAAATAAAATACATCAAATAAACAATTTAAATAAAGATAGACACGACTTCAAAATCGATACAAGATTTAAACAAGCACCATTAGTAAAGTCAAAAACGACAAATCCATTCAAAAAGACAGGAGAAATAAATAAGCTAGATGAGAAACATTTTGAAGAATGAAATAGAGGACAAAGAGAGGTCACTCACTACAAATCAAAATTCAAGAAGAAAAAGAAAGTTAATAAAAGCAATTACGACAATTGATTAATTACAGGTCAACAACTCAAGACGACTTTTTTGTGCATTATGCTATTCTTAACATTAAAATCAACATGCAGCCAATCCATTGACATAAACCTAGGAAAAGCACCGAACGGTTACTTAATATTTAAAACTGTAACCATGGACTTACCGACAAGCTTTGAATATCATTATTTAAAAGTGAATTTAACGCTAATAGACATTACATATAACAATTTAATGCAACAAGCACAGGAATTTAAAGACATAATCTATATTCAATACTTAACAGAAAAACTAAGTAGGAATTTTAATGAAATACAAATTGTAAAACGTAACAAACGAGGACTAATTAACAGAATTGGTTCAATATACAAATATCTTTTTGGTACTCTTGATCAGGACGATATAGACGAATTAGAAGAAAAAATCAATAATCTTGAAAGCAATAGCGTACAAGCAAACAAACTAAATTATTGTATACACGACTGTGCAAAATGTGGTCAAGATCGGGTGACTATATCAGATAGCTCCAATAGGAACGATGAGTCGAAAACAGTGACGTTTGTCAATAACTGCGTTACTTTTGACGCGATTGCTTTCAAATTAAACATTTGTTAGGTTAATATATCTGTTAATGACTGTGCCAAATTTGATAAAGATGGGGTGACTATATCATATAGCTCTCATAGGAATGATCGGTGGAAAACAGTGGCTTTGATCAAAAACTTCGTTATTTCCTATGTTCAGACTGTGGGCCGTTCTTTTCAAAGATTTCTCTTTGTAGATAAAACGTTTTTCCACTTTGACGGCTATCAGTGAGGAAAGAGTACCAAACAACTTGCAAGGGTATACAAACTTCGGCGCGATCGAAGTTAGTAGTTAGTTAGTTATAAGCATATCTCAATATCTCGCTCACGCAAGCTTACGAGCTTATGCATAACTTCACTATTTTTAGTCCGACTTTGATCAAATTTGGTATTTTTATTAAATTCAAGTGTGCCAAATTTGATTGCACCAGGTAGAAAATTACATGATATAATCGAGTTTTTCCAAGTTACATGGGTGGAAAGGGGCATGGCAAAATCTTTACATATACAAAATATGCGCATTTATTAAACAAATATACCTACCTTTTACAAATGTCTGCGCGCTTAGTAAAGTATTAATCATACCAAATTTGATGTCTTTAGCTATTATAGTCTTTAACAAAATCCAATTTGTTTAAATTTTGGTGGCGGAGGGGGAACGGCAAAAATATGAAATAAACTGTACCACCGTAGGTAATAAGTCTACGAGTCTAGCTCTTATAGTCTCTGAGATCTACGTGTTCATATGGACAGACGGACTTATAGCCTCTGAGATCTACGTGTTCATACGGACAGACGGACGGACAGAAGAACGGACGTACGGACAGACGGGCGGACGATTATATCTAGATCGACTCGGCTCTTGATCCTGATCAACAATATATGTATATACTTCATGTGGTCGAAAATGCTTCCTTCTGCCTGTTACATACATTTTGGCGACTTTAATAAAGCATTTCATCCTATGGGTGTATGGTATAAAAAGCAGCTCAACATCAAATGGGGCGTAGCTCTCTTGATACGCAACTCCTACAAATTCGAGAATTTACATCGAACGGTGATTTTGACGCAGTGTCCACAGCATACACGTCAAACCTGAAATTTAGACTAATTTCAGCATACATTCCAAAAAACAAGAGGTTTTTTATGAATAATCTCCAAAATGTACTAGAAACCTTAAACATACCCGTGCTAATCAATGGCGACTTTAACGGTTGGCATAAAAACTGGTGCTCAAACACCAATAATCTTAGAGGAAAAACACTTGAAAAAATCATAACCCAATCAAATTACATCCTAGTAAATTACAGTTCACAAACACATCTCAGCACCCACAATACACTAACAAACATCGACATAAACATTAGCAGCCCAATTTTACAACTCGACAGCCCATGGTACACACAAAATGATCCTTCCATTTCCACTTCATAATCAACCTTTTTAACTCCAATCCAGCAATTGCACAACACTTATATTCCAAACCCATTTTTATCAACGACAAAGCCAACTGGGTGCGATTTTCAAAACTCACAGAAGAATACTCATCACAACAAAGAATAAGCTCAAACATAAACAAAGAAACAGCCACAATACAAAAAATAATTATAAATAAATAATAAAGTACATAAAACAGACACAGACACACCCTATGACCAAACCACACAACATACCTTGGTAGAACATCAATCTACAAAAACTTCGAGACGATGATGTTAAGAATTGGCACACACTTCCAAAAACAATTTGGAGTAATTCCAGACGCTTCTGCGGCCTAAATCCCCAAAAAAACACATTCATTGCATCCTAAACCCAGTAACAAATCAAAATACCACCAACAAAGCAGAAATAGCAGAGCCCTTCTGCGAAAACTTCCCACCTACACCCTAAGCGCCTACACAGACGACTTTAACATAATAATTAACCGAAAGAATAAAAAAAAATTTATATAAACCTAAATCCAATCTCGGAACCATTTTCAACTGGGCCGAATATTTAGGCGCCAAGCTATCCACCACTAAATGCAAGCACATGCACGTTTGCAGAAAGCCCAACTGCATGTGCACTTTAGCAACAGAAGGCATACAAATCCAGAATGTTGCATCACTAACAATACTAGCGCTTCACTTTAACAGCAAACACAGATGAAATAAACACACGTAACAACTCACGCAGACCCTTCATCAAACAATATAATAAAATGTCTCGCAAGTCCAAAATTTAACTGTAACATATCCACACTTATAAACGTCGCTAAAGCTTTACTCAACTCAACTATGGGCACTGCCCAAGAACAACTTTGCGACCTATAAAATGCAAAATTAGCACAGGTTTCAGAATCGCTCTCCGGGCATTCAAAACCACACCCTCCCAAAATATTCTATACGAAACAAGAGACTCCTGACTAGAAGACAGACGCGATCTACTAACAGGAAAAAAAATCCCCACTACACAAAATACTAAAAACATACCGACCCCCTAGAACACCACACTACTTTTCAACAATAGACTTAATAATAAAACATAGCAGAAACCTCAACTTACCCCTTCAGCCCACAAAACTACTTACTCTGACTACTACTCCGTGGAATGTAGCCCAAATAATCACAGAAACGACACTCAGAAACTTTAATAAAAAATATCAAAGAAGATTACTTCGGCAATGCCGAAGTTTTTATACCCCTGCAGTCATAATTTATTTTAAATTTTTAAATTTCTTTCCCTGCAATTTAATTCATTAATAGACAAACAAAACATTCAAATTTTTACTCTTATTACTCCAATTTTTCTTCATCTTCCATCATTCCCTAAGTAAAGCAAAGCAACACGAATACACATACAGTTCATGTAGCGTTGCGTCTGTGTGTGTATGCATGTGCTCTGTTGATTTGATGATGACCTAGTAGGCAGCAAGCAGAGCCGCCGGTAGCGCCTGAACCGATTTATATTGACTGTAACTTGTGTTCTATTAATCCGATCAGATTCAATGGGATCTGAAATTGGTATCATATTGGTAAATTTCATGGGGATACTCCAATTTCTGCAAAACTGTTTCTTCTAGAGCTATATGATATAGTAGTCCGATCCTGACAATTTTCATAATTAATCAGCTCTGAGCTAAAAGTAGCTCAAATCTCAAATTTTATCCCGATAGCTCTTAAGATGCCAGCGTTAAGTTGATTTGCACAGACAGAGGGACTGACGGACATTGCTATATCCACTCTGCTTCTCATGCTGATCAGGAATATATATACTTTATGGGGTCGGAAAGGTCTCCTCAATTTTATCATACCCTCTGTAAGGGTATAAAAACACATAAACATACAGAGCCGAATGCATTCAAATTGACACCATTGACAAGATTAAATACACATACATCTATACAGATGGATCCCAAAAGAACACTATCAGTACCTTTGCCATCACAAATGAAACCGATACCATCAAAACATATCTCCTACCCCAATACTCCTCTGTATTTTCCGCAGAACTCATTGCAATAGTAGAAGGTTTATAGACCCTAATAAATAAAAAGAGGTAAATTCTGCATATGCTCCGACTCACGCTCTGCCAACACAAATAATAATGAACATTACGCCTCACACGCTCGCAATATTATGCACAAAATCTTCCCCTACTCTGGGTTCCCGGGCATGTAGCGATAGCAGGAAACGAACTAGCAGATACATCTGCTAAAAATGCAGAGAAAAAGCCTCTAATAACAAAGAAAACTTTAACTTACAAGACATACAAAAATACTTAAAAAACATGCACATCACAAAACTATAAGCCACATCAACCTGGTACCCACATAAACTAAACAACTACCAAAATTTGTTATCCCACTAGATAAGAGACCATATAATAATAACCATACTTAGACTTGGACACTCCAAAATAAGCTACATACACTACAACGATCAATCTCCCGCTATAAGCCCCTTTTGCAACGACACCATATCAATCGAACACCGTCTCACCAACTGACATACCCTACAACTTCAAAGTCAAGCAATATTTGACCAGAGGGCCGGGGCTAACTTCGACCGCGTCAAAGTTTGTACACCCTTGCAAGTTTTTTTAGAAACAATTTCTTAGAGACTAACAAAGTTATTCAAAAAAGTCACTGTTCGTGACTTTGCCGTTGGTATGGGAGCTATATGATATAGTGGTCCGATCCGGCTGAATCCGAGATATACAGCCCCTGTATTTACAAGCCTATATGCAAAATTTGAGCTCTAAAGCTCTTACGGTCTAGGAGGCGTTTGCGTTGATCCAGACGGACGGACAGACGGACATGGCTATTTGAACTCGTCTCGTCATGCTGATCGGAAATATATAATCTTATCTTTCCAAAAGGAAAAAAAAGATATTGTTTTATTTGAGTTAAAAGCGGCGACTTTATTCGTTGGATTACAAAAATGTCTTATAGTAATATTCATAGGCTAAAATTGTAAGCCCTTCAGTGGCGTGATCGATATTGAAGCGATTTGATTGGCACGAATTTTAATGCTGAATTAGTGTTTTCACGCTTTTGATTTTTAGGGCGACAATTATTATTGCAAGCGTTCAATTGTTTATGAATAAAACGGATTTTATTGGCCTGTGTTTTAAACTGAGTTAGCATTCACACGCTTTGATTTTGAGGGGGACAATTGTTATTGCAAGTGTCCAGAAAACGGATGCTTACTTTAAAGTTATAAATTTTAGGGGGCGAAAAATTTATAAGTTATTGGGTATATTGACGTTGGATATATGACTCCCCCATCCTAAAAAAAATAGCCTGTCCTCAGGCGGATGCATTGGGATATAGCGAGAGGTTTTTCTCAGCTGTAAAGATTGGAGTACCAATTTTGTTTATACTTTGGGATTCAATTTTTTCAACAATTGGGGTTTCGAGTTTTTCTGTGGGAATACGATTATTATTTAATCAAAAATGCTTAATTATTAATTTTTGTTGCATAGCCTTAAACTTATAGATTAAGTTAATAATCCAACTTATTATAGTAAGTACAAAAGTGGATAATGTAATAGTTTGAAATATAGTATAATATTTTGTGTGTTCGTTAATTATCTCTTTTGTTTGGATATAGGAAATAGGTTCAGCCTAGTGATATTGTTTGTTACAAAAATGCTTTGGCTAAGTCAAGCAATGAATTTGTTATTGATATTTAATTCAATTGTAAGGTACAATCGTAAATTTTATTATGTTATTGCCTTCTATTATTAAGTCGTTTTTTACACAATTTTGATTAAGTTTTGATTTCGGTAAATTCCATGTTACAATTATTTTTGGTTCAATGTAATTAGTTTGATAATTCTTATATGTTTTAGTGTATTTACAAGTGGTCGGGATTTGAATTAAAATGCCTATTATACATTCATTAGTTTCTATTTGTTTTGTATTCTTATTAAACAAAGTGTTGTTGTTAAAATAGTATTTATCGTATGTTTTTTCTGTCAAAATATTATTATTTTCATCTGGATGAAGTATCTCAAAGATACGGGTTTTTATTATTTCTTGAGCAATGTTTGAAATCATAAATATCTCGTTTGAATTTGGTTTAAGCCAGGTGGATGTTTTTGTATTCCTTAGTTTTTCCGAATTAACATGACTTAAGAGATTATGTTTTAAAAGTTTCGGGTTGAAAATTCCTATTATAGTGAGGTGCATGCCCATTTCTATGTCTTCAATGTAAAATGCTCAAAATTAAAGATTAGAACTTCTAATTTTACTGATTTTTTCATTTTTTCCTTGAGGTTGTTTATTACTTCTAAACCTTTATTTATAGTGTCTATTACGTAATTTAGTTTGTTTGCTTGTACGCTATTGCTTTCAAGATTATTGATTTTTTCTTCTAATTCGTCTATATCGTCCTGATCAAGAGTACCAAAAAGATATTTGTATATTGAACCAATTCCGTTAATTAGTCCTCGTTTGTTACGTTTTACAATTTGTATTTCATTAAAATCCCTACTTAGTTTTTCTGTTAAGTATTGAATATGGATTATGTCCTTAAATTCCTGTGCTTGTTGCATTAAATTGTTATATGTAATGTCCATTAGCGTTAAATTCACTTTTAAATAATGATATTCAAAGCTTGTCGGTAAGTCCATGGTTACAGTTTTAAATATTAAGTAACCGTTCGGTGCTTTTCCTAGGTTTATGTCAATGGATTGGCTGCATATTGATTTTAATGTTAAGAATAGCATAATGCACAAAAAAGTCGTCTTGAGTTGTTGACCTGTAATTAATCAATTGTCGTAATTGCTTTTATTAACTTTCTTTTTCTTCTTGAATTTTGATTTGTAGTGAGTGACCTCTCTTTGTCCTCTATTTCATTCTTCAAATTGTTTCTCATCTAGCTTATTTATTTCTCCTGTCTTTTTGAATGGATTTGTCGTTTTTGACTTTACTAATGGTGCTTGTTTAAATCTTGTATCGATTTTGAAGTCGTGTCTATCTTTATTTAAATTGTTTATTTGCTGTATTTTATTTGTTTGGGTATTATAGTCGGGTGAACCTGCATAGATAAAAAATGTCCGCTGGTGTTCGGTTAGTTGTTTTACGTCTCGTCTTATGGTTATATATGTAAAGAATTTTTTCAAATTTAATTAATTTATCTTCGATGTCCAATCTCTAGACTTTACTTCTACAAGTGTTGCGAATTTTCAGTAAAAGTCAATGCATGAAAGGAATTGTAAATTTTCGATCATGTAAAAGTCCATGACGTATTTTTCTCTGATATTAAAAGTTTCTGGTGTTATTTTAAAAGTTAGCTTTGTATTTCTATTTTCTGTCTTTGCGATATTGCATACTGAGCATTCATTAATAATGTTTTGAGTTAGGTTTTGAAAATCGGGAAAATAATATTTTTCGTTAAACAAATTAATCGTTTTTTCGATTCCTGGATGTAATAATTCTTTATGTTGTTTCAGGATTATTTCTTTAAATTGTGAAAACGTTTGAAGGTCCTCTAACTTAATGCTAGATTTTGAGGTTTTTGTTTTTGCGTTCAATCGTATTATTTCAATAAAGAAATATGGGAAAAACTTGTTCAATATGAAAATAGAGTACAGTTTTTTTTACTGCAAATATATCTTTTGATTATATCCCTTGCATAAGCATTGGCCATTTCTTTGTATGTTATTTTAATATTTGATTTATGAAAGTAAGTTGTTCTTTCTGCTTTGTCTTCTGAACCTCTAATGAATTCTTTTTGTCTGTTCAAATAATTAATGGGTTTTTCAACTATTGGAATGTAATTTTTAATATCCTCATGAGCACTATGTATTGTAGCTGCAGTGCTTTCTGTTGATCCTAAAAAATGTTCATCTGTTTTAATTTTGGAACGGGCATCTGCTATGTGATTCTCTTTTCCTGGTATATATTTTTTGATAACTTAGGATTTCAAAATGTCTACCGAAGAGGTATGGCTTAATATATTTGGTTGCCCATACGATAGAGAGTAGTTCCTTTTCTATGGCTGAATAACTAAGTTCATGTTCGTTAAGTGTTCTACTAGCATAAGAAATAGGTCTATGGTCCTGTGAAATGAACGCACCTAAAGCTATATTGCTAGCATCTGTGGTTAGGGAAAATGGTTTTTCGAAATCGGGATATGCAAGTATACCTAAAAATGATTTTATTTCTTTCTGAGTCTTTGGAATTGGAAAATTTTTAATTGCTTGTATGTTGTTTGGATAATGTTTTATACCTTCTGTTATTATTATATGACCAAGGAATTCTGTTTCTTTTTTCATAAATTCGCATTTATCGAGTTGGAGTTTAAGAATAGCTTCTCTTTGTTTGTTAAACACCTTTCTTAGTGATAGTATGTGTTTCTCCAATGAAGTGGAGTACACTATAATGTCATCCAGATAAACAAGGCAATCCTTATAAATAAGGTCTTTCAAAAGATTATTCATGCATCTTTGGAATGTTGCCGGGGCATTTTTTAGACCAAATGGCATACGTGTGTATTCGTAATGGCCATGTTTAGTTGAGAAAACTGTTTTTGCAATAGATTCAGGATCCATTTGAATTTGATGAAATCCCTTAGCTAAGTCAATGGTGGTAAAGTATTGGCATTTTCCTAGTTTGTCGAGAATTTTATCCATGACTGGAATCGGGAATTTGTCATTTATTGTGACTTCATTTAAATTTCGATAGTCAATGACTGATCTGAATTTTTGTTTGTTGGAAGCATGTCCTTTTTTTGGAATGATCCAAATAAGTGAACAGTAAGGTGAGTTCGATTTTCGAATGATACCCTGTTCAATCATCATCAATCATTTCATTTATCTGTTTGTTGATTTCTATATTCTATATTTCTATTATGGTGATATTTGTATGGACGTTTATAAATTGGGTCCTCATGTTTTGTATGAATAGAGTGCTTTATTGTACTCTTGAATATCACTTAATTCGTACAAGACTATTTTTAGTTTAGTTTTAGTGTGTTTCTTCGTTGTTTAAATGGTCGAGTCTGTACTGATTACTTTCTATTATTTCATTTTCAACCGCAAAATTTGTGTCTGTGTCTAAACATTCTATGTTATCTTCTTCTTCTATTTCTTCCATATCTCTGAAATAAAATGTATAGTTTCCTAGTTTTGCGTATTCTTCTTCATAATTTATTTGGGCTTTGCAGGCTTTTAGGAAAGTTCTGCCTATCAACATGTCGTATTTATTAGAAAATTTATGGATATAGAATTTTTGTTCTCTTAGACGAAGTTTGCTGGGTGCAAAGAAAATGGTTTCTTTTAATTCTACTGCTCCTTCAATCATGTGATTTTTGGAAAATAGGTTTTGAAATTAAAAAAGTTTTCGGACATTATATTTATTGAAGACCCTGAGTCGACTACACATCTCAAAGGTTTATTGTTTATTATAATTCTGATGAAGGAATTGTCCCTATCTCTTCCTCCGATTGATCTGATAAAAATTTTCGGATGTATCCATTTTGCTAATTCCACTATTACTTTCTCTTTGCCTTTTTGTAGGCTGGTCTGCTACATTATTTTTTGGATTCTTATTTTGCTGTTAATAATTCATTGGATTTTGAGCCCTGTCAATATTTAATTTTTGTTGAAATTCTTGGAAAAGTTTTTGGTTTTGTGTTGTATCGGATTGTTTTGTTTGAAACGGAGTTGTACTATTGGGTACAAAAGATTTTCCACGATTTGGTTTTGATTTTGGCTTTGATTTGATTTTCTGATTTCTGTTATACTTTTCTCCTATAACCCTTCTCTTTGAGCTACTTGTTTTAGCTTGCTAACTGTGGTTATATCATTAATAATCTATCGCGAAATTTTTTGTTTATTACATCATTTATAGTATTATTGAATAGGGATTCCCGGAGAGAAGGAAAATAACCCAGTCTTCATTCGTTGAATTCAAAATATGAACTGATTTTATTTAAAAACTCTTAAACTCTAAGAAGCGACAATTGTTCTTAAAAATGCTTATTCTAATGCCCCACGTTTTCGGGGGTTGAAAAATGTTTATATTTCATGCTGAGCGCTGTTTACTTGATACCGCGCCGCTGTTTGGTCTTAAGTGTTTTCCACAGAATGTGGATGCATGTTTTGTTTGCTATTAAGCAATAATTGTCATATGAATTTTATGACTTACTTTTGTTTATGTTTCATTTGTATATTTCTTTGGTCAATCTGATTTGGTGAAGCCATCTCAGATGAACACGATGTTTATTCTTAAACAATTATTTAAAGCATTTGTATAAAGAATAGTGTTATTTGGATAATTTTCCAGACTTAGTTTGTTTGTTATAATATAGGATTTGTCTTCTAATTCTGTTACAAACTTACAAAGGTTTCCTGTATAGTTGGTGTTGTAGAGGCGTGGTAGAAGTTCCTCACAGGGAGTCTGCGTTTTCAATTCATTGGTGATGAATGATCTAAGTTCCGGCTAGGTGTTGGCTTATCCAATTTGCGAGAGCCGTTGTGCCTCTCCGCGCTGAACAATTTGTTATGTTGCCTTATGTCACGGGCTGGATATAAGTAGATGATGAACTTATGATGACGTCAGATTCACTGATGCTCCATCATAGTTTGCCACCTGTCTTAACGAATACAGTGCTTGATTGAGAAGGGCTTCGGTGAGTTCGGCCTTTTTGTTTTTTAGCGGTGTTTTTTTTCGTTTTGTACGCACAAAGTTGGCGTTTTTGTTCCACAATTGGAATTTATGGTTGCAACACACAGTTGATATTTCCGCGCACAGTTGGCGTAAATATTTTTCACTGTTGTTGGCTTTTTATAGTGTCGGAGTTTTATAGTGATTATTCACTAATTCTATGTAATACACGGATAATAACTCTATGTGTCACACGGATAGAATAACAAGTTCACTTTTACCGATCCTACCGTCTGCGCCAATTAAATATCTTGTTTTATTTAAGATAAAAAAAAGCGACGACTTTATTCGTTGGATTACAAAAATGTCTTATAGTAATATTTATAGGATAAAATTGTGAGAACTTCAGTGGCGTGATCGATATTGATGCGATTTGATTGGCCCGAATTTTAATGCTGAATCAGCGTTCTCACGCTTATGATTTTTAGGGGGACAATTATTATTGCAAGTATTCAATTGTTTTTGAATAAAACGGATTTTATTGGCCTGTGTTTTAATGATGAGTTTGCGTTCACACGCTTTGATTTTGAGGGGGACAATTGTTATTGCAAGTGTCCAGAAAACGAATGTTTATTTTAAAGTTATAATTTTAGGGGGCGAAAAATTTATAAGTTATTGGGTATTGACGTGGGATATATGACTATATATACATTATATGGTAGGAGATGCTTCCTTCTATGTGTTGCACACTTCTGGCCAAAATTAATATACCCTTTTTGCAAGGGTATAAAAACACCAACCCTCTCCAATGTTTAGCACAACCCACACTTTTAAACATATTAAACATTGTAAAATACTTTAAAACAACAAATTTATAGCACTATATCTAAGAATCTAAATTTTAACCTCATGTTTGGGCGCCATAAATTTTATGTAATTTTCCTATCACAGCGATGATAAATCGACCGATAACCGAAAGAAGGCGGTAGGTAAACTGCAGCAGATCGAGATCCTTTGTTTCCGTAGCTCTTGCGGGGTGGGGATGTTGTTTGCTGAAATCTCTACATTTAATTATAAAATTCAAATTTATTAGGATCTCTACTGAAACTTGCAAGGTTTGATTTAAATTTCAAATAGGTCGTAGTCTAACACCAACGGAAGGCACGCCGTTACTTTGGAAGTTTTATTCCAAAATAAAAAAAAAAACCTTTTTTCTATATGGTACCGCATATGAAAAAACAAGTCGTGATATTAGTTTGGCAAGGGCGAAGCTCTTTCACTAATTTTTCATAGCGCCTAAGGGTATGCAAAAAAAGGTGGTCTTCGGTGTTGTAGGCTTTACCAACGTTTTTCGCTTCATTTGGTTGTTGTAATTCCCAACTAATTCTAGCGTTGAAGACATGGTATGGCTTTTGCAATTCCGAAGTTCTTTAGCAAAGTCTGCTGATGATAGAATTTGGTAGTTCTGGAAATAGCTATACAGACAACCTGCTCACCTTTTGTGTTGGCTTTTGAAATAATCTTCTTTTGTAAGATTGACCTCGAGCCGGCTAAATTGCAAGGTTTGATTTATATTTTATATATTTCATTATAATTAAGTAATTTTACACAAATAAAAAAAAAATTACAAAACACAAAAACAAAAGAATACATTAAATTTAATTAAATAACTACGTAAAAATACTACGATATTTTTAAAAAGAGGTAGGTGTAGTATGACCAGTAATAGAATTAAAATACCCGACGCGATGTAGAGTATTCTACATATAAAAGCGTCATATGCACAACACATAACAGTGTATACTACATATTCACATTGTGACACTTTGTCGCTATGTATAAACAAGCGAGCGCAAAATATATACAAATGTAACGCGACCCCACTTGTGTGTGGCTAACCACCAGCGTGGGATATGCCTCGTCAGCATATTCCCTAAGCCTTATGCGCCTGTCAAATATATATGCCATATGCATCTACATACATATAAATATACATACATACATACTACGCTCTCTTGTTCTGCTGAATCCAGCGGTAGAACTTATATACTTAAGAATTCTTTAGCTAAGCTCAAGAACATTTTTCAAATAAAATACAGTGGGTTTTTACCGTCAAGATAAAACAGAACAATTATTAATTTTCTTATTTCTACAAAAGAAATACTATCTACATAGAGATTAGCAAGTTTAGATTTCAGTCCGCCAACGTTTTGGTAACCCAGGTTAAGGTACGAAACTAGTTTTTTGACACACCAGCAGATGATGAGGTCGCAGGAATAGTATTAATTGTTGTTGTTGCCAGGCGAATCGGTTGTCGATTTTTCTTTTTTACAGTATATTCCTTAATTATTATATGTTTCGGGCAAAAATCTTCTCGACATATAATGTCGAAGATATTGGCAGCAACACTAATTTTAAAGGACGGAATGTCCCGAGAACAAGGAAAATTAAACTTTTCCACTGCAATTTTCGAGACGTTAACTTTCTTATTCGAATATAGGCTATAATATCATCAGATGTCACAACAGGGTCTAGCCTTGAAGCAAATATATGTTTCTTTGGTGGAATGCCAACGAGAGACCGCGGTCCCGAAGCGGCAGCCGCAGCAGCAACGTTGGACAAGTCACCCACTGCTGCAGTCAACCTGTTCACGAGGCCCTCGATACTTTTAGAACTATCGGCAATTTCCATTGGAATGGGTAATTGCTCGGACACATGGGACACTACAAAACGTATCGTTTTTAAGAGATCATTCCCAGGTTTTACCGGTAATTCCTTATTAATCGCATTCACAAAAACGATTTCAATTGCTGTAAATTGAGAGAGGTCGGTCGAACCCCAAGGACTGGTTCTGTTACCTGCCCTCAAAGTGTCAAAACTATCTGTATCAACTTCCCGGCAAGCATCACATCCATATTTCAAGCCACCACCTTTAGCAATAGACTCCTTGATTCTGCCTGTGTAACCTGCACACTTAACGTGAACCGCATTGTCACACAACCAACAAAGAATATAATCATGGGAGTCAGCCGCATTATTGGCAACTATGCAATTATTTTTTAGGCAGAAAACAATTTTATCAAAAAGTTAAATTTATTTTAAACAAGGAATAAAAAAAATAAAAAATAAAAATTGTAAAGGTGAAAATCTGTGTATAAGAATATTCTGACCAGTTCTGACACAAGGGTTAGTGTGCAGAGTAAGCCTTCACAACTAAAGAAATTAAGAAGCCGCGGGTAGGTAAAAGACGAGAGCGCAAATCAAACAAGAATAGAAAAGAGCGGGAGAGCGCGTTAAATTGAACGCATGCAACAACAATTTATACGCAAAAGCGCGAGAGTTAGCTAAAACGGTAAAGACATAAAAGCAAAAGAGATAAGCAAAACAACAACACCGCCGATTCAAGTATTGTTGTAAGCTTTAATTTATGTATATTTAAACAAAAGCGACTGCAAGAATTCGCGAAATCAAAATCAAATTCGGATGCTGAAATTTTAACTAAACCGATGAGTTTAAAATTTATAAAATAGTTTCTAATCGCGAGAAAAAAAATAAAGTTTAATAAGCGCAAAAAAAAAACACGTCCGTCCTCCGAGTGAAAAGTTTTTTTTCCCCTGATTACTTTATTTATTATTATTACAGGATATATTTTGTTGTCATCGGGCTTCAGATCAACTAATTAAAATAAAAATGAAAAAACGCAGTTTCTACTTTATTTTTGTACCGATATATTTCAGTTGCGCAGCGGCAACCGTCTTCAGGCCACTACAATAGAGTGCAAGAACATTTGACAATTATGTGACATTTAACCAACTTTTAACATACATTGTTGAGTTAACAAATAATTTTTGTCAAGTAAATGTCTGTATATGTGAGCGCAATTTTCGGTATCAGTCTTAAAGTTAAGTGGTGTGGCGCTTGAAATATGGATGATATGTAGCATCTCCTTGGAAACCTTATGTTGTGGTGCCGCTTTTCATCTAATATTATTGTTTCTTTGAAAATCGGTGCATAGTCACTAGTTGCACAGTGTGGCATTAGTGCGGTTTTTGGAGTGTCTATATAATTTCCCATTTCGTCCCTATATATATCTTATTTCATGGTATGTTTCCTTATCCATTGCTGTATTTATTATCATCGTCTTAGGGTGTTTTGAGTTGAAATTGATGATTCGTCCTGATGCTTTTGGCTTCCTATACCATTTTATTTTTAATTCGTTTTCTCGTCTGATGATCATAGAGTCAAAATACGCCAGTTTTTCATTGTCTTTCAGTTCCATAGTGCATTTAGTATTTCTGTCAAAAGAATTTAGGGTGTCCAGTGTGTTATCAATGTTATCTTGGTGTATTATTGAGAAAATGTCATCCACATATTTCGTCAATAATCTTGGTGGTCTGGTTAGTTTATCCATGGTGGTGTCCAGAAGAAGGAGATCCCATCGGCTTTCCTTTTTATTGTATGAATGTTTGGTCGTTATACGTAAAATATCTCTTTTCTTGGTGTTCCTGTATTTTAGTCCATTTATTCCTGTGTAAAATGCTGAATCCGTTGGTATCCTTGGAAATATTGATAACACGTCATAATAATTTCTTATTGTCACAAATGTAAGAGTTGTTTATGTGTTGTTTAAATTCAAATGTATTTCTTATGGTATAGTTAGAGTTCAATGTTATATTCCTTAAAATTTGTATGTTTATATAATTTGCGAAGTCCATAAGATGGTTAGCCAATTGACGAGCAAATTAGTCTCAATGGTGTCCCTTATTTGTGTTTTTTTGGTCATCCATGTCCATGTTGTTCTTTGTTTGCAATCGTGTTGTTGTTGTTTTCATTTTCATTATATCCTTTGTCAGATGTTAATATCAAAATATCGTCATGTTCTTTACGAAATTTGTATGTCCGTTGAGTTATATCTAATATTGCACGATATGTTGGATTTATGTATTTCATCGCTCTATGCTCTTTAACCATTAAAGAGAACGCAGTACGCGCTGCTTCTTATTTCTCTTTTTCCCTGATCGTCTGAACTGTTTCCTTTACATCCGCAAAGTACTTATGAGAGGGAATTTCTTGTGTTCCATGGGAAGAGCAAACTTTGGACCCTTTGCTAGTAATGATTTCATATCCGGCGGGAACTCCAACTCTTTCTCATGTACAGTTCAGTTCTGTTGTTGTTAAAGAGTAATTTGTTGTTGAGTCTTTTGAGAGAGTTATTTTTATGTTTCATAGGAAGGTTTAATATTTTTGTGTGAAAGAAATACGTGTATCTGTCCAATGTTTGTTAATGTCTGGAACTGTGTTATTGTCAAACTTTAAAATATTATCACATCTTGTGGTATTTTTTATTAAATTGGGAATTAATTTAAATTTTCTATATTTTAATAGAAATTTTAAACTACTTTTCAGTCTTAATAATTTCTTGGAGGTAGTCTATGAATGTCTATGAATTGTTGTTTTTGTGCTTCTGTAGTTTAATTTTATTTTCGCAAATCCCATGGTTAGAGTTGCGATCGCCGGGCCATCCGTTGTTGTCATTGTGATAGTTTTAGATCTTTGTGTTGTTATAATTTATCTAAAACTGTTCGAGTTACGTCAGGTGTCTTCTAAGGCAGTCATCTAGGTCCACTGTTATTTACCTTGTTTATAGATGAATTGCCTTGGCCTTGGCTCATTCACGCGTGCTCATGTTTGCGGATGACGTCAAGATTTGTTATTCCTACAATGATCCATTTTTCCATTAGTACTTGCAATCAGATTTCGATGCTTTCTGTGATTGGTACCACGTTAAAAAAAGTTAGTTAAAAAATTTGTCTCGGCTCCTGGCTTATTACTCTATTAACATTGTGTATGTTCATTTAAACACGTAGGCGTTATTTTTGACCCAAAACTTTCATTTAAATTTCATACATATTGATGACCCCTACGTAACAGTGTGCTAGCTACGTAGAGTGTGCTAGCTAGTGTGGAATCCTCAATATGATGTTCACCAGCGTTGTATTGAATCGGTACAGAAGCAATTCTCTAAGCTCGAGTTACACGGTCTAAATTGGGACCCGAGTCTTCGCCTACCTTCTTATTCTGACAGACTTCTTCTTATTAATCTTCCTTCACTTTACAACCGTAGGCTCGTATTTGGCATTCTCTTTCTACATAAAGTAGTCAACGGTGAAGTCATTTCTACTGATTTACTAGATACTCTATATTTTTTGTGTCCCTTCACGACGGATCAAAATTTTTTTTTTTTCACCTTAGTAGATGTCCGACTAACTATTCTCTTCACGAACCTTTTCGTGTTCTTTGCCAATATTTAACAACCTTTCTCACCTTATCTCTCCTCATCTTTCTGTCACTTCTCTTCGCGCAATAACTTTTTTTTACTCACCTTAGTAGATGTCTGACTAACTATTCTTTTCACGACCTTTTTCTTGTTCTTTGCCAATCTTGTAACAACCTTTCTCATCTTATCTCTCCTCATCTTTCTGTCTTCTCTTCGCGCTATACTTTTTAATATTCTACAACGAACACGCTAAATATATTCTAAACTTGAATTGCTTGCAACTCATCCTTGACCACATTGGCTGTGAATCGAGGCATAGCTGGCGCTTTGTGCAAATAAAATACTTCCACAGGGTCGGGGATATACACTGCGCGTCATCAGGTTAGCGCCCCCCCATTCTCTACATGTATTTTCTAATTTTTACTTTCCCATTGCACTGGATTTCGTAAAATTTTTTTGTGGTTGTTACAATACTCGTTTGTGATAATTATGGCAAAAGAAGAAAGCTATATATATGTTATATATTTTTGTGCGTCATCAGATTAGCGCCCCCAACTGCAATTTTAGTTATCTCGCTTAATCTAGCAATCACGGACACCAATTTTTTTTTTTGTATCACAAGTCAATTGTATTCTTTAGTTTACCGTTTAATATGGGAAAAAAAACTATTTTATCTGTGGAAGAAAAATCAAAGATTGAAGCTTATTCGAAAATGGGCCTGTCAGTGCACAAAATTGGAGAAAAATCTGGTAGGCACAGGAAAACTATATCCAATTTTCTTCAAAATAAGGAGAAATACGGAATGAACTATAAAGGGGGAAACAATCGAGTAGTTTCCCAAACAGATAAACGGAGAATTCTGCTAAAATAAAGGAAAAAACTAATGTAAAAGCGAGTGTATCCAGTGTGCTAAGAGTTATTCGGGAAGCTGAACACTTGCAGCGACGGAAGCTAAAAAAGAAACCGCCACTTAATCACCTGCGGAAAGAAGCTCGCCTTAATTTTGCCCGAGCCCATATGGATTGGACTTCGCGATGGAAGTATGTCGTTTTTTCAGACGAGAAAAAGTTTAACTTTTAAGGCCCTGATGGGTATAATTATTATTTCCACGATCTCCGTAAGGACGAGCATCATTTGGACCGTTTGCACAGTCGAATCGGAGGTGTAATGGTGTGGGGAGCCATCTCTTATTACGGAACCTTCGAGTTGCAGTTCTTGACAACGCGAATGAATGCGGAGAACTACAAGGACGTGCTAAAAACAGCATTTCCCCAAATAAAAAATACATTTGGGAATTTGCAGTGGTATTTCCAGCACGATAGTGCCCCAATATACACCGCCAGGACCGTGAAAATGTGGATGCAGAGCCAAAATGTAGAAGTACTTGGATGGCCCCCATAGTCGCCGGACATAAGTATTATAGAGAATCTGGGGATGGATAGCTAAGACGGTCTACGAGTCCGGAAAGCAATATAATTCAAAATCGGAGCTTATAAAAGGCATTAAAGACGCTTGGTCGTTAATTTCATTGAATTACATTGCTAAATTGTATGATTCGATGCCTAATCGAATTTTCGAAGTTATAACAAACAAAGGCGGGACCACCCATTATTAATAAATGAATCTCATAACTTTCAATATTTAAATTTGTCCTATTTTAAAGAGAATTCACTGAATTATGGTGTAAAAAATTTTAGTCAATTATTCCAAACGGTTTGGAAAATATTTAACATTTACGGTGAGTGTAAGGGGGGCGCTAACCTGACGATGCGCAGTGTATTGTAGTTGTATATAAAGCTAAGCTACCTTCTTTAATTAATTGTTATCGGTCAATTAAATTAAGCTTTTTTCTCTACTGCGTGTTAGTTGACGTAAATAAATAATTAAACTAATTAATTTATATATATATAGGATTGTAGTATTTACGATATTAAATTGTATTTGTAAGTTATTTTGTCTACCAAATGCATACTAGTTCATATGGACAATAATATTGTGTTACTGATGGTGTTGTGTTAAAACAATACAGGAAATACTGTAACCATATGTCCCAATCAGTTTTATCTACTGAATTATATAAACGAATGTACTCATTGAATGTTCTATGACTTCTTTCAACGGTACCTAATGTCTGGTGGTGGTGTGCTGTAGATGTTATGTTATTTATTTTTAAATATTTGCACAAGCCAGTTATAATGGAAATTTTATATCCTGTTCCCATGTCCGTAATGAACGTCTTCATTGAACCGTACTTCAGAATAAAAGAATCGGATATATCTTTTGCGACAGTTTTTGCACTTTTCTTTGCAACAGGATTTGCTACTTAATACTTTGTCAAGTCACATATTAAAGAGATTGCGTATTCATTCCCATTTTCCCAACTTGGTAGTGGATCAATTGTGTCTAGTAACACTCTGTCAAAAGCATATTGTGGAGTTTCGGTTATTATCGTAAGTGATCTTGTATGTGTCGTAGTTTGCAACGTTTGAGATTTTGGAAATTTATTTACATATGTATGTTTTTTTTTTACATGTTTAGTAATGTTTTTTTCAATAATATTGTCTCTTTATTTTTGATATTGTTTTATTTATGCCTGTAGGACCTTGAATTGGATCATCATGGAATGTAGACAATATATACATATAAATTTTTATTGCCCATATATTTGAAAGTATCAATTGAAATTGAGTCAAAGATCTTTTCGCTCGGTGCCACTTTTAGTTGGCTGATTTTAGATACACCGCCTTGCTATTCAAGCCATTGAAAAAACTGACCTAAGTGGAGAATTTCATTGGAGTATAAATCGCTAACATTAATTCTTGCTACAACTGTTTTTCCACAAGTACAATCTGTTATTCGCAAGGTCAATACTTTTTGTACCTTGTCATTTGTAATGACTTCGTATACTTTGAGCTTAGAAGCTTTTTCAAGACTTTGCTTTGGCAATAGTTCTTGTTTATATTCTGCGCAGATATTGTTTTGTCTACTTTGGTACCTGGTAGTGACTTTCAGGACTTTTCTTGTTCATGTCAATTAGATCGGATATTGTTATCCTTGATAGGGCGTCTGCCACAAAGTTATCTTTACCTCTCAGATACTCCACCGTAAAATCATACTCTTCTAATTCGAGTCGCATGAGTGTTAATTTAGAACTAGGATTAACCATAGAAAATAAATATGTTAAATGTCTGTGATCAGTCTTAACTGTAAAGTGTTTGCCATAAATATACACATGTTCGAATATGTGTTTTTGCCCAATGTATTGCTGCTAATTCTTGTTCTGTAGTACTCTTATTGCTTTCACCTTTAGTGAATTCTTTTTACATAATCTCGTCATGTGACGTGAATATTCGGCGAAGTTTTTCTTTAATTGTCTATAGTAATTGCAAAATGCCATGAATCTTCTAGCGCTGTCTGCGTCCGTAGGGACTGGGTAATTATTGGTGACGTCAAATTTCTTGTCATCTGGTAAGATTCCTCTATCTGTGCAAATGTGGCCTAAAAACGGCACTTCGTGCATAAAAAATTAACATTTGTCTGGATGTAACTAGAGATTGTGTTTTCTACAGAGTTTGAAAACATCTGTTAAATTTTTAATCATATGTTGTTCAGAACAACTAATAACGATTAAATCATCCATATAAAGGAAAGCTTGCGAAAGCTCAAGGCCTGAGAATGCTATTGTTATTCTCTGAAATTAATTAGGCGCTATTTTTGAAAACAAATGGTAATCGCGAAAAGCGATATGAACCATTGCTTGTTGAAGAAGACGTAATATTTCTTGAGTTTTCCTTAAGTTCAATTTGGTGGAAACCTGACATTAAATCAAGGCATGAAAAATTTTATTTTATTTTTATTTAATTTCGACCCAATTGATCAAGAATGTCGTCAATTCTGGATAGTGGAAATTTATCCGACAGCAATTTTTTATTTATTTGGCGATAGTCAATTACTAATCATCATTTTTTTCTTTAGAGCCCGGAAAAGATTTTTTTGGGACTAATTAGACTAGGGTAAAAAAGACGGTTCGACAATATTTTGTTCAATTAACTTTCCAACTTGATGCTTGATTTCTTTGATGTGGCTATGCGGACATCGATAATTTTTTATATATACTGGTTCATCATCCTTAAGTCTCAATTGTTGCTTATAAAAGTTATTTGTAGTGACTGGTTCGGTTTCAAGTCCGAACACATCGTTATACTACGTGCATATTTCATCAAGTTGTTTGTTAAACAATGGTGGAAATGATATGAATAATTAATTAATTACAGACTCTTTTCTATTTTCTTTTGGGCTTTGAACCACATCGTAGACCGAAAGTGCTTCAAATTTTAAGTTTTTAATGCCTACCATTTGGCATGTATCTGTTGTATTTAGAAATCGGACAAAAGCATTCTGGGCAACAGCCCAGATTGCAACAGCAATTGTGTTTGCGACATAAACACCAGGTTTAATTTCCTGATTGGGAATGTGTTGAATTAGTACCACAACACAATACAATACAAATGCATCTGTGGACGAAACAAAAAGGCGCCAGCAACCAAAGAGACAACATGGGCTTCAATTGCATCCTAACCAACTAAGTTAGCCTCGAAGACAAGATCGACCGCATCTAACCATAAAAACAAAGGTTCAGGACGTCCCAAAACAAAATAAGCCGCAGCACAGTCTGCAAATCGCGCATGAGCAACGTCGAAGATATTCCCTTTGCGGAATCTTCTCCAATAGTGCAAAGCAACACACCAACGCTAGAGGAAGCGTAAGAGTTGTGTTCCATCGATGGACCACGCCCACTCACAATATCGGAGTACCGAGCACTTAATTAAAACTGACTAAGAAGACAACAAAAAGAGGACGCCAGGTACGTAAGCTACTCTGGCAGAAGAGAGCGGAAGTAGACTAACTGGCCACCCTGAAGGCGGAGGAAGACCGTCAACGCTGCATAAAGCGTATTACCCAGCAAAGCTCGGTAAACTTGGTACAAATTAGGTAATTTCCTAGTTCAAGGAAGCTCTAGGGTACAGATGAGTTTCATTCTCACAGTACCATATGTATGCTGTCCAACGCAGCAGGCACATTTCGTTTCCACCTAATGGAGGAACCGAGGCAGTAAGCAAATCCAAAAATAAACAAATGAAATTTTTTTTTTTTTTTTTTTTAAACTAAATACATTTATATTAATCAGTTTAATAAGTCTAGCCAGGTAGTGTAAAATATGGATGAAATAGAAACGAGAAAACTGCAAAAATGTTTACCTTTCTTTGATTTCCTGATACACTAAGGTGAAACTACTTAGTTTGTAGTTACAAATACAAGGAAATTAGGTATTGGTAAGCCAACAACTGCAAATTTAAAAAAAAATATTGTAGATAATCAAAAACTGGGTATGAACCGCCTTCAGGTCAATAAATCTTACTAATTTTGTAAGATTTTAAATCATAGGCTCACAAAAGGTGAGCAGGTTGTCTGTATAGCTATTTCAAGAACCACCAAGTTCTATCATCAGCAGACTTCGCTAAAGAATCCACCGTTGTAATGGTACGTGTGATACGGAATCCTTTAACATATCTTATAAATGCGTAAGTCAAAGGATACTTTGAAAAAACATGCAAAAATTCTGGTTGATTCTTTTAATGAAGCAAGACATCTAGTGCATGATAATAAGGAAAAAATAGATAAAACGAACTGGTCGAGAATATCAAAATTATTGGTCAAGTTACGTTCAAATTTAATGGCAATCAAATCAATATTTCAAATTTTTGCCACGTCCCTTTCCGCCCCCGAAATTAAAAAAAACGTTTATCTCAAAAACTATTGCAGCTAGAGACACCAAATTTGGTATGTATATTTGCATAGTAAATGCGCACATTTTGTATGTATAAAGATTTTGCCACGCCCCTTTCCGCCCCCGAAATTTGAAAAACTCGATTGTCCCCCGTAATTTTTTACCTTGTGCAATTAAATGGCATACTTAAATTTGATACTAATACCCAGCAAAATACCAAATTTGATCAAAATCGGACAAAAAATAGCTGACTTATGCATATAAACGTTTTTCCATAAGGCCGGAGAGGGCCGTTGGCGGGTGGGAGCGCTAGGGTGCTATGCATAAGTGCGCGAGATATTAGGATATGTTTGCAAAAAGCATGTGAACAGAATTTTTTAAAATAGGCAAATGCATTAGTTATTACAAATTTGAAATATTTGTTTTACTAGTGTATGGTATACCTAAGTCGGCAAGACGACTTACTTACTTCATTTTTCCTTATTATCATGCACTAGTTGTCTTGCTGAATTAAAAGAATCAACTAGAATTTTTGCATCCAAATGTGATCCTGTTATGTCTATCAATGCGATTGAGTCCTTGAAAAGTTCGTGAACCCATCCAGGCACGTCTTTTCTTAAATGAGTCTTAGCTAGCAATTTACTATAAGCTTCGTTTATGGATCTTTCCATAAGATCTACAATATTTTTTTTTAAATTTGCAGTTGTTGGCTATTCAATACGTAATTTCCTTGTATTTGTAATTAGTTTCACCAAAGTGAAAGGTAAACATTTTTGCATTTTTCGTGTCTCATTTTAATCCACATTCTACACTACCTGGCTAGGCTTATTAAACTGATTAATATGGATGTATTAAGTTTTCTGTTGGGGAACAAATTGTCATTTCATTTATATGTCGGGGCGCCAAGACTTTTATTCACTTAACTCATGTTTTTATACCCTTTTTTTTTCTTATACCCTCTCCAAGGTATTATAAAATAAGTCAGATGTTTGTAACGCACAGAAGGAGACGTTTCCGACCCCATAAAGTATACATATTCATGATCAGCATGAGAAGCTGAGTCCATGTAGCCATGTCCGTCTGTCCGTCCGTCTGTGCGTACGCGTTTTACTCAGTCATCTTAAGAGTTATGGGGACGAAATTTTTTTGGTGGTTTTTTATTACCCGGGTAAGATAAAGTATGAAAATCTTTAAGATCAGACTACTATATCATATAGCTGTAAAACAATCATTTTTGCAAAAATTGGAGTATCGCCATAAAATTTACCAATACGATAGTATTGGATATCAAATCTCAGATCCCAAAATTTGAATCTGATCGAAAATAGAACACAAGTTACAGTCAATACAAATCGGTTCAAGCGCTGCTTGCTGCCTACTATGTCATCACCAAATCAAACAGAGCACATGCATACACACACACACATAGACGCAGCGCTACACAAACTGTATTTGTATGCGTGTTGTGCTTTGCTTAGGAAATGATGAAAGAATGTTTTATTTGTGTGTTGATGAATTGACTTGCAGGGAAAGAAATTTTAAAATGTAAAAAATGATTGCCAAGTACTGCAACGGTATATAAACTTCAGCATTGCCGAAGTTTGCTTCTTTGATATTTCCTTATCATATTCATTTTAGACTCTTAATTTCACTTCTTCTTTTTCACTGAAAGGGAAACCCTCAGGGGGTTTCTTAACTGAGCTCCCTAGCCCGAGTCCCCCTTTTATATAGGACCTGACCTGAAAACAGATTTGTTTCTAAATATGTTGCTAAAGCAAAGATGCTTGTCATCCTGCAAAGTCAATATTCCCAGCAACTTTGTCAAGCTGTCAGTCTGGACAGGTGTCAGTCTGTAGCCGCTGCAAAGGTAATGCCAGGGCTACAATTGTATGTACACTAACTAGTAGGCTTTGACTTATTAGTCACTTAATCAACAGGGCCATCCTTACCTTTATACGTCCTCGTGTAATATTTTAATTTTTGGAAAGTTTGGAAAGTTCCAAACTTATTTTATCGTCTACCTTACGGAATTCGATCGTCTCTCTTAGACAGTTTCTTTTTCAACTACTTAATTAGTTGCATATTAAGGACTGGAAATTTCACTAATAAGGAGTAACGCAAATCTATCACAGACCATGCTGGCATTTAACTCATGATTATATTGATATTATATTGATAATCGTGAGTTAAATGCCAGCACGTGCGTTGTGCATTGGTACAAGCTGTCTGATCCATTTTTTTTTTTATTTAATATTGGATTGCGTACAATTACATTATCATTTGGACTCAAACGATATGGACGCCTCTGCACCGTTTTGTTAGGGTCAACCAACCTAATGGTCATTATCCCTGAGTTAAGACTCATGCAAAGGATTCCATCGATAAATGTTGTTGTTTTGTATTTGTAAAGCAATTTAACATGCGTTCTGCGATCTGTGGCAGACTGAATTATTTTCGATGCGTAGCGACACTGCTGCGAGCGAACGTTTTTCGCTCTCGCTTTTGCCGAAGTTCTCTGGGGTTCCACGCTCAGGCTAGCGTTTGTAATCTGCGTCTGTCTCTCTTATAAATCCTATACAACCTACGCGGATGCATAAGAATTGAAAATTTAGTAATAAGCAAGCAATCGAACGATTAAGACGAGTTCTAGCAGTGACAGACACAGTTCAGTACAGTAATAGCAAAAATAAAGTTAGCTTATTATGAGATATTAAAAACTACGAGATACAAGCGTCTTGAAATTTTGGTCCACACAAGCAGTGGAATTTCTTGCTATTTCGTCATGGAGCAAATGAAAACGTTGATCAAGGCTTGAGGAAGATTGAAGTCAACAATTAGCCGCATATATACATATGCAGAAGATTCAGCACAGGATGCAGACGTCTTTACAATGACACCAAATTGGAACTGCATGGATTTTCAGATGATTCGTTAAAGGCTTGCTCTGCTGTCAGCGTGCGACACACCTAGATGGTAGCATCGGAGTGGCACTCATTGCAGCAAAAACAAGAGTTTCACCATAGAAGCAAAAATGTACACTATAATTAGAGACAATAAATAGCGTTGCCGTTCTTTTCTCGTTTCATGTCGTTTCCCAACTACTTTTGGCGTTGAAGATATGGTATGGCCATTACAACTGTGGATTCTGTAGCAAAGTCTGCTGATGACAGAACTTGGTGGTTCTTGAAATAGCTATACAGACAACCTGCTCACCTTTTGTCCACCTTTCGTGTTATTAGTTTGGTAATGGAGAAGCTTTTACACTAATTTTTCATAGGTCTTCGGTTTTGTAGGCTTTACCAAATTTGTTCGCTTCATTTAGTTGCTGCTCACCTTTTTGTGTTTCCTTTGAAATAATCTTCTTTTGGAAAATTGACATCGAGCCGGCTAAATTGCAAGGTTTGATTTAAATTTTTTTTATTATAGCTGCATCGTTAGGCTCTTTGTATCAGGTATGAGGTTTTTTTGTGTCACGGTCGCCATATAAAGTCGTAAGAACCGGGTGCCTTTTGTATTTAAATTAATTATCAAGAGGGACACGTCATTGCAACACCATTGCAACTTACCAAACAAAATATCCTCTAACCGGGATACCTTTCATTACATGTCCTCTTGGGGATACCATTCACGCGGGCGGAACTTAACCATGAGCAATTTTCTCTAATCCTTAATGCAATGCTTACATTCTCCTAATATGCAATGACTTCAAAATGTACTTATCACCTTCTAATCTAAACTTTGCATCTACTTTGTCGATATCAATCTCTGTATCGCACGGCGAAATCAAGCTCAAAGGATGTGCCTTTTTTTATCGGTAAGGACTTTCTTTGGTTACACTATTAACTGTGCAATTAAAAGCAAGTTGTACCTCGCCAAGAGCATTATACGACGACCGGGGCCCGATTCGACCGCGGGCAAAAGAGTTTTAAGGGTACCCATTTGCATTTCTTATTTCTGCTCTTTACATGTACGTGCGCCATGCGCTTCCCTTCTCTATGTTCTATCGTAAAGTCAAAATATTGCAAATACGGCCACCAACGGTGTACTATTGGCCTTGGATCCAAAATTGTTCTTCATGCTTTCAGGGAATTATAATCCGTATACACAACGAATTCACGGCCAATCAAATACTGTCGAAAATGCTTAACCGACCCAACTAGAAGTGATATCTGGACTCTACAGGAGAGGTTCTCTTACTTCCACTACATGAGGATTACCATTGCCGACGTATTAACATGTATGTAGTACTATCGGAAATTGTGGATCAAATATTTTCAGTACTGGCTTATTTGGGAGAAAAGAATAGACATGGCAATCTTCCTAATTGTTTCCAAAGTCATCCCAACCAAAAACGTTTTTGGTTGCAGTTAGCAAGTATATGGGTTTCATAACCTGAGAGTATTGAGGGATAAATTTTCGAAAATAAGACGCTAATCCAATAAATTGTCTCACAATACTAAATGTTGAAGGCGGTCTCAGAGAAGTTAGTGTTAAGATCTTCTGCGGATTAGGGAATTAAGTAACTCACACCTCGAAATATTAAATGAAAATCCAGCCTCAGTTAGTATCTCCAAAACGACCTTAAACCATTCGTCGCTTAGTTCTATAGTTGATGATAGTATCATAATATCATCCATGTAGACTATCACATGGGTATGTGCTAAATTTCAAAAAGCGTTTAACACGGCTCGCTGAAAAACGAAAGGAGCGTTGTTGAGGCCAAATGACGTTGTTAAATACTCGTACTGTTCCTTAGGTATTACAAACGCAGTTTATTAGTCAAATCCAAACACGTAAAATATTTTACAACCCTAAGTCTAGCAATTTGATCACTAATAAAGAGTAACGCAAATCTATCCCAGACCGTGCTGGCATTTAACTCACGATTATATTGCTATTATATTGATAATCGTGAGTTAAATGCCAGCATTGATATTTATTTGATACTCGTGAGTATCACGTGCGTTGTGCATTGGCACAAGCTGTCTGATCCGTTTTTTTTTTTATCTAATAGGTCTGCGTACAATTACATTATCATTTGGACTCAAACGATATGGACGCCTCCGCAACGTTTTGTTAGGGTCAACCAACCTAATGGTCATTATCCCTGAGTTAAGTCTTATGTAAAGGATTTCATCGATAAATGTTTTCGAATATTTGTAAACCAATTTAATCACATTCTCTCTATCATTATCGATTAATTCAGTATTAACGTTAAATAAAACAGTAGATGACTCGAACACTACACAAGAATTTAACAATTTCAAATTTGTCAGAAAATCTTATATCCTCTACTAAAAATTTCTCTACGAATTACATTAGTAAGATATTTTAACGATATAACATGAAATAGTACTTTTAAAGTGTTTAGGTAAATCAAACTTTACATAATTTTTGATATGAACTGTATATGCCTGCCTCGCCAATACCTCGTATTATAATATGATTGTTGTACAGTTTGCCATCAAATTTAACGGCAACACTGCTTCGAATAAGAGAGCAGGTAGCTTCGGAGTCGAAACACATTGGAAAGGTCTCACCTCGGTGTGTCATAACTCCCATTGGCTCAAACACAGAGCACTGATTAACTTCTTTTCGGGAATTCCTTCAGGTTTCGGTTCTGCATGTTCCACATACCATGCAACTGGTCCTCAGACAGTACAGGAGTCGACACTTATCAGAAAAAAATTTTGCCAAAGTGGCGCCACGTATCTGCTGCTGTTCACGTGTTGACGCTTGCATAGTTTTTACAAGCTCCACTAGGTTTTGATTTTGCATCTGTAGGACTATGCGCCATTGTTCCTCTGAGAATGCAGTATGTGATGCCGATCCCACTTCTGATGTGGGGGCGCCAAGACTTTTATTGACTTTTTCTTTATAATATTCACTTTAGATTTTTAACTTCACTTTTACTTTTTCACTGTAAGGCTACATCCTAGGGAATTTGATAACTGAGCTCCCTAGCCCGAGACCAGACAGACAGATTTGTTTCTAAATACAGTCCACATTCCCAGCAACATTCCAGACGCCAGTCTGTAGACGCTGCAAAGGTAATGCCAGTCTGGCCTCGGGCTAGGGATAGGCTAGGGATAGCCCGAGGCCAGACAGACAGATTTGTTTCTAAATACGCTGCTAAAGCAAAGATGCTTGTCATCCTGCACAGTCCACATTCCCAGCAACATTCCAGATGCCAGTCTGTAGACGCTGCAAAGGTAATGCCAGGGCTACAATTGGCTGTAAACTAACTAGTAGGCTTTGACTTGTTAGTCACTTAATCACTCATAGATGATCTTGCACATCTTACAATTCTTTTGTTTTTGCATTTTATAAGTTTTTCAGGAATTTGCTGGCGCCAGTCTGATACTCTCTGCTTCTGTGTTTCTTATAAAACCTATTAAACCTACGTGTATGCGTAAGAATTGAAAATTTAGTAATAAGCAAGCAAACGAACGATCAAGAGTTCTAGCAGTGACAGACAAAGTTCAGTACAAAATAAAGTTAGCTTATTAGTTAGCCTTTCATTACATGTCCTCTGAGGGATACCATTCACGCGGGCGGAACTTAACCATGAGCAATTTTCTCTAATCCTCAAGGCAATGCTTACATTCTCCTATTATGCAATGACTTCAAAATGTACTTATCACCTTCTAATCTAAACTTTGCATCTACTTTGTCGATATCAATCTCTGTATCGCACGGCGAAATCAAGCTCAAAGGATGTGCCTTTTTTTATCGGTAAGGACTTTCTTTGGTTACACTATTAACTGTGCAATTAAAAGCAAGTTGTACCTCGCCAAGAGCATTATACGACGACCGGGACCCGATTCGACCGCGGGCAAAAGAGTTTTAAGGGTACCCTTTTGCATTTCTTATTTCTGCTCTTTACATGTACGTGCGCCATGCGCTTCCCTTCTCTATGTTCTATCGTAAAGTCAAAATATTGCAAATACGGCCACCAACGGTGTACTATTGGCCTTGGATCCAAAATTGTTCTTCATGCTTTCAGGGAATTATAATCCGTATACACAACGAATTCACGGCCAATCAAAGACTTTTTGGTTGCAGTTAGCAAGTATATGGGTTTCATAACCTGAGAGTATTGAGGGATAAATTTTCGAAAATAAGACGCTAATCCAATAAATTGTCTCACAATACTAAATGTTGAAGGCGGTCTCAGAGAAGTTAGTGTTAAGATCTTCTGCGGATTAGGGAATTAAGTAACTCACACCTCGAAATATTAAATGAAAATCCAGCCTCAGTTAGTACCTCCAAAACGACCTTAAACCATTCGCCGCTGGTATCATAATATCATCCATGTAGACTATCACATGGGTATGTGCTAAATTTCAAAAAAGCGTTTAACACGGCTCGCTGAAAAACGAAAGGAGCGTTCTTGAGGCCAAATGACATTGTTAAATACTCGTACTGTTCCTCAGGTATTACAAACGCAGTTTATTAGTCAAATCCAAACACGTAAAATATTTTACAACCCTAAGTCTAGCAATTTGATCACTAATAATGAGTAACGCAAATCTATCACAGACCGTGCTGGCATTTAACTTACGATTATATTGATATTATATTGATAATCGTGAGTTAAATGCCAGCACGTGCGTTGTGCATTGGCACAAGCTGTCTGATCCATTTTTTTTTTATCTAATAGGTTTGCGTACAATTACATTATCATTTGGACTCAAACGATATGGACACCTCTGCACCGTTTTGTTAGGGTCAGCCAACCTAATGGCCATTATCCCTGAGTTAAGACTCATGCAAAGGATTCCATCGATAAATGCTTTTGAATATTTGTAAAGCAATTTAATCACATTCTCTCTATCATTATCGATTAATTCAGTATTAACGTTAAATGAAACAGTAGATGACTCGAACACTACATAAGAATTTAAGAATTTCAAATTTGTCAGAAAATCTTATATCCTTTACTAAGGATTTCTCTACGAATTACAATATCATTAGTAAGATATTTTAACGATATAACATGAAATAGTACTTTTAAAGTAGGCGACGAACGACCTTTACTGAGGCCATGCTGACAAGAAATAGTGGATCTGTATAGGTGTTGAAGGGAAGACGTAATAATTTTTTCAAACAGCTTAGGTATTGCCGAAAGTTTGGCAATGCCACGGTAGTTAGAAATATCCGATTTGTTACCCTTTTTAAAAAGCGGAATAATAAAAGACTCCTTCCAAATATCAGGGAAGCGACAAGTCTCACTCGATATAAAGAATAACCGAGATAAAGGCGTAGATAGGGAAATCGAACACAATTTAAGGATGGAACTAGGTATATTATCAGGCCCGGGTACGAAGGAAGACGTCATAGATGACAAGCTAGAGATAATACAGTCTTCAGTAATACTAGGAAAAAACATACAATTTAAATGTGGAATTGTGAAGGGATAAGGTGTGGGATCTGAAGCAGTAGTAGAATAAGTCGACTGAAAGAATTTAGCAAACAAATCTGCAATATCTGAATCACTATTAGCAGGCTGGTCATTAAGTCTGAAGGTGGAAGGTAGTAAATTAGAGCGTCTTTTGGAATTAACAAAGTTATAAAATCTTTTGGGGTTCTTATAAAATTCAACCTTACAGCGAACGATATAATTATTGTAGCATTGAGTATTTAAAAGACAAAATTGAGATTTGGCTACACAATAATTTGCATAGTCAAGTCGCGAACCAGTTTTTTAAATCTTTTAAAATATCTCGATTTAATGTTACGGAGATTAGAGAGCCTACGTGTGAACCAGACTTGCGCACTGGAGACGGTAGAGACATTCACATAAGGAACGCATTTATCAATTAGAGAATTAAGAGCAGAGTAGAAAAAATTTACTGCACAATCTATATCACAGCACTCAAATAGAAATGACCAATCAAAAGAGAAAATAAGGCTGTTAAGAAGATTGAAATTTCTTTTACGAAAACATCTACGACGAGAATTTGAGATGTTATTAAATGAATTATTAACGGAAGAAGAAGCAGTAGTAGAATAATATTGTAAGAAATAGTAATTTCAATGGTGGGGTGATAAGTATCTTCAGGCTTCACTAGGGGCTGCGTTTGTGATACAGCACTAACAGTGGGATCAGAAACAAAAACAAGATCGAGGATTCTTTTAGAAGAGTTAAGAAAAGAATTCAACTGATATAGCGGACATTCAAGTAGCCTATCAAGAAAAACATGTTGAGATGAAGGAATTAGGAAAGATAGATTATCATCAACAAGCCAAGAAACATTAGGCAAGTTAAAATCACCTAAAGCTATAAAAAATTCACGATCTTTAAGACGACTAAAAATAGTTCGCAAAGCATCAGCATGGTGCATGTAGATCATGATATCAGAAGTTGGAGGAATATATGAACAAGAGATATATAAGCTAAAGTTAGAACATGTAACTTCGACGCAAATAAGCTCAACACCTAAGGGGAGATCAATCGGCACAACACTTGAACACAGATTCGAGTTGACAGCAATGAGTACTCCACCGCCACGTCGACCAACACGATCAAGCCTATAAGAAATAAAGTAATTAGAAAGAATTTCATTATCCAAAACAGAGGAATTAAGCCAAGTTTCAGAGAAAGCTAATATGTCAGCCGAAAAGGTTTGGCTATCACAGAATAATTTCGAGAGCTTGGTAAGAAGTCCTCTTACATTTTGATAATGAATGCAAAGACTAGACGTTATTAGTTTTTTGAAGCAGAAGATACATTAGGAAGGTGGACAGGCAAAGGGCGGGAACGCTTATTGGGCGCAAATTCGTGTACAACTAGGCCCTCTGGCCAAAAGTTAGGGTTAACCATAGCTGAGAAATACTCATTTGGTACTGTAATTTTAAAAGAGGAGAGGCCTAAAAAACTTAAACTTTTGAATTAAAACCTCAGCAGGGCATATATTACCAATGTAAGCTGCCACAGACGATTCAGAAGTATCTGGAGCCAGCCTAGAGATAAATAATTGTTTACGATGAGGCACTACAGTTAGTGGAGGCGGAGGAGCATTGGGATCCTCAAGTGATTGAAAGCCAGCATGTTCCAGTAATTGATCAGAGTTCCCGTGAGGGATACATTGAGGTACACAGGGCTTGTACTGGGTACTTCAATCTGAAAAGAAGAGCATAAAGAGTGCGGGCGACTGCTTATGAGGCAACTCAAGGTTACATTTCTTGAAAAATTCCTTAGAAGGTGGACCAAACTTGAATTGCGACAATAAATGAATGCTAGAGTCACACTCATTAGACAGCTGTTTGGCCATTTTATTTAAAGAAAGAAACTTTAAACGAAGATCCCTGTACATTCGGCTAAAATCAAGCTGCTAGCTGGCACAAGATGGGCAAGTCCAGCGCATTAAGCCAAGCTCAGGCTTAGACACAGGCAAACCAGACAATTTGTCGTAATCACGGCCGTTGAGGCCAGCACATTTTAAGTGAATAAGATTATTGCAAAGCCAACACGATATTACTCTATACTGACCGTCAAAACGATCAGAATGCTTGCAAGTTGGTAGACAACAAGCCATTGAAAAGCCAAAAGAAACACAGGGCAAAACAAAAAAAAAATATATATATAGAAAAATTTAAATACACAGCACAAAAATATTTATCGATAAAAAATCAATAATTACAAATAAAAACAAAGAGACAGCTAGAGTACACAGCACAAGAGAGAGTGCAAGAACAGTTATAAGACGAGCTTTGAGAGGCGGCTTTACAAAAGTGATTACGCGGAAGAGAATCTGAGCACAAGCAGAGAGAACAACAAAACCACTAGCACTGATGGTATGAAGGGGGCGATGAGGGGAGCAACTGCAGAAGCAATGACGAGAGAGAACAATAAAAAAAAATAAAATAAATTTAAATGCACCAAACACTAATCACGAAAAAGAAAAATAAACTGTTTAATTTGGCGAATTATGCAAATAAAACACAAGGGTTTCAAGCAAACGACACCAGCGAAAGCGAAAACAAACTAGGCACAATTAAAAATTGAGAGAAAACAATATATATTAATAAAAACTCAGGAGCTACGCAAAAACACGACCGTCACGTCAGAAAGCAGAAGCTTTTTGTGTTTGGGTAAATCAAACTTTACATAATTTTTGATGTGCACGGTATATGCCTGCGTCGCCAATACCTCGTATTATAATATGATTGTTGTACAGTTTGCCATCAAATTTAACGGCAACACTGCTTCGGATAAGAGAGCAGTCAGCTCCGGAGTCGAAACACATTAGAAAGGTCTCACCTCGGTGTGTCATAACTCCCATTGGCTCAAACACAGAGCACTGATTAACTTCTTTTTGGAAATTCCTCAAGGTTTCGGTTCTGCATGCACATACCATGCAACTGGTCCTCAGACAGTACAGGAGTCGACACTTACCAGAAAAAAATTTTGGCAAAATGACGCCACGTATCTGCTGCTGTCCACGTGTTGACGCTTGCATAGTTTTTACAAGCTCCACTAGGTTTTGATTTTGCATCTGTAGGACTATGCGCCATTGTTCCTCTGAGAATGCAGGATGTGATGCCGATCCCACTTCTGATGTCGGGGCGCCAAGACTTTTATTCACTTCACTCATGTTTTTCTTTATAATATTCACTTTAGACTTTTAACTTCACTTTTACTTTTTCACTGTAAGGCTACCAGGGGATTTGATAAACAAATCTGTCTTATTGGACAGACAGATTTGTTTCTAAATACGCTGCTAAAGCAAAGATGCTTGTCATCCTGGGATAGGGATAGCCCGAGGCCAGACAGACAGATTTGTTTCTAAATACGCTGCTAAAGCAAAGATGCTTGTCATCCTGCACAGTCCACATTCCCAGCAACATTCCAGATGCCAGTCTGTAGACGCTGCAAAGGTAATGCCAGGGCTACAATTGGCTGTAAACTAACTAGTAGGCTTTGACTTGTTAGTCACTTAATCACTCATAGATGATCTTGCACATCTTACAATTCTTTTGTTTTTGCATTTTATAAGTTTTTCAGGAATTTGCTGGCGCCAGTCTGATACTCTCTGCTTCTGTGTTTCTTATAAAACCTATTAAACCTACGTGTATGCGTAAGAATTGAAAATTTAGTAATAAGCAAGCAAACGAACGATCAAGACGAGTTCTAGCAGTGACAGACAAAGTTCAGTACAAAATAAAGTTAGCTTATTAGTTAGCCTTTCATTACATGTCCTCTGAGGGATACCATTCACGCGGGCGGAACTTAACCATGAGCAATTTTCTCTAATCCTCAAGGCAGTGCTTACATTCTCCTATTATGCAATGACTTCAAAATGTACTTATCACCTTCTAATCTAAACTTTGCATCTACTTTGTCGATATCAATCTCTGTATCGCACGGCGAAATCAAGCTCAAAGGATGTGCCTTTTTTTATCGGTAAGGACTTTCTTTGGTTACACTATTAACTGTGCAATTAAAAGCAAGTTGTACCTCGCCAAGAGCATTATACGACGACCGGGACCCGATTCGACCGCGGGCAAAAGAGTTTTAAGGGTACCCTTTTGCATTTCTTATTTCTGCTCTTTACATGTACGTGCGCCATGCGCTTCCCTTCTCTATGTTCTATCGTAAAGTCAAAATATTGCAAATATGGCCACCAACGGTGTACTATTGGCCTTGGATCCAAAATTGTTCTTCATGCTTTCAGGGAATTATAATCCGTATACACAACGAATTCACGGCCAATCAAAGACTTTTTGGTTGCAGTTAGCAAGTATATGGGTTTCATAACCTGAGAGTATTGAGGGATAAATTTTCGAAAATAAGACGCTAATCCAATAAATTGTCTCACAATACTAAATGTTGAAGGCGGTCTCAGAGAAGTTAGTGTTAAGATCTTCTGCGGATTAGGGAATTAAGTAACTCACACCTCGAAATATTAAATGAAAATGCAGCCTCAGTTAGTACCTCCAAAACGACCTTAAACCATTCGCCGCTGGTATCATAATATCATCCATGTAGACTATCACATGGGTATGTGCTAAATTTCAAAAAGCGTTTAACACGGCTCGCTGAAAAACGAAAGGAGCGTTCTTGAGGCCAAATGACATTGTTAAATACTCGTACTGTTCCTCAGGTATTACAAACGCAGTTTATTAGTCAAATCCAAACACGTAAAATATTTTACAACCCTAAGTCTAGCAATTTGATCACTAATAATGAGTAACGCAAATCTATCACAGACCGTGCTGGCATTTAACTTACGATTATATTGATATTATATTGATAATCGTGAGTTAAATGCCAGCACGTGCGTTGTGCATTGGCACAAGCTGTCTGATCCATTTTTTTTTTATCTAATAGGTTTGCGTACAATTACATTATCATTTGGACTCAAACGATATGGACACCTCTGCACCGTTTTGTTAGGGTCAGCCAACCTAATGGCCATTATCCCTGAGTTAAGACTCATGCAAAGGATTCCATCGATAAATGCTTTTGAATATTTGTAAAGCAATTTAATCACATTCTCTCTATCATTATCGATTAATTCAGTATTAACGTTAAATGAAACAGTAGATGACTCGAACACTACATAAGAATTTAACAATTTCAAATTTGTCAGAAAATCTTATATCCTTTACTAAGGATTTCTCTACGAATTACAATATCATTAGTAAGATATTTTAACGATATAACATGAAATAGTACTTTTAAAGTAGGCGACGAACGACCTTTACTGAGGCCATGCTGACAAGAAATAGTGGATCTGTATAGGTGTTGAAGGGAAGACGTAATAATTTTTTCAAACAGCTTAGGTATTGCCGAAAGTTTGGCAATGCCACGGTAGTTAGAAATATCCGATTTGTTACCCTTTTTAAAAAGCGGAATAATAAAAGACTCCTTCCAAATATCAGGGAAGCGACAAGTCTCACTCGATATAAAGAATAACCGAGATAAAGGCGTAGATAGGGAAATCGAACACAATTTAAGGATGGAACTAGGTATATTATCAGGCCCGGGTACGAAGGAAGACGTCATAGATGACAAGCTAGAGATAATACAGTCTTCAGTAATACTAGGAAAAAACATACAATTTAAATGTGGAATTGTGAAGGGATAAGGTGTGGGATCTGAAGCAGTAGTAGAATAAGTCGACTGAAAGAATTTAGCAAACAAATCTGCAATATCTGAATCACTATTAGCAGGCTGGTCATTAAGTCTGAAGGTGGAAGGTAGTAAATTAGAGCGTCTTTTGGAATTAACAAAGTTATAAAATCTTTTGGGGTTCTTATAAAATTCAACCTTACAGCGAACGATATAATTATTGTAGCATTGAGGATTTAAAAGACAAAATTGAGATTTGGCTACACAATAATTTGCATAGTCAAGTCGCGAACCAGTTTTTTAAATCTTTTAAAATATCTCGATTTAATGTTACGGAGATTAGAGAGCCTACGTGTGAACCAGACTTGCGCACTGGAGACGGTAGAGACATTCACATAAGGAACGCATTTATCAATTAGAGAATTAAGAGCAGAGTAGAAAAAATTTACTGCACAATCTATATCACAGCACTCAAATAGAAATGACCAATCAAAAGAGAAAATAAGGCTGTTAAGAAGATTGAAATTTCTTTTACGAAAACATCTACGACGAGAATTTGAGATGTTATTAAATGAATTATTAACGGAAGAAGAAGCAGTAGTAGAATAATATTGTAAGAAATAGTAATTTCAATGGTGGGGTGATAAGTATCTTCAGGCTTCACTAGGGGCTGCGTTTGTGATACAGCACTAACAGTGGGATCAGAAACAAAAACAAGATCGAGGATTCTTTTAGAAGAGTTAAGAAAAGAATTCAACTGATATAGCGGACATTCAAGTAGCCTATCAAGAAAAACATGTTGAGATGAAGGAATTAGGAAAGATAGATTATCATCAACAAGCCAAGAAACATTAGGCAAGTTAAAATCACCTAAAGCTATAAAAAATTCACGATCTTTAAGACGACTAAAAATAGTTCGCAAAGCATCAGCATGGTGCATGTAGATCATGATATCAGAAGTTGGAGGAATATATGAACAAGAGATATATAAGCTAAAGTTAGAACATGTAACTTCGACGCAAATAAGCTCAACACCTAAGGGGAGATCAATCGGCACAACACTTGAACACAGATTCGAGTTGACAGCAATGAGTACTCCACCGCCACGTCGACCAACACGATCAAGCCTATAAGAAATAAAGTAATTAGAAAGAATTTCATTATCCAAAACAGAGGAATTAAGCCAAGTTTCAGAGAAAGCTAATATGTCAGCCGAAAAGGTTTGGCTATCACAGAATAATTTCGAGAGCTTGGTAAGAAGTCCTCTTACATTTTGATAATGAATGCAAAGACTAGACGTTATTAGTTTTTTGAAGCAGAAGATACATTAGGAAGGTGGACAGGCAAAGGGCGGGAGCGCTTATTGGGCGCAAATTCGTGTACAACTAGGCCCTCTGGCCAAAAGTTAGGGTCAACCATAGCTGAGAAATACTCATTTGGTACTGTAATTTTAAAAGAGGAGAGGCCTAAAAAACTTAAACTTTTGAATTAAAACCTCAGCAGGGCATATATTACCAATGTAAGCTGCCACAGACGATTCAGAAGTATCTGGAGCCAGCCTAGAGATAAATAATTGTTTACGACGAGGCACTACAGTTAGTGGAGGCGGAGGAGCATTGGGATCCTCAAGTGATTGAAAGCCAGCATGATCCAGTAATTGATCAGAGTTCCCGTGAGGGATACATTGAGGTACACAGGGCTTGTACTGGGTACTTCAATCTGAAAAGAAGAGCATAAAGAGTGCGGGCGACTGCTTATGAGGCAACTCAAGGTTACATTTCTTGGGAAATTCCTTAGAAGGTGGACCAAACTTGAATTGCGACAATAAATGAATGCTAGAGTCACACTCATTAGACAGCTGTTTGGCCATTTTATTTAAAGAAAGAAACTTTAAACGAAGATCCCTGTACATTCGGCTAAAATCAAGCTGCTAGCTGGCACAAGATGGGCAAGTCCAGCGCATTAAGCCAAGCTCAGGCTTAGACACAGGCAAACCAGACAATTTGTCGTAATCACGGCCGTTGAGGCCAGCACATTTTAAGTGAATAAGATTATTGCAAAGCCAACACGATATTACTCTATACTGACCGTCAAAACGATCAGAATGCTTGCAAGTTGGTAGACAACAAGCCATTGAAAAGCCAAAAGAAACACAGGGCAAAACAAAAAAAAAAATATATATAGAAAAATTTAAATACACAGCACAAAAATATTTATCGATAAAAAATCAATAATTACAAATAAAAACAAAGAGACAGCTAGAGTACACAGCACAAGAGAGAGTGCAAGAACAGTTATAAGACGAGCTTTGAGAGGCGGCTTTACAAAAGTGATTACGCGGAAGAGAATCTGAGCACAAGCAGAGAGAACAACAAAACCACTAGCACTGATGGTATGAAGGGGGCGATGAGGGGAGCAACTGCAGAAGCAATGACGAGAGAGAACAATAAAAAAAAATAAAATAACCTCTGCACCGTTTTGTTAGGGTCAGCCAACCTAATGGCCATTATCCCTGAGTTAAGACTCATGCAAAGGATTCCATCGATAAATGCTTTTGAATATTTGTAAAGCAATTTAATCACATTCTCTCTATCATTATCGATTAATTCAGTATTAACGTTAAATGAAACAGTAGATGACTCGAACACTACATAAGAATTTAACAATTTCAAATTTGTCAGAAAATCTTATATCCTTTACTAAGGATTTCTCTACGAATTACAATATCATTAGTAAGATATTTTAACGATATAACATGAAATAGTACTTTTAAAGTAGGCGACGAACGACCTTTACTGAGGCCATGCTGACAAGAAATAGTGGATCTGTATAGGTGTTGAAGGGAAGACGTAATAATTTTTTCAAACAGCTTAGGTATTGCCGAAAGTTTGGCAATGCCACGGTAGTTAGAAATATCCGATTTGTTACCCTTTTTAAAAAGCGGAATAATAAAAGACTCCTTCCAAATATCAGGGAAGCGACAAGTCTCACTCGATATAAAGAATAATCGAGATAAAGGCGTAGATAGGGAAATCGAACACAATTTAAGGATGGAACTAGGTATATTATCAGGCCCGGGTACGAAGGAAGACGTCATAGATGACAAGCTAGAGATAATACAGTCTTCAGTAATACTAGGAAAAAACATACAATTTAAATGTGGAATTGTGAAGGGATAAGGTGTGGGATCTGAAGCAGTAGTAGAATAAGTCGACTGAAAGAATTTAGCAAACAAATCTGCAATATCTGAATCACTATTAGCAGGCTGGTCATTAAGTCTGAAGGTGGAAGGTAGTAAATTAGAGCGTCTTTTGGAATTAACAAAGTTATAAAATCTTTTGGGGTTCTTATAAAATTCAACCTTACAGCGAACGATATAATTATTGTAGCATTGAGTATTTAAAAGACAAAATTGAGATTTGGCTACACAATAATTTGCATAGTCAAGTCGCGAACCAGTTTTTTAAATCTTTTAAAATATCTCGATTTAATGTTACGGAGATTAGAGAGCCTACGTGTGAACCAGACTTGCGCACTGGAGACGGTAGAGACATTCACATAAGGAACGCATTTATCAATTAGAGAATTAAGAGCAGAGTAGAAAAAATTTACTGCACAATCTATATCACAGCACTCAAATAGAAATGACCAATCAAAAGAGAAAATAAGGCTGTTAAGAAGATTGAAATTTCTTTTACGAAAACATCTACGACGAGAATTTGAGATGTTATTAAATGAATTATTAACGGAAGAAGAAGCAGTAGTAGAATAATATTGTAAGAAATAGTAATTTCAATGGTGGGGTGATAAGTATCTTCAGGCTTCACTAGGGGCTGCGTTTGTGATACAGCACTAACAGTGGGATCAGAAACAAAAACAAGATCGAGGATTCTTTTAGAAGAGTTAAGAAAAGAATTCAACTGATATAGCGGACATTCAAGTAGCCTATCAAGAAAAACATGTTGAGATGAAGGAATTAGGAAAGATAGATTATCATCAACAAGCCAAGAAACATTAGGCAAGTTAAAATCACCTAAAGCTATAAAAAATTCACGATCTTTAAGACGACTAAAAATAGTTCGCAAAGCATCAGCATGGTGCATGTAGATCATGATATCAGAAGTTGGAGGAATATATGAACAAGAGATATATAAGCTAAAGTTAGAACATGTAACTTCGACGCAAATAAGCTCAACACCTAAGGGGAGATCAATCGGCACAACACTTGAACACAGATTCGAGTTGACAGCAATGAGTACTCCACCGCCACGTCGACCAACACGATCAAGCCTATAAGAAATAAAGTAATTAGAAAGAATTTCATTATCCAAAACAGAGGAATTAAGCCAAGTTTCAGAGAAAGCTAATATGTCAGCCGAAAAGGTTTGGCTATCACAGAATAATTTCGAGAGCTTGGTAAGAAGTCCTCTTACATTTTGATAATGAATGCAAAGACTAGACGTTATTAGTTTTTTGAAGCAGAAGATACATTAGGAAGGTGGACAGGCAAAGGGCGGGAGCGCTTATTGGGCGCAAATTCGTGTACAACTAGGCCCTCTGGCCAAAAGTTAGGGTCAACCATAGCTGAGAAATACTCATTTGGTACTGTAATTTTAAAAGAGGAGAGGCCTAAAAAACTTAAACTTTTGAATTAAAACCTCAGCAGGGCATATATTACCAATGTAAGCTGCCACAGACGATTCAGAAGTATCTGGAGCCAGCCTAGAGATAAATAATTGTTTACGACGAGGCACTACAGTTAGTGGAGGCGGAGGAGCATTGGGATCCTCAAGTGATTGAAAGCCAGCATGATCCAGTAATTGATCAGAGTTCCCGTGAGGGATACATTGAGGTACACAGGGCTTGTACTGGGTACTTCAATCTGAAAAGAAGAGCATAAAGAGTGCGGGCGACTGCTTATGAGGCAACTCAAGGTTACATTTCTTGGGAAATTCCTTAGAAGGTGGACCAAACTTGAATTGCGACAATAAATGAATGCTAGAGTCACACTCATTAGACAGCTGTTTGGCCATTTTATTTAAAGAAAGAAACTTTAAACGAAGATCCCTGTACATTCGGCTAAAATCAAGCTGCTAGCTGGCACAAGATGGGCAAGTCCAGCGCATTAAGCCAAGCTCAGGCTTAGACACAGGCAAACCAGACAATTTGTCGTAATCACGGCCGTTGAGGCCAGCACATTTTAAGTGAATAAGATTATTGCAAAGCCAACACGATATTACTCTATACTGACCGTCAAAACGATCAGAATGCTTGCAAGTTGGTAGACAACAAGCCATTGAAAAGCCAAAAGAAACACAGGGCAAAACAAAAAAAAATATATATATAGAAAAATTTAAATACACAGCACAAAAATATTTATCGATAAAAAATCAATAATTACAAATAAAAACAAAGAGACAGCTAGAGTACACAGCACAAGAGAGAGTGCAAGAACAGTTATAAGACGAGCTTTGAGAGGCGGCTTTACAAAAGTGATTACGCGGAAGAGAATCTGAGCACAAGCAGAGAGAACAACAAAACCACTAGCACTGATGGTATGAAGGGGGCGATGAGGGGAGCAACTGCAGAAGCAATGACGAGAGAGAACAATAAAAAAAAATAAAATAAATTTAAATGCACCAAACACTAATCACGAAAAAGAAAAATAAACTGTTTAATTTGGCGAATTATGCAAATAAAACACAAGGGTTTCAAGCAAACGACACCAGCGAAAGCGAAAACAAACTAGTCACAATTAAAAATTGAGAGAAAACAATATATATTAATAAAAACTCAGGAGCTACGCAAAAACACGACCGTCACGTCAGAAAGCAGAAGCTTTTTGTGTTTGGGTAAATCAAACTTTACATAATTTTTGATGTGCACGGTATATGCCTGCGTCGCCAATACCTCGTATTATAATATGATTGTTGTACAGTTTGCCATCAAATTTAACGGCAACACTGCTTCGGATAAGAGAGCAGTCAGCTCCGGAGTCGAAACACATTAGAAAGGTCTCACCTCGGTGTGTCATAACTCCCATTGGCTCAAACACAGAGCACTGATTAACTTCTTTTTGGAAATTCCTCAAGGTTTCGGTTCTGCATGCACATACCATGCAACTGGTCCTCAGACAGTACAGGAGTCGACACTTACCAGAAAAAAATTTTGGCAAAATGACGCCACGTATCTGCTGCTGTCCACGTGTTGACGCTTGCATAGTTTTTACAAGCTCCACTAGGTTTTGATTTTGCATCTGTAGGACTATGCGCCATTGTTCCTCTGAGAATGCAGGATGTGATGCCGATCCCACTTCTGATGTCGGGGCGCCAAGACTTTTATTCACTTCACTCATGTTTTTCTTTATAATATTCACTTTAGACTTTTAACTTCACTTTTACTTTTTCACTGTAAGGCTACCAGGGGATTTGATAAACAAATCTGTCTTTTTGGACAGACAGATTTGTTTCTAAATACGCTGCTAAAGCAAAGATGCTTGTCATCCTGGGATAGGGATAGCCCGAGGCCAGACAGACAGATTTGTTTCTAAATACGCTGCTAAAGCAAAGATGCTTGTCATCCTGCACAGTCCACATTCCCAGCAACATTCCAGATGCCAGTCTGTAGACGCTGCAAAGGTAATGCCAGGGCTACAATTGGCTGTAAACTAACTAGTAGGCTTTGACTTGTTAGTCACTTAATCACTCATAGATGATCTTGCACATCTTACAATTCTTTTGTTTTTGCATTTTATAAGTTTTTCAGGAATTTGCTGGCGCCAGTCTGATACTCTCTGCTTCTGTGTTTCTTATAAAACCTATTAAACCTACGTGTATGCGTAAGAATTGAAAATTTAGTAATAAGCAAGCAAACGAACGATCAAGAGTTCTAGCAGTGACAGACAAAGTTCAGTACAAAATAAAGTTAGCTTATTAGTTAGCCTTTCATTACATGTCCTCTGAGGGATACCATTCACGCGGGCGGAACTTAACCATGAGCAATTTTCTCTAATCCTCAAGGCAATGCTTACATTCTCCTATTATGCAATGACTTCAAAATGTACTTATCACCTTCTAATCTAAACTTTGCATCTACTTTGTCGATATCAATCTCTGTATCGCACGGCGAAATCAAGCTCAAAGGATGTGCCTTTTTTTATCGGTAAGGACTTTCTTTGGTTACACTATTAACTGTGCAATTAAAAGCAAGTTGTACCTCGCCAAGAGCATTATACGACGACCGGGACCCGATTCGACCGCGGGCAAAAGAGTTTTAAGGGTACCCTTTTGCATTTCTTATTTCTGCTCTTTACATGTACGTGCGCCATGCGCTTCCCTTCTCTATGTTCTATCGTAAAGTCAAAATATTGCAAATACGGCCACCAACGGTGTACTATTGGCCTTGGATCCAAAATTGTTCTTCATGCTTTCAGGGAATTATAATCCGTATACACAACGAATTCACGGCCAATCAAAGACTTTTTGGTTGCAGTTAGCAAGTATATGGGTTTCATAACCTGAGAGTATTGAGGGATAAATTTTCGAAAATAAGACGCTAATCCAATAAATTGTCTCACAATACTAAATGTTGAAGGCGGTCTCAGAGAAGTTAGTGTTAAGATCTTCTGCGGATTAGGGAATTAAGTAACTCACACCTCGAAATATTAAATGAAAATCCAGCCTCAGTTAGTACCTCCAAAACGACCTTAAACCATTCGCCGCTGGTATCATAATATCATCCATGTAGACTATCACATGGGTATGTGCTAAATTTCAAAAAGCGTTTAGCACGGCTCGCTGAAAAACGAAAGGAGCGTTCTTGAGGCCAAATGACATTGTTAAATACTCGTACTGTTCCTCAGGTATTACAAACGCAGTTTATTAGTCAAATCCAAACACGTAAAATATTTTACAACCCTAAGTCTAGCAATTTGATCACTAATAATGAGTAACGCAAATCTATCACAGACCGTGCTGGCATTTAACTTACGATTATATTGATATTATATTGATAATCGTGAGTTAAATGCCAGCACGTGCGTTGTGCATTGGCACAAGCTGTCTGATCCATTTTTTTTTTATCTAATAGGTTTGCGTACAATTACATTATCATTTGGACTCAAACGATATGGACACCTCTGCACCGTTTTGTTAGGGTCAGCCAACCTAATGGCCATTATCCCTGAGTTAAGACTCATGCAAAGGATTCCATCGATAAATGCTTTTGAATATTTGTAAAGCAATTTAATCACATTCTCTCTATCATTATCGATTAATTCAGTATTAACGTTAAATGAAACAGTAGATGACTCGAACACTACATAAGAATTTAACAATTTCAAATTTGTCAGAAAATCTTATATCCTTTACTAAGGATTTCTCTACGAATTACAATATCATTAGTAAGATATTTTAACGATATAACATGAAATAGTACTTTTAAAGTAGGCGACGAACGACCTTTACTGAGGCCATGCTGACAAGAAATAGTGGATCTGTATAGGTGTTGAAGGGAAGACGTAATAATTTTTTCAAACAGCTTAGGTATTGCCGAAAGTTTGGCAATGCCACGGTAGTTAGAAATATCCGATTTGTTACCCTTTTTAAAAAGCGGAATAATAAAAGACTCCTTCCAAATATCAGGGAAGCGACAAGTCTCACTCGATATAAAGAATAACCGAGATAAAGGCGTAGATAGGGAAATCGAACACAATTTAAGGATGGAACTAGGTATATTATCAGGCCCGGGTACGAAGGAAGACGTCATAGATGACAAGCTAGAGATAATACAGTCTTCAGTAATACTAGGAAAAAAACATACAATTTAAATGTGGAATTGTGAAGGGATAAGGTGTGGGATCTGAAGCAGTAGTAGAATAAGTCGACTGAAAGAATTTAGCAAACAAATCTGCAATATCTGAATCACTATTAGCAGGCTGGTCATTAAGTCTGAAGGTGGAAGGTAGTAAATTAGAGCGTCTTTTGGAATTAACAAAGTTATAAAATCTTTTGGGGTTCTTATAAAATTCAACCTTACAGCGAACGATATAATTATTGTAGCATTGAGTATTTAAAAGACAAAATTGAGATTTGGCTACACAATAATTTGCATAGTCAAGTCGCGAACCAGTTTTTTAAATCTTTTAAAATATCTCGATTTAATGTTACGGAGATTAGAGAGCCTACGTGTGAACCAGACTTGCGCACTGGAGACGGTAGAGACATTCACATAAGGAACGCATTTATCAATTAGAGAATTAAGAGCAGAGTAGAAAAAATTTACTGCACAATCTATATCACAGCACTCAAATAGAAATGACCAATCAAAAGAGAAAATAAGGCTGTTAAGAAGATTGAAATTTCTTTTACGAAAACATCTACGACGAGAATTTGAGATGTTATTAAATGAATTATTAACGGAAGAAGAAGCAGTAGTAGAATAATATTGTAAGAAATAGTAATTTCAATGGTGGGGTGATAAGTATCTTCAGGCTTCACTAGGGGCTGCGTTTGTGATACAGCACTAACAGTGGGATCAGAAACAAAAACAAGATCGAGGATTCTTTTAGAAGAGTTAAGAAAAGAATTCAACTGATATAGCGGACATTCAAGTAGCCTATCAAGAAAAACATGTTGAGATGAAGGAATTAGGAAAGATAGATTATCATCAACAAGCCAAGAAACATTAGGCAAGTTAAAATCACCTAAAGCTATAAAAAATTCACGATCTTTAAGACGACTAAAAATAGTTCGCAAAGCATCAGCATGGTGCATGTAGATCATGATATCAGAAGTTGGAGGAATATATGAACAAGAGATATATAAGCTAAAGTTAGAACATGTAACTTCGACGCAAATAAGCTCAACACCTAAGGGGAGATCAATCGGCACAACACTTGAACACAGATTCGAGTTGACAGCAATGAGTACTCCACCGCCACGTCGACCAACACGATCAAGCCTATAAGAAATAAAGTAATTAGAAAGAATTTCATTATCCAAAACAGAGGAATTAAGCCAAGTTTCAGAGAAAGCTAATATGTCAGCCGAAAAGGTTTGGCTATCACAGAATAATTTCGAGAGCTTGGTAAGAAGTCCTCTTACATTTTGATAATGAATGCAAAGACTAGACGTTATTAGTTTTTTGAAGCAGAAGATACATTAGGAAGGTGGACAGGCAAAGGGCGGGAACGCTTATTGGGCGCAAATTCGTGTACAACTAGGCCCTCTGGCCAAAAGTTAGGGTTAACCATAGCTGAGAAATACTCATTTGGTACTGTAATTTTAAAAGAGGAGAGGCCTAAAAAACTTAAACTTTTGAATTAAAACCTCAGCAGGGCATATATTACCAATGTAAGCTGCCACAGACGATTCAGAAGTATCTGGAGCCAGCCTAGAGATAAATAATTGTTTACGATGAGGCACTACAGTTAGTGGAGGCGGAGGAGCATTGGGATCCTCAAGTGATTGAAAGCCAGCATGTTCCAGTAATTGATCAGAGTTCCCGTGAGGGATACATTGAGGTACACAGGGCTTGTACTGGGTACTTCAATCTGAAAAGAAGAGCATAAAGAGTGCGGGCGACTGCTTATGAGGCAACTCAAGGTTACATTTCTTGGGAAATTCCTTAGAAGGTGGACCAAACTTGAATTGCGACAATAAATGAATGCTAGAGTCACACTCATTAGACAGCTGTTTGGCCATTTTATTTAAAGAAAGAAACTTTAAACGAAGATCCCTGTACATTCGGCTAAAATCAAGCTGCTAGCTGGCACAAGATGGGCAAGTCCAGCGCATTAAGCCAAGCTCAGGCTTAGACACAGGCAAACCAGACAATTTGTCGTAATCACGGCCGTTGAGGCCAGCACATTTTAAGTGAATAAGATTATTGCAAAGCCAACACGATATTACTCTATACTGACCGTCAAAACGATCAGAATGCTTGCAAGTTGGTAGACAACAAGCCATTGAAAAGCCAAAAGAAACACAGGGCAAAACAAAAAAAAATATATATATAGAAAAATTTAAATACACAGCACAAAAATATTTATCGATAAAAAATCAATAATTACAAATAAAAACAAAGAGACAGCTAGAGTACACAGCACAAGAGAGAGTGCAAGAACAGTTATAAGACGAGCTTTGAGAGGCGGCTTTACAAAAGTGATTACGCGGAAGAGAATCTGAGCACAAGCAGAGAGAACAACAAAACCACTAGCACTGATGGTATGAAGGGGGCGATGAGGGGAGCAACTGCAGAAGCAATGACGAGAGAGAACAATAAAAAAAAAAATAAAATAAATTTAAATGCACCAAACACTAATCACGAAAAAGAAAAATAAACTGTTTAATTTGGCGAATTATGCAAATAAAACACAAGGGTTTCAAGCAAACGACACCAGCGAAAGCGAAAACAAACTAGGCACAATTAAAAATTGAGAGAAAACAATATATATTAATAAAAACTCAGGAGCTACGCAAAAACACGACCGTCACGTCAGAAAGCAGAAGCTTTTTGTGTTTGGGTAAATCAAACTTTACATAATTTTTGATGTGCACGGTATATGCCTGCGTCGCCAATACCTCGTATTATAATATGATTGTTGTACAGTTTGCCATCAAATTTAACGGCAACACTGCTTCGGATAAGAGAGCAGTCAGCTCCGGAGTCGAAACACATTAGAAAGGTCTCACCTCGGTGTGTCATAACTCCCATTGGCTCAAACACAGAGCACTGATTAACTTCTTTTTGGAAATTCCTCAAGGTTTCGGTTCTGCATGCACATACCATGCAACTGGTCCTCAGACAGTACAGGAGTCGACACTTACCAGAAAAAAATTTTGGCAAAATGACGCCACGTATCTGCTGCTGTCCACGTGTTGACGCTTGCATAGTTTTTACAAGCTCCACTAGGTTTTGATTTTGCATCTGTAGGACTATGCGCCATTGTTCCTCTGAGAATGCAGGATGTGATGCCGATCCCACTTCTGATGTCGGGGCGCCAAGACTTTTATTCACTTCACTCATGTTTTTCTTTATAATATTCACTTTAGACTTTTAACTTCACTTTTACTTTTTCACTGTAAGGCTACCAGGGGATTTGATAAACAAATCTGTCTTTTTGGACAGACAGATTTGTTTCTAAATACGCTGCTAAAGCAAAGATGCTTGTCATCCTGGGATAGGGATAGCCCGAGGCCAGACAGACAGATTTGTTTCTAAATACGCTGCTAAAGCAAAGATGCTTGTCATCCTGCACAGTCCACATTCCCAGCAACATTCCAGATGCCAGTCTGTAGACGCTGCAAAGGTAATGCCAGGGCTACAATTGGCTGTAAACTAACTAGTAGGCTTTGACTTGTTAGTCACTTAATCACTCATAGATGATCTTGCACATCTTACAATTCTTTTGTTTTTGCATTTTATAAGTTTTTCAGGAATTTGCTGGCGCCAGTCTGATACTCTCTGCTTCTGTGTTTCTTATAAAACCTATTAAACCTACGTGTATGCGTAAGAATTGAAAATTTAGTAATAAGCAAGCAAACGAACGATCAAGACGAGTTCTAGCAGTGACAGACAAAGTTCAGTACAAAATAAAGTTAGCTTATTAGTTAGCCTTTCATTACATGTCCTCTGAGGGATACCATTCACGCGGGCGGAACTTAACCATGAGCAATTTTCTCTAATCCTCAAGGCAGTGCTTACATTCTCCTATTATGCAATGACTTCAAAATGTACTTATCACCTTCTAATCTAAACTTTGCATCTACTTTGTCGATATCAATCTCTGTATCGCACGGCGAAATCAAGCTCAAAGGATGTGCCTTTTTTTATCGGTAAGGACTTTCTTTGGTTACACTATTAACTGTGCAATTAAAAGCAAGTTGTACCTCGCCAAGAGCATTATACGACGACCGGGACCCGATTCGACCGCGGGCAAAAGAGTTTTAAGGGTACCCTTTTGCATTTCTTATTTCTGCTCTTTACATGTACGTGCGCCATGCGCTTCCCTTCTCTATGTTCTATCGTAAAGTCAAAATATTGCAAATATGGCCACCAACGGTGTACTATTGGCCTTGGATCCAAAATTGTTCTTCATGCTTTCAGGGAATTATAATCCGTATACACAACGAATTCACGGCCAATCAAAGACTTTTTGGTTGCAGTTAGCAAGTATATGGGTTTCATAACCTGAGAGTATTGAGGGATAAATTTTCGAAAATAAGACGCTAATCCAATAAATTGTCTCACAATACTAAATGTTGAAGGCGGTCTCAGAGAAGTTAGTGTTAAGATCTTCTGCGGATTAGGGAATTAAGTAACTCACACCTCGAAATATTAAATGAAAATGCAGCCTCAGTTAGTACCTCCAAAACGACCTTAAACCATTCGCCGCTGGTATCATAATATCATCCATGTAGACTATCACATGGGTATGTGCTAAATTTCAAAAAGCGTTTAACACGGCTCGCTGAAAAACGAAAGGAGCGTTCTTGAGGCCAAATGACATTGTTAAATACTCGTACTGTTCCTCAGGTATTACAAACGCAGTTTATTAGTCAAATCCAAACACGTAAAATATTTTACAACCCTAAGTCTAGCAATTTGATCACTAATAATGAGTAACGCAAATCTATCACAGACCGTGCTGGCATTTAACTTACGATTATATTGATATTATATTGATAATCGTGAGTTAAATGCCAGCACGTGCGTTGTGCATTGGCACAAGCTGTCTGATCCATTTTTTTTTTTATCTAATAGGTTTGCGTACAATTACATTATCATTTGGACTCAAACGATATGGACACCTCTGCACCGTTTTGTTAGGGTCAGCCAACCTAATGGCCATTATCCCTGAGTTAAGACTCATGCAAAGGATTCCATCGATAAATGCTTTTGAATATTTGTAAAGCAATTTAATCACATTCTCTCTATCATTATCGATTAATTCAGTATTAACGTTAAATGAAACAGTAGATGACTCGAACACTACATAAGAATTTAACAATTTCAAATTTGTCAGAAAATCTTATATCCTTTACTAAGGATTTCTCTACGAATTACAATATCATTAGTAAGATATTTTAACGATATAACATGAAATAGTACTTTTAAAGTAGGCGACGAACGACCTTTACTGAGGCCATGCTGACAAGAAATAGTGGATCTGTATAGGTGTTGAAGGGAAGACGTAATAATTTTTTCAAACAGCTTAGGTATTGCCGAAAGTTTGGCAATGCCACGGTAGTTAGAAATATCCGATTTGTTACCCTTTTTAAAAAGCGGAATAATAAAAGACTCCTTCCAAATATCAGGGAAGCGACAAGTCTCACTCGATATAAAGAATAACCGAGATAAAGGCGTAGATAGGGAAATCGAACACAATTTAAGGATGGAACTAGGTATATTATCAGGCCCGGGTACGAAGGAAGACGTCATAGATGACAAGCTAGAGATAATACAGTCTTCAGTAATACTAGGAAAAAACATACAATTTAAATGTGGAATTGTGAAGGGATAAGGTGTGGGATCTGAAGCAGTAGTAGAATAAGTCGACTGAAAGAATTTAGCAAACAAATCTGCAATATCTGAATCACTATTAGCAGGCTGGTCATTAAGTCTGAAGGTGGAAGGTAGTAAATTAGAGCGTCTTTTCGAATTAACAAAGTTATAAAATCTTTTGGGGTTCTTATAAAATTCAACCTTACAGCGAACGATATAATTATTGTAGCATTGAGTATTTAAAAGACAAAATTGAGATTTGGCTACACAATAATTTGCATAGTCAAGTCGCGAACCAGTTTTTTAAATCTTTTAAAATATCTCGATTTAATGTTACGGAGATTAGAGAGCCTACGTGTGAACCAGACTTGCGCACTGGAGACGGTAGAGACATTCACATAAGGAACGCATTTATCAATTAGAGAATTAAGAGCAGAGTAGAAAAAATTTACTGCACAATCTATATCACAGCACTCAAATAGAAATGACCAATCAAAAGAGAAAATAAGGCTGTTAAGAAGATTGAAATTTCTTTTACGAAAACATCTACGACGAGAATTTGAGATGTTATTAAATGAATTATTAACGGAAGAAGAAGCAGTAGTAGAATAATATTGTAAGAAATAGTAATTTCAATGGTGGGGTGATAAGTATCTTCAGGCTTCACTAGGGGCTGCGTTTGTGATACAGCACTAACAGTGGGATCAGAAACAAAAACAAGATCGAGGATTCTTTTAGAAGAGTTAAGAAAAGAATTCAACTGATATAGCGGACATTCAAGTAGCCTATCAAGAAAAACATGTTGAGATGAAGGAATTAGGAAAGATAGATTATCATCAACAAGCCAAGAAACATTAGGCAAGTTAAAATCACCTAAAGCTATAAAAAATTCACGATCTTTAAGACGACTAAAAATAGTTCGCAAAGCATCAGCATGGTGCATGTAGATCATGATATCAGAAGTTGGAGGAATATATGAACAAGAGATATATAAGCTAAAGTTAGAACATGTAACTTCGACGCAAATAAGCTCAACACCTAAGGGGAGATCAATCGGCACAACACTTGAACACAGATTCGAGTTGACAGCAATGAGTACTCCACCGCCACGTCGACCAACACGATCAAGCCTATAAGAAATAAAGTAATTAGAAAGAATTTCATTATCCAAAACAGAGGAATTAAGCCAAGTTTCAGAGAAAGCTAATATGTCAGCCGAAAAGGTTTGGCTATCACAGAATAATTTCGAGAGCTTGGTAAGAAGTCCTCTTACATTTTGATAATGAATGCAAAGACTAGACGTTATTAGTTTTTTGAAGCAGAAGATACATTAGGAAGGTGGACAGGCAAAGGGCGGGAGCGCTTATTGGGCGCAAATTCGTGTACAACTAGGCCCTCTGGCCAAAAGTTAGGGTCAACCATAGCTGAGAAATACTCATTTGGTACTGTAATTTTAAAAGAGGAGAGGCCTAAAAAACTTAAACTTTTGAATTAAAACCTCAGCAGGGCATATATTACCAATGTAAGCTGCCACAGACGATTCAGAAGTATCTGGAGCCAGCCTAGAGATAAATAATTGTTTACGACGAGGCACTACAGTTAGTGGAGGCGGAGGAGCATTGGGATCCTCAAGTGATTGAAAGCCAGCATGATCCAGTAATTGATCAGAGTTCCCGTGAGGGATACATTGAGGTACACAGGGCTTGTACTGGGTACTTCAATCTGAAAAGAAGAGCATAAAGAGTGCGGGCGACTGCTTATGAGGCAACTCAAGGTTACATTTCTTGGGAAATTCCTTAGAAGGTGGACCAAACTTGAATTGCGACAATAAATGAATGCTAGAGTCACACTCATTAGACAGCTGTTTGGCCATTTTATTTAAAGAAAGAAACTTTAAACGAAGATCCCTGTACATTCGGCTAAAATCAAGCTGCTAGCTGGCACAAGATGGGCAAGTCCAGCGCATTAAGCCAAGCTCAGGCTTAGACACAGGCAAACCAGACAATTTGTCGTAATCACGGCCGTTGAGGCCAGCACATTTTAAGTGAATAAGATTATTGCAAAGCCAACACGATATTACTCTATACTGACCGTCAAAACGATCAGAATGCTTGCAAGTTGGTAGACAACAAGCCATTGAAAAGCCAAAAGAAACACAGGGCAAAACAAAAAAAAAATATATATATAGAAAAATTTAAATACACAGCACAAAAATATTTATCGATAAAAAATCAATAATTACAAATAAAAACAAAGAGACAGCTAGAGTACACAGCACAAGAGAGAGTGCAAGAACAGTTATAAGACGAGCTTTGAGAGGCGGCTTTACAAAAGTGATTACGCGGAAGAGAATCTGAGCACAAGCAGAGAGAACAACAAAACCACTAGCACTGATGGTATGAAGGGGGCGATGAGGGGAGCAACTGCAGAAGCAATGACGAGAGAGAACAATAAAAAAAAATAAAATAACCTCTGCACCGTTTTGTTAGGGTCAGCCAACCTAATGGCCATTATCCCTGAGTTAAGACTCATGCAAAGGATTCCATCGATAAATGCTTTTGAATATTTGTAAAGCAATTTAATCACATTCTCTCTATCATTATCGATTAATTCAGTATTAACGTTAAATGAAACAGTAGATGACTCGAACACTACATAAGAATTTAACAATTTCAAATTTGTCAGAAAATCTTATATCCTTTACTAAGGATTTCTCTACGAATTACAATATCATTAGTAAGATATTTTAACGATATAACATGAAATAGTACTTTTAAAGTAGGCGACGAACGACCTTTACTGAGGCCATGCTGACAAGAAATAGTGGATCTGTATAGGTGTTGAAGGGAAGACGTAATAATTTTTTCAAACAGCTTAGGTATTGCCGAAAGTTTGGCAATGCCACGGTAGTTAGAAATATCCGATTTGTTACCCTTTTTAAAAAGCGGAATAATAAAAGACTCCTTCCAAATATCAGGGAAGCGACAAGTCTCACTCGATATAAAGAATAATCGAGATAAAGGCGTAGATAGGGAAATCGAACACAATTTAAGGATGGAACTAGGTATATTATCAGGCCCGGGTACGAAGGAAGACGTCATAGATGACAAGCTAGAGATAATACAGTCTTCAGTAATACTAGGAAAAAACATACAATTTAAATGTGGAATTGTGAAGGGATAAGGTGTGGGATCTGAAGCAGTAGTAGAATAAGTCGACTGAAAGAATTTAGCAAACAAATCTGCAATATCTGAATCACTATTAGCAGGCTGGTCATTAAGTCTGAAGGTGGAAGGTAGTAAATTAGAGCGTCTTTTGGAATTAACAAAGTTATAAAATCTTTTGGGGTTCTTATAAAATTCAACCTTACAGCGAACGATATAATTATTGTAGCATTGAGTATTTAAAAGACAAAATTGAGATTTGGCTACACAATAATTTGCATAGTCAAGTCGCGAACCAGTTTTTTAAATCTTTTAAAATATCTCGATTTAATGTTACGGAGATTAGAGAGCCTACGTGTGAACCAGACTTGCGCACTGGAGACGGTAGAGACATTCACATAAGGAACGCATTTATCAATTAGAGAATTAAGAGCAGAGTAGAAAAAATTTACTGCACAATCTATATCACAGCACTCAAATAGAAATGACCAATCAAAAGAGAAAATAAGGCTGTTAAGAAGATTGAAATTTCTTTTACGAAAACATCTACGACGAGAATTTGAGATGTTATTAAATGAATTATTAACGGAAGAAGAAGCAGTAGTAGAATAATATTGTAAGAAATAGTAATTTCAATGGTGGGGTGATAAGTATCTTCAGGCTTCACTAGGGGCTGCGTTTGTGATACAACACTAACAGTGGGATCAGAAACAAAAACAAGATCGAGGATTCTTTTAGAAGAGTTAAGAAAAGAATTCAACTGATATAGCGGACATTCAAGTAGCCTATCAAGAAAAACATGTTGAGATGAAGGAATTAGGAAAGATAGATTATCATCAACAAGCCAAGAAACATTAGGCAAGTTAAAATCACCTAAAGCTATAAAAAATTCACGATCTTTAAGACGACTAAAAATAGTTCGCAAAGCATCAGCATGGTGCATGTAGATCATGATATCAGAAGTTGGAGGAATATATGAACAAGAGATATATAAGCTAAAGTTAGAACATGTAACTTCGACGCAAATAAACTCAACACCTAAGGGGAGATCAATCGGCACAACACTTGAACACAGATTCGAGTTGACAGCAATGAGTACTCCACCGCCACGTCGACCAACACGATCAAGCCTATAAGAAATAAAGTTATTAGAAAGAATTTCATTATCCAAAACAGAGGAATTAAGCCAAGTTTCAGAGAAAGCTAATATGTCAGCCGAAAAGGTTTGGCTATCACAGAATAATTTCGAGAGCTTGGTAAGAAGTCCTCTTACATTTTGATAATGAATGCAAAGACTAGACGTTATTAGTTTTTTGAAGCAGAAGATACATTAGGAAGGTGGACAGGCAAAGGGCGGGAGCGCTTATTGGGCGCAAATTCGTGTACAACTAGGCCCTCTGGCCAAAAGTTAGGGTCAACCATAGCTGAGAAATACTCATTTGGTACTGTAATTTTAAAAGAGGAGAGGCCTAAAAAACTTAAACTTTTGAATTAAAACCTCAGCAGGGCATATATTACCAATGTAAGCTGCCACAGACGATTCAGAAGTATCTGGAGCCAGCCTAGAGATAAATAATTGTTTACGACGAGGCACTACAGTTAGTGGAGGCGGAGGAGCATTGGGATCCTCAAGTGATTGAAAGCCAGCATGATCCAGTAATTGATCAGAGTTCCCGTGAGGGATACATTGAGGTACACAGGGCTTGTACTGGGTACTTCAATCTGAAAAGAAGAGCATAAAGAGTGCGGGCGACTGCTTATGAGGCAACTCAAGGTTACATTTCTTGGGAAATTCCTTAGAAGGTGGACCAAACTTGAATTGCGACAATAAATGAATGCTAGAGTCACACTCATTAGACAGCTGTTTGGCCATTTTATTTAAAGAAAGAAACTTTAAACGAAGATCCCTGTACATTCGGCTAAAATCAAGCTGCTAGCTGGCACAAGATGGGCAAGTCCAGCGCATTAAGCCAAGCTCAGGCTTAGACACAGGCAAACCAGACAATTTGTCGTAATCACGGCCGTTGAGGCCAGCACATTTTAAGTGAATAAGATTATTGCAAAGCCAACACGATATTACTCTATACTGACCGTCAAAACGATCAGAATGCTTGCAAGTTGGTAGACAACAAGCCATTGAAAAGCCAAAAGAAACACAGGGCAAAACAAAAAAAATATATATATATAGAAAAATTTAAATACACAGCACAAAAATATTTATCGATAAAAAATCAATAATTACAAATTAAAACAAAGAGACAGCTAGAGTACACAGCACAAGAGAGAGTGCAAGAACAGTTATAAGACGAGCTTTGAGAGGCGGCTTTACAAAAGTGATTACGCGGAAGAGAATCTGAGCACAAGCAGAGAGAACAACAAAACCACTAGCACTGATGGTATGAAGGGGGGCGATGAGGGGAGCAACTGCAGAAGCAATGACGAGAGAGAACAATAAAAAAAAAATAAAATAAATTTAAATGCACCAAACACTAATCACGAAAAAGAAAAATAAACTGTTTAATTTGGCGAATTATGCAAATAAAACACAAGGATTTCAAGCAAACGACACCAGCGAAAGCGAAAAAAACTAGGCACAATTAAAAATTGAGAGAAAACAATATATATTAATAAAAACTCAGGAGCTACGCAAAAACACGACCGTCACGTCAGAAAGCAGAAGCTTTTTGTGTTTGGGTAAATCAAACTTTACATAATTTTTGATGTGCACGGTATATGCCTGCGTCGCCAATACCTCGTATTATAATATGATTGTTGTACAGTTTGCCATCAAATTTAACGGCAACACTGCTTCGGATAAGAGAGCAGTCAGCTCCGGAGTCGAAACACATTAGAAAGGTCTCACCTCGGTGTGTCATAACTCCCATTGGCTCAAACACAGAGCACTGATTAACTTCTTTTTGGGAATTCCTCAAGGTTTCGGTTCTGCATGCACATACCATGCAACTGGTCCTCAGACAGTACAGGAGTCGACACTTACCAGAAAAAAATTTTGGCAAAATGACGCCACGTATCTGCTACTGTCCACGTGTTGACGCTTGCATAGTTTTTACAAGCTCCACTAGGTTTTGATTTTGCATCTGTAGGACTATGCGCCATTGTTCCTCTGAGAATGCAGGATGTGATGCCGATCCCACTTCTGATGTCGGGGCGCCAAGACTTTTATTCACTTCACTCATGTTTTTCTTTATAATATTCACTTTAGACTTTTAACTTCACTTTTACTTTTTCACTGTAAGGCTACCAGGGGATTTGATAAACAAATCTGTCTGTTTGGACAGACAGATTTGTTTCTAAATACGCTGCTAAAGCAAAGATGCTTGTCATCCTGGGATAGGGATAGCCCGAGGCCAGACAGACAGATTTGTTTCTAAATACGCTGCTAAAGCAAAGATGCTTGTCATCCTGCACAGTCCACATTCCCAGCAACATTCCAGATGCCAGTCTGTAGACGCTGCAAAGGTAATGCCAGGGCTACAATTGGCTGTAAACTAACTAGTAGGCTTTGACTTGTTAGTCACTTAATCACTCATAGATGATCTTGCACATCTTACAATTCTTTTGTTTTTGCATTTTATAAGTTTTTCAGGAATTTGCTGGCGCCAGTCTGATACTCTCTGCTTCTGTGTTTCTTATAAAACCTATTAAACCTACGTGTATGCGTAAGAATTGAAAATTTAGTAATAAGCAAGCAAACGAACGATCAAGACGAGTTCTAGCAGTGACAGACAAAGTTCAGTACAAAATAAAGTTAGCTTATTAGTTAGCCTTTCATTACATGTCCTCTGAGGGATACCATTCACGCGGGCGGAACTTAACCATGAGCAATTTTCTCTAATCCTCAAGGCAATGCTTACATTCTCCTATTATGCAATGACTTCAAAATGTACTTATCACCTTCTAATCTAAACTTTGCATCTACTTTGTCGATATCAATCTCTGTATCGCACGGCGAAATCAAGCTCAAAGGATGTGCCTTTTTTTTATCGGTAAGGACTTTCTTTGGTTACACTATTAACTGTGCAATTAAAAGCAAGTTGTACCTCGCCAAGAGCATTATACGACGACCGGGGCCCGATTCGACCGCGGGCAAAAGAGTTTTAAGGGTACCCATTTGCATTTCTTATTTCTGCTCTTTACATGTACGTGCGCCATGCGCTTCCCTTCTCTATGTTCTATCGTAAAGTCAAAATATTGCAAATACGGCCACCAACGGTGTACTATTGGCCTTGGATCCAAAATTGTTCTTCATGCTTTCAGGGAATTATAATCCGTATACACAACGAATTCACGGCCAATCAAAGACTTTTTGGTTGCAGTTAGCAAGTATATGGGTTTCATAACCTGAGAGTATTAAGGGATAAATTTTCGAAAATAAGACGCTAATCCAATAAATTGTCTCACAATACTAAATGTTGAAGGCGGTCTCAGAGAAGTTAGTGTTAAGATATTCTGCGGATTAGGGAATTAATTAACTCACACCTTGAAATATTAAATGAAAATCCAGCCTCAGTTAGTACCTCCAAAACGACCTTAAACCATTCGCCGCTGGTATCATAATATCATCCATGTAGACTATCACATGGGTATGTGCTAAATTTCAAAAAGCGTTTAACACGGCTCGCTGAAAAACGAAAGGAGCGTTCTTGAGGCCAAATGACATTGTTAAATACTCGTACTGTTCCTCAGGTATTACAAACGCAGTTTATTAGTCAAATCCAAACACGTAAAATATTTTACAACCCTAAGTCTAGCAATTTGATCACTAATAATGAGTAACGCAAATCTATCACAGACCGTGCTGGCATTTAACTTACGATTATATTGATATTATATTGATAATCGTGAGTTAAATGCCAGCACGTGCGTTGTGCATTGGCACAAGCTGTCTGATCCATTTTTTTTTTATCTAATAGGTTTGCGTACAATTACATTATCATTTGGACTCAAACGATATGGACACCTCTGCACCGTTTTGTTAGGGTCAGCCAACCTAATGGCCATTATCCCTGAGTTAAGACTCATGCAAAGGATTCCATCGATAAATGCTTTTGAATATTTGTAAAGCAATTTAATCACATTCTCTCTATCATTATCGATTAATTCAGTATTAACGTTAAATGAAACAGTAGATGACTCGAACACTACATAAGAATTTAACAATTTCAAATTTGTCAGAAAATCTTATATCCTTTACTAAGGATTTCTCTACGAATTACAATATCATTAGTAAGATATTTTAACGATATAACATGAAATAGTACTTTTAAAGTAGGCGACGAACGACCTTTACTGAGGCCATGCTGACAAGAAATAGTGGATCTGTATAGGTGTTGAAGGGAAGACGTAATAATTTTTTCAAACAGCTTAGGTATTGCCGAAAGTTTGGCAATGCCACGGTAGTTAGAAATATCCGATTTGTTACCCTTTTTAAAAAGCGGAATAATAAAAGACTCCTTCCAAATATCAGGGAAGCGACAAGTCTCACTCGATATAAAGAATAACCGAGATAAAGGCGTAGATAGGGAAATCGAACACAATTTAAGGATGGAACTAGGTATATTATCAGGCCCGGGTACGAAGGAAGACGTCATAGATGACAAGCTAGAGATAATACAGTCTTCAGTAATACTAGGAAAAAACATACAATTTAAATGTGGAATTGTGAAGGGATAAGGTGTGGGATCTGAAGCAGTAGTAGAATAAGTCGACTGAAAGAATTTAGCAAACAAATCTGCAATATCTGAATCACTATTAGCAGGCTGGTCATTAAGTCTGAAGGTGGAAGGTAGTGAATTAGAGCGTCTTTTGGAATTAACAAAGTTATAAAATCTTTTGGGGTTCTTATAAAATTCAACCTTACAGCGAACGATATAATTATTGTAGCATTGAGTATTTAAAAGACAAAATTGAGATTTGGCTACACAATAATTTGCATAGTCAAGTCGCGAACCAGTTTTTTTAATCTTTTAAAATATCTCGATTTAATGTTACGGAGATTAGAGAGCCTACGTGTGAACCAGACTTGCGCACTGGAGACGGTAGAGACATTCACATAAGGAACGCATTTATCAATTAGAGAATTAAGAGCAGAGTAGAAAAAATTTACTGCACAATCTATATCACAGCACTCAAATAGAAATGACCAATCAAAAGAGAAAATAAGGCTGTTAAGAAGATTGAAATTTCTTTTACGAAAACATCTACGACGAGAATTTGAGATGTTATTAAATGAATTATTAACGGAAGAAGAAGCAGTAGTAGAATAATATTGTAAGAAATAGTAATTTCAATGGTGGGGTGATATGTATCTTCAGGCTTCACTAGGGGCTGCGTTTCTGATACAGCACTAACAGTGGGATCAGAAACAAAAACAAGATCGAGGATTCTTTTAGAAGAGTTAAGAAAAGAATTCAACTGATATAGCGGACATTCAAGTAGCCTATCAAGAAAAACATGTTGAGATGAAGGAATTAGGAAAGATAGATTATCATCAACAAGCCAAGAAACATTAGGCAAGTTAAAATCACCTAAAGCTATAAAAAATTCACGATCTTTAAGACGACTAAAAATAGTTCGCAAAGCATCAGCATGGTGCATGTAGATCATGATATCAGAAGTTGGAGGAATATATGAACAAGAGATATATAAGCTAAAGTTAGAACATGTAACTTCGACGCAAATAAGCTCAACACCTAAGGGGAGATCAATCGGCACAACACTTGAACACAGATTCGAGTTGACAGCAATGAGTACTCCACCGCCACGTCGACCAACACGATCAAGCCTATAAGAAATAAAGTAATTAGAAAGAATTTCATTATCCAAAACAGAGGAATTAAGCCAAGTTTCAGAGAAAGCTAATATGTCAGCCGAAAAGGTTTGGCTATCACAGAATAATTTCGAGAGCTTGGTAAGAAGTCCTCTTACATTTTGATAATGAATGCAAAGACTAGACGTTATTAGTTTTTTGAAGCAGAAGATACATTAGGAAGGTGGACAGGCAAAGGGCGGGAGCGCTTATTGGGCGCAAATTCGTGTACAACTAGGCCCTCTCGCCAAAAGTTAGGGTCAACCATAGCTGAGAAATACTCATTTGGTACTGTAATTTTAAAAGAGGAGAGGCCTAAAAAACTTAAACTTTTGAATTAAAACCTCAGCAGGGCATATATTACCAATGTAAGCTGCCACAGACGATTCAGAAGTATCTGGAGCCAACCTAGAGATAAATAATTGTTTACGATGAGGCACTACAGTTAGTGGAGGCGGAGGAGCATTGGGATCCTCAAGTGATTGAAAGCCAGCATGATCCAGTAATTGATCAGAGTTCCCGTGAGGGATACATTGAGGTACACAGGGCTTGTACTGGGTACTTCAATCTGAAAAGAAGAGCATAAAGAGTGCGGTCGACTGCTTATGAGGCAACTCAAGGTTACATTTCTTGGGAAATTCCTTAGAAGGTGGACCAAACTTGAATTGCGACAATAAATGAATGCTAGAGTCACACTCATTAGACAGCATAAAGAGCATAAAGAGTACGGGCGACTGCTTATGAGGCAACTCAAGGTTACATTTCTTGGGAAATTCCTTAGAAGGTGGACCAAACTTGAATTGCGACAATAAATGAATGCTAGAGTCACACTCATTAGACAGCTGTTTGGCCATTTTATTTAAAGAAAGAAACTTTAAACGAAGATCCCTGTACATTCGGCTAAAATCAAGCTGCTAGCTGGCACAAGATGGGCAAGTCCAGCGCATTAAGCCAAGCTCAGGCTTAGACACAGGCAAACCAGACAATTTGTCGTAATCACGGCCGTTGAGGCCAGCACATTTTAAGTGAATAAGATTATTGCAAAGCCAACACGATATTGCTCTATACTGATCGTCAAAACGATCAGAATGCTTGCAAGTTGGTAGACAACAAGCCATTGAAAAGCCAAAAGAAACACAGGGCAAAACAAAAAAAAAAATATATATATAGAAAAATTTAAATACACAGCACAAAAATATTTATCGATAAAAAATCAATAATTACAAATTAAAACAAAGAGACAGCTAGAGTACACAGCACAAGAGAGAGTGCAAGAACAGTTATAAGACGAGCTTTGAGAGGCGGCTTTACAAAAGTGATTACGCGGAAGAGAATCTGAGCACAAGCAGAGAGAACAACAAAACCACTAGCACTGATGGTATGAAGGGGGCGATGAGGGGAGCAACTGCAGAAGCAATGACGAGAGAGAACAATAAAAAAAATAAAATAAATTTAAATGCACCAAACACTAATCACGAAAAAGAAAAATAAACTGTTTAATTTGGCGAATTATGCAAATAAAACACAAGGGTTTCAAGCAAACGACACCAGCGAAAGCGAAAACAAACTAGGCACAATTAAAAATTGAGAGAAAACAATATATATTAATAAAAACTCAGGAGCTACGCAAAAACACGACCGTCACGTCAGAAAGCAGAAGCTTTTTGTGTTTGGGTAAATCAAACCTTACATAATTTTTGATGTGCACGGTATATGCCTGCGTCGCCAATACCTCGTATTATAATATGATTGTTGTACAGTTTGCCATCAAATTTAACGGCAACACTGCTTCGGATAAGAGAGCAGTCAGCTCCGGAGTCGAAACACATTAGAAAGGTCTCACCTCGGTGTGTCATAACTCCCATTGGCTCAAACACAGAGCACTGATTAACTTCTTTTTGGGAATTCCTCAAGGTTTCGGTTCTGCATGCACATACCATGCAACTGGTCCTCAGACAGTACAGGAGTCGACACTTACCAGAAAAAAATTTTGGCAAAATGACGCCACGTATCTGCTGCTGTCCACGTGTTGACGCTTGCATAGTTTTTACAAGCTCCACTAGGTGTTGATTTTGCATCTGTAGGACTATGCGCCATTGTTCCTCTGAGAATGCAGGATGTGATGCCGATCCCACTTCTGATGTCGGGGCGCCAAGACTTTTATTCACTTCACTCATGTTTTTCTTTATAATATTCACTTTAGACTTTTAACTTCACTTTTACTTTTTCACTGTAAGGCTACCAGGGGATTTGATAAACAAATCTGTCTGTTTGGCTTCGGGCTAGGGATAGCCCGAGGCCAGACAGACAGATTTGTTTCTAAATACGCTGCTAAAGCAAAGATGCTTGTCATCCTGGGATAGGGATAGCCCGAGGCCAGACAGACAGATTTGTTTCTAAATACGCTGCTAAAGCAAAGATGCTTGTCATCCTGCACAGTCCACATTCCCAGCAACATTCCAGATGCCAGTCTGTAGACGCTGCAAAGGTAATGCCAGGGCTACAATTGGCTGTAAACTAACTAGTAGGCTTTGACTTGTTAGTCACTTAATCACTCATAGATGATCTTGCACATCTTACAATTCTTTTGTTTTTGCATTTTATAAGTTTTTCAGGAATTTGCTGGCGCCAGTCTGATACTCTCTGCTTCTGTGTTTCTTATAAAACCTATTAAACCTACGTGTATGCGTAAGAATTGAAAATTTAGTAATAAGCAAGCAAACGAACGATCAAGACGAGTTCTAGCAGTGACAGACAAAGTTCAGTACAAAATAAAGTTAGCTTATTAGTTAGCCTTTCATTACATGTCCTCTGAGGGATACCATTCACGCGGGCGGAACTTAACCATGAGCAATTTTCTCTAATCCTCAAGGCAATGCTTACATTCTCCTATTATGCAATGACTTCAAAATGTACTTATCACCTTATAATCTAAACTTTGCATCTACTTTGTCGATATCAATCTCTGTATCGCACGGCGAAATCAAGCTCAAAGGATGTGCCTTTTTTTATCGGTAAGGACTTTCTTTGGTTACACTATTAACTGTGCAATTAAAAGCAAGTTGTACCTCGCCAAGAGCATTATACGACGTTCGGGGCCCGATTCGACCGCGGGCAAAAGAGTTTTAAGGGTACCCATTTGCATTTCTTATTTCTGCTCTTTACATGTACGTGCGCCATGCGCTTCCCTTCTCTATGTTCTATCGTAAAGTCAAAATATTGCAAATACGGCCACCAACGGTGTACTATTGGCCTTGGATCCAAAATTGTTCTTCATGCTTTCAGGGAATTATAATCCGTATACACAACGAATTCACGGCCAATCAAAGACTTTTTGGTTGCAGTTAGCAAGTATATGGGTTTCATAACCTGAGAGTATTGAGGGATAAATTTTCGAAAATAAGACGCTAATCCAATAAATTGTCTCACAATACTAAATGTTGAAGGCGGTCTCAGAGAAGTTAGTGTTAAGATCTTCTGCGGATTAGGGAATTAAGTAACTCACACCTCGAAATATTAAATGAAAATCCAGCCTCAGTTAGTACCTCCAAAACGACCTTAAACCATTCGCCGCTGGTATCATAATATCATCCATGTAGACTATCACATGGGTATGTGCTAAATTTCAAAAAGCGTTTAACACGGCTCGCTGAAAAACGAAAGGAGCGTTCTTGAGGCCAAATGACATTGTTAAATACTCGTACTGTGCGTATTACAAACGCAGTTTATTAGTCAAATCCAAACACGTAAAATATTTTACAACCCAAAGTCTAGCAATTTGATCACTAATAATGAGTAACGCAAATCTATCACAGACCGTGCTGGCATTTAACTTACGATTATATTGATATTATATTGATAATCGTGAGTTAAATGCCAGCACGTGCGTTGTGCATTGGCACAAGCTGTCTGATCCATTTTTTTTTATCTAATAGGTTTGCGTACAATTACATTATCATTTGGACTCAAACGATATGGACACCTCTGCACCGTTTTGTTAGGGTCAGCCAACCTAATGGCCATTATCCCTGAGTTAAGACTCATGCAAAGGATTCCATCGATAAATGCTTTTGAATATTTGTAAAGCAATTTAATCACATTCTCTCTATCATTATCGATTAATTCAGTATTAACGTTAAATGAAACAGTAGATGACTCGAACACTACATAAGAATTTAACAATTTCAAATTTGTCAGAAAATCTTATATCCTTTACTAAGGATTTCTCTACGAATTACAATATCATTAGTAAGATATTTTAACGATATAACATGAAATAGTACTTTTAAAGTAGGCGACGAACGACCTTTACTGAGGCCATGCTGACAAGAAATAGTGGATCTGTATAGGTGTTGAAGGGAAGACGTAATAATTTTTTCAAACAGCTTAGGTGTTGCCGAAAGTTTGGCAATGCCACGGTAGTTAGAAATATCCGATTTGTTACCCTTTTTAAAAAGCGGAATAATAAAAGACTCCTGCCAAATATCAGGGAAGCGACAAGTCTCACTCGATATAAAGAATAACCGAGATAAAGGCGTAGATAGGGAAATCGAACACAATTTAAGGATGGAACTAGGTATATTATCAGGCCCGGGTACGAAGGAAGACGTCATAGATGACAAGCTAGAGATAATACAGTCTTCAGTAATACTAGGAAAAAACATACAATTTAAATGTGGAATTGTGAAGGGATAAGGTGTGGGATCTGAAGCAGTAGTAGAATAAGTCGACTGAAAGAATTTAGCAAACAAATCTGCAATATCTGAATCACTATTAGCAGGCTGGTCATTAAGTCTGAAGGTGGAAGGTAGTAAATTAGAGCGTCTTTTGGAATTAACAAAGTTATAAAATCTTTTGGGGTTCTTATAAAATTCAACCTTACAGCGAACGATATAATTATTGTAGCATTGAGTATTTAAAAGACAAAATTGAGATTTGGCTACACAATAATTTGCATAGTCAAGTCGCGAACCAGTTTTTTAAATCTTTTAAAATATCTCGATTTAATGTTACGGAGATTAGAGAGCCTACGTGTGAACCAGACTTGCGCACTGGAGACGGTAGAGACATTCACATAAGGAACGCATTTATCAATTAGAGAATTAAGAGCAGAGTAGAAAAAATTTACTGCACAATCTATATCACAGCACTCAAATAGAAATGACCAATCAAAAGAGAAAATAAGGCTGTTAAGAAGATTGAAATTTCTTTTACGAAAACATCTACGACGAGAATTTGAGATGTTATTAAATGAATTATTAACGGAAGAAGAAGCAGTAGTAGAATAATATTGTAAGAAATAGTAATTTCAATGGTGGGGTGATAAGTATCTTCAGGCTTCACTAGGGGCTGCGTTTGTGATACAGCACTAACAGATCGAGGATTCTTTTAGAAGAGTTAAGAAAAGAATTCAACTGATATAGCGGACATTCAAGTAGCCTATCAAGAAAAACATGTTGAGATGAAGGAATTAGGAAAGATAGATTATCATCAACAAGCCAAGAAACATTAGGCAAGTTAAAATCACCTAAAGCTATAAAAAATTCACGATCTTTAAGACGACTAAAAATAGTTCGCAAAGCATCAGCATGGTGCATGTAGATCATGATATCAGAAGTTGGAGGAATATATGAACAAGAGATATATAAGCTAAAGTTAGAACATGTAACTTCGACGCAAATAAGCTCAACACCTAAGGGGAGATCAATCGGCACAACACTTGAACACAGATTCGAGTTGACAGCAATGAGTACTCCACCGCCACGTCGACCAACACGATCAAGCCTATAAGAAATAAAGTAATTAGAAAGAATTTCATTATCCAAAACAGAGGAATTAAGCCAAGTTTCAGAGAAAGCTAATATGTCAGCCGAAAAGGTTTGGCTATCACAGAATAATTTCGAGAGCTTGGTAAGAAGTCCTCTTACATTTTGATAATGAATGCAAAGACTAGACGTTATTAGTTTTTTGAAGCAGAAGATACATTAGGAAGGTGGACAGGCAAAGGGCGGGAGCGCTTATTGGGCGCAAATTCGTGTACAACTAGGCCCTCTGGCCAAAACTTAGGGTCAACCATAGCTGAGAAATACTCATTTGGTACTGTAATTTTAAAAGAGGAGAGGCCTAAAAAACTTAAACTTTTGAATTAAAACCTCAGCAGGGCATATATTACCAATGTAAGCTGCCACAGACGATTCAGAAGTATCTGGAGCCAGCCTAGAGATAAATAATTGTTTACGATGAGGCACTACAGTTAGTGGAGGCGGAGGAGCATTGGGATCCTCAAGTGATTGAAAGCCAGCATGATCCAATAATTGATCAGAGTTCCCGTGAGGGATACATTGAGGTACACAGGGCTTGTACTGGGTACTTCAATCTGAAAAGAAGAGCATAAAGAGTGCGGGCGACTGCTTATGAGGCAACTCAAGGTTACATTTCTTGGGAAATTCCTTAGAAGGTGGACCAAACTTGAATTGCGACAATAAATGAATGCTAGAGTCACACTCATTAGACAGCATAAAGAGCATAAAGAGTACGGGCGACTGCTTATGAGGCAACTCAAGGTTACATTTCTTGGGAAATTCCTTAGAAGGTGGACCAAACTTGAATTGCGACAATAAATGAATGCTAGAGTCACACTAGAGAGCTGTTTGGCCATTTTATTTAAAAAAAGGAAATTTTATACGAAGATCCCTGTACATTCGGCTAAAATCAAGCTGCTAGCTGGCACAAGATGGGCAAGTCCAGCGCATTAAGCCAAGCTCAGGCTTAGACACAGGCAAACCAGACAATTTGTCGTAATCACGGCCGTTGAGGCCAGCACATTTTAAGTGAATAAGATTATTGCAAAGCCAACACGATATTGCTCTATACTGATCGTCAAAACGATCAGAATGCTTGCAAGTTGGTAGACAACAAGCCATTGAAAAGCCAAAAGAAACACAGGGCAAAACAAAAAAAAAAATATATATATAGAAAAATTTAAATACACAGCACAAAAATATTTATCGATAAAAAATCAATAATTACAAATAAAAACAAAGAGACAGCTAGAGTACACAGCACAAGAGAGAGTGCAAGAACAGTTATAAGACGAGCTTTGAGAGGCGGCTTTACAAAAGTGATTACGCGGAAGAGAATCTGAGCACAAGCAGAGAGAACAACAAAACCACTAGCACTGATGGTATGAAGGGGGCGATGAGGGGAGCAACTGCAGAAGCAATGACGAGAGAGAACAATAAAAAAAAAAAAAATAAATTTAAATGCACCAAACACTAATCACGAAAAAGAAAAATAAACTGTTTAATTTGGCGAATTATGCAAATAAAACACAAGGGTTTCAAGCAAACGACACCAGCGAAAGCGAAAACAAACTAGGCACAATTAAAAATTGAGAGAAAACAATATATATTAATAAAAACTCAGGAGCTACGCAAAAACACGACCGTCACGTCAGAAAGCAGAAGCTTTTTGTGTTTGGGTAAATCAAACTTTACATAATTTTTGATGTGCACGGTATATGCCTGCGTCGCCAATACCTCGTATTATAATATGATTGTTGTACAGTTTGCCATCAAATTTAACGGCAACACTGCTTCGGATAAGAGAGCAGTCAGCTCCGGAGTCGAAACACATTAGAAAGGTCTCACCTCGGTGTGTCATAACTCCCATTGGCTCAAACACAGAGCACTGATTAACTTCTTTTTGGGAATTCCTCAAGGTTTCGGTTCTGCATGCACATACCATGCAACTGGTCCTCAGACAGTACAGGAGTCGACACTTACCAGAAAAAAATTTTGGCAAAATGACGCCACGTATCTGCTGCTGTCCACGTGTTGACGCTTGCATAGTTTTTACAAGCTCCACTAGGTGTTGATTTTGCATCTGTAGGACTATGCGCCATTGTTCCTCTGAGAATGCAGGATGTGATGCCGATCCCACTTCTGATGTCGGGGCGCCAAGACTTTTATTCACTTCACTCATGTTTTTCTTTATAATATTCACTTTAGACTTTTAACTTCACTTTTACTTTTTCACTGTAAGGCTACCAGGGGATTTGATAAACAAATCTGTCTGTTTGGCCTCGGGCTAGGGATAGCCCGAGGCCAGACAGACAGATTTGTTTCTAAATACGCTGCTAAAGCAAAGATGCTTGTCATCCTGGGATAGGGATAGCCCGAGGCCAGACAGACAGATTTGTTTCTAAATACGCTGCTAAAGCAAAGATGCTTGTCATCCTGCACAGTCCACATTCCCAGCAACATTCCAGATGCCAGTCTGTAGAAGCTGCAAAGGTAATGCCAGGTCTACAATTGGCTGTAAACTAATTAGTAGGCTTTGACTTATTAGTCACTTAATCACTCATAGATGATCTTGCACATCTTACAATTCTTTTGTTTTTGTATTTTATAAGTTTTTCAGGAGTTTGCTGGCGCCAGTCTGATACTCTCTGCGTCTGTCTCTCTTATAAAACCTATATAACCTACGTGGATGCGTAAGAATTGAAAATTAAGGTAAATATTTACATGTCCGTAAAGTTAGCGACGCTGTTAAGTTTGAGTTAGCGACGGTCCTCTGTTAACCCTCTGTTAAATTTTTTGCAATTTTTAATTTTTAATATTTTCGTTATTTCTTAACCTTTTTGGATGAAATAAAGTTTTATTTTGTTAAGAAAATCAAAATCTATTGATTTAACTAGTTTTTGGGGGGTTTTAAGCGTTCCTAGTATTAAAAATTTGCACTTGAAAAATCGGCTCCCCACATTTTGGAGCATAGCTCCACTCAGGGTCACCATCAAGCAATGCACGATACGCCAAAATGAGCGCTACATATTCAAGAGTGTCTCCAGAAAGTTTTATCAAAGTCTACTGAGCAGTTTTTGAGAAAATCGCTTATAAGTGGAGCAACCTATGATTTCGCTCCATACAAAAATCGTAAAAAAAATTGCATTCGAATTTGAGCTCGAATATCTCAGCTCAGAGCCACCATCAAGCAATGCACGGTAGCTTTTTCGATTGGGGGATATTTCAAGAGTGTCTTATAAAAGTTTTATCAACTTCTGCTGAGCAGTTTTTGAGAAAAAGCCTTAACAGTCTAGGTACTTTTTTGTGTGCAAATTTATTGATAAGGCTGCCGCGAGCTCCGGAACCGGAACCAGTGACCGGAACCAATGAACCAGTAAACTTAACACTGTAAAGTTCTAAGGGCTCAATTTTCGTCGTTATCTCTCCCAGTGACCATCAAGCAATGCACGGTATCTCATTCGATTGGGCATAAAATAATATATATATGGGCGAAGTTTAATCAAAATCTGCTGAGCAGTTTTTGAGAAATTCGCAAATGAAAATTGAAAAATTTTAAAGATGGCAGTTGGCCCATATCGATACGAAAAAGCACGTTGATCGATGTATTTCATCGAATGGGCTGCCCTCTCTAAAATCGTGGTATGGAACAGGGCGTAGTTAAGGGGGTATTTCCATGTGCTCACCAAAGGGGATTTATGGGCAAATATTTACCCTACAAACAGAACATGAAATTGGTGTGAAATATTTAGATATATGTATGCATGTATATATACATGTAATATATGCATGTAAATCTAAAAATAAAATAAACAAATTAATTCATATATATATATATATATTCAAATATGTGTTAAAAATAATATAATTTAAAAGAAAAAAAGGAAAAAGAAAAAGGCAGACAACTCCTACGATTAGAGCCCATGAAAAAACCATTCTTTTTACTAAACTTATCCGACAATTTAGCAAATACGCCAACCCAAAGCTTTGCGAGAACACAGCAAATTTTTCAGTTTTCTCAGCCAGCATTGACAAATGATCATATGCATGCATGCATATACATACATATGTATATATGTTTATGTACATATGTGCGTACGTATCTATGCATGCACACTTGCCCGCCGAAAATGAATACATACATACATATGTCGATGTGTGTACGCAAGCGTTTTCAAGGCCAAGTGTGCACAAACATATAAATATGTATGTACATACGTACGTATGTACATACATATGTACAAACAAGAGCGTAGGTTTCAAATTTAGGGGGTCACTAAAGTCTAGCTGAATTTTGTTAATACATTTCGATTTGAAGTCTCACTAAATTTATCGCTATATTGGGGGAGGGGTGGACTGGGAGTAAAACCTCCATGCAAGTACCAGGCGACGCCCTTGTGTACCCATACTTTTTTAAGGGTAACTCTGATACATACATATGTATGTACATACATATGTACATATGTATGTTTGCGCACATATGTAGGTTTTAAAGGTATGTACATATCTAAAAACATATGTATGTACATACATATGTATATAAGATTAAATATGTACATATGTATAAAAAAAAATATAATTTAAAAAAAAAAGAAAAAAAGCATGTGCTGCTACGAGTAGAACCCGTGAAAAAAAGTTGATTAGCAATTTATCTAACAATTTAGCAAACACGCCATTCCAAAGCTTCGCAAGAACCCTGCAAGTTTCTTACAATTTCGTATCGATATGGGCCAACTGCCATCTTTAAAATTTTTCAATTTTCATTTGCGAATTTCTCAAAAACTGCTCAGCAGATTTTGATTAAACTTCGCCCATATATATATTATTTTATGCCCAATCGAATGAGATACCGTGCATTGCTTGATGGTCGCTGGGAGAGATAACGACGAAAATTGAGCCCTTAGAACTTTACAGTGTTAAGTTTACTGGTTCATTGGTTCCGGCCACTGGTTCCGGTTCCGGAGCTCGCGGCAGCCTTATCAATAAATTTGCACACAAAAAAGTACCTAGACTGTTAAGGCTTTTTCTCAAAAACTGCTCAGCAGAAGTTGATAAAACTTTTATAAGACACTCTTGAAATATCCCCCAATCGAAAAAGCTACCGTGCATTGCTTGATGGTGGCTCTGAGCTGAGATATTCGAGCTCAAATTCGAATGCAATTTTTTTTACGATTTTTGTATGGAGCGAAATCATAGGTTGCTCCACTGATAAGCGATTTTCTCAAAAACTGCTCAGTAGACTTTGATAAAACTTTCTGGAGACACTCTTGAATATGTAGCGCTCATTTTGGCGTATCGTGCATTGCTTGATGGTGACCCTGAGTGGAGCTATGCTCCAAAATGTGGGGAGCCGATTTTTCAAGTGCAAATTTTTAATACTAGGAGCGCTTGAAACCCCCCCAAAAACTAGTTAAATCAATAGATTTTGATTTTCTTAACAAAATAAAACTTTATTTCATCCAAAAAGGTTAAGAAATAACGAAAATATTAAAAATTAAAAATTGCAAAAAATTTAACAGAGGGTTAACAGAGGACCGTCGCTAACTCAAACTTAACAGCGTCGCTAACTTTACGGACATTTGTTAATTACACAAAAACTACGAAATAAATCGCCAAGGCGCACCTGAGGTCGTGCTCGTGGAATTTTTCTCTTTCGTTTGATACCAAATTTATGTAGTTTAAGCGCGTTTTGGGCCCGAGTAGCGGTAGTAAATATTTACCTTTAACTTTATTTTTATTTTTCCACGCACGTTTAGTTAACACAATTGGGTGTGTATTATTCCGTGGTTAAAATTGTACTGAAATGAAGCTTCCAACGCGGTATGACATTTGTTAATCTGGCATCTCTGTCAAAAGTTATGGGGTTTCCAGATGCATCCACTTCCAATGGCCCACCCTTTATTAATGTATAAGTAATATAAATGTTTATTTATATTTGATTAATTTGTGTATTGAGTAATATAAATGTTAATGTGTACTTGTTTAATACAAGCCGCAGTTTTCTGCGCTTGGATTCGGAAATATAACTAAACTAACATTATTAAATAAACTACCCAAGAACGTTAAGCATTCGCCATCGCAATGGTTACACTGCGCCTCATGCCGCTAGCAGCGGTCAACGTCTTGCGGGCCGGCTCATATTACCCAGACCGTGAGAACGCTGACCCAGCGATCGTGGCCACTGCCAAATGCAGTATTAGCTATATTCCTTTGTCCATGTTAACTTATGAAATTTTTCATTTTTGGGGTATTTTTTAGTTTGTCAAATGAGCTAAATATGACTTATATATCGATTTCTTCTTCATGTATACGACCTAATTCATCCTCATTTATTGTAGAAATATTGTTAATGGTTAAATAAATTCATTTTATGAATGTTATATAACTCAAAATGACTTTTACAGCTACAGTTCTAGAAAAAATTACAACTAAGCCCTTTTTTAGAGTAGTTTTGGAAGTATTTTTAATTTAAAACTATTTTTTGTAAGAATAATACTATACTTTCTTCACCATCATTTGGACCAATTTAGTCGACAGCTATCGACTAAATCAGATGAACAGGGAGAGTGGTACCATCAAATTGTCTTGCCATTTGAATTAAGGTACCAGGGAAAATGAGCTCCAGATGCTTGAAATATTTCAATTCGAAGAAAATGAATGAAGTTCTCTACTGACGAATCGGATTACTTTGATCTTGATAAAGGAAATGAACCACAACCAAAAAGAACTCGTTTCTAATTTGCCGTATTTCAAAATATACGTTTTGTTTTAAATTAATCTTGATATTATTCTCACAAAAAATAGTTATTTAGCTCATATGACAAACTATAAAATACCCCCAAAATGAAAAATTTCAACTCGCAATAAAAAAAAAAACGAGCTTTGAAAAACCCAAATAGGTTTTTGCTATTCAATACATGTACTTTTAGAAAAGTAAGGTCCGGTTCTGTTTGATTTTAATAACCTTTAATTTGTTGCATAGTGTTATCAAAGGTTTTATGGATACGTTAGAGTCTTACTGCTACTTGTTCAATATTTACTCTATGTTTGCATGTGGAAAATTGCCAGGGCAAAAACGTCCAATTATCTTACTAATTTTAATATTAATAAAAATTTATATAAGACAACTTAAATTAAAACTCCGACTCTAATACATTGCATTAAACGGACCCATGATCATATGCACTAAAAAACTAGAGGGCCGGGTTTAACTTCGACCTAACTTTTTGGTAACTCTTTCCTATAGCCATCAAAGTGGAAAAACTTTTTATATAAAAAGGCTAAACTTATCATAGAAAATAACGCCGGTATTGATCAAAGTCACTGTGTTCCACTGTTCGTTAATTTGGGAGCTATATGATATAGTCACACCAACTTTATCAAATTCGGCACAGTCATTAATATATGTATAAAACTGACATATGTTGTCGGGGATGCTTCCTTCTATGCGTTGCACACTTCTGACCAATATGCATATACCCTTTTTGCAAAGGTATAAATTTATAAAACGAAACAAAAAAACCAAACAACAAAAATAAGTTGTAAAGAAACATACATATGTCAAGTGTTGCTTAAAACCAAACAAACATGCATCCACAATTTACGAAAACATTTAAGAATATAACAACGGCGCGGTATGAACTAGCCAACGCTGAGCATGCAATATAAACAATTTTCAACCCCCGAAAACGTGGGGCATTAGAATAAGTATTTTTTAAAACAAATGTCGCCTCTAGATTCTAAGAGTTCTCTACTGTACAAAATACTTTGGTAAACAAAATTAGTTTATGAATGCAGAAAATGAAGATCGTGTTTTTTAGTTTTCGATAAATGAATTTTCCCATTCAGTATTAAACAACACAATAACAAAAACTTGTCACAAGGGGCCGCGAGCGCGACAACACAACACAAACTAAAACACAACAAGAGCAACAAAAACACAATACATGCATTATTATTATTATTTTGCCTTTATTTAAATGAATATTGAATTTAAATTTTCTTGTCGTGAATTGTCGTGAAATTTGATATTGGTGGGTTTAGCGTATCATACATAGCTCCCATAGAAACGATCGGTCAGAAACAGTAATTTTTGTCAATAACTTCGATACTTTCTACGCAATTGTCACAAAAATGTATATATCTCAGTTTATCATAGCTATAAATGACTGCCAAATTCAAGTTGGGATGATTATATAACATGGGAGATAGGAACAGTGAGTTTCTTCAATAACTTCGTTATTTCCTATGGTAAGATTGTAGGCCGTTCTCTCTCAAACATTAGACTGTTTAGATGAAAAGTGTTTTCACTTTGGCGGCTATAGGAAATGGAAAGTAAGTCGAAATTAATAGTTCCAAAAAGCAATGAACCTTCTAGAGCTGTCTACGTCGGTTGGGACAGGATATTTTTCAATGACATAATGGGAGATAATTCTAAAATAGGCTCGAGGTCAGTTTTTAAAGTTATGCGATCAGAAAGCATTAAAATAAATCCAAATATTGTTAGTTTTTTTGTTTTTTTCAATATATTTCGGCTGCACCCCGGCAAACTATAATTGAAAAACAATTTCCTTTTTAATTGAATCAGCAACATAAATCACAAAAACCATATAAACATATACACTTACACGTCCGCAACATATGGCGCGGAGTTTATTTATTTACGTCAACTAACACAGCAGTCGACGAAAAAGCTTAAGCTAAAAACAAATAACAATTAATTGAAGAAAGTAAGCTTAGCCTTATAGACAACTAAATATTCTAGAGTCGAGCGAATTAACGAAGTATATAAAACCTTCGTTATGTAAGGGTCATCAAATTCTTTGGTCCAACGTTTTATGAAGCCAAAATGAATGCATGCTCAATTGAGAATTGAAGATATGTGAGATTGGGTCTGTCAACTCTTGTAAGCGGGGCGGATTGAGCGAAAGACGTGGCGGTCGAACCGAAGAGACGAGCAAGAGCGGTTGAAAAGAAAAAAGACGAAACGATGCAAAGCTGTAAACACGACTAATTTCTAACTAAACTTAATTAAAACAATCAAATAAATAGCTTTACATTAAATAAACTAAAATACTACAAATATATATAATGCTCAACCTACAAAGAAGGCATGACTAAACCTACGACGAGAGTGGAATCAAACGACGAAAAAATTGCTCGAAACGACGAAACGACGAAAAAGTTTTCGACGAAAGACTGGAAAGTATTTAAACACGACGATAACTGTGGTGACAAAGACATATGTACATACATATATATGTACATATACCCGATAATATCTGTGTGCGTGTGTGCTGAAAAAAGAAGAACTATGAACAAACTTGAAGACAAGAAGCACTGAAATGAAATCTAATATTACATTGCTTCACAAGTTTATATGCGAATAGTGATGGCAAAATTATTCATATGATACGCAATAATCGATTATTTTGTTTCAATTTGGTTAATCAAATCAAATAATCAAGGAAATGCGCTCGTACCAGCTGAGCGCCTGTTCTCAAAAGCAGGAAATATGGCAACCGAGTAAAGAAACTGATTAACAACGGAACATCTTCCTAAACTTCTGTTCCTAAACTTCGTTTTGAATAAATAAAAAATTATTACGTACTTACTAGCAAAAATGATTTCAAAATATGGAAAATTTGACTGACATATATATATATATATATATATATATATATATATATATATATATTATAGTCCGTCCGGTTATAGCGAATAAAGTTCGAGTGATTGGTAAGTCCCAATACAAAATATATCTATAAAATATATAAGACAGTGAACAAATCATAAGAAGCAATACTATAAAAATAATCGTTAAATGAATCGATTTTTTTCATTTTTTGCGATTAATCGCGATACAATAATCGATTAATTTATTTTTTTTTTTTGTCATCACTATATATAAAAAAGAGAGCTATCATACAAAGACTACGAAAATTTGAAGGGTTTCATTTTGAGTGCAACAGCTATTTATATAAAAGTAAAGTGTCTTATGTGAAAAAGATTTTAACAAATAACGATTTAGTGATTATTTGCAACGTTTTGGGCTTATCGCATGATAAGTCAAATCTAACATCCCATTTATTTCGCAATTCGCAAGCTGGAAAAATGCTAGCTGACCTTGAGTCAGAGAATGATCAAAACCAAGATAACGAAATGATAGCGTCTTGCAATATGCAAGACGAAGACGGAATGTCGTCAGTAGTGAGCGACGAAACGAATTTTAGAACAGCTGAAACAAATGAAAATATTCGAAACACAACGAATAGGGCAAACTCTACAGTTCAAATCAAAAAAGAAAGTGTAATGAAATACGAAAATAAAGAAAGTGGTATAAAATGCAATAACTGTGGGCAAAAAGGACATATATCTGAAAATTTTGACAATAAGAGTAACGGAAGAAAGTGTTTTGGTTGCAATAATTTTGGCCACATAGCCTTACTTGATACTGTAGGCAAATATAATATCGTAAGCGAAACAACTTATAATAGTTTGAAAAAACCTAAGCTCGCTAAAGTTGATAAAGTTCTATTCGGTTTCGGAGATGAAAAGAGAGTGGTACCTATCGGTTTATTTACGTGAAGGCTTTTCGTAAGCCAAGAACAGTTTGATTCGGCTTTTCTAGTAGTATCACCTAAATTGTAAGCAAGCTGAAATAAAAATCAATCGTTATGGCGTACAAATCGAGAAATATAATGATGAAACGGAATTAAGTTCAGTAATGACAAACACGGTCTAAAACGACGAAATTGACATTGACTCAAATGCATCGAAAGGCACAAAGTGCGAAGTGAACGAACTTATCGAAAACTATAAACCAGAAAAGTTAAAGTCGACAAATGTTGAAAAGCGTATTGTTTTAAAAGACGATAGTCGAATTTATTCGAGACCACTCAGATTCGCTTTTGCTGAACAGTGCATAATCTATGACCAAGTCGATCAGTGGCTGAGAGATGAAATAATAGAACAATCATAGTCCGAATTCAGCAGTCCGGTTGTATTAGTAAAAAAAACGAGATGGCACTTCCCAGCTATGCATTGACTACAGAAGAATAAACAAGGTAATAGTAAAATACAACAACAGAATTCAATAGAATGAATTTGAAGAATGGATTTTTCTATGTAAACGTTGAATGTGAAGGTCGAAGATTCACCTCGTTCGTAACACACAGCGGACAGTACCAGTTTTTAAAAGTTCCTTTTGGATTGACGAACTCCCCTGGGCTATTTCAGAGACACGTTAATGCCATTTTTCATGATTTAACCCGTGCTGGTAAGGCTATCCCATACATCGACGGCATTATAGTCCCTGGTAAAACTGAAGAAGAAGCCGTCTCCAATCTGAGAAATGTTTTGAAGCGATGGAAGAATTTAAAAAAATTTTCTATGCCGATGAATACAAACCAGATTCAACTTCATTGCAGATTTTTCGATTATAGCCAAACCTCTTACTGATTTATTAAAGAACAATAAAAAATTTATATTCAACGAGAGTCAAATAAAATAATTTTATTTGCCAAAAAAATTGATAACGCAGAAATCTATTTTGCAAATATTTAACCCGAAGGTTGAAACAGAATTACATACAGACGCATCGATTGATGGTTTTGGAGCAATTTTATTGCAAAAGCTACCTGATGGTGAAGAATTGCATCCTGTATACTACATGAGCAAAAAGACGACTGAAGCGAAAAGAAAATTCACTAGTTACGAATTAGAGATTTTGGCGGTAGTTGAAGCATACCGTAAGTTCCGAGTTTACCTTCCAGGTATGCATTTTAAAGTCATAAGCGATTGTAATGCGTTTGCAAAGCTATTGGACAAAAAAGATGTGTGCACTAGAGTCGCACGTTGGATTCTTGAGATCCAAGGTTTGGATTTTGGTGTTGAGCACCGTGCAGGAAATCGTATACGTCATGCAGATGCGCTTAGTCGCTACCCCGCTATGATTATATTGGCAGATTACATACACAGTAAATTAAAGAATATCCAAGAACAAGACGACCAATTGAAGGCCATAATCGACATCCTTTCTCAGAAAACTTCTCATAACAACTAATTTATGAAAGCTAGCACACTCTATTAGTTGGTCGATGATGAAGAACTAATTGTAGTTCCTTCTACTCTGCAACGGCAAATTATTAAATATGCTCACGAAAGAGGCCACTTTACTGTGAAAAAGACGAAGGAAATAATTGCAAAGGAGTATTCTATTTCAAACATAGATGAGAAAATACACCAAATAAGATGCTGCATTCCATGTCTAATACTTAATCGAAAACTTGGTAAAAGGAAGAAGTACTGCATCCACTGCCGGAGAAAGAACTGCCCTTTCAGACATTCCATTTCGATTTTCTTGGACCCTTAGAGTCAACTCACAAGCACTATAAGCACATTCTTGCAACTATCGATGGCTTCACAAAATTTTGCTAGTTGTACCCGACGAAAACGACATCTAATTAATTAATTTTTGGAAATCCAGTTCAAGTTATTTCTGACAGAGGTACTTTTAAGGAGTATTGCAAGGCAGAAAATATCGAACTTCACGCAGTTAAGACTGGTCTTCCACAAGCCAACGGACAAGAAGAACGCCTTAAAGGTGTTATTATATCCATGTTGTCTTAGATTACGATAGAAGACCCCAGCAAATGTTATAAGTTCGTCGGCAAAGTGCAACAAACGATTAACTCAACGTACAGCAGAAGCATACATTCAACGCCGTTCGAACTACTGATTGGTATAAAGATGCACACAGAAGACGACTTTAAGCTGAAAGAAATAATTCACGTTTGGATGATTCAGATTTTTAACGGCAATAAAGATGAGCTACGCAATCTAGCGAAGCAGCAGATTCTTCGTATGCAAGAAGAAAATAAGAAGTCCTTCAACTTACGTCGCAGACCTGCTTCCATATATAAAGACGGTGATCTGGTATCTGTTAAAAAAAAACCCAACTTGGAGGATTCTTGAAGCTGAAGCCCAAATAATTAGGTCCGTACCGCATTACCATGGTAAAGGCCAGAGATACATACGACGTAGTCAAAGATCCATTGTTCAACGACGGTCCTAGGAGAACTACGCTTGCGCTGTCTATATGAAGCCGTAGGTTCCCTGAGACATAGACGATTCGAGGCGAATGCCTACTAGTATGGCCGAGTTGTGGGATTGAGTCTGGCAACTCTGCTAAGCGGGGCGAATTGAGCGAAAGACGTGGCAGTCGAACCGAAAAGATGAGCAAGAGCGGTTGCAAAAATAAAAGACGAAACGACGCAATGCAGTAAAGACGACTAATTTCTAACTAAACTTGATTAAAATAATTAAATAAACAGTTTTACATTAAATAAACTAAAATACTACAAATATCTATGTATTAAATGAAACAAATTCCTACAGATGTATGCAAATTAAATAAAAGATTTGGGTCAACGGAGACCAACGTCTGAATGTTATAAAAGAGCAGTTTGAGGCATTAAGGTGTAGTTTAGTAAAGTGAATGAGCCAAGGTCAAGGCAAATCATTTATAAACAGGGTAAATAACAGGGGGCCCAGATGACTGCCTTTGGGGACACCTGAGGTAACTTGAACAGTTTTAGAAACTGAGCAAAGAAGAGACACCTTTAGGGTTCTACCAATAAGATATGATTTTAGCCAAAGCAATCGTTTGGGGGAAAAGCACATAATGTTAAGTTTCGTAATGATCGATATCGAAAGTCTTACTAATGTCGGTATAAATAACATCATTTTGACACTTTTTACGAAAGCCATGGTGAACAAGGGGTCTATGTCACAGCTCTCAAAAAGATATGACTATTCAAAAGAGGAAAAAAGGTTGCTAAGACTAAAATTTACGAAAACATCAACGACGAGAAACAGAGATGTTATTAAATGAATTAAATATAATAATAATATAATAATGGAAGGATGATAAGAATCTTCAGACTTCACAAGGGTCTGTGTTTGAGATACAGAAGTAGCAGTGGGATCCGAGGCAACAACAAGATCGAGGATTCTTTTAGAAGAGTTAAGAAAAGAATTGAACTGATATAGCGGACATTCAAGTAGGCTATCAAGAAAAACATGTTGACATTAAGGAATTAAGAAAGATAGATTATCTTTGGGTCTGTGATACATGTCTTCTGATTCTGAACTCACACTCGGATTGTTCTATTATTTCAGCCATTGATGGACTTGGTCATAGAAAGCGAATCTGCGTGTTTTCGAATAAATTGGACTATCGTCTCTTAAAACAATACGCTTTTCAACATTTGTCGACTTTAATTATTTTGGTTTATAGTTTTTGACAAGTTCGTTCACTTCGCACTTTGTGCTTTTCGATGCATTTGAGTCAATGTCAATTTCGTCGTTTTAGACCGTTTTTGTCATTACTGAACTTAATTCCGTTTCATCATTATATTTCTCGATTTGTACGCCATAACGATTGATTTTTATTTCAGCTTACTTACAATTTATGTGATACTACTTGAAAAGCCGAATCAAACTGTTCTTGGCTTACGAAAAGCCTTCCCGTAAATAAACCGATAGGTACCACTCTCTTTTCATCTCCGAAACCGAATAGAACTTTATCAACTTTAGCGAGCTTAGGTTTTTTCAAACTATTATAAGTTGTTTCGCTTAGGATATTATATTTGCCTACAGTATCAAGTAAGGTTATACACTCTTCATTGTTTATTGATATATCTTTACGCATAAACATATGATCAGCTGATATTTTATTAGTACTACGAACATCTGCGCTATTTTCAGGGGTTTTGCTTGGACAGTCTTTTGGGGCTATGTGGCCAAAATTATTGCAACCAAAACACTTTCCTCCGTTACTCTTATTGTAAAAATTTTCAGATATATGTCCTTTTTGCCCACTGTTATAGCATTTTATGCCACTTTGTTTATTTTCGTATTTCATTACACTTACTTTATTTTCGTATCTCATTACACTTTCTTTTTTGATTTAAACGTTGTTAGACTCATTTTTTTAATTACTCGACTTTTCTCGCATTTTTTCATAACATTTTATTTTCTCTTTAAACTCTTTTAGGTTATTAGCATTGTACAATATTGCTTTGTATGAACAAGTCATTAGTTTTGTCAATCACATACTGCATAAGAGCACTGTTTTCTTAATTGCCCCGTGATGCCATCTCTTTCAATTTCAACAAATATTCTTGAACACTTTCACCATTCTTTATGTTCCGTTCTGACAATTGCTTATGTAACTCCGCGCTATTTATTACTGTTCTAAACTCATTTAAAATTGATATTTTCAATGTCGACCAATTTTTAATTCCGCGTTCACTCACAATAAAAATGTTAGCAAGTCCATTAATAGCTCTTTTAGCAAAAATAAATTTTTATAAACTATCACTAGCATTAAGTCAGCCATGTCTTCGAAATCCTCAATCCATACTTCAACTGATAAAGATTTATCGCCATGGAAAGATCGTATTGAATTATGTAGCAGGCAGTTAATAATATATTAAATAATAAGACGGTGGTTTTATGTTTGAATAAATATATGATTTGTTCTTTAATTTAATTCTTTTCAACTGTACGCTCTTGTAGCCTAAGGTGAACTGAACTGGGGTGAGATAAAGCAGATGAAGTATGGTGTGTATACACGAAGATGATATTCGGCTAGTCCCGTTACCTTTCATCTCTTTGCTTTATCTTCTGTTCTTAATGTTGCTTTTGCTATTTCGTAACATTAACTAAATCAAAATTAAATTACAAAAATTTCTTATCAGACAAGAGGCGTACTCTAGGGAAATATACAAAACACGGTTCAGCATTCGCTGCAAGGATTAAGAAAACCCAGTAAAACTTAATCAAACCGTTCAAATTAAAATACTATAATATTCAGTTAATATACAAAATAGAATTTGTCAATTTACGTATTAAATTCAAATCAAGTTCCAATTATTTAGTAATTACGTAAAGATTACTTTAAATTAACATTTTTAAATTCAGAAGTTAATTTAATATTTAATAATAAAAAACTGTTGATGACTTCATTCAGTGAGTCCCAATTGATCTCGAAGATTCAGGAATCTTGCTGCTGGTAGCGGTTTCGTAAGTACATCAGCCAACTGCTCATCTGTGGAAATATACTTAATGGAAATTATTTTCTTTTCTATTTGCTCACGAGTGAAGTGATATTTTATATCTATATGCTTAGTTCTCTTGTGGCATGTTGGGTTATTTGCTATACTTATACAACCTTGGTTGTCTTCAAATATACTAATTGGCTCATTTAAATCAATCCTTATTTCGTTTATTAAGGATTTTAACCATAAAGCTTCTCTAACGCTTTCAAATAGAGCCATGTATTCTGCTTCAGTAGATGAGGCAGCATCTGATTTTTGTTTCATGGTACTCCAGCAAATTAAACAATTATCAAATAACTTAAATAAGTAACCTGTAGTACTCCGTCTATCTGTTTCATTACCTGCCCAATCAGAATCTGCATAACCAACAAGAACATTTTCAAAACTAATGCTTTTTGTAAAGCTTAATTTTAATTCAACCGTACCTTTCAGATACCTTAGTAGCCTTTTTAGGCACTGCCATAGTTCTATATTGTTGTTGTTGGTATATCTACTTAATATGCTTACTGCCGCACTCAAATCTGGCCGAGTACATAACATAATGTACATCAAACAACCGATCAAATTACGAAAAATGTCTTATATCTTTTAAATCACTCATTTTAAATTTATTCATTAAATAAGATTTAAACTTAGACATTGTTTCAATATTCTTTGTCACGATGACAACATCATCCACATACAAAAGTACATAAATGTTAAGAGATATATTCCACATACAAAAGTACATAAATGTTAAGAGATATATTCCCATTATCTATGAGGTATATACATCGGTCAACTCCAAGATTTACAAAGCCAATTTCTTTTAAGACATTTTCGAATGCTTCGAACCAACACCTAGCTGCTTGCTTTAGACCATAAATAGCTTTATTTAGCTTACAAACTGTATCATCATCATGACTCAGTCCTAGAGGAATCTTCATGTAAATTTCCTCTTTCAAATTGCCATTTAGGAATGCTGTTTTAACATCCATATGATGAACCTTTAAATCGTATTGATTTGCAAGCGCTAGTATAAATCGAAAACTGGAAATACGTGCAACTGGTGCAAATGTTTCTTCGTAATCAGTTAAATATTCTTGCGTGAAACCACGAGCTACAAGTCTGGCTTTGTATCTGACTAAGTTTCCAAATTCATCTTGTTTAATGCTAAAAACCCATTTGCAATCAATTATATTTTTATTACTGGGCCTTTTTACCAAAGACCATGTATTGTTTTCAAAATGCGAATCTAATTCATCCTCTACTGCTTTTTCCCAATTAATTTTGTCATCTCTACTCTTAATTTCTTCAAAGCAATTTGGAATATTACTAAAATATGTATAGGAATTCATCAAACATTTTTCCATTAATCTATATGAACATTTAGGTTTATCTTTTAATCTTTCACTGCGTCGAATTTCATTGTTCTCACCAGTAATTACCACTGGATCGGTATTCTCCAGATTTGTGGAATTTTCACAAGGCTGTACAACAGTTTTGGAAGTGTCATCAACAGTTTCCATATTTTCCATTTCATCCAATGGAAGGCAAGACTCTATACTTTCTGAATTTGCATTCTGACTGTTTTTCTTTCCCATCTTCCAAACAAGAGTTATCACACTGTTCCCTCATTTCATTTTGGAACACTGAGTCTTCAGATTGTACAACACAATCTTTTACAGACCTTGAGTGAAACATATTTGTTTCATCCACCACAACATCTCTAGCTGTCATAAACTTTCTTGCCTCCACATTCCACAATTTAAACCCATTCGGTTCGTATTCAACAAGTATACCTTTTGTCGATTTTTCATCAAACTTTCGTTTTCTAATTTTGTTATGTAGGTATACTGTTGATCCAAATATCTTCAGATATTTCAAAATAGGCTTTTTATTATGCCAAATTTCATAAGGTGTTTTCGTAAAATCTTTTAAAGCTCTAGTTGGACATCTATTAATTAGATAAGTTGCAGTTAAAACTGCTTCTCCCCAGAGACTTTTCGGGAGTTTAGCTCCATTAACCATAGATCGAGCCTTTTCTGTGATAGTTCTGATCATTCGTTCAGAAACACCGTTTAATTGTGGAGTGTGAGGCACTGTCAAATGATAGCTGATACCTTTTTCTGAACAATATTCACGCATTTCGTTAGACAAATATTCACGTCCATTGTCAATGTACAAATTTACCACTTTCAAATTAAAATGGACTTCTGCTTTGGCAATAAAATCTTTAAAAACTGAAAACAAATCTGATTTGTATGTTATTAAATATGTCACACAGTAATGGGTATATTGATCAATGAAAACCACATAATAGTTTTTATTATCAATTGTACAGGGAGTTATCGGACCACAAATATCTGAGTGTACTACAAACAATGGCCTCTTAATATGATCTTTATTTTTGAATTTTTCAAATCTCAATCTTGACATTTTTCCATTAATGCACGCTTCGCATAATTCTTTATTTAAATCTACTTTACTTAGTAGATTAATGTCTTCAAACAAACTATTTCTTTTTATCTCCTGAAGTTTTCCGAAACTAATGTGACCCAATCTTTCGTGCCACAAGCGATACTCTGCATTTTTGGTTATATTCGAATTACATGAATAAGCTATATTATTCAATTTAAATTTTACAAATGGAATATTATACTCACATGCTCCAGCAAATACCATTTGACCATTTTTAGTGACCCTTACACCTTCAGAATTGAATTCCACTGTCATTCCAGCATTTTGCATTTTCCGAACTGACAAGAGATTATGTGGCACATCCTTGCAAAATAGCACGTCCTCCAATGTTATGTTAGTGCTCTGGCTTCTCAATTGAACAACTCCTTTAGCTGTTGCATAGATGCATTCTCCGCATTTGGCAATGGCTATTTCTGCAGGATTCTCCAAGATAACATGGTCAGCAAACAATTCCTTATCTTTTATGATGTGATCTGAAGCTCCTGAGTCTAATATGAATGAAACTTCGCTACTATTCGATACATATGCTACTTGTCTTATCATAAAGGCAAAGCCATGATCTGCTTGAGCTGTTGCTACCTGCGCTTGCTTATTTTCATTGACATTAGTGGCGACATTTGATCTTTTCAAAATAAAGCAATCTTTTTTCAAATGACCGGGCTTTCCACAATGAAAGCACTTCTGTCTCTGCTTCATTTTATTTTTAAAACTAACTTTATGTTTGGAAAAAAACTTTTTCTTTTCTTTGCTTTCTTTAGAATTCACAGCTTGCAAAACTTTCATACTTGTATCTTTGCTTATGGATTTCAATTTAATTTCATGGTCAAGGAGACGTGTTTTAACAAAACCTATAGTTAGATTACTCTCTGACAACGTCTCAATGGCTGTGATAACTCCATCAAAGCTAGACGGAAGAGTCAAAAGTAGATGAGAAATTTTATCCATTTCATCAATCTTAGCTCCTGATGCAATGAGCTCAGTAATTAAATCATCAAATATATGGAAATGATTAACAAGTGACGAATCTCCTTTTAATTTTAATGCTAACAACTGTTTCCTCAATGAAAGTTGTGATGCCAAACTTTTTCTCTCATATATTGAATCTAAGCTTTCAAAAATTTCTTTTGCACTCTTGTCAGCATTAGCAAAAACCAAAAACGAGTCACTTAGAAATTCAATAATTATATTTTTAGCGCGCCTATCAGCCTTTTTTAACTCTTCTGTCATTTTGTCCTTTTCAACATTCAAAACACTCAAAAGATCTTTTTCTTCAAGAAACGCTCTAATCCGAAACTTCCAAATTGAGTATTTGTCACCGTCGAACGGTTTTATATTCCTTTGTACTTTTTCCATATTCGCAACTTAGTTTCACTCAATACCAATTTACACTCAAGCCCTCGTTTAACTCAAAATTTGCTGTTTGCTTTGTGCTCCTCCTCGCTCGTTTTCGACGCTTGGTGTTCGATGGTGAAATTCGACAAGTTCCGTTATTTGCTGTACAGAGACTTATGTATTTTCAGCTTACTGCTTTCGTTCGTTCTGTGAATAATGAGAATATTATTTTATTTTAACTTTCAAATTTTTTTTTTTTTTTAATATACACAAATGCAATATTTAATGAATATACATAAGTACTATTCCATGAACGTATCGCTACTTAACACATGTGTGTATATAAATACATATTTTCCCTGCACTTATGTATGTATGTATATATATTAATATACAAAAAACCGATACACTTTATTATTTGTCGATGCCTGGGCCCATAACCTATTGAATTATGTAGCAGGCAGTTAATAATATATTAAATAATAAGACGGTGGTTTTATGTTTGAATATATATATGATTTGTTCTTTAATTTAATTCTTTTCAACTGTACGCTCTTGTAGCCTAAGGTGAACTGAACTGGGGTGAGATAAAGCAGATGAAGTATGGTGTGTATACACGAAGATGATATTCGGCTAGTCCCGTTACCTTTCATCTCTTTGCTTTATCTTCTGTTCTTAATGTTGCTTTTGCTATTTCGCAACAGATCGTAAAGAGTCCTCAACGTCCGTAAAATTCAAAGCGAACCTCGGTGGTGGCATGTTGACATTTACTGCACTTTGCGTATCAATATTGTTGGCCACCACTGTAGAGTTTGCCCTATTCGTTTTGTTTCGCATATTTTCGTTTGTTTCAGCTGTTCTAAAATTCGTTTCGTCGCTCACTACTGACAACATTTCGTCTTCGTATTGCATAATTCCATCTTTTTCACACTCATCGTCGTCATCTTGGTTTTGATCATTCTCTGTCTCAATCTGTCTCAACAGTTTTGTAAATGAATAGAACAAATTACCGATTAATAGAATATATATACATGAATATGTAAGAAAATTTGCAATTATTTAGTTCTAATAAGTTTGTAATTAAAAGTAGTTTATTATTTGCAAAAATGCTATACCGCTAATAAATTGTTTATCTTTTCGTTGTTAATTTTATTTAGGCTAAGAAACGGTTTGAACATCCTCCACCGATTGTTGACGTAATACGGACCATGGCCAGAGACGTTGGAATAAATATGGGTTCATATAATCTCTGGATATCGAGACAATTGCTAACTGGAGCCAATACAATACATCTGCAGATATTAATAAATACTCTTGAAATTTACATAGAGAATCTGAATTATATCTTAGTAGACAATCTCAAAGAAAGGGATGATCTTAATAATACTCAAAATGAAATATTAGCTGACTTAGAAAAAATGACTAAGCGTATGTAATGTTGTTATTTAGTTATCTAATCATATAACCACCTTCATGTAGCCTGCAAAAAAAAAAAAAAAAAGTAAATTAAAAATTTAATTAAAAAAATTACCACGTTGTACCAAAATAAAACAGGTTTTTTTTTTGTATCCATAATGCAAAAAAAAAAAAAATCGAAAAAATCCCCATCCAAACAATAGGTACATACAGTTAATATCAAAACTTTGTTTAGTACACATCTTTTTGGTCAGATGTTTGTAATCATCAGGATCGGACCGTTAAAACATACAGAAAAAATGGGTGACGAAATGCTAAGATACTACTAGGATATTAATCCCTAGAAATATAATAGTTCTTTGCATTAAACATCAGATCCTGTTAAAGTCAAGAATGTTTCGACCACAAGTTACTTTAACGCCCGTATGTTTTAACGATACAAAAATGGAACATTTAGCACGAATTGATTTTAAACTTACTTATTAGAAACTGAGTATAGATGAAGATGGTGGTTCTTAGATACAACAAATTATAAAGTTTATCAATAAGTATTGTAGGAGATTGTTTGATTTAATATATAGATATTTGTAGTATTTTAGTTTATTTAATTTATTTATTTGTTTATTTATTTACGTCAACTAAATCAGCAGTCGACGAAAAAGCTTAATCTAAAATACAGATAATAATTAATTCACGAAGGTAGCTTAGCTTTATGCACAACTAAACATACCCGACCCGGTGGAGGTATTTTATTTGCAACAAGGTGCCAGCTATGCCCCGATCCACAGCCAATGTGGTCAGGGATGAGATGCAGCAAATCCAATATCCAGTCCAGAATATTTTAAGTGGTTTCGCTGTAAATAATTAAAAAGTATAGCACGAAGAGAAGTGACAGATAGATGAGGAGAAATAAGGTGAGAAAGGTTGTTAAAAGATTGGCAAAGAACACGAAAAGTCTCGTAAAGAGAGTAGTTAGTCAGACATCTACTAAGGTGAAAAGGAAAAAAGTTTCTGGTCCGACGTGAGGGAACACAAAAATATAGCCTATCTAGTAAATTGGTAGAAATGACTTCGTCGTTGACTAGTTTATGGCGAAATGCCAAATACCAGCCTACGGTTGTAAAGTGAAGGAAAATTAATAAGAAGAAGTCTATCAGAATAAGAAGGTAGGCGAAGACTCGGGTCCCAATGAAGGCCACGTAACGCGAACTTAAGGAATAGCTTCTGTACCGATTCAATGCTGCGCTGGTGAACATCATATTGAGGGTTCAACACTGCCGAGCAATATTTTTTGGCCCAACATTGAATAAAGCCAAGAAGACTGCATGCTCTATTGACAATTGAAGATATATGAACATTAAATGAAAGTTTTGGGCCAAACATAACGCGTAAGTCCTTGAATGATGGTACACAATCTAACAGAACAGACTTAATAGAGTAATGAGCTAGGAATAACGACAAACGACTGAAAGTCAAAAAAGAGTACTTAGAGGCATTAAGGTGTAATTTATTAACCTGGCACCAATCACAGAACGCATCGAGATCTGATTGCAAGTACTGTTGGAAAGAAGGATCAAAGCAAATCATTTATAAACAAAGTAAATAACAGTGGGCCCAGATGACTGCCTTGGGGGACACCTGACGTATCTCGAACAGTTTTAGATATTGAGGAACGAAAAGACACCTCTTGGGTTCTACCAATAAGATACGACTTTAACCAAGCCAATAGTTTCGGGGAAAAACCCGTGATGTTAAGTTTTATGAGAAGTATAGAATGATCAACATTATCGAAAGCCTTACTAAAGTCAGTGTAAATAATCACTTTGACACTTTTTACGGAAGCCATGGTGAACAAGGGTAGTCAATTCTAAAAGGTTGGTAAGCGACGATCGACCTTTCATGAAGCCATGCTGACAAGGAGAAATAGTGAATCTGGATAGGTGTTGAAGGTAATAATTTTCTCAAACAGCTTAGGTATTGCCGAAAGTTTGGCAATGCCACGGTAGTTAGAAATATCCGGAATAATAAAAGACTCCTACCAAAAATCAGCAAAGCTACATGTCTCACTCGATAAAAAGAATAACCGAGATAAAGGCTTAGATAGGAAAATCGAACACATTTTAAGGATGCAACTAGGTATATTATCAGGCCCGGATACGAAGGAAGACGTCAAGATGACAAGCAAGAGATAATACAGTCTTCAGTAATACTAGGAAAAAACATACAATTTAAATGTGGGATTGAGAAAGGATAAGGTGTGGGATCCGAAACAGTAGTAGATAAAGTCGACTGAAAGAATTTAGAAAGCAGATCTGCAATATCTGAATCATTATTAGCAGTCTGGTCATTAAGTCTGAAGGTGGAAGGTAACAAATTAGAGCGTCTTTTGGAATTAACAAAGTTGTAAAATCTTTTGGGGTTCTTATAAAAGTCAACCTTACAGCGAACGATATAATTATTGTAGCATTGAGTATTTAACACACAAAATTGAGATTTGGCTACACAATAATTTGCATAGTCAAGTCGCGAACCAGTTTCTTTAAATCTTTTAAAATATCTCGATTTAATGTTAGTTCGCAAAGCATCAGCATGGTGCATGTAGATCATGATATCAGAAATTGGAGGAATATATGAACAAGAGATATATAAGCTAAAGTTAGAACATGTAACTTCGACGCAAATAAACTTAACACCTAAGAGCAGAGTAATCGGCGCAACACTTGAACACAGATTGGACTTGACAGCAATGAGTTAGCCACCGCCACGACGTTTAACACGATCAAGCCTTTAAGAAATGAAGTTATTAGAAAGAATTTCGTTGTCCACAATAGAGGAGTTGAGCCAGGTTCAGAAAAAAATAATATGTCAGCCGAAAAGGATTGGCTGTCACAGAACAGTTTCGAGAGCTTGAAGCTTGGGCGCAAACTCATGTACAGCTAGTCACGCTGGTCAAAAATTAGGGTCTACCATTGCTGAGAAATACTCATTTGGTACAGTAATTTAAAAAAAGATATTGCCCGAGGCCTAGAAAACTTAAGCTTTTAAATTAAAACTTTAGCAGGGATGTATATTACCAATGTAAGCTGCGACAGACGTCTCAAAAATATCTGGAGCAAGCCTAGAGATAAATAATTGTGGATATTACTAGGATACTAATCCCTAGGAATATTAAAGTTTTCGCATGAAACATCAAATCCTGTTAAAGTCAAAATTGTTTCGACCACAAGTTACTTAAACGCCCGTAAGTTTTACCGATACACGAATTGATTTTAAACTTATTTATTAGAAACTGAGTGTAGATGATGATGGTGGTTCTTAGATACAACAAATTATAAAGTTTATCAATACGTATTGTAGGCATTTGTTTTATTTAATACATAGATATTTGAAGTATTTTAGTTTATTTAATGTAAAACTGTTTATTTAATTATTTAATTCAAGTTTAGTTAGAAATTAGTCATCTTCACTGCTTTGCGTGGTTTCGACATTTGTTTCTGCAACCGCTCTCGCTAGTCTCTTCGGTTCGACTGCCACGTCTTTCGATCAATTCGCCCCGCTTAGCCGAGTTGCCAGACCCAATCCCACAACTCGGCCATTCTAGTACGCATTCGCCTCGAATGCACCCTGGTCGTCTATGTCACAGAGAACCTACGGCTTCATATAGGCAGCGCAAGTCGTAGTTCTCCTAGGACCGTCGTTGAACAATGGATCTTTGACTACGTCGGATGTATCTCTGGCCTTTACCATGGTAATGCGGTACGGACCTAATTATTTGGGCTTCAGCTTCAAGAATCCTCCAAGTTGGGTTCTTTTTAACAGATACCAGATCACCGTCTTTATATATGGAAGCAGGTCTGCGACGTAAGTTGAAGGACTTCTTATTTTCTTCTTGCATACGAAGAATCTGCTGCTTCGCTAGATTGCGTAGCTCATCTTTATTGTCGTTAAAAATCTAAATCATCCAAACGTGAATTATTTCTTTCAGCTTAAAGTCGTCTTCTGTGTGCATCTTTATTCCAATCAGTAGTTCGAACGGCGTTGAATGTGTGGTTCTGCTGTACGTTGAGTTAATCGTTTGTTGCACTTTGCCGAAAATCTTATACCATTTGCTGGGGTCTTCTATCGAAATCTTATTATTTTTTTCTTATTATTTTCAAAACAGGTTTCTGCGTTAGCAATTCTTTTAGCAAACTAAAAGATTTTATTTGACTCTCATTGAATATAAATTTTGCATCGTTCTTTAATAAATCAGTAAGAGGTTTGGCTATAATCGAAAAATCTGCTATGAACTTGCAAAAATAAGCAACCAGGCCAAGAAAACTTTGGAGCTGCTTTTGATTCATCGGCATAGGAAATTTTTGTACAGCTTCAGTCTTTGGGTCTGAGAGGCTAGTCTCGGCGGTTGGTCAGCCATATGGAGCAAGATGTGGTGATTTTGCCCGGATGAGTGCTCGTGTGCCAAGCAATTGGAGCAGTACTTGTTTATTAGCACCGCCCGGAGCCGCTTTTTCCTTTTGAGGTTCAGGAAGCGCGACACTGCCGCAGTGCGTAAACCCCCCGACAGACTCGGCATCGGTACGCGTTCGTCCCGTGTGCTGCGATGCGGGAAACGCGTGGAGGCCATGTCGAGAGACGGTCCTTCAGACTGCAGCGAAAGAAATTACGGAGGGGAAAGTGGATTAATCGATTCACGAGAACGAACAACATGCACAGAGACGATTTACGGTTTTTTAGGCTCAGGACGCCAGCTGTCTTGCGACAGGATGAACTTTGCCCCGGGTCTTCGGATAGACCCACGCGCTGTGGTGACATCAGCCACTCGGACGAGACCGTCAGCCCCGGGTAGAGTGCGAATGGATACGAGCGGTCCTCCAATAAGAAAGTGTCCCGGGCTCAATGCCAGCAGATCTTCTAGGTCCTCGCTCATGGGAAAAATTGGCCTGGGGTTTAGGCACGCCTCAAATCGGCACAGAAGAGTGGAAGTTTCCTCGGACGGGGACTTAACATTAGACGCGGACTTGTAAAATAGGGTCTTAAAACTTTTGACCCTTGCCTCCCACAGTCCTCCCATATGGGGGCGCTCGGTGGAATGAACTGCCAGGATAAAATATGTTGGGGAAAAGCCATCATTATATTCAGCTTAGTGGCGTCCAGAAAGTCTTTTTCGAGCGCCTTGGAGGCCCCTACGAAGGTTTTGCCCTTGTCGGAGTAAATGCGCTGTGGGCATTGTCTCCGTGCGACAAACCGAAAAAAAGCTCCGAGAAATCGTTCAGTGGTGGTCGGAGGTAGCCTCGAGGTGGATTGCCTTCGTGCTGAAACACACGAAGACGCAGACATAACCCTTCGTGATGAGTCACGCACGCCCGGTGTAATTATTGACCTCGAAAGGCCCTGCGAAGTCAATGCCCGTGTGGGTGAAGGGCCTGGAGTACGTGATGCGCTCTCGAGGGAGATCACCCATCATGAGTATGTAGTCGTCGACGATACACGATGCAGACTTTACAGACTTTACTTTGATATGGGACTTCACAAGATTCTTGATACGTGGAATCCAGAATTGGGTTCGCAGATACCGCACCATCAGTTGATTGCAGCCATGCAACGTGATGCGGTGGGCAAATTCAACGAGCAGACGAGTGAAGTGGGTATTATAGGGGAGGAGAATAGGGTGACGTTCATCGTACCGGAGGGATTCAGCGGCCCGGAGTCGCTCGCAGGAGCGGAGTATCCCACGTTGATCGAGCAGGATGATGAAAGGGGTCGCCCTTCACCAAGGGTCCGTATCTCCGCGACGTATTCTCGACGCTGGGAGATCCGAATCAAGGCACGCTCTGCGGAGAGCAATTCGTCATAGGTGAGGTGGACCGTGTAAGGCGTCGAAATCCTTTTTGGTGGCGACCCGTAGGATCTACGCGGTGACTCGTAATGCCTTACCATAGTCCGAGAAACGTTCGCTAACGTCATCGAGTAGGGTGATCGCAGTGGTGTGGCACGTTCGCTAACGTCATCGTGTAGGGTGGTCGCAGTGGTGTGGCACTGAACTCGTTGCTCCAGCTGGGTGTCTGGAAGTTCATTATTGAGAGTTGGCCAGTACTCGGGATCCCGCCGGAGCCAGTCCGGCCCATGCCACCAGAGGCTACTGGTCGATAACTCGGCCGCGGAGGTTCCACGGCTTGCCAGATCAGCAGGGTTGTTCTCGGAACGTACATGTGACCAGCTTTGGCCACCAGTGCATTTGGAGATGCTGGATACCCGATTGGCCACGAAGGTGGACCAACTACATGGAGGTTTATTAAGCCAGGCCAACACAATGGTGGAGTCGGTCCAAAACTAGGAGGTTGCAGGTGGGATCGGGAGTTCAGGAACGATCGACGCCCAGAGATCGGCTAGCAAAACCGCCACGCACAACTCCAGCCGAGGCAGCGAGACTATTTTGACTGGAGCCACGCGGGTCTTAGCCGTTAATAAATGGTCGCTTACTTGATCGTGATACCGAACCCGCACATATAGGGCTGCTCCATACGCTTTCTGGGATGCGTCACAGAAGCCATGAAGCTTCCACGAGAGCGTATCGCAGGTGTTTAGCCAACGGGGGATGCGGAGTTGACCATTGCTGCAGCAGGAGAAGTGGCAGAGTGTCATCCCAGCCCAGTTCGATTACCCAGATTTGCTGCATGAATATCTTCGGTCGGTTAACAAATGGGGCTAGCCAGCCAGCGGGGTCGAAGAGTTTGGCAATATGGGAGAGAACCTGCCTCTTGGAGATCGACTCCTGCAATGGTGGGTCCGCTACGGTGAAGGAAAAGACGTCCTCGGCGGCTTGCCAGCGGATTCCCAAGGTTTTTGCCGTGCTCGCGTCTTCTAGCTCGAGAAAGTCCTCTCGCAGCAGGTGCTCTCTCGGGATAGCTTGAAGTACTTCCTTCTTATTGGAAGTCCACTTCCGAAGCGGGAGGCCCGCAGATTGGAGGGCAGCTTGAAGCTCTCGTATGGCGAGACGGGCGTCGTCTTCAGTATGAGCCCGGCAAGGACATCATCAACATACATGTAGTTCCGAAGGATTTCGCTTGCCTGAGGGTACATCGCTTGCACGTCTTGGGCTAGTTCTAAAAGCACTCGAACCGCCAAGAATGGCTCGCAGTTAACCCCAAACGTGACGGTTTGTAGCTCATAGTCCTGAATATTGCCGCAGCGATCTCGGTAGAGGATCCGCTGAAATGGGGTACGCCTGGGGTCGACTCGGATTTGTCATTACATCTGCGTTATGTCAGCGTTGAAAACGAATTGAAAGAAACGCCATTTCAGTACCTGAAGCGTGAGAGCGGCCTGAAGCGTAGGCCCGGTGTGCAAGACATCGTTAAGGCTGACGCCTCGTGTGGAGCAGCTTGACGCGTTAAATACCACGCGTACCTTGGTGGTGGTGCTATCGGGCTTAAACACCGCGTGATGGGGAAGATAGAAGTTTTTCCCATCTTGAGGCGGCGTCACCCGATTTATATGGCCCAATTCCTCGTATTCTTGAATTATGGCATCGTACTGCGGTTTTAGGACGGGATCCTTGAGAAGCCGTGTTTCATTCCGCAGGAATTGAGCCAGCGCGATCGGTCTTGAATGACCCAAGTCGACGCTATTTAAACGGAAGGGACACAATATATCGGCCGTCCTTCCCTCTTCGGATGGTCTCCTGAAAATTCCGCTCGCAGAATACATCATCCTCCTTTCCCTGCTTTGCAGAACGGTCTTCCACCTCCCAAAACTTGGTGAGAAGTACATCAAGTTTTGCTTCCGGATTGACTCGCGTCCGTGCAGCGAAACTTAATCGAGTCACCGGAGGGTCAGGCATGATCGATCCACACAGAACCCATTCAAAGATGGTTTCCAGTCCGACGAAATCACCCCTATCCTTTTTGATCCGCTCTCCGAGGATGTGTGGAAACAGGTCTACAGCGATAATCATATCAATAGGCACGGGCTTGTTGTAATACGGGTCAGCCAGGGGGCGATCGAGGCACTGCGTCGGAACCGTGTTAAGAAATGGAGCCGTCGGAATGGCCCCCGACAATTTGGATACGACCAGGGCGGAGACCTCAATCTTGTTCAGCCTGTCACACGGAGGAGACAGCATCAGCAGACACTCTTTGTCGGCGCATCCTCCATCACTCTGGCCCATGCCAGTAACTGCGGCGTCTACTGGATAAAAGGGGGCTGGACCATGTTGAAGACACGTTCGGATAGGAAGGTTGAATCGGCTCCCGAGTCGATCAACGCCCGAATATGGTGCTCCACACCGCGATGGTGTAGAGTGACAATCGCAGTGCCTAAGAGCCCTCTGTCTGGGGTGGATGCAAAATAACTTTAAGCATTGGTGAGCTGATTGCTCGTGGACGGACGCTCTGTGGCGCCGAATGGTGGGGCTTGCGCAGCGGACGGGAGGACACGGACACATCACTAGGATGCAACAGGGTATGATGACGTTGCGTGCAGGTATGGCAATTATGCGCACTGGAGCAGCCCTTCACTTGATGACCGCGAGCAAAACACTTCAAACAGAGGCCCTGCTGTCTAATGGTTTCCAAACGCCTCTGAACAGGCATGTCAAGGAAACTAGGGCAAAGCCGTATTGGGTGATTCTCTCGATGGCAAAGCTTGGAAGACGCAGGTTTGAGCTGAGCTTTCGCGGGAAACGCTTGAACCTTCACCGTCGCAGAGTTGGTTCAAATTGGCACTGATTGTTCCCACACGATAATTGTGGCTTTCGGCAATTTGCTAGTGCATATAGCGATAATTAAGACATCCCAACAGTGCGTCACAATACCGTGCGGCATCTGAGCCTGGATTGAAAGCTTGGAACGACCTTTGTGTTGACTCGAGAATCTGTGACCTTTAGGTAGGCTGGACGAGGACGGAGGGGACTTTTGGGGATTCGCTGAGGCTGCGAGCAAACGGGGACGTGCGCGGAATGTCCGTACGCTTCGCGGACTCCTTCTCCGGAGTTGCAGAGAGGGCCGAAAGACTGTTAGACTTTGGCGCAGTCTTGGACGGCTCAGTGGACATACTCAGGGGACGACTTTACCGACGAAGTCCGATTTTGCGCGGCCTTTGGTTTTGGAAAGAACAACAGAAAAAAAGAGAAGCGGACTGTATGAGGACGCACGAATTTTTATCACTGTGCAATGCAGGATTGCGGGAGAATTCTCTCGCGTGTGGCTCAGAAATGGAGCCCTTTTAATGGAGATATATTCGGAACAATATACGAACGCACGAATGCGGATCGTAGACAAAACGGAGTGATTACCAAACAAATGTAGATGGATTTGTAAGTAACGATGGGAGTACGTATAAAACAAAACACAAATGAAATATATAAATAAAGATATATAGGGCAAAGAATATAAATTTTTATATAAATCTGGATGGAAATGGATATATATAGATGAGCGCAATAAAGGCTGGAAAAAAATATATATGTATGTATTTATAAATATGGGCTGATAGATATATATATATGCGTAAAATAATAAATCATATGTTTTTTATGTATTGTTGTATGATGTTCCATTATATTATCCAGTCATAAAATAAGTATGTGTTCTTTACGAATGTCTTTTATTGAATGAACTTGGTTCTCTTAGCTAAAGGCTTGCTAGCTGTCGGCGCAGCGGCAGAGCAGCCTTTTTATAGATACCTTATATAAAAGTAAATGAACAAAATGTAAGACGGGCAGAGAGTGTGAGTTATGCATGCACATATGTATATTAGCGGTCAGTATGGGAAACATGCTGACACGGCTCTAAGCGATGAATGCAATGAGTGCATATCATATTACGTTTGCACTTGAAATGTGTGCGTGCACTTGGCGACAGCGTGCTGAGTGACAAAGGCAATGCCCATACATATTCGGCTAACAAAGTGTTGCCGCTCAATATTTATGTTGAGTAATCTGGACTCGTATGTGCATACACTACAATGGCCTGACAAAATTATATATATAATTTATAAATATGGACGGATATATATTTGGGCACGATAATGCTGAAAAAAAAAAAATATATTTATTTATAAATATGGACGGGTATATAATTAGGCGAAATAAAGGAATCTGAAATAATGTAATTTGAATTTTGCGCACCCGAGCCGCCTATCGATATCACGACTCGACTCACGTGTCACCACTACTCCGAAAACAGCTGCCGGTCACTGTTTATATATTTGGTTTTTTTTTTTTTTTTTTGGTGATTAATTGTGTTATAATAATTTTTTGTGGTTGTGCGGAGAGAAAAAAAAAACAAAACGAACGAAAAACGCGGTATGTAACCGCGAGTGTTGTGCGCGAAAGGAATACACCAAACGATCAGTTCATATGGATATATATACATACAGGCGTAAGTACGCAGGTAAGTATATGTATGTATGTGTACACGCGAGTTGTTTACGTAAGTAATTTGTTATTTAGCTAACTCGATCGGATGATAGGAAATTTAATGCCCTTGTTGGGTTCCTTTCCTCTCCCTTTTTTTTTTTGTTTGTTAAATAAATGTGCGACACCGAAATGGATTATGTGTATGTGGATATGTACATATGTGCGTGCATCAATATATGCGATGTATGTATGTAAGTAGATACACCGGTTTGCGGATACGTGCGTGAGGAAATTTATTTGACAATTGAAATAATTCGAACACATAAGAAATCGCGGTGTACACTTTAATTAAATTGTTTTTTTCTTTTTTTTTTTATAACACTTTAATCATTTTTTTGTCTTTTACACTTTTACGCGGACTTGGCAAACAGCTGTGGGAAATACATGTACATGTGGGTGTAAACGAGTTTTACATATGTATATATGGTAGAAGGAGAAAATAAAAGTGGAATTGGACAAGTGCGGAAAAAAATGCGTGGTCGTGGAAATGAAAAAAACGTTGGACAAGTACACTAAGGATTGAGAACTACCATGTAACCTTGGCACAGGTCAGGTATGTACATACAAGTATATAAAAGTGTGGAGGTCGCTATGAAAGAGCGGGAAACCTCACACTTTTATTAGTATGTAGGGGCAAATGAAGTGTGAATAAAGAAATTTCGTACTTAACAGGAATTCCGCCGATGCAAGCTGGAGGAGCGGAAGGATATCCGGCTCGAAGGACCAATGTTCTTGAAGGGGCGGAAGGATTTGCTGCTGTACAATGTTGGCGGGTGCCAATTCTCTTCTGGGTCTGGTGAGCTTGTAGTGAAATTAAAAACGCGCGAGAACTTCGTTTAAATTAATGATGGTTTATTTTGATTCACCAGGTTTACTGATTTTCCGACACACACAAAATGTTTGGTTTGAAAAAAGTGACAATCGCAAAAAATGTAGAAAAAATAAAGAAAAGGAACGGGTGTTCGGATGAAAGGCTCGTACGTTAATAATATGGCGATTCCCATCAGAAAATCAAGTCACTCCCCACAAAATGACCGTAGCCGCCGAGGATCAAAAAACCCTCCTCACACCTCACTGCTCTTGGCCGCGCACTGCTGTTCACGCAGTGGCGTGAATAATTATATTTCCCGATTTGTACGCCATAACGATTAATTTTTATCTTAGCTTGCTTACAAAAGTCTTCTCATAAAATCACTTCGTCATCTAGGAATTAAGGTGATACTACTAGAAAAGCCGAATCAAACTGTTCTTGGCTTACGAAAATAAACCGATAGGTACCACTTTTTTTTATCTCCGAAGCCGAATAGAACCTTATCAACTTTAGCGAGCTTAGGTTTTTTCAAACGATTATAAGTTGTTTCGCTTACGATATTATATTTGCCAACAGTATCACAGTATCAGTATTCGATTCTGTTGGGGATAGGCAATTCTACACAACTTTAAGATGTAGAAACTAAACTCAAGCTGCACAGGGGATGTGGTGGATACTATGATGACTAGACTCCACACCATGTGGAAGGAGTTTGATCAATCCACTGATGATTTGTTTGATTTTCAAGAATCGCAAGGGTACGTCGACCTTATGGGTGACTACGGAGACTATGAGATGAACCGCACAACTGCAATTAAAGGAACTGGGAAGATTGGTTAACCCAGTAAAAGCAACTAAGGTCCAGTGAGGGAGTAAAGGAAGTAGTATCGCAGGTACTACACAAGCAGATGGAACTTCAACGGGAGTTTTATGAAAGTATGATAGTAGGTGGAGCTGCCTGTTCGGCGTTAGGGGGACAGGTCCAGCTGCCAAATGACACATCAAACCTTTTGGTGGCGACTATGTGGAGTGGCCAGCCTTTAAGCATTTATTCGAGAGTACCATTCACAACAGGGTGAATCTGGATAAAGCTCAGAAATTTCAATTTCTCAAGTCTTTTCTCTGTGATGAGGCTGCAAGTTTAATCAATCATTTGTCGTTAACGGAAGTGGCGTACGAGACGGCTTGGGCAAGCCTAATGGAACGTTATGATCGACCTCGTAATGTCGTTAACTCGCTTTTGGATGCTTTTAGACGTCTGCCATCAATATTGGTGACAGATGTATCCGTTCTACGAAAGATTACCGATGCCAGTGCGAACAAGTCGCACAATCAAACATTAAGAAATCTAATCGGATCGAAGGAACGTCTGTGTTTCAGTTGTCTAAGGCCAGACCATGGTATTTCAAGATGTGAGTCAAAGTATTGATGCAAACATTGTCAGGACAAGCACCACACGCTACGACATCGCCAAGCCGAAGAAAAGAGCACTAACCCCACAGTAGCTATGATTACCGAAAGTAAGCAAGTAAAGGAAGTCCAATCTATGGAATCACATTTTATTAAGCACGTTCTGCAGTACATCTACAGTCGCAAGGGAAACCAAGGAGTGTATTGTCCACGGCTCTAGTTTTTGGGTTGAATTCAAAGGGGGTCATACACCACCTGTCGGCTTCTCTTTGATAGCGGATCAGAGCTATCATACATATCGCAGCACTGCATACGATCGCTGGGGCTCTCACGCCCACTATCTCGAATAATGGTATCAGGAATTTCGTCAATCAAGGCTGATACTACAAGAGGGGTCAGCGCAGTACAGTTGAAATCAACATTCTCGAAGCATACACAAGATAGTACATGTTTTAGGTAAGATAGCCACTCTACTGCCAAAGGATGAAGTCGACCCTGTCGTATTGAAGGTTTTCGATGGGATCGAACTGGCTGATTCACTGGAAACCAGCGCTAAGCATGTGGACATTTTGTTGGGTAGCGACTACGTGTGGTCTGTATTCACAGGAGATAAAGTATTAGATAAACATGGGAACATAATTGTAATATGCACAATATTTGGGTGGGTGGTCACCTCAATGGCAGCTAAACAAAGATCAAAAACAGCATCCCTGTTATCAACGATTGAAATTAATTCATCGCTTTAAAGGTTATGGGAATTAGAAGAACTAAGTGGAAGTTTGCCACACACTGATGATTTTGAAGTCGAAAATCATTTTCGCTCCACACACTTTCGTGACTCAGAGGGCAGGTATGGTGTTGAGCTTCCATTTAAGAATTCGGATGTCAAATTTGCAGATACTCTTCAGGGAGCAACATCACGATTTTATTCAGTAGATCGTCGACTTCAAAATATAAAGGGTTAAAGGAAGAGTATACGAAGTTCATGCGGAAATACATTGATCTAGGACATATGCGCATTCTTGATAAGACAGTGAGGACAAATGCACCGCAAAAACACACTTTTTATATGCCGCACCATCCGGTTATTGTTACCAAATTGAGAATTGTTTTTGATGGATCTTATAAGGATAAGAGTGGCAGATCACTAAACAACGAGTTACTAGTGGGCCCAAGTATTCAGCGTAACCTAATGTATGTGGGTTTACGCTTCCAAACGTACCAGTTGGTTTTTTGCGCAGACATCATAAATATGTTTAGGCAGATTTCTGAATATCACCGGAATTATGAACGAATTGTATGGAGAGAAAACCCAACTGAAGAGTTGCAACACTACCAGCTTTGTACGGTAACCTACAACACAACCTGTGCACCGAGGGGGAACTTGGCGCTTTTCTGTCTCCCGTCGCCGCCTTCTCTCTGTTATCCGGAATCCACTCCGTTTTGGGCGCACGGTCACTTGTGGCAGCGAAATAAACTGGCTGCATTCGCCAGGTGGCGCCTACGCGCCGTTCCCTTGCCGATACTTTTTTAAACTCAAATTTAATTTTGAAACAAGATAGGGAAATAGACAAAATGACTGCGTCGATGGATCAAGCCCGCTGGGATGGTGTGGCCAATGATCAGGTGGGCGAGGAGATGGTTTTTACAAAGAGCAGTAGGATGATGCGGTCGCCAGTGGCTTCGCCGGCTGGGCCACCGTTACCACCGTCTGATAGTCAAACGAGTGCGACGCCGGTATTAAGCTCGGTGGTGCTATCGCGCATCCCGGACCATGACGACTTCGGCAATCTCCTACGCCAACTGGAGAACACTTTTAAGAAGAAGGATGACGGCAAACCGCAGGTTCGACACTTGAACCAAATCAAGCATTTTTGACCAGCTTGGTTTACTGGTCTCAACCTAGATTAGGATTCACCGCTTCCAACTAACCTGGCAGACCGGTGGCATAAGTATCGCGAAGACATTAACAACATAATGAACAATATAAAGCAGTTGAAGATAGGCCGTCATATTGGATATGACGGCAAACGAATAGAGTTACACGCCTTCTCACCCAGCTAAATCTAAACCACTGCGAGGCCGCCACGAGCTACTCAAGCAGAGGGTGCGAGAGACCAGATCCAATGCGGCTGTAATTAGCGAACCTTTTCACAGGAAAACCTCGCCCGACTGGACGGATAGCACGTCAAGCAAGGCCGCCATCTGGACATGTGGAAACCCGCCCGCGCAGCTTCTTGCCCGGCTAGCTGGCGAGCATTTCGTCAGGGCACTGGTAAATGGGATATGGCTGTACAGCTGCTATTTGCCGCCCAGTCTGTGCCTCGCAGACTTTTTCAAGGCGTTAGACGAACTGACGTCCGACGCAAGGACACACAGACCCACCATAATCGCGGAAGATTTCAACGCATGGGCACAGGAATGGGGAAGCTCCTCCACAAATGCGCGCGGCCGAGCTCTACTTGACGCTTTTGCCTCTCTGGACGTCGAACTGCTGAACCAAGGCGGCCAAAATACGTTCAATCGGGCCTGTAGGGGATCCGTGATAGATCTTACGTACGTAAGCAGTTGTCTTGCAACGACATCAGCCTGGAAGCTGGATAATCATTACACGGCGAGCGATCATGAGGCGATATGTGTCACTATAGGCCATGCACCGGACAGACAGCAACACACAGCGCAGTCCCTCCTTGCTGACATGCCCTTCCGAGAAGATTCTCTGGACCCACAGGCGTTCTCTGCAATGCTGCTCCGGCAAAGCCTCACACCATCCACAGCGCAAGAAATGGCAAACGAAGTCTGCAGCATGATGACAGCCGCCAGAATTGCAAGTATGGCTCAATCTAGGCCCTTTAGACGCCACCAGAAGCCGGTATTCTGGTGAAACGGTAAAATCGGAGACCTGAGGATATCCTGTATGGCCGTGCGACGAAAATACCAACGAGCAAGGAAGCGCATGGACTCGGACTGGACACTCTACCACGCCGATTACAGCTCGGCTAGAAGGTTCCTCAAGAAGGCTATTCTCTCCGCGAAAAGGGAAGTTTACCTGCAGCTGCAAGACAGATCCAAGCAAACCGCCACCCCACCCTGTCTGGCGCTGAAGAAGTCGCATCCGTCTTCAATCGCTGCCTCACGGAGGGAATTTTTCCCGAGCAATGGAAGACCAAGAAGTTGGCACTTCTGCCAAAGCCGGGGAAGCCAGCAAATGTGTCACCCTCCTATAGACAGATATGTCTGGTCGACTGTATAGGCAAGGTGTTTGAAGGCCTAATCGGATCGAGATTGAACGCGTACGTCAGCGAGTGCGGCTGCCTCTCGGACAACCAATTTGGTTTCCGCAAGGCAAGATCCACCATCGACGCAGTCATCAAGGTGGTCGGCATTGCCAGCAGCACCATCGAGGGCACAAGATGGAAAGCAGGCACCAAGCAGTACTGCCTGGTCGTCACGCTTGACGTTAAGAACGCCTTCAATACTGCGGACTGGAGCTGCATTCTGAGAGCCATCCATGATCTCGGCATCCCTCCGCACCTCCTGGCCATTGTTCGGAGCTTCTTCAGACAGAGAACCCTGAGATACGACACCTCGGACGGCCCCAAGAGTCGGAATGTGTCTGCCGGAGTGTCACAAGGTTTGGTCTTGAGACCGCTTCTCTGGAACGTGATGTACGAGGGAGTGCTGCGTCTTTCACTCCAGCCAGGTTGTGAATCCATTGGCTATGCTGACGACGTGGCTATTGTGGTTGTTGCCAACGAGTTGGGAAAGGCAGAATCAGCGGCCTCGGTAGCTATAGCCACTATAACACGGTGGCTACATTCAGTTGGCCTAGCCCTGGCAGCCGAAAAAACGGAGGCGGTACTAATAAGCAGCAGAAAGACAGTTGAACATGCCTCAGTGTATGTAGATGGTTCCACAATCACCTCAAGGCGGGCCATCAGGTATCTGGGTGTATGGCTAGACACGCGCCTATGTTTCAGAGAGCATCTGGAGAACGTTCAACGGAGAGCAGCGAGCACATGCCAGGCGTTATCAAGGATAATGTTGAACACGAGAGGCCCGAAACAAGAGTGGAGACTTTTGCTGATGAGCGTGCTAAAATCAGTCATCCTGTATGCGGCACAAATCTGGGCCAGTGCCATAAACATAACGGCGTACAGTAGGGGCATCACCGCTACCTACCGTCTCTGCGCGTTAAGGGTCTGCAGTGGTTTTAGGACGGTCTCGGAGGATGCTGCACTGGTCGTTGCAGGCATGATTCCCATTAACCTGCTTGTGGACGAGGCCAGGAACATCACGGACGCGACAATGCGAGGCAAACAAAAACGGTCAGCTAGTAGAGACGCAAGGTCGCAGAGCGTTGCCATTTGGCAAGAGCGGGGAGATGGACCTACACCCTTATCCCCAAGATCGGGCCATGGATGGAAAGGAAGCATGGACAAGTGTTTTCCATTTGACCCAGTTCCTCACAGGACACGGTTGTTTCCGGTCCTACCTGCAAAGATTCGGGCACGAGGCTGAGCGGTACTGCTCGAAATTGGTGGAGGACGCGGAACATGTCGTTTTCACATGTAGACGATATACCAGGCAACGGCGGCTTCTGGAGGAAACGGTGGCACTGTGCTGCAGGCTTTGCGGCAAACAGCCTAAGAAAGGCAGAGGGGAGCGAAATGGCCATAACTAATGGGTTCTAGGTTGTTAGCATTTTCTGTCTCCCGTCGCCGCCTTCTCTCTGTTATCCGGAATCCACTCCGTTTTGGGCGCACGTTCACTTGTGGCAGCGAAATAAACTGGCTGCATTCGCCAGGTGGCGCCTACGCGCCGTTCCCTTGCCGTTACTTTTTTAAACTCAAATTTAATTTTGAAACAAGATAGGGAAATAGACAAAATGACTGCGTCGATGGATCAAGCCCGCTGGGATGGTGTGGCCAATGATCAGGTGGGCGAGGAGATGGTTTTTACAAAGAGCAGTAGGATGATGCGGTCGCCAGTGGCTTCGCCGGCTGGGCCACCGTTACCACCGTCTGATAGTCAAACGAGTGCGACGCCGGTATTAAGCCCGGTGGTGCTATCGCGCATCCCGGAGCATGACGACTTGGGCAATCTCCTACGCCAACTGGAGAACACTTTTAAGAAGAATGACGGCAAACCGCAGGTTCGACACTTGAACCAAATCACGATGCAAGACATAAGGCGCATGATAGAGCTGCAAACAGCGATCTGCCATATAGTTCTTGGCGACAAATGCGTAAAAAACACCACAGTTGATGTGGCCACGCAGGCCACATGTCCTGCAACCAAGCCAACCAAGCGTATTGGGAACTCGGTAGCACACTCCGACAGCCCAAAGCGCCCGAGAGACGAGCCACTACGGCAGAGGAATACTCCGCCCAAAAGAACGCGAGGCAGCTGGCAGCCAAGGCCCTCGTATGCGGCCATGTTAGGCGGTAGTGCACCCACAAGCGCTAGTGCTATTGAGGGCGAGCTTGTATGTACTCATGGGCCATCCCCAGATTGGCAAGTAGTCCCAGCGAGGCGCAAGTCGCGCAGAGGTCGGCCAGATGCCATTATAATCAAGGCGGAAGAGGGAGTTCGTATGCGCAAATACAGAAAATGGTAGCCCGACGGGACGACGGGCGGCTTAATTGTATTAAAGACGAAGTGACAAGGGCCAGGAAAACGCAAAATAGCGATCTGCTTGTGAAGCTTAAAAGAAAAGTTGGCGACCGGAAAGTACAAGAGGAGCTTTGCAACGTATTGGGCATGAACGCCAAAGTCCGAACTGTCACTGACGTGTCACACATCGAACTGCGGAAGCCAGATTGCTTGGTAACGGCAACCGTCATCATTGCGGCCATTACGAAGGCTACGGCTATATCGGAAAGTGCCATCACGGTGAAGACGCTGCGTCCAACCTTCAACGAGACCCAAATGGCAGTTGTATGTCTGCCACAGACGTCGGCGGCCCATCTTGTAAAGAAGAGAGAACTGGTAGTGGGCTGGTTCAGCTGCTACATCAGGGAAAGAGTGGCTCAGCAGAGATGGTACAAGTGCCTCAATTTTGGACATGTGGCTTTCAACTGCAAGAGCACAGTTGACCGAACCAGCTGGTGCTTCAGATGTGGGCAGCCCAGGCATAAAGCTGCGGCTTGCGATAATGATCCAAATTGTTAAAACTGCGCCGAAGCAAACCGCGCCGACAGGTAGCATTTTGCCGGAAGCAAAAATTGCCCGTTGTCAAGATCTGGCGCCCAACTAGCAAACAAATCGGGTTGAAGTTTATTCAACTAAACCTCAACCACTGTGCAGTTGCACAGGATCTGGTGGCGCAAACAGCGCGTGAAGTAGACGCCGATATAGCGATTTTGAGCGAGCCGTATAAAACAGGCGATAGCCCCCTGTGGGCAATGGACTCGTCTACCAAAGCTGCCATTTGGTTATGCGGACAAAACGTGCCGGCTATGGAGTCGATTTAATCGTCCCTCGGCTACGTTCGCGGGGATATGTGGTACTATAGTTGCTACCTAGCCCCCAGTCTAAGACTCACGGAACTCGAGAGAATAATAGACTCTGTCGCCGCTGATGCAAGCTCAAAGCAAAATGTTATAATCGCAGGTGATTTTAACGCTTGCTCCGAAAAATGGGGCAGCAGTTCATCTAATGCTAGGGGTAGAACGCTTCTCGAGTCCTGGGCGATCCTCGATATTGCTGTGCTAAACTCTGGATCCAAGCATACGTTTAGCAGGGCGGGATACGGCTCTGTAATCGATATTACATTCGCAAGTGCCTGTCTTTTTCCCCACTCGATCTGGAAACTATGTGATTTTTACACTGGTAGCGATCACCTGGCCATTATATGCTCCATCAGTAGAAGCGCACCCCAAAGGTCCAACCAACCGCGAACATATCAAGGAGGCCAATCATTCCGCGTGGGCACTCTTAATCCATCGATTTTTGCGTCGGCACTCAGCAATCCGCGACTGGACGGCGATGCATCAAGGCAAGCGGACACCATTATGGACGCAGTGGGGGCGGAATGCATCGCTAGCATGAAGGTCCGAAGAGGTCATAGCCGCCATCGAGCCCCTGTCTACTGGTGGGATGAGAACAATGCGGAGGCAAGGAAAAGGTGTTTTCGTGCTAGAAGGTTCTACCAAAGATCTCGTGGCAGATCGGAAAAACGAAAAAACCTGTTTTCTCGATCTTTGCGATTCAATAGAAAATGACCCCTGGGGCTTGGCCTACAAAGTTGCCATGAAAAAGCTTAGGGCTGTTAAGCCGGCAGCTCCAGGCGTAGGGCGAAACTCTGTGGAAACTCTGTTTCCGGCCACCTCATCAATAGGCCCGAAAGAAATGCAGCATACTGCTTCGTCAGTAGACTGGCCCATCGCTAGAGAAGAGGTGTTAATGGCTTAAATCGAGACTGCAGAACGACAAGGCTCCTGGCCCGAAAGCATCCCCAACAAGGCCCTAAGACTAGCCATTGGCTTACAATCCGAAAGATTTGCAGAAGTTTTTAATGCTTTCAAGGGTGAAGGTACATTTCCGGACAGGTGGAAAAGGCAGAATCTGGTACTGATCCCAAAACCAAACAAACCTGAAGAAAACCCATCTGGATTTAGGCCAATTTGTCTTCTGGATGCCGCAGGAAAAATTTTTGAGAGGCTACTCAGCACCAGAATAGAGGCAGCAATTAAAGCGGCTGGCGACCTCTCGCCTATGCAATTTGGGTTCCGCAGAGCTATGTCCACTGTTGATGCCATCAAATCTGTTGTCGACACTGCCGCTAAGGCTATAGAGGGTCAACGATGGAAGGGAGGGCAACAGCAGTATTGCCTTGTCACCACGCTGGACGTTAAAAATGCCTTTAACACAGCAAACTGGAACAACATTCTCGCAGAATTGCGAAATTTTAGAGTCCCGGCTTATCTCATAAGAATCATGGAGGACTACTTTAGAAACAGAGTTCTGTACTACAGATCACAGGGCGGGACCCATACTTATAATGTTAAAGGAGGTGTACCCCAAGGATCCGTCCTCGGCCCTCTACTATGGAATGCAATGTATGACGGAATCCTGCGCATCCAACCCCCGCGGCTGGTGGGCTTCGCTGACGATGTTGCCATGGTAGTGGTGGCTAAATATCTGGCACAAGCCGAGGAATTAACTGCGCGTTCCATCACAATGGCTAAGAACTGGCCAGCCACTGCAGGTCTCGAGCTTGCAGTACAAAAGACGGAAGCGGTACTAATAAGTAGTCGAAAAACTGTTGAGGTTGCCAACATCATCGTGGACGCCACCACGATTACCTCTACACTGGCCATCAGGTATCTCGGTATACACCTGGACACGCGCCTGTCCTTCAAGGAGCATCTGGAGCTTGTTGGAGCCAGGGCAACTGAGTTGGGACGGTCACTTAGCCGCATCATACTCAACAGCAGAGGCCCAAAACAGGGTCGGCGCCTGCTTCTGATGAACGTCATGAAATCCACTATGCTCTATGGGGCACCAGCCTGGGCTAAGGCCATGACGGTCAAAACATATAGGAGACGCCTAGAGAGCACATACCGTCTTGCGGCGCTGAGGGTCTGTTGCGGCTTTCGCACAATTTCAGACGATGGAGTCAGCGCCGAGTCCTGCTGCGCTAAAGGTGGTAAAGGCTGTGGCACGTCAGGTAAGTTGGGACGCTTGGCAACTTCGCTGGACCAACTCGATGAAGGGCAGGTGGACATTCAAGCTTATTCCTGATCTGAAAATGTGGCTGCAACGGAAGCACGGCGAGGTAACTTTTGAGCTGATACAGATACTCAGCGGCCACGGATGCTTTAGGGAAAACCTCTACAGATTTGGTCACCAGGCAAGTGCGGAATGCACTTGGTGCGGAAACGGTGAGTCGGAGAGTCCTGACTATGCTCTCTTCGCATGCTCTATGTTTGAGACAGAAAGGCAGACGGCCGAATTGCTCTGTGGCGAGCCATTGTCTTCACAGAACCTGGTTCCACTGACAAACCAAATTGGACAGCTATTTGCACCTTTGCGGCACAGGTGATCGTGCGCGCGAGAGGCAGCACAATACAGACGGGGCCTGAGAAGTCCACAACCCCCTCCCCCCACACATCCTGCGATGCAATGCCTCCAGGCGGTCCCGCAGTCTACTATATCTACAATTTCTCATTTTCTTCTTCTTTGACCAAACTACTCTTTCTTTGTTGCCCACTGTTTTTTTTATTTGTTAACCTATCTGTAACCCTTTTTTTTCCCAAGTAAACGATTTAAAAAAAAAAAAAAATACGTTGTTAGCACAGGTAGAAGCGGTTATCAACTCACGGCCTCTTTGTGCCACTTCCGATGCAGTTGGGTATCTGTCACCCGCTCACATGCTGATCGGTCGACCTTACACCTTACACCACCTTACACTTAACGAAATCGGCAAACCTGAAGACTGATGACCTCGTACTAGTGAAGAATTTTCATACTAACCCGGCAGCATGGATCCTAACACGCATCATCGAGACGCTTCATGGACCAGATGGTCTGGTAGGAGCCCTTAAGTTAAAGACAACTATAGGAGAGATGACCCATCCCATAACCAAGGTGGCTCCCCTGCCTGCTTCAGAAACTTTGTTTCAGGGCCGGGCGGTATTTTGAGGAACGGTTGCTGAATTCCTAACAGCTTAATTTGAATGTAAACGACCTTTTTGTATTTTTTATTATTTTTGGTCTTTAAGTTGCATGGTCACACCTTTTTTGGCTGATGCAATATCAAGCGTCTGGTGAAATAAGAATGTATGTTGAGTTTAGTTAATTGCTTATTGGCCAACAGAAAACATCACATGGAGTAAAATAAATCTATTTTTAATTAAAACGAACCAGCAAAGTATCACCATTCAGATATATATCATTTTTTCCCACAGTTATAGCACTTTCTTTATTTTCGTATTTCATTACACTTTCTTTATTTTCGTATTTCATCACACTTTCTTTTTTGATTTGAACGTTGTTAGACTCATTTTTTTAATTACTCGACTTTTCCCGCATTTTTTCATAACATTTTATTGTCTCTTTAACCTCTTTTAGGTTATTAGCATTGTACAATATTTCTTTGTTCATACTCAAGTCATTAGTTCCGTCAATCACATACTGCATAAGAGCACTGTTTTCTTAATTGCCCCGTGATGCCATCTCTTTCATTTTCAACAAATATTCTTGAACACTTTTACCATTCTTTATTTTCTGTCCTGCCAATTGCTTATGTAACTCCGCGCTATTTATTACTGTTCTAAACTCATTTAAAAGTGATTCTTTCAATGTCGACCAATTTTTAATTCCACGTTCACTCACAATAAAAATGTTAGCAAGTCCATTAATAGCTCTTTTAGCAAAAATAAATTTTTATAAACTATCCCATGGCATTAAGTAAGCCATGTCTTCGAAATCCTCAATCCATACTTCAACTGATAAAGATTTATCGCCATGGAAAGATCGTAAAGAGTCCTCAACGTCCCTAAAATTCAAAGCGAACCTCGGTTGTGGCATGTTGACATTTACTGCACTTTGCGTATCAATATTGTTGGCCACCACTGTAGAGTTTGCCCTATTCGTTTTGTTTCGCATATTTTCGTTTGTTTTAGCTGTTCTAAAATTCGTTTCGTCGCTCACTACTGACAACATTTCGTCTTCGTATTGCATAATTCCATCTTTTTCGCACTCATCGCCGTCATCTTGGTTTTGTTCATTCTCTGTCTCAATCTGTCTCAACAGTTTTGTAAATTAATAAAACAAATTACCGATTAATAGAAAATATATACATGAATATGTAAGAAAATTTGCAATTATTTACTTCTAATAAGTTTGTAATTAAAAGTAGTTTATTATTTGCAAAAATGCTATAACGCTAATAAATTGTTTATCTTTTCGTTGTTAATTTTATTTAGGCTAAGAAACGGTTTGAACATCCTCCACCGATTGTTGACGTAATACGGACCATGGCCGTATCTCTGGATATCGAGACAATTGCTAACTGGAGCCAATACAATACATCTGCAGATACTAAAAAATACTCTTGAAATTTACGTAAAGACCCTGAATTATATCTTAGTAGACAATCTCAAAGAAAGGGATGATCTTAATAATACTCAAAATGAAATATTAGCTGACTTAGAAAAAATGACTAAGCGTATGCAAAGTTGTTATTTAGTTATCTAATCATAAATCCACCTTCATGTAGCCCGCAAAAAAAAAGTAAATTAAAAATTTAATTACAACAACTACCACATTAAAATAAAATCGTTATTAGAAATTAGTCGTCTTTACTGCTTTGCGTGGTTTCGTCATTTATTTTTGCAACCACTCTCGCTAGTCTCTTCGGTACGACTGCCACGTCTTTCGCTCAATTCGCCCCGCTTAGCAGAGTTGCCAGTCCCAATCTCACAACTCGGCCATCCTAGTACGCATTCGCCTCGAATGCACCCTGGTCGTCTATGTCACAGGGAACCTACGGCTTCATATAGGCAGCGCAAGTCGTAGTTCGTTGAACCATCGTTGAACAATGTATCTTTGATTACGTCGTATGTATCTCTGGCCTTTACCATGGTAATGCGGTACGGACCTAAGTATTTGCGCTTCAGCTTCAAGAATCCTCCAAGTTGGGTTCTTTTTAACAGATACCAGATCACCGTCTTTATATATGGAAGCAGGTCTGCGACGTAAGTTGAAGGACTTCTTATTTTCTTCTTGCATACGAAGAATCTGCTGCTTCGCTAGATTGCGTAGCTCATCTTTATTGTCGTTAAAAATCTAAATCATCCAAACGTGAATTATTTCTTTCAGCTTAAAGTCGTCTTCTGTGTGCATCTTTATTCCAATCAGTAGTTCGAACGGCGTTGAATGTGTGGTTCTGCTGTACGTTGAGTTAATCGTTTGTTGCACTTTGCCGACAATCTTATACCATTTGCTGGGGTCTTCTATCGAAATCTTATTATTTTTTTCTTAAACAGCTACCAGATCACCGATTTCTTCTGCCTCGAGTCAGGGTTGCATTCGGGCCGGTATATACTATATCCAAAAGGAAAACAATCAGGGTTACCTAAATTCTTGGCATTGGTTTTAACATACCACCTCTACAACAGATTCCAAAATTTCAATCAGATCGGACAATGACTATAAAAGTTGCAGTCAATATAATATATATTTAAGTGGAAGTAAGTAGTCCCGTTAAGGTTTTTATTTAGTTATATAGTAATAGGTTTTATTTCAGATTAAGGATTTTAGTATAAAAAATATCAAAGAAGCTAACTTCGGCAATGCCGAAGTTTATATACCCTTGCAGTCTTTGGCAATAATTTTTTTACATTTTGAAATTTCTTTCCCTGCAACTGAATTCATCAATACACAAACAAAACATTCAAATTATTTCTCTTTTTATAATAAATTTTCTTTCTTCTTGCATCATTCCCTAAGCAAAGCACAACACGCATACACATACAGTTCTTGTAGCGCTGCGTCTGTGTGTGTGTATGCATGTGCTCTGTTTGAGCAGCAAGCAGCGCTGTTTGCTGCCGGCAGCGCTGCATGCTGTCTACTAGGTCATCATTTGAACCGATTTGTGTTGACTGTAACTTCTGTTCTATTTATCCGATCAGAGTCAAATTTTGGGATCTGTCAATTTATGTCAAATACTATCATATTGGTAAATTTCATGGGGATACTCCAATTTTTGCAAAAATGTTTGTTCTAGAGCTATATGATATAGTGGTCCGATCCTTACGATTTTCATACTTTATCTCACCCGGGTAATAAAAAGCCCACAAAAATTTCATCCCAATAGCTCTTAAGATGGCTGAGTAAAACGCGTACGCACAGACAGACGGACAGACGGACATGGCTATATCGACTCAGCTTCTCATGCTGATCAAGAATATATATACTTTATGGGGTCGGAAACGTCTCCTTCTTTGCGTTACAAACATCTGACCAATTTTATAATATCCTCTGCAAGGGTATAATGATTGGATTGAATGATAAATGTTTCGTCTTTGCGGTTTTAATGAGAGCGAAGTTTCTCATTTGTCTTTACACGTCTTTCGTGTTTAGTACGTTTTAGTTTTTTTTGCCACATCTTCGTTAAACAGCTGTCGGATAAAGCCGACAGAAGTTAGTGAAAGAGTCAATTACGGCTTAGGATAAGCTTATAATCTTTATGCGTCGAGTCAAGAAGACTCAAAAAATCCAAGTCATGTGTGTGCAACGGAGCGAGTTCTTTTTGCAGTCGATGTAGCAGACCTTCCTGCTTGCCTCTTTTGCGATCACTTAATGAAGTGACTTCTGTTATGTGCTCTGTTAATGATTTGTTTCTGCATACTAATTTTTTCCACAATCAATTCGACGTCGCTTACACGCTTGTATAAAATGTCTGACTTTAAAAAATAGTTGTCATAGGACTGCTGCTTGAATTCAATTCAACCGCCGCCGCGTGCAGACGTGTTTTTTAATGCACTCCGCAAAATTTAGTGTAAAAAAAAAAAAAAAAAAAGACCGCGTTTGCAAAAATTGTGTAGGGCTCTCAGTCACCGCAGAGACGCCTATTTACAATCATATTGCTATTAGTTCTAATAACAATAAATACTAAGTTGCAACAGGAAAGCCTGGAAAAGCCATGTCCACCAATTCGGGCCCAAGCTCTCTCGATCCCCACCAGCAACAGCTACAAGAACTACTTGTACAACAACAACGTGAGCGTCGTCTCTCGGTCCAACGCAACAACGCGTACTTTTCTGTGGTGTCGCCGACCCCACTAAATGCTACCGTAAGCAATAACACCGAAAGTGCAAGCCACTCAGCAATCAACAGCAATTTACCGTGGAGAGAGCAGTGTGCTTCTCCATCAATATCGATAACTGGGTCACCGATTGCACCGACCAGCACCGTCAGCTCGTTGACAGCAACTACTGCAACGTCTACCGAAATATAGACCTGCCTCAAGCCGTCAACGACAAGTCGCCCAGAGTCAGTCACGACAATAAGCCCAACGCCTTCTGTCCAAACTGGAATGGATAGATATATTAAAATAACTAAGCGGAAGCTAAGCCCGCAAAAGAAAAAAAGTGGCAATACGCCAAAAATAACCAAAACAAATGAACGAGTAGCACTTCTAAGCGGGAATCGTTTTAAAATTCTTGCCGATCAGCAAGACGATCAAGCCGGCGCTGTAGATAAAGTTAAATCGGCTAGACCACCCCCCTTATACATCCGTGGAGCCAACTGCAGCGTCCTGATTTCGAAGCTAGTAGAAACAGTAGGGGCAAATAAATTTGTTGTAACCCCCTCTCAACAGGGGTAACATAAAAGAAATTAAATGTCAAACCCAAACTGAGGTCGATTTCCGCATCATCGAAAAGTAACTCCGTAGTGCTAACATCAACTTCTATACCTACCAACTAAAAAGCAGTAGAGGGCTCCAGATTGTGTTAAAGGGGATCGAGCCATCGGTCCCACCCCAAGAAATAGCAGACGCATTGGCCGAAAAAGGGTTTGCGGTTAAGTCCGTTGTCAACATCATCAACAGGAATAAAGTCGCACAGCCGCTCTTTAAAATCGAGCTCCAACCAGATGCAAAGCGGACGAAGCCAAATGAAGTGCATCCAATCTACAACCTTCAGCTCCTATTGCACAGAAGAATCACCGTAGAGGAGCCCCATAAGAGATACCAACCACCTCAGTGTAAAAACTGCCAGGAATACAACCACACCGCTAACAATTGCAATCTTAGGTCAGTGTGTTTGGCTGCGGCGAACATAATAAAGATGGCATTTGCCCCAAGGACAGAAACAACGTCGCACTAAGACTATGCAGTAACTGTGGAGGGAACCACACAGCCAACTACAGGGGATGTCCTGTCTTCAAGGATCTTAAATCACACCTAAACGGGCGTAAACCCCCAGCTGGACCAAAAATCTCCTTCAACGCCTCCAAAACTACACCGGAGGTATTCTTCGCCAAGGCTGTTAGATCATCTTACATGCCTGCTACAACCAATCCTAGTGTATCCTTCGCTAGTGTACTCCGAACGCGAAAGAGACCCCGTCACTCCATCATCTACAGAATCCGCAACCTAGCGAACCAGAACTTGGCCAGCAAACTCCAAGTGGTATAGAGGCCCTATTGATCTCACTTAATCAAAACATGACTGCTTTTATGACGTTCATGCAAAACTGTATGCAGGAACTGATGCGGAATCAAAACCTGCTTATCCAGAAGCTTATCGAGAATAAATAATGGCTTCCCTAAGTCTATGTCTTTGGAATGCTAACGGCGTCTCCAAGCACAAAAATGAACTGCAACTATTCCTAGACTCAAGTGAAATCGACGTCATGCTGATATCTGAAACACATTTAACATCAAAAAATAATTTTCAAATACCAAAATATGCCTTCTACGCAACAAACCATCCAGACGGAAAAGCTCATGGCGGGACTGGTATCCTAATCAAAAACCGTATAAAACACTCGTTTCTCAACAGATTCGAAACACAGCACCTTCAAGCAACTGCTATAACCGTCCAAACCAGCTGCGGCAACACTACGTTGGCTGCCCTGTACTGCCCACCACGCTTCTCAATCTCTGAAAAGGAATTCACCGGTTTCTTTAACACACTCGGAGAACGCTTCATTGCAGCAGGGGACTATAACGCCAAACATACGCACTGGGGATCTCGCCTGGTAAATCCTAAAGGCAAGCAGTTGTACAACACAATAGTCAACCCCCTCAATAAGATGGATTGCGTCTCACCGGGTAGGCCTACTTATTGGCCCACAGATCCACAAAAAGTGCCTGACTTGATTGATTTCGCAGTAACCAAGAGGATTCCGCGTAATCGGATCACTGCGGAAACACTGCTAGATTTAACCTCCGATCACTCTCCAGTGCTATTCACACTGTTAACAAGACCTCAAGTACTTGATCGCCCATATATACTTACAAACAACAAAACAAATTGGCTTAAATTTAAAATGTACATGAGTGCCCACATTGACTGTTCGCCGAAACTGGATGCTGCAGAGGACATTGACATGTGCGTCTCTACACTTGAGTCGATGATGGGAGCTGCAGCAAGAGTATCTACTCCACATGCCTCTACTTACGCTAAACCTGCTGCCAGGCCTACGAACCGGCGGATAGAACAATTAGTAACGGAAAAACGACGTCTAAGAAGAGAATGGCAGGTTACTCGATCACCAGCAGCAAAACTTCGCCTAAGGCATGCCAGCCGCAACCTCTCCAAGGAGTTAAGACAAGAGGAAATCTGGGCTCAAAGGAAATACATAGAAAAGCTCAGTCCATTCAGCACTAAACATCCTCTGTGGAAAGCCCACCCAACTTTAAGCGCTCCTACAGAGACAGTTTCACCAATAAGGGGTCCTACCGGTGGATGGGCCCGCAGTGACGAAGAGAGGGCATCCGTATTTGCCACACACCTTAAAATGGTTTTTCAGCCAAATCCAACATCAAACTCATTTGTACTTCCCCCTTCAAGCACATTAACGGATAGTGAGTACTCGGAACTCCAATCGGATGAGATCACTGCAGTTATTAAAAACCACATAAAGCCGAACAAAGCCCCTGGCCATGACCTAATCACACCAAAAATGATCCTAGAACTCCCTACCATCGCCATACAATACATCTGCAAAATGTTCAACGCTATAATAAGAATTGGCTACTTCCCAAGAGCATGGAAAAGGTCCATTATCATCATGATTCCTAAAGTGGGAAAGGACAAAACCCAACCATCATCCTATAGGCCAATTAGTTTGCCGCCATGTCTTTCGTTGCCCAGGCTTTCGACAGAGTTTGGCTGGAGGGTCTAATGTTCAAAATCCGGCAGAAACTCCCACAGTACACCCACAAACTCATGGAATCTTACCTTTACAATAGAAAATTCGTAAGATGTAATGGCTTCGTCTCGGCTGACTTTGAAATCAAAGCTGGTGTACCGCAAGGCAGTGTACTCGGCCCATTGCTCTACCTGCTGTACACTGCAGACTTACCAACGAGTTTAGGACTTCCAACGTCCACTTTTGCCGATGACACGGCAATCCTCAGCAGATCCAAATGCCCAATACAAGCCTCTGCAAAATTAGAGGAACACCTCAAGGTGGTAGAGGAATGGCTAGCAACCTGGCGTATCCGGGTCAACGAGCAAAAATGCAAACATGTTACATTTACGCTTAACAAAAGAAACTGTCCAGCTATAATGCTAAACGACGTACCAATTCCTCAAGCCGCGGATGTCACTTACCTTGGTATCCACCTAGACAGAAGACTAACTTGGCGCAAGCACATCGAGGCAAAAAAGTTACAGCTTAAACTGAAAGCGAGTAGCTTACATTGGATCATCAATGCTCGGTCCCCTCTACGTCTGGAGTATAAAGTCCTCCTATACAACTCCGTACTGAAACCCATCTGGACTTACGGCGCCGTACTATGGGGAAATGCAAGTACCAGCAATATCGACATTATACAAAGGGCGCAGTCGAAGATTTTAAGATCAATCACTGGGGCTCCGTGGTACATACGGAACGACAACATTCAAAATGATCTAAATATACCTAACGTAAAATATGAAATAGGTAGTCAACAACTAAAGTATTCTGCGAAACTGGATGTACACCCTAATGTTCTTGCCAATTCCCTTACGCGAACTAATAATAGAACTCGTCTTAAAAGAAATGGCAGACCAACCCAATAATAAATGATTAGGGCCGCCTGCAATATCCCCTGGATATATCATAAGTACTAGATTAAGAAAAATATCTCAAACTTGTTGTTAGGCTCTAATTTAAGAGTAGATTCAACAAATAAATTAAACGTTAAAAAAAAAAAAAAAATAGGACTGCTTTTTATCGCTAAGTACTTGCTTAATAGCTTTAAGTTGTTTGTTTAAGCTGTTTAAGTTGTTTGTTGTTGATTTCATAATTGGGTATAAATTTTCTAAAATACCCACTTAAACCCAAAAATCTATGCAACTGCTTAGGTGTCTGGGGAATTCTGCATTTTGAAACGGCTTCGATTTCTTAGGCTGGATACAGCATCTGATTTTTAGTAATATGTTCAAAGAATTGTTCTAGTCTTTTCAAAAAATGCCACTTATTAATGTTGAGTATTACAGTCCATAGTCTTTGCAAGTAGTAATGACCTCTTTTAATTTAAGCACAGCTTCTTTTTTGTCTTTTGCTGGAATTATTACGCTGTTTATATAAGGTAGTGCGAGTAAATGGTCGAAATTATGCGTAAATGTGCCGTTGAAATACACCATCTTTGACAATTAGCTTATTGATGCGTCTGAAACCAATATAAAGTCTCGGTGAGCCGTCTCGCTTTTTGTTTATACTCTCTTCAATTTGTTCGAACATTTATTTTTTTTTTTGATTTCTTGAAATAGGAGTTAGCGCAGACGCGAAAATATTGGCATTTCGGCATATTCATCTCGATTTAGGTTGATATTCTTTTGATCGGATTATAGTTTTCTATTAACTCATGAACTTCAATTTTAGGTTTTCTACTCATCAGAATAAAATAAAAGTCAAGAACATAGTCTTCATTGTCGATTGCAACTAATTTTTTGAAAACACCAATTGGTCTAATTTGATTCTTATCACGATCGCTACAAAGTCCAATAAAACTTACACTGTACGATGAAAGTTTTTATTCACTTAGTAAACAAATAAAGCCGAACATTTTATTCTCTCGATTAACGATCGATCTCGATTCACGCCACCGGGTGAACAGCAGTGAGTGAAACGAAGAGTAGTGAGGAGGATTTTTTTGATCCTCGGCCGATACGGTCACACCAAGAAGCGTGACTTGAATTCTAATGGGAAACGCATTATCCTTTTAGTCCAAGATTTTTCCACGAATACCCTCACTTTTCATTTTGTACAAAAAGCCAGTTTATTTAAAATCAAATTTCGTGTGTGAAGTTTTCTGGAATTAAAACCATAGTGTTTAAACGAAGTATACCGCGCGTTTTAATTCACTTTCGCACACCCCCATCAACTCACCCATACTAGAGGAAATTGGCACCCGCCAAGTATTTCTACTTATTTGGATCCTTTCGCCCCTCTACAAACATTGGTCCTTCAAGCCGGATTTCCTTCTGCTCCTCCCGCTTGCATCGCACAGTGGGGATTTCTGGAATTTAGCATTGCAAAAATCATAGCGTCTAAACCAATAAAGCGATTTCAAAAATTTAAAAAGCATATGATAAAGAATACCTTAAGCTTCAAAATGAATGTTTGTCAAAAGTGCTGGGTGTGTGTGGTGCTGTAATATTCAAGGTCAAAGTCAGAAAATATTTCCAAGCATGTTTTTCCTTTAAAAATGGATCGAAACCCGGTTTTTTTCAATCACAAATGGAATTTTTCATTGTTTTAACATTTTTTAATGTTTTAATTTGATTTTTGACCATAATTACAAAAAGAAAAAAAAATTTTTTTAAATTTTTTTTTAGGTTAATTTTGACAATTTGCTATTGATGGCTGATTTTCTTCAAAATAATTTTCAATATTTACATAAATATCTAATAAACTCAACATTTCGGGACTATAGTTGCTATTTTCCAAATCCTTTCGTGATCGCACGTGCCTCAGTGATGCAATAAGTGGGTCCGAAGAGGCTGCTAGCATGTTAAAAAGTTCTTCATTTTGTCTAAGACGAGAAATTTTTAATGTATTAGTGTATCTGAACCTTTTGTAGTCCTTGTTTTTACATTCCTGTGCTTCTTCGGATAGCTCTCCAAGTGGTAAACACTGATATTCTATTAAATCCTTTCCGTGAGCCAAAATCCTATGTACCGTTGGGGTAAGTTTTTTTGCGGATACAATTCAGTCAAAAGATGAGCAGTCTTTGAAGTATATTCGGCAAATTTTTCACCATTTATCATTTCCTTGCAATTTATAACATTCAAGATAACAGCCAACCTTTTAATGATCTCTTGACTAACACCTGTTATAAGAGATGTCATTTCATCATTTTCAAAAAATCTCCTTGAAGTATTTCCATCATTCGTGTTTCCGTATCCGTACTTTGGGCAGTCAACTTTCAGTCCCAGCTTCCGAGAGAATTCAGCTTGTATAATCTCCTTCCTGCTCTGAATATCCTCACGAGATGTTCTATCCGTTTTTGTTTCTCCTGGCCGAGGAAGTGTGTAAGCTAGCTTTAGAATAAAATCCATACATTTTATTCTGCAATGCAACGGAGAAATTCCATGTTCCTCTTCCTCGGCTAGTTGATGGTTGATCATCTTCGTGCTCCGAATCTACGAATGTCGTATACTCCTCAAGCCAAACTTCATTTTTTTCACGAAATTTGCCAGATTTCTGCCGCTTGCGATCCATTTTCGCCTTAAATTAGAATGCGTATATTTGATTTTTACCTTAAGCTCCGTACTAGCGTTTTTGAATGAAACGCTCATCTCCGTTAGCAATCCCATTTCAAAATCATTTTAGTTTTCACACTCGTGGAAAACTTTCAAAATCCTTTCATTCTTTAACAACATTTTTGCACAAATAAATAAAACTGTCTTGAATTATATTGACAAATACTATTCAGTCCTGATTTAAGTTGTTTCCACTTATGAAGTTAAAAATAAACTGTCCCAAACGAGAGGAATAATTAGCTCATTATTCTATATTTTTTGAATTAACTAGGTAGAACGAAAAGTCGGTATTACCCTTTTGGCATTAATTAGGTAAAAAACTTAATATTTACATCCAATTAGGACAAATTTTTCATCAACTTAAATAACATTTACCTGTCTTGTCAGTTTTTCCAAAGCAGGTAATTAGCAATTTATCATTGTAGAAAGGCATATTTGTAAACATGTAGTATTTGCAAAACAGCATTACGCAATGTTATCATTCAAATACAAAGAAGCTACAGGCCGATACGCATGCGCTCTTCTTCTTCCTTATACCTGCAGCGCATTTTTTAGGCGAGGTTGCCTTAGTTTTATGGCTTACGCTTCGCTGTCGCAGGTCTCCGCATATTGGGACTATATACATCTGATAGGTAAATATTTCACATACCTAGTGTATGTCCGGTATTGTTACTCGTTGATCCTTGCTAGTTTTATTCCACCAAAGTTCAAAAAATGCTAATATTTAGTACATTTTTTAAACGCTTCTACTTCAATAACGATTTAAGTAATTATTAAAATTTATGAAACATGCTATTCATAAAGAACATACTTTTCAGATAAAACCAAAAAATTCAAGATCGATTGTTGAAATCATCTCCCAATATTCAGTTTTAAAGTTGCGATTTTTTTAAAAAATTATCATTTTTTCCTATTCACTAAAAATGTCTCAACTTTGGAAGCCTCTAGCACCCATGAATCTCCACCGATTTCAAAAATTTTGGATTTTGGATTCATAATCTCTGAAGTATTTCCTATCGATTGAATATATCATTTTTGTCAAACGTGATTATGAAAAAACGTATTTTTGCAACGCTATTCCAGCAAAAGGCCCAACTGTGCGTCGGCGGAATTTTTGATAAGTACAACATTTCTTATTAAAAATCACATTCACTTTATATCCTATTACATACTAATAAAAATGTGAAGTTTCGCGCTCTTCCAAAGTGACCTACACACTTTTATATACTTGTATGTACATACATACCTGACCTGTCCCAAAGGTTATATGGTGTTTCCGGATCATTTTTGTGTTTGTCCATTTAAACTCACTTCCAATTTTGTTCTGCACATTCATATGTAAATTTTGTTACACCCACGTGTACGTATATATTTATCGCGGCTGTTTGCCAAGTAGGCATAATAGTTGAAAATTATAAAACCACAAAACACATTCGCCCTTTGTTCACCGCGATATTTAGATTCTTGTGTCTTAAACCAATTTAAATTATCCAATTAAATAAAGGGGATCCTTTATGTTTTACTTTGAATTTTATTTTCTCCGCTCCCAAGAAATTTATGAAGAAATTTTTTCAGTTATTTATTAGTTATTGTAAATATATATTTTTTTTTGATCAACGCATGAAAGTTAATTGTATTTCCTGTCAAATGTTTTATAAAAATCCGACAAAAAATTAGATAGATTTCATAGCCCATCAGTTTTAAAAACCAGGTAAGCAAAATAGCCCATACATGCGTGTATAGAAAGACATGGATATATGGGAAATTCAAAATGAGACCAAACACAAAAATTACGGACGTTGACGATACTATGCGCAGTACGTTCAAGTGGCCCCTACGACACCAGGGCAAAGCCTGTTATGCGCGAGCGCAAACAGATGACTGCCGACCTCCCACCCGACCGACCGATGGGTGCAGCCGTATAACGCAAGGCACGAATCGCGTAGACAAAAATACAAGAGAAAAAACAGACAAACAAATAATACTACAGCCTATCTATGAACTAAATAGGAAAGAATAGATGATTTAAGAGTGTTAATAGAAGACTCTGAGCAGATTACAGGGAATAAAAGGTTGTAATCAGAGCAGAGGTTCATGCATGGCATAGTTACAAGAACAACGACTAAGGTTTAAAGGTTTGACAGGATGTCTACTCTGTCTACATGGTACCGACAAATTTACCTGAGCCAATAACTCAGTCGAAACAATATCACCAATTAGGAGCTTGTGCATAAAAATAATACCAACCATAATTCTACTGTTAATTAGAGAAGAAAGAAAGGTTAATCAACAGAAGTCTCCTAGAGTATGAAGGCAAATTGACATTTCGATCCCACCTTACGCCACGAAGAGCAAATAGCAAGAACTGCTTTTGAACGGAATCAAGTCTAATTTGGTGCGACTCATATTGAGGTGACCAAATGCAAGATCCATACTCTAAAATTGGACCGACAAGCGAAGAAAAAAGAACTTTAGTGGTACAGGGTCATCAAATTTTTTTTGACAATCTTTTAATGAAACCCATGATTGAAAGTTTTTATGATCAGCTTGTAGCCGACTACATGAATCTGTTTCTTTATAAGTACGACATAACCACACCCGAATGAATAATGACTGATGGAAGATCGTTAATAAATAAAGTGAAAAGCAGAGGGCTAAAATGACTACCTTGAGGTACACCAGAAATGGAATTGCAAAAAGAGCACTTAAAAAGTACCTTCTGTTTTCTGTTTGTTAAATATTCTCGAAGACAAGAAAGGAAAAGGTGTGGGAATCTAATGTTCGTTCAACAGAATCAAAAGCTTTACTGAAGTCGGTGTATATGACATCAGTTTGTTTAGCATTTTTAAACCCCTTGGTAATTATAGAGGTAAATTCTAAAAGGTTAGTGGATGTAGATCTACGTTTCACAAACCCATGTTGGGATGGCGAAATAATAGAGCTGGAAAAAATGTTGCAATGGCGAAGTTAAATTTTTCTGAAAAGCTTTCGGAATATCGGATATTTTGAAATATCCCTATAGATAGAGGCTTTGGACTTTTTGCCATTTGTATGCAGAAAAATGATATAGGACTCTCTTTCTAGATGGAAAAGAGGAAGATTCAACAGACAATAAAAACAATTTTAAAATGGGTTTACATAATACGTTTGCACAGAACCTGAGTACACACCGAGGTAGACCATATGGCCCCGAAGAACAAACACGTTTCACTAGTTTAAGTTCGCTAAGAAGAGAACTTTCATCAATCACTGGATTAAAAATACAACTAGGTCTTTTAAATGATAAGGATATGGACTTGCTCGATATTCCGTTGAGGAATAAGTTGTTTTGAAAATATCAAAGAGCCTAACTTAGGCAATGCCGAAGTTTATATACCCTTGCAGTCCTTGGCAATCATTTTTTTTAAATTTTGAAATTTCTTTCCCTGCAACTCAATTCATCAACATACAAACAAAACATTCAAATTATTTCTCTTTTTACTAAAAATTTTTCTTCTTCTTCCATCATCCCTAAGCAACGCACAACACGCATACACATACAGTTCGTGTAGCGCTGCGTCTGTGTGTGTGTATGCATGTATTCTGTTCGATTTGATGATGACGTATTAGGCAGCAAGCAGCGCTTGAACCGATTTGTATTGACTGTAACTTGTGTTCTATTTATCCGATCAGATTCAAATTTTGGCCTCTGAGATTTTATTTCAAATACTATCATATTGGTAAATTTCATGGGATACTCCAATTTTTGCAAAAATCTTTGTTCTAGAGCTATATGAGATAGTAGTCTGATCTTAAAGATTTTCATACTTTATCTTTATTTATTTATTTATTTATTTACGTCAACTAAACAGCAGTCGACGAAAAAGCTTAAGTTAAAATACAGATAATAATTAATTCACGAAGGTAGCTTAGCTTTATGCACAACTAAACATCCCCGACCCGGTGGAGGTGTTTTATTTGCAACAAGGTGCCAGCTATGCCCCAATTCACAGCCAATCTGGTCAGGGATGAGTTGCAGCCAATCCAATATCCAGTCCAGAATACTTTCAGTGGTTACGCTGTAGATAATTTAAAAGTATAGCGCGAAGAGAAGTGACAGATAGATGAGGAGAAATAAGGTGAGAAAGGTTATTAAAAGATTGGCAAAGAACACGAAAAGGTTCGTGAAGAGAATAGTTAGTTAGACATCTACTAACGTGAATAGGAAAAAAGTTTCTGGTCCGACGTGAAGGAACACAAAAATATAGCGTATCTAGTTAATTAGTACAAATTACCGCCGTTAACTAGTTTATGGAGAAAGAGAATGCCAAATAGCTGAAGGAAGATTAATAAGAAGAAGTCTGTCAGAATAAGAAGGTAGGCGAAGACTCGGGTCCCAATTAAGACCGCGTAACGCGAACTTAAGGAATTGCTTCTGTACCGATGCAATACTACGCTGGTGAACATCATTTTGAGGGTTCCAGACTGGCAAGCAATATTCTAGAGTAGGGCGAACTTACGAAGTGTATAAAACCTTTGTTACATAGTGATTAGAGCTGTTGAAACATCGATGTTTGGCCACATCGATGTTTCGATGTGTTTCAAGAAAAAACATCGATGTATCGATCCTACATCGAAGTAATATAAATCTTTGCTAAAAATAGCATTCTTTTTCCAAACTTAAAACTATGTTTGACCTACCCAGTTGCAGATGGTACAAGACTCCAATGCTCATTAGTATGTGGAGTGGAATAAGGAAAATGGTCTTCTCCTGTTCGATTTCAGTAGTCTTCTTTATATTTTGGTTTCATGAGATAGAAGCTCTTCATGAGAACATGTTAATATAAATACAGTGGTAGAAATTCCAATAATCTTAAACAAATAATATAAGAAATCTTAATATCTTAATATACAAATATAATTTCAACGATGACGTCTCCTCCAACAAACTATAAAGCAGAAATTTAATACTTCTCTTCTCGCTTACCATGCGCGAAATGCTTTATTTGATGAGATCTTTTCTCAGTGATGGAAAAGCTAGCTAACAAAAACATCGAACATCGGAGAGAAAAAATCGATGTTTTTTTACGAAAGGAGAAACATCGATGTATCGATACTACATCGATGTTTCGCACAGCTCTAATAGGGATCATCAAATTCTTTGGCCCAACGTTTAATGAAGCCAAGAAGACTGCATGCTCTATTGACAATTGAAGATATATGAACATTAAAAGAAAGTTGTGGGTCAAACATAACGCCTAAGTCTTTAAATGATGGTACACAATCTAACAGAACAGACTTAATAGAGTAATGAGCTAGGAACGGCGACAAACGACTGAAAGTCATAAAAGAGCATTTAGCGGCATTAAGCTGTAATTTATTAACGTGACACCAAACACAGAACGCATCGAGATCTGATTGCAAGTACTGTTGGAAAGAAGGATCATTACATGAATCACAAATCTTGACGTCATCCGCAAACATGAGCACGCGTGAATGAGCCAAGGCCAAAGGCAAATCGTTTATAAACAAGGTAAATAACAGTGGGCCCAGATGACTGCCTTGGGGGACACCTGACGTAACTGGAACAGTTTTAGATATCGAGGAACGAAAAGACACCTCTTGGGTTCTACCAATAAGATACGACTTTAACCAAGCCAATAGTTTCGGGGAAAAACCCATGATGTTAAGTTTCATGAGAAGCATAGAATGATCAACCGTATCGAAAGCCTTACTAAACTCAGTATAAATAACATCAGTTTGACACTTTTTACGGAAGCCATGGTGTACAAGGGTAGTCAATTCTAAAAGGTTGGTAAGCGACGAACGACCATTCATGAAGCCATGCTGACAAGCAGAAATAGTGGATCTGGATAGGTGTTGAAGGGAAGACGTAATAATTTTCTCAAACAGCTTAGGTATTGCCGAAAGTTTGGCAATGCCACGGTAGTTAGAAATATCCGGAATAATAAAAGACTCCTACCAAAAATCAGCAAAGCTACAAGTCTCACTCGATATAAAGAATAACCGAGATAAAGGCTTAGATAGGAAAATCGAACACATTTTAAGGATGCAACTAGGTATATTATCAGGCCCGGGTACGAAGGAAGACGTCATAGATGACAACCTAGATATAATACAGTCTTCAGTAATACTAGGAAAAAAACATACATTTTAAATGTGGAATTGTGAAGGGATAAGGTGTGGGATCCGAAGCAGTAGTAGAATAAGTCGACTGAAAGAATTTAGCAAACAGATCTGCAATTTCTGAATCATTATTAGCAGTCTGGTCATTAAGTCTGAAGGTGGAAGGTAGTAAATTAGAGCGTCTTTTGGAATTAACAAAGTTATAAAATCTTTTGGTGTTCTTATAAAATTCAACCACACAGCGAACGATATAATTATTGTAGCATTGAGTATTTAAAAGACAAAATTGAGATTTGGCTACACAATAATTTGCATAGTCAAGTCGCAAACCAGTTTCTTTAAATCTTTTAAAATATCTCGATTTAATGTTAGGTCGCAAAGCATCAGCATGGTGCATGTAGATCATGATATCAGAAATTGGAGGAATATATGAACAAGAGATATATAAGCTAAAGTTAGAACATGTAACTTCGACGCAAATAAACTCAACACCTAAGGGGAGATCAATCGGCACAACACTTGAACACAGATTCGAGTTGACAGCAATGAGTACTCCACCGCCACGTCGACCAACATGATCAAGTCTATAAGAAATAAAGTTATTAGAAAGAATTTCATTATCCAAAACACAGGAATTAAGACAAGTTTCAGAGAAAGCTAATATGTCAGCCGAAAAAGTTTGGCTATCACAGAATAATTTCGAGAGCTTGGTAAGAAGTCCTCTTACATTTTGATAATGAATGCAAAGACTAGACGTTATTAGTTTTTTGAAGCAGAAGATACGTTAGGAAGGTGGACAGGCAAAGGGCGGGAGCGCTTATTGGGCGCAAATTCGTGTACAACTAGGCCATCTGGCCAAAAGTTAGGGTCAACCATAGCTGAGAAATACTCATTTGGTACAGTAATTTTAAAAGAGGAGATTTCGCGAGGCCTAGAAAACTTTAACTTTTGAATTAAAACCTTAGCAGGGCATATATTACCAATGTAAGCTGACACAGACGATTCAGAAGTATCTGGAGCAAGCCTAGAGATAAATAATTGTTTGCCATGAGGCAGTACAGTTAGTGGAGGCGGAGGAGCATTGGGATCCGCAAGTGATTGAGAGCCAGCATGATCCTGTAATTGATCAGAGTTCCCGTGGGGGATAGATTGAGGTACACCAGGTCTTGTAGTGGGTACTTCAATCTGAAAAGAAGAGCATAAAGAGGGACAAGAAGATGGTGTAGGCGAAAGTAAAATGGGAGAAGATGTAATAGAGAGTGCGGGCGACTGCTTATGAGGCAACTCAAGGGTACATTTCTTGGGTAATTCCTTAGAAGGTGGACCAAACTTGAATTGCGACAATAAATGTATGCTGGAGTCACACTCATTAGACAGCTGTTTGGCCATTTTATTTAGAGGAAGAAACTTTAAACGAAGATCCCTGTACATTCGGCTAAAATCAAGCTGCTAGCTGGCACAAGATGGGCAAGTCCAGCGCATTAAGCCAAGCTCAGGCTTTAGACACAGGCAAACCAGAAAATTTCTCGTTACCACGGCCATTGAGGCCAGCACACTTTAATTGAATAAGATTATCGCAAAGCCAACACGATATTGCTCTATACTGATCGTCAAAACGATCAGAATGCTTGCAATTGGGTAGACAACAAGCCATTGAAAAGCCAAAATAAACACAAGGCAAAAAAAAAAAAAAAAAAAATGTATAGAAAAATTTAAATAAACAGCACAAAGATAATTATCGATAAAAAATCAATAATTACAAATAAAACAAAGAGACAGCTAGAGTACACAGAACAAGAGAGAGTGCAAGAACAGTTATAAGACGAGCTTTGAGAGGCGGCTTTATAAAAGTAATTACGCGGGAGGGAAGCTGAGCACAAGCACAAAGCAGAGAGAACAACAAAACCACTAGCACTGATGGTATGATGGGGGCGATGAGGGGATCAACTGCAGAAGCAATGACGAGAGAGAACAATAAGAACAATTTAAATGCACCAAACAATAATCACGAAAAAGGAAAAAAAGGTTTAATTTGGCGAATTATGCAAATAAAACACAAGGGTTTCAAGCAAACGACACCAGCGAAAGCGAAAACAAACTAGGCACAATAAAAAATTGAGAGAAAACAATATGTATTAATAAAAACTCAGGAGCTAAGCAAAAACACGACCGTCACGTCAGAGAGCAGAAGCTGACTGATCTTACCCGGTAATAAAAGAATTTCATCCCGATAGCTCTTAAGATGGCTGGGTAAAACGCGTATGCACAGACGGGCGGACAGACGGACATGGCTATACCGACTCAGCTTCTCATGCTGATCAAGAATATAATTACTTTATGGGGTCGGAAACGTCTCCTTATGTGCGTTACAAACATCTGACCAATTTTATAATACCCTCTGCAAGAGTACAAAGACTCGCAAACATATCGGCAATTACCTGATAAGTGCTCGCTTTTTTATATTGAAAGGACAAAAAAGATGGGTGCACAGGGGTCTTAAGTTTAGAATTAACAAAATTATAAATTTGTTTACGGTCAGAAGAAAACTGAAGCTTACACCGCTGAAGATAATTCTTATAGCATTGTGTATTAAGCATCATGAATTTTGAACGAGCGATTATATACAGAGCGTAATCTGATGAACGACGTGTTTTTTTAAACTTCTTATAATATCGAGTCTTCACATTTTTCAAATTGGATAACTCTCGAGAGAACCAGGGAGGTTTATTACGCCACTCCTGCCTACTAAGAGACACACAAATATCAAAGAGTGAATTCAGAGTATCATAAAAGAAGCGAACAGCTGAGTTCATATCTCTACAATTGTACAGATAAGACCAATCGGTAGCAATAATGAAAGTTGTCTTCGGGATCAACAAAAGGTTTGATCCTAGAAACATCACAATAAGAAGAATCCAATACAAAAATAACATCTTACGATTTTCTATTAGAATTAAAGACAGAAAGCTATCAATAAAGTCATGTGACATAGAGGGCAGCAACATGGTAGATTCATCTGTTAGTGACCATGACAAAGCAGGTAAATTTAAATCAACTAAAACCATGAGCCTAGCCTTGACTAGAAACTAAAGAGGAGACAAACTTAATTGCCTCTAAATGATTTAAATAGACCACAATGTCTGACGATGGGGGAATATAGGAACAAGTAATAAAAGCATTAAAAGATACAACAAACTTAATCTCCTGGGTATAAGAAAATTGAAATTTTTTAGATGATAAAGCGGCATCAACAGCTATCAGATCGCCACCGACTACGCGAGAAATCCGGTCACATCTGAATATAGAAAATTTTGTGGAAAACACCGATGCATCAGTAATGTGAGGTTTTAGCCACGTCTCTGTTAAAGTTAGAATGTTATGTTCAAAAGAAAAACTATCTACATAGAGACTAGGAAGTTTAGATTTCACTCCTCTAACGTTCTTGTAACCTAGGTTAAGGGACGAAACTAGTTTTTTACACACCAGCAGATGCTGATGTGGCAGGAATAGTGTTAGTTGTTGTTTCTTACAGTATATTTCTTAACTAGTATATGCTTTGTCCAAAAATCTTCTCGAAATACTAATTTTAAAGGACGAAATGTCCCGAGAACAAGAAAAATTAAACTTTTCCACCGCAATATTCGAGACGTTAACTTTCTTCCGAATATAGGCTATTACATCATCAGATGCGACAACACGTTCTATTCTAGAAGCAAATATATGTTTCTTTTGTGGTATTCCAACGGGAGGCCGCGGTCCCAAAGCGTCAGCCGCAGCAGCAACTTTGGACAAGTCACCCACTGCAGCAGTCAACTTATTCACGGAGCCCTCGATACTTTTGGAGCTATCGGCAATTTCCATTGGAATGGGTAATTGCCCGGACACTTCGGACACTACAGTTGGCATCGTTTTTGAGAGATCATTCCCAGGTGATACTGTAATTCCTTACTAATCACCACTGGGCTCTTAAACGATATCAATGCTGTACATTGGGAGAGGACGGTGCATGAGGCTGGTCGGGGACCATAAGAGACGCTGGCGGATCTACAAATATCAGAAACACCCCAGGACTGCTTCTGTTACGTTTTGGAGACTCATTTATAAGCGGTAAGCTTCTAAACTGACACAATGGTTAATGTGCAGAGAAAGCCTTCACAACTAAATAATAAAAAATTACAAGAATACACTAAAACAAAAACACATGTCACTGACTCGCGGGTAAGCAAAAGACAAGAGCGCAAATCAACCAAGGATAGGATAGAGCGTGAGAGCGCGTCAAATTAAACACATGCAACAACCATTTGTACGCAAGAGCGCGATAGTTAGTTACAACGGTAAAGACACAAAAGCAAAAGAGATTATCTAAAAAACAACACCGCTAATGCAAGTAATTGTATGTTTTAATTTATGTATATTGAAATAAAAGCACATAAACGACTGAATGAAATCGCGAAATGAAAATGCATACAATTCGAATGTTAAAATTGTAATTAAAATTAAGGAAAAGTTTTTAATCGCGAGAAAAAAATATAAAATTTGATAAGCCCAAAAAAAAAAAAAAAAAAAACACGGCCGTCCTCTGCAACGAGTGAAAAGTTTTTTTTTTTTGTTTAAACTGTATATATTCATGATCAGTATGACGAGACGAGGTCCACTGCGAACTCCTCATCGACCTAGACCAGGGTTAAAATGTTGACTCTTATATACTGCACAGTTTGAATATCTCCTATCAGCTCGAGTCACGAACAGTGACCTTTCCTAATAGCTTTGTTGTTTTTTGAGCAATTGTCGTGAAATTTTATATTGCTGAGTTTATCACACATATAAACGACAAGTTTGATTAAGATCGTTAATTTCTACGCAATTGTCATAAAAATGTATAAATCTCAGTTTAACATGACTTCGAAATTTAAACAAGATCGGATGATTATAAAACAAAGAACATAGTAACAATCGTTGGTAAACAGTGAGTTTCATCAACTTCGGTAAGATTTTAGGCTGTTGTTTCGTAAACTGTTTAGATGAAACGTTTTTTCACTTTGACCGCTATAGGAAATGGAAAGCAATTCGAAGTTAAGCTCGGCTGTTTGGTTTCATATCATCATGATATGTGCCGTACATAATCGGCGAAGTTTTGAATAAAAAGACTTTAATAGTTCCAAAAAGCAATGAATCTTCTAGATCTGTGTAGTCGGTTGGGACAGGATATTTTTCAATGACATAATGGGAGATAATACTTAAAGTCATGCGATCAGATAGCATTAAAATAAATCGAAATATTGTTAGTTAGTTAGCTTTTTTTTCGATATATTTCGCGATTAAGTAGCATTAAAATAAATCCAAATATTGTTAGTTTTCTTTGTTTTTCAATATATTTCGGCTGCACCCCAGCACCCGTCTTCAGGCAAACTATAATAGAAAAAACAATTTTTTTTTTTTTATTGAATCAGCAAAATAAATCACAAAAACCATATAAACATATACACTTACACGTCCGCAACATATGGCGCGGAGTTTATTTATTTACAACTAACACAGTAGTCGACAAAAAAGCATAAGCTAAAAAACAAATAACAGGTAATTGAAGAACCGAAAATAGTCCCACTTTATTTCTCCAAATTCGTAGGCCTTTTTACCACAGTTTTTTTTTACAGTTTTATTAAACATAATTTGTTTTATACATTTTTTCGAGCACGTACGAGGAACACCTTCGTGACGACTTGACGCCAAAAAACTCTCTTATCTCGAGTCGAGTTTAACGTTTTCCCAGGACCTCCTACCTTTTCTACGTCATATCGTCTATGAGAAGTAACTTTCCTGAACCATATTGCGTTCGTTGAATTGCTATCAAGTTATCGACTTTATACTCAGTTTCCTTCTTGCGTTTTTTGTTATAGCAATTACATTTCTTCTCTTAAATTTTCTCAATATTATGCAGCGTTTTGCGGCAAACGTTAGTGCGTTTATCTTCTAGCTCTTTTACTGCTAACTTCGGCTATGCCAAAGTTTTTATACCCTTGCAGCCAAGGACTGCATAGTATTTTTACATTTTAAAATTTCTTTCCCTGCAACTCAATTCACAAACTCACAAACTCAATTCACAAACAAAACATTCAAATTATTACTCTTTCTACTACAATTTTTTCTTCTACTTCCATCATTTCCTAAGCAAAGCACAGCGCACATACACATACAGTTCGTGTAGCGCTGCGTCTGTGTGTGTATGCATGTGCTCTGTTGATTTGATGATGACGTAGTAGGCAGCAGGCCGATTTGAGCCGATTTTTTATTGACTGTAACTTGTGATCCATTTATCCGATCAGATTTAAATTTTGGGATCTGAGATATTATATCGTATCGGCAAATTTCATGGGGATACTCCAATTTTTGCAAAAATGTTTTTTCTAGACTTATATGTGATGTGGTCCGATCCTGAGAATTTTCATACTTCATCAGCTCCGGGCTAAAAGTAGCTCAAATATCAAATTTCATTCCGATAGCTCTTAAGATGCCAGCGTGAAGTTGATTTGCACAGACAGACGGACAATGCTATATCGACTCAGTTTCTCATGCTGATCAAGAATATATATACTTTATGGGGTCGGGAACGTATCCTTCTGTGCGTTACAAACATCTGATCAATTTTATAATACCCTCTGCAAGGGTATAATGACTCTTTGTGAGTACAATCGTTATTAATTCCTCTTCTATAAGTGATAAGACTACAATTGAATCCTTAGTAGGATCTTTGTAAATAACACCGATTTGATAATGGAATCTTCTCTGATGTTCTGATACTCTAATACCGCTATGCCTACCCTATTCAAATCATCGCTACCTTGAGCTTGTTTGAGTCTGTGGTGTATTGAATTTTCCAACATTACACAGGATATAGGACCACCACTTCTCTGCTTAATGTCAAATTCAAAATCTTGAAGAAATGAATCCAAGGCGAAAGTGTTACTGGAATATTCCATTCCGCTGAAGTCTTTGTTTTTGCCTGCGACACACAACTGCCAATGAGTTCTTTCCCTTTAGTGTTCAATCTGGTTAAATAACATAAATCCATTTCACACTTTTTTTCTTCTGCTAATAAACACAAACCCTAAATTCCACTTCTTCATTATGTACAGTTTCTTTTGCTACTGTGTTTGGCATCACTTCTTCTTTTGGCTTAAAAGTAGCATTTGCTTTTGTGATAATCAAATCAGCTAATTCTGAAATATCGTTTTCAATTACTACTTCATAGTCAATATCCTCTTTGCTATAAACATTAACGGCCATTGAAGATCAAAAATAGTAATAGACTGTATCCACACACAGTCCTTTTCCAACAGATCTCCCGTTCAGAAGTAGAAGCCCTAAGGTTGAGAATAAGTCTTTAACATGAGTGGGATCCTCCGAAAACGTTATGCTTCGATATACTCATTAGTTGTTGAGATGACAAAATAGTAAAACCAACAGTGTGATCAGGATTGAGGGTGCGCATTCTTGCTTTGGTCGGGTCTAGCTCGTCAGATTGGTCAAGGTTCTTTCTTCCCTTTTCACACTCACTATCATTAAAATATTTAATGCGCGTTTTAAAAACTAAACTAACTACTTAAAGTTAAAGGTGATGTTTCTATTATTATTATTGCTAAGGTGCCAATTCACCGTGACATAAAGAAAGAAGGCAAACATGAATCTGAATAAAGGACACTAAATTATTTCCATGGAGAACGCTTCGGTTAAACGAAGATCGCTTACACTCAGCACTCGTCTGCTTCAAAAGAGGCATAGTGCTTCGCCCCAGAGTCGAAACCGACACGGTTGCGCAGTTCAGGATGTAAACACAGCAGCAACAACAACTACAGGAAAAGAAGCACCAGGCTCTCCCTCATCTACAAGTATCGTTGCAGATCATGTGAAGTGCACACCGCCAAATAAGAAAACCCTGAGCCTAGACGACAGTGTGGATTTCTCTCCTCGAATGGATATCAGCATGTCGCCCAGTTGCCTATTCTCACAGACAATGGTGACCGAGAGTCCCGATGTTGGCTGGCGCTGGAATCGCAATAATTCCACTACAGACAGTGGCTTCGATTCCAACGAATGCAGCCGACTTAAAGATCGGAGCAGACAGATGAGTATTAAGGGATGTGAGGACAGACGCAATCAGTTGGACAATGAACAGTGGCGAGCTCAGCAAAAGAGAAGTCGCATGCTGCTCAAGGAACGTTGCGATAAGCTACACAAGCAACTGGAAGCACCTAAGCAACTGCCATCGGAACCGCTTGAGCCGCCGGTTCCACCACTCCAAGATCCAGCTCTAGCAGAGTTTCTTAACGATTCTGAAACAGATTTCTTTTTAATGGAGGCTTCAACACAGCTGGAATCGAAGCTGCAGAGCACACAAAAAACGCCCCCCTAAACCTGACAAGGATAAAGAGAAGGAGAAGGAGAAGGAAAAACGGTCTTCATTCTATATGAAATTCTTTGAGGATGAAGACGAAAGTGAGGACTGGCTGGCTGCCATCGATGAAGCCATGCTCGAAGCCAGTCAGCCAAAGAAGCCGCGCACATCATTGCAACGCTACAAATCAATGCCGACAACAGAGGTGACTGCTACCACCACAACATCAGCTACCACAACGATTGCACCCACTACATTCAGCACGTCGGACACGCCGCGTATGAAACGGCATGCCAGCTCCCATGCCCTATCTCCGGCCACTTCATCTCATGCGCGAGGCAAACTTTTTGGCAGCCGGAAATGAAACCCGATATGGTCACTTCCATAAAAGTTACTCCCACCGAGCAAATCATTTCATCTTCCCCATCTCTTTCCCGATTGTGATGAGCAAAATGTTAAGTTTTAAGTTTCGTTTTCCTTTCCTAAGTTTATGTTTTCGTTCGCTTCCTTGACAATTTCTTTGTATACGAGTTTACGTTAATCGAATTCATGCAGCAGCTCTTAAGCTACTATTTAAATTTAGGTTTAAATCTAATTAAAAATTAATTGTAATTTAAAGGTGGCCCACGGCCTCTTCAAATAGCCAATTGCATTGTTTATATTCGCATCGCCTCGCGCATGCGACTGTCCATATGCTCGGCATTAGCGAGTTTTGAGGACAGAGGGTTTGCCCGCCCACATGGCTGAGTGGATATTAATGTAATTGCAAATGTAAATGTAAATGGCGGCCGGTGAACACTTTCAAGCACCTGATGTGAATTATTGCATAATATCTTAGAGTGCCACTTGTCATTTTTCAGATAGTTGAGTAAATTTGTGCCAAAATATGAGACATAAGTAGTTTATAATGATAAAATCCATTACTTATGCAAATATGCAGTTCATTTTATATTGAAGTCCGATCGTGGCACCTTAATAGCATATGAATTTCACTTCCACGAGAATGTTCAATTGAACAATGAGCATTTTTTTTACTTTTTATGTTTTGTGGTATAGTAGATTGGAAAAACTAGTCTATGAATGCACACTTATACAATATACACCTACAATATAAGAGTTTGAATCTGACACATTTAGGAGATTAATATTTTCTCAAAAACTACAACAAGAAACTTGATGGAATAGTTTATTGAAAATTCCTAATTTTGTTCGAAAAAATCGTATCATTAAAGTTGAAAAATTGAAAAGATCTTTGGCCGATATATTATCACGATATGGAGATAATAAATTAATATAACTAAAAGGATGTGAGAGAACTTACATGGGATTAGACCTTCTTCTTTACCCACTCGACAATGGCAACTGTTCGATTTCAAAGAATGTCTCAAAACAAATGTAGTTTTATTTTTTTTATGGCATCTTATGACAGTTTAGCAAGGGTACTTGACAGACTATATTAAGGTAACTGTTCATGCCACCGGGTGAACAGCAGAGAGTGAGGGGTAGGGTTTTTTTCCTAAAACGGAATGCGGACATACTGAGGGGAGGGACACAGGGCTCTACGGGAAATCGCCATATTCAATTGCGTACGAGTTTTTCATCCGAACACCTGTTCTTTTTCCTGTCGATTTTATTTTGCGATTTTTAACATTTTTCAACCCGAACCTATTCGTGTGTGTCGTGTATTCGTGGATTAAATTAAATAAATCAGAATTAATTTAAACGAAGTTCTCGCGCGTTTTAATTCACTCACCAATCACCAGACCCCAGAAGAAATTGACACCCTCCAAAGTTGTACACTAGCAAATCCTTCCGCCCCTCCACGAACATTGGTCCTTCGAGCCGGATATCATTTCGCTCTTCCAGCTTGCATTGGCGGAATTCCTGATAAGTACAACATTTCTTATTAGAAATCCCATTCATCTTATATCCGATTACATACTTATAAAAGTGTGAGGTTTCCCGCTCTTCCATAGCGACCTACACCCTTTTATATACTTGTATGTACATACCTGACCTGTTCCAAAGGTTACTTGGTATTTTCCGATTATTTTTGTGTTTATAAAGTGCATTTTTTTCCATTCTTCGAATTTCTGATTGTCCAAAAGTCCAATTGCATAGCAATACATCTGTATGTATGCATATACACATGTATACATACATGTGAAAACAGCTGTCTTTTTAACCTGCAAGTAAAAGTGTTTAATAATCGCGAATTTATAAAGTACCACTTACCTTTACTTAAAGTGTAAAGCACACTCCACGGGCTGATCATTAGTCCATCGGCATAAATTATTTATGCCAAATAATTTGTACATCCATACACATGTATGTACATACATACATATGTAATAGTTTTTGCCGCGGTAAGCACACTTATACGTACATACATATGTACCTATGTACATACAAATGCTGATAAGCGATTTGGCATTGAATTAACTAAGTTTTTAGTGATATCTCCCCCAATTTTATTGCATTCGTCTATAAGTGCTTACTTTAAATCGTCTCTATTTGTTATTGCGCGTTTGGAAATGCGCCTATCCAATTCTTTCCACAAGTGCTCAATTGGATTGAGATCTGGAGATTGTTGTGGGTGCGATAGCACATGGGCGGTATTGTATGTGAGCCACATTTTAACGATATGGGCAGAATGTTTCGACTCGTTGTCATGCTGAAATGTGAAGAAGTTCGGCAAATTCAGCTTTTCGGCACTTTTTTTTAAGGTTTTCCTTCAAAATATTCAAATATAAATTTTTGTCCATTATGCCATCGATAAATACCAACTCGCCCACACCTGCAGCAGACATGCAACCCCAAACCATCACCCATCACAACCACCATGTTTTACCGTTGGCGTAATATTGTTTTTGTCGAATACAGTATTCAGCTTTCTCCAGACAGTTTGGCGTCCGTCCGAGCAAAATATATTAAACTTGCTCTCGTCGGAGAATATCCCTTGACTCCAGTAGTCCAATGGCTTGCTAACAAATTCCTTAGCGTAGTCCAATCGCTTCTTTTTGTTCACATCTGAGATGCACGGTTTTCGTCTAGCCACACGCGCTTTGTAATTGACCTTGTGCAGTACTCTGCGCACCGTTATCGGGTGCACATCCTTCCCCATTTCTTGTTTTACTTCAGCAGTAATCTGTGTTGATAAAATTTTGGGATTCACCTTTACCTTTCGATCGATTTTCCTGCATTCGTGATCATTCAACAACTTTGGGCGGCCTGTCTGCTTCGAAGTTTCCAGGTTACGGGCTCCTTTGAAGCGCTTCACGATAGAGCTGTGCGAAACATCGATGTAGTATCGATACATCGATGTTTCTCCTTTCGTAAAAAACATCGATTTTTTCTCTCCGATGTTCGATGTTTTTGTTAGCTAGCTTTTCCATCACTAAGAAAAGATCTCATCAAATAAAGCATTTCGACTGAAACCGTACGATTGTTCAGTAAGGCTGGAATCATAGTAAGCGAGAAGAGAAGTTCGCTTAAGTTTAATGTAGACATGCTTCTTTTTATACATTGTCACAAGTGAATCTCTAAATAGCATTGTTTTATATTTTTAAGTTTGAAAAAGATTGAATTATGTTTTATAGTATTATGTTTTATAGTATTCACACCGCTTATACTTCCCACTTGCCCAACTAACTTTTCTCTGCATGAACCTTTTCGTATACTATGTAGTGACTACAACAGATTTTGGCACGATATCGGTTCCGAAACATCGCTTCAGGTTATAAAAACTGCGATCTTGTCCTTCCTCGCTCGTAATTAGTTGTAATCATCTTTATTTAAACCTATCCTGTTTTCTTTTTATATGTAACCTATTATCTTATTACATTTAATATTTCCTATTTCTTTAGTTTAATTTTATGTTTATATATGTAATACGCCTATGCCCTTAGGTCGGAGTGGGTAGAGGTTGTAACATTAACTTTACTTAGGGTCATTCGTAACAGGCCCGGGCCTGGTGTCATATGGGCCACTTGTTCGTACTGAGCGTTGTACGACTACATCTATATTAATAAAAAAATATCAAAGAAGCTAACTTCGGCAATGCCGAAATTTATATACCCTTGCAGTCCTTGGCAATAATTTTTTTACATTTTGAAATTTTTATTCCCTGCAACTGAATTCATCAATACACAAACAAAACATTCAAATTTTTCTACATCTTGCATTATTCCCTAAGCGAAGCACAACACGCATACACATACAGTTCTTGTAGTGCTGCGTCTGTGTTTGTATGCATGTGCTCTGTTTGATTTGATGAAGAGCAAGCAGCGCTGCTTGCTGTCTACTACGTCATCATTTGAACCGATTTGTATTGACTGTAACTTGTGTTCGATTTATCCGATCAGATTCAAGTTTTGGGATCTGTCACTTTATATCAAATACTATCATATTGGTAAATTTCATGGGGATACTCCATTTTTTGCAAACATGTTTGTTCTAGAACTATATGATAGAGTGGCCCGATCCTGACAATTTTCATACTTTATCTAACTCGGGTAATAAAAAGCCCACAAAAAAATTTCATCCCAATAGCTCTTAAGATGGCTGAGTAAAACGCGTACGCACAGACAGACGGACAGACGGACATGGCTATATGGACTCAGCTTCTCATGCTGATCAAGAATATATATACTTTATGGGGTCGGAAACGTCTCCTTCTGTGCGTTCCAAACATCTGACCAATTTTATAATACTCTCTGCAAGGGTATAAAAAAACCTGTATGTATTACGTTTGAAAAAGATTAAATTTCTGCTTTATAGTTTGTTGGAGGAGACGTCAACATTGAAATTAGATTTGTACATGTATATTAAGATTTCTTATATTATTTGTTTAAGATTATTGAAATTTCTACCACTGTATTTACATTAACATGTTCTCATGAAGAGCTTCTAACTCATGAAACCAAAATATAAAGAAGAAATCGAAGAGGAGAAGACCTATTTTCCTTATTCCACTCCACATGCTAATGAGCATTGGAGTCTTGTACCATCTGCAACTGGGCAGGTCAAACATAGTTTTAAGTTTGGAAAAAGAATGCTATTTTTAACAAAGATTTATATTACTTCGATGTTGTATCGATACATCGATGTTTTTTCCTGAAAAACATCGAAACATCGATGTGGCCAAACATCGATGTTTCAACAGCTTTACTTCACGATGCTTCGAATTTCGAAACGGCTTCTATTCATTATCTCTCCAATCTCTGCATAGGATTTGCCTTGATCGTGAAGTTGCAGGATAATTTTCAGTTGAGCTACCGATGTTTCCTTCTGTTTATTAGCCATTTTCAAGAAAAGTCCAAAAATTCGCTCAATTCTTACATAATTTACGACATAAGAATACAAATCCTCTATGTTTTAAATAACGGAATATAACAGAGTTGAAATTGCCAAAATGGAGTTGCCCAACCGATGAAATTATTAAGAAGAAAGGACATAGTACTAAGTGTGCCAATAATTTCAACGAAATCAACGAGTTGTTTTAGTTACATAATATTAGTTAATCCTACGTTTAAGATAATGGAATAAAATTTTTGAATTCATTTAATAAATACTCTCTTATATTTCGTAAATTTTTTGTTTTATTAATTTTACTTCTAAAAAGTCTTGAAAGGTTGTCATATAGTTCAAAAAACTTGCTGTGCCAATAATTTAGTTCGTCACTGTAGTAGGCAGCAAGCAGCGCTTGGACCGATTTGTATTGACTGTAACTTGTGTTCTATTTATCCGATCAGATTCAAATTGGGATCTGAGGTTTTGTATCCAATACTATTATATTCGTAAATTTCATGGGGACACTCAAATTTCTGCCCGGTTAATAAGAAGCCCCCAAAAAATGTCATCCCGATAGCTGAGTAAAACGCATACGCACCGACGGACGGACAGACGGACATAGCTGTATCAGCTGCTCATGCTGATCAAGAATATATATACTTTATGGAGTCCGAAACGTATCCTTCTGTGCGTTACAAGCATCTGACCAATTTTATAATACCCTCTGCAAGGGTATAAAAAGACGCGGCACCGAGACTGAAATAAAATAAACAACAAAAGACACGCCATCGGGCTAGTAACGGCAGCGGTAAAGGAAGATCCCAACTAAAACAAAAAAAGACCAGAAGACTTGCCGCCGGCAAATCAACGGCTTCAAGTTATTTAAAAAAAAAAATACACGAATAAGAATTTGTTGGAAATTATGTAAGTAGAGTGCCCATTTGCTATTTACCATTTATTATTATTACTTGAATGACAAAATACAAATATTTTTTGGGAAATTTAAAAAAAAAAGTTAGATTGCAAGTTAAAAAAAAAAGCTACATACAAGAGTGAAATTGCTTTTCCAAATTTATAAAAAATCAATAAAAGAGTTCTGTGTCTGTGAGTAATTCGGAAGTTGACTTATTGTGTCAATCATTTAAAAAGTTAAGACCAAGTAGTTAAGGCCCATATTCAAAATCTATCGATTTATTTAGCAATTCAGGAAAAAACAATTCATAAAATGGATCCAAAACAATTACAGCAAAATCTAACTGCCGTAAGCAGTGCATTGGCGGCACAGAAAATAGAGTTAGAAAACAAAATATCGAATATCACAAATAAAATTGAAAATATGAGATTGGAAGTTCCCGCAGTAGAAGCATACAAGGAGGTAGAAATTGTACCGGGTGTTAAGTGTGAAGAGTCTTTAGATGTCGTAAAGTCCCTGCCAGATTTTGAGGGTAAACAAGAAACATATGTGGCGGAAATGTGCGCATGTCGCATATAAAATTTTTAAACCATAGGACGGACACTAAACACTACCAAGCGGTAGCGATCATAAGAAACAATATAAAGGGGTCGGCAGACAATGTATTGGCCTCGTTCAATTTTAATGCAATTATTGACTGATTAGATTTTACATACGGAGACAAAAGACCTTTATACCTGCTTGAATGTGAGATGGCCATGCATACTCAGGGAAGCTTGTCTTTAGAAGAATATTATGAGTAGGTTGAAAAAAATTGGCCTTACTCACAAACAAGGGATTTACCATCGGCCTTAGCATTAGCTCAAGAGGTAGAGTATAACCAAGAACCCTATACATTTGCAAATAACTATGCAAAATACTAGAAGAGAAAGCAACTAAGGCTGAATAGAAGCCTCAAATAAAGGGCAAGAAAACATATAATCACGAAAATCGAAACACTCCTTATTACACTAGGAATCAAGATTTTGAAAAAGGAATATAACGAGCCGATGGAAGTCGATCCGTCCTCCTCGAAATTTAAACAGCCCACAGCATTTGGCCAGCTCCAAAATTTTACAAACAAGCGGGCAAATAGGGGTAAAGATGATTCAACCGGGTCAAGTGAGAACAGCCCATATTATAAGGAATCCGAAATTGAGACTGGTGATTGTAAAAACGAGATGCTTCACAACGTAAATTTTTTAGGGGACAATCTCTGCTCCCATACATAGAAAAGACGTGCGCAGGGAAAACAATTCGTTTGCTGATAGATACTGGAGCTTCAAACAATTATACAATACCCAGTCTAGAACTAAAAAGTTTGCCAGCAGACTCTTCTTTTACTGTAGAATCCATTCATGGATTTCGCTTAGTTGATAGAAAATGCAAGATTCAAATTTTTGAAGTAATTTCAAAATTTTTCGTATTACCCAGTATAATACTTTTCGAGGGTATTATTGGCTTGGACTTGATAAAACAAACGGCCGCAGTTATCGGCAGATAAAAATGGCATTGAACAACTTCAATTCCTTAAATACAAAAATGTAAACTATTTAAAAATCGACGATGTGCGTTGTAAGGGAAGAATTTAGAGCTATTTTCGACAAACGTATCTGCTGATCCAAAAGAGTCCCTACCCTTTAACACAAACATTGTTGCTACAATCTGTACAACAAGCAATGTACCTGTCTTTACCGCACTATATCAGTATCCGATGGATGCATCGGATTTTGTAAACTGTGAAGTTAAGCAACTTTTGAATAACAAGATTATCAGACCTTCCAAATCACCCTATAACAAAACAATTTGGGTTGTCGATAAGAAAGGGATCGACGAAGAGGGACGGAGAAAAAAGCGATTACTATTTGATTTCTGGAAATTAAATTCAATCACAATTAGCGACACATATCCCATTTCAAATGTCACGATGATTTTGTCCAATATGGGAAAATCAAAATATTTTTCCACAATGGAACTAAAGTCTCGATTTCATCAGATAATCATTTCAGAACGGGATCGAGAGAAGACAGCATTTTCCGTAAACAACGGAAAATATGAATTTTGTCGGCTATCTTTCGGCTTAAAAAACGAGCCCAGTATATTTCAAAGTTATTAACTGCAGGGTCTGTAGAAAAGCATAATATGATAGGCCATACGACAAATCTTTCAACATTCACGGAAATTGAAAGAGAGACACTAGATTTGATGAAGATGTTCCCACAATCTCATATGCAGAAAATATTAAAAGCGGACACGGAACAGATCGGCAATTTACTGTCTGACCTGGAAATTCACCATAGGCGTGCTAGGAGCCTTAATATCCTAGTTACCGCACTTAAGGTAGTTGCAGGAACGCCGGATTTCGACGACTGGCAACAGAAAAGCTTCCAGTAAAAAGATCTCGTAGATTCGGAGAGAAAACAGGTAGAAATTTATACTAGAACGCAGTTGCAAGTTAATAAAACAATTGACACAGTCAATACACTAATAAAAAAAGGCACTCAAATTGACACAGGGCACCTTTTTCACTATTTAGAAATAGAATAATCATATGAAAATTACAGAATATTAAACTTGCAATCTCACTGGCTAAAATAAATATTGTAAACCTAACCATCCTAACTTTGAAGAAATAACTAAATTGGTAAAAAGGCACTCTTCGAATATAAGCATTTCTGCAATTATTGAAGCAGCTAGCATTAAGGTCGTACAAAATTCAGAATACCTATATTTCAATTTTAAGTTTCCAAAGCCTAGTTTGGAGTGAAGAAAAATAACAACATTCATGTCCTGAGAAACTGTGTAACGCTTCGACTTGGAGAAGACAACAATGTGGGAGAATGCGGTGATCGGATTGTAGCACTAGCAACTTGCAACAAGGCAATCTATACGCCATTCTGCCAATTGTCCGTGACGGAGACATGTGCGAAGCAGCTACGTTCTGGAGGCAAGTCGCACTGCGTGACTCAGCCAAGCCATTTGGATGCCATAACAATTGTGGACGAAGGTATCCTGATAATAAACGACGCGACAATGTCGATTCGCGAGAATGATGAAAGGGAACTCACTGTGAATGGGACTTATCTTGTCACCTTTACAATGCGACTGAATCGCAATGGTGTTTCTAAGGGCACATTACCAGCCACCAAGAGGTACTCAGTCTCCCGTATCTCCATAGACTGAGCAATTAGAACCTCAAATATATTGGAGAGTTAGAGTCAAACCTAGTGTCTCGTCCCATATTATCGGGAGCTGTCTCTCCATTTTTTGTTGCAATCTGTTTCCTCTGCCTCATAAGAAAGCAATGCCTAACACAGAGCGGTCTACGAACCCTTATCAAGAGCATGGAAAAAACGAGGACGTTCTTAACTTAAGTAGGGGAGGAGTTAACCCAAACGTCCAACCATCCGCCGAATCAGCGCTTCTCACGCTATGGCAACGGAAGGTGTAATGCGAGATCTTCCACATGCCGCAAGATCAGCACTTTTGCAATTAAGGGAACACTTCAGGCTAGGCATAAAATATATTTGCCTTTAGCTTAAGTTTTAGTCTTAATCAGAACTCCAAGCATACAAAACTGTGGCTTGTAATATCCAATGAATTATTATAATTTGCATGTGCTCTTTTGATTTGATAATGACATAGTAGGCGGCAAGCAGCGCTTGAACCTAATTATATTGACTGTAACTTGTGTTCTATTTATCCGATCAGATTCAAATTTTGCGATCTGAGATTTTTTATCCAAATCTATCATGTTGGTGAATTTCATGGGGATACTCCAATTTTTGCAAAAATGTTTGTTCTAGAGCTATATGATATAATGATCCGATGCTGACAATTTTCATATTTTATCTTACCGGGGTAATAAGAAGCCCCAAAAAAAATTTCATCCCAATAGCTCTTAAAATGGCTCAGTAAATACGCACCGACGGACAGACGGACGTGGCTATATCGACTTAACTTCTCATGCTGATCATGAATATATATACTTTATGGGGTCGGAAATGTCTCCTTCTGTGCGTTACAAAAATCTGACCAATTTTATAATGCCCTACCAAAAGGTTTAAAGTCTCACAATGAGAGAAAAATGGATTAAATATAAATTGTTCTATGCAGGTCCGTTGCTTGGCAAACGGTGGGTTCTCAATGATGAATTTTATAGATTATAAGAAAGGTGGACTCAATTTAACACTCTCTCTAAACACATTAGGGTACTCTTCAGACGGTTTTCATATATTTTTATGTTCTTGTTCGGCCTTTGAGCGACATGTGCGAGGTAGAGTATTTACGTAACCGTATGACGACTCTCACGACGATGTATGTAGATTTTAGGTTTTTTCCCAAGGCGCCTGTAGGCGAACACTGTGGCATTCGTCGCCTCAAATTTTGCAACTCCAGCTACGAAACTCCGAGGCCTTGGCTTTCTCTTAGCTGCTCTAGTACGGATATTCGGTTTCTCGTTAAGGCTGGGACTTTTAACTCTTTCAGCTTTAATAAACTAACCGTAAGGTTAGTTTTGACACTGTACCACTGCATAGATATTGGCTAGATAATTTATTCGACTTATCGCTTCAGCAGAACAGAATAAAAAAATTTTGAGCTTAAGCACGCATTATATGCAAAAGAATTTGCAAACAGAGCTTTCTAATGGATCTTTTACCAAATGTTGCGACATGGCGTCTTTTCATTGGGCGTTGTGAGCGTGGAATATCATAACTGTACTTAAAGCTGAAACTCTACCCTGCGATTAAGTTGACCATGGTTTTATCAGTGTGACCGTTCTCTTATTTGCTCTTCATAAAAGCGCGGTTGGTTTAAAAAAATAAATTCTCCGCATTTTGACGTTTAAATATTTGAAAGGAAAAAATTATTTTTATCACAGCAGCAGGATCTGAAAAGGGCAGTATTTCATTACTTTTGCTTGACCTGAATATTCTTTAAGTGATAAACTCCAAGGATCCTACCATTGTTTTCTACTTATTCGTAATAAGACAGATGCTAATTGATTTGGTCTAGCAGTGGACTGTACCTTTTGTCAAACTAATAATTAATTTTCCTTTGATTCTTTGCTACTGAATCAGTTGAGTGCCAATTTATTACTGAAGAAAAAAGAAAAAGCGCCGACGCAGCAGCGCGCAAATATGTGTGTGTAATGCTAATGTATGTGTGTTAATCGATTCCTATAGCTACATATATTATCGATAAATGCAATCCGTTCATAAACATCCCGGCCCGCCCTGAAACACAGTTTCTGAACGGGGCAATACCGCAACCTTGGTGATTGGCCGAGTTATTTCTCCTGAAGAGGTCTTGAGTCTGACCGCTCGAACCAATTGATCCTTGCCTGGGTAGGCTTCGAGAACCAGCGCAAGATGCCAATGAGCTGGTGGGGTGTTAGATTCCTTTACAAGCACCACATCTCCGACTGATATGTTTGGTGCTGGAGTGGTCCACTTTGGACGCTGTTGCAGTGTGGTAAGATACTCCTGGTGCCATTGCTTCCAGAAGCCTTGCATCATAGATTGGATACCTTGCCAGTACCCAAGTCGGCCCACGGGAATGTGGCCTAGGTCTGCCTCTGGTATGGTTGTGAGAGGCCTGCCGATCAAGAAGTGTGCTGGCGACAAATAATTGACATCTGTGTCCGAGTGGTAGCACAAAGGTCGTGAGTTGACCACTGCGCTGACTTGGGCAAGTAGGGTTCGCATCTGCTCGTAGGTGACAGTAGATTTCCCAATGACTCGGCGAATATGCAGCTTTACGCATCTGACTGCAGATTCCCATTTTCCTCCCCAATGAGGAGCATGTGGCGGAATGAATACCCATTGTATGCCATCATTCGCCAGAGCGTTCGTAACCTTGTCCATGTGTTGTTGAGATGCCAGCAGCTTCTGCATTTCATCAAGCGAGCGTTTAGCCCCAATGAAGTTCGTTCCGTTGTCGCTATAGATTTTGTCGCACTTGCCACGCAACGAGACAAAACGTCTTAGCGCGGCCAAGAATGAGTCGGTGCTCAAATCCGTTACAAGTTCCAGATGGATTGCCGATGTGACAAGGCAAACAAATAGGCAAATGTAGCCCTTACCAATGCGCGGTTTGCGCCCCTTTCCATCCTTAAGAAGGATTGGACCAGCATAGTCACATCCAGTGTTTACAAATGGAAGCACCTGAGTGACTCGAATGCTGGGTAGATCAGCCATTCTTTGTTGTGATGTATGTTGCCGTTGTCGAAAACAAGTCAAACAGTCGTGTGTGACTTTCCTTATCAAGTACCTTGCGCCAAATATCCAGAATCTTTGCCGTACCATAACAAGGAGTGATGAGACGCCAGGGTGCAGGTTGACCCTGTGTTCGTGTTCAAGTATCAGCTTGGTGATGCGATGAGATTTCGGTAGCAAAACTGGATGTTTCGCCTCTGTGGACAATTGCGAGTGTTGCAATCGTCCTCCAACCCTAAGTAGTCCGTCCTTGTCGATTATTGGCGAGAGTTTAGCCAACTGAGATCGACTTCGCAATGGTTTATTTGCGAGTAGCAATTGATAGTCATCCTGGAAGCAGGTTTGCGCGTGCCGCAAGCATACAATACGTGCCGCGCTGATTTCTTCAAATGTAAGACAGTTTGAGCCTTTGTCCCCAAATGGACCCTTAGTGCGCCGTAGAAAGCGTATAACATAGCCAACCGTATGAACGAGCGTCAACCATGACGCTACTCGTTGAACAAGATGATCAAGTGGGTGATCAGGAGCTGCATCTAATAATGCAGTCAGACAAGTGATTTTGACTTCCTGTTGTATGCTCTTTTCTGAAATATTTAAACAGACTTGTGAGTTGTTTAACCTTACCATAAATTGATCCGCGTCACGTAGCCATGACGGGCCATTCCACCATAACTGAAAGTCTTTTAGGTCTGCCGCCATGAGACCTCTAGATGCGCAATCAGCTGGATTCGACTTGGAGTCCACATGACGCCAATAATGCCTTGGAATGGTGTCCAGAATTTCCGAAGTTCTGTTCCCAACAAATGTCTTTAGTCGAGAGGGTGCTTATGATAGCCAATAGAGTACGATTGTGAATGTGTATTTGAATGTGTTGTAGAATATCCAAATCTACTCGCCATTTGAGCCAATTCTCCTTTAGCAGTTTAGGGAGTTTGTCATCCCATCCCAAATCGAGAAGCCATAATTGTTGAAAGAGTATTTTAAATTGGACCACAATTGGTGCCAATAGCCCAAGTGGATCAAAGATCCGTGAGACATCCGATAAAACTTGTCGTTTTGTACAATCGACATTTCCTTTTAGACCTACATTATAGGACAATGTATCAAGACCAGGTTGCCAGTAAAGCCCAAGAACCTTCACTGGTGATTATTGTGTAGAATCAGTTCCTTCCGTTGGTATGCGAATTGTGTTCGATACCCATTTCCCAAGCTCCAAATTAGCACAGGACATAAGTTGAATGAGTTCCTTTCGATTTTGTACCAGTTCCTCCTCACTGTTTGACCCAGTGAGCACGTCGTCGACATAAAAATCCTCTTGTAGGATTTTTGCAGCATTCGGGTATTCCTGCTGATGATCAAGTGCCAGTTGCTCTAATACCCTGACAGCCAGGAATGGTGCACATGAGGTGCCGTAAGTGACGGTACAAAGTTGATAATGTTTGATTGGATCCGATGGCCTTTCTCTCCAGACAATTCTCTGGAAGTCGCGGTGTTTGTTGTTCACCCAAATCTGCCGAAACATCTTAACTATGTCGGCTGAGAATACAAATTTGTACATCCGAAAGCGTAGATAAAACCGCTGATTCATCTGGTGGCACTTCGCGCATGTGCCCCAAATCGAAGTATTCCTTCATGAAATTGACATATTTTGCTCTTAGATTTTCATCTTTTTGTAACCGTCGTTCCACCGATTGGAAACGGCTTAGAGCTCCTTGTAAAGTATCCCCAAATTCACGATTAGTAACCTTAAATGGAATTTCAACGATGTACTTCCCATTATCATCTCGAGTGTATGTAGCGAGAAAATGTTTCTCTACTTCTTCGTCATCAGGCTCCAATTTGGATGTGGAACTGATGTCCTCTAGCTCCCAGAACCTCTGGAGCGAAGCGTTAATATCAATGTATGATGTCATAGCGAAAGCGTTGTTAGCTTGTGGCATCGTGATAGAGCTGATGACCCATCCGAAAATCGATGAAATTGCAATGAGTTTGCCCGTATTGTCGTACAACCTTTTACCTGTAATTGTAGACCAAACATGTTCACCACCCAAAAGAACGTCAATTGGAGCGTTTGTGGTGAATTCTGAGTCAGCCAGTTGAAGATCGTTAAAGACCTCCAGTGCCGATGCGTCAATGTTCTGCCTTTCCAGTGTTGAGGTGATTTTGCCAAGAACATGAGCCTGTACCGTTAAGTGATTGTTGGAGTACCTTGACTTGATCTGAAGCGTGCTGCTTCCCCTTGTGGTGTCAGCCTGAACCGAAGAGATTCCTTTGACCAAAATCGATGATGCCGACCGTGGCAATCCAAGTGCTTGTATGCATCGTTCTAATACATATGAAAGTTCCGACCTAGTATCTAGTAAGATACGACATGTGATGTAGTCTCTATTTACTTTTTGAACATAAACCGTAGCAGTAGGCAATATGCTTCGATTTAAACCTTTTCCTGTTATCGTTTTCGCAGAGCTTTGCGAACAAACCGTGGCTGGTGCACTCCCATTATGAGCCACTAGACTTGATGTAGACAAATCGATATGAGAAGCGTTTGGATTACGCTGATTCTCCCCTTTACCTTGTTGCAAGTTCCTTAAAGCCATTGAGTTACCTGGATCGTGGACCAGAGAATGGTGCTTACCTTTACAATACTTGCATGCGAATAGTGATGGACAGTTTATGACCATATGCCCTGATTTTAGGCACTTATAACATAAAGCCTTTTCCCTGATGAACGTACGACGTTGTGCAATTGTTAAATCCATAAATTGTTGACAGCCATACAGTTTATGATCTATCGCCTGACATTTGGTGCAGCTGCCACCTTGAACTGCAACCATTGAATGTGTGACCCTTTTTGTGTGTGTGATTTGCGCTGGCGTTTTGCCTCCAGTCGCAATCTCCCGTTTGCTGAGCTCTAATTCTTCACAACGATCATCCAAGAACTTGAAGAATTCCTCCAGTGTGGGCGCCTTGTTGCCCATGCTGCGCTCAATCCACCTGCGCCGTGTATCAGCGTCAAGCTTTTCCAATACCAGATATTGTACCCAGCAATCCCGTCCTGTTTGATTGATCGCATCCAGACCGCGAACAATCTCGTTTGTGCCATCTGATACCTTTCGTAAGATGGACACATCAATTTTGTTTGTCGTTGGTAGACCCATGAATTGTTCCAAAAATGAGTTTACAATATGGCGTGGCCTATTGTACCTTTCCTTTAAGCGCTCCCAAGCAGTGTTGTAAGCCGTGTCAGTTATTGCCAGATGCCGCACCAAGTTGGCAGCATCACCGACGAGCAGTGCTTTCAAATGATGAAACTTTTGAGTGTTGGTTAACTCCCTTTTGTTGTGTATCGTGCTCTCGTAGATATCTTGAAAAGCTGGCCAATCTGTGTAGAGTCCAGCGAACCGTTTGATTTGAATTTTCGGCAATTCGCCGCCTTGCACGAGTGCCGTCGTGTTGTTTCCCGAAGTCGAACCCGAAGCAGCCGCCTTTGTGCGAGCGGGCATCGACAAGTTCGAACTGCTCTGGTTTGCAGCTAACTGGAGTTCAAAGAGTTGTTGTTGTTGTTGCAGCAAATGAACGATGTCGTCGTTATATGCCTGCATACCCATGGCGCCATTGCCGTCGTCAGACAATGATGCTTGTTGTTGTACTAACCGTTTTTTTCCTAGAGGTAACGAATATGCTTTCAAGTACTTCTCCTCGTAGGTCACGTGATCGACCTCTGGATCCACATAGCCGTCTACATCTTCCAGTAGGGCTATGGAATCCCCGTTTCCATTAAATTCCTTCCACACGGACTGGAGTTGATCCATCCGAGCGGCTACCTCAGTAGTTGATGACGTTTGGGTTCTTTCCGACCAATCCAGAATTCTTGTGATGCTGGCCTTGAGTCGGCCCCGACGACCCACCAATGCCTTTAGTTCTTCCATTGCAAAGAACTTTCCAGAGTAATAACCCACAAAACTTTCCAATAGATCCAAAGAAATTCGAACGAAAAGCACCTTATTCAAACGAAAACCGATTTCCTTATCCGGCTCGAAGGACCAAAATATGATTTGGTCTAGCAGTGGACTGTACCTTTTGTCAAACTAATAATTAATTTTCCTTTGATTCTTTGCTAGTGAATCAGTTGAGTGCCAATTTATTACTGAAGAAAAAAAGAAAAAGCGCCGACGCAGCAGCGCGCAAATGTGTATGTGTAATGCTTATGTATGTGTGTTAATCGATTCCTATAGCTACATATATTATCGATAAATGCAATCCGTTCATAAACACTAATTTTGAGGAAAACTTTTTAGCGGCATTGCTTTGGGTGAAATTACCGCCATAAACTTGATCACCAACGATGAGTTTTATAATTCTACTACGTAAATTATAACTTTGTGCGTTTTTCTCGTGGGTCTGATCAATACTTTCTTGTGCTTTTTGTCTAGCTAGTTGTAGTTGTAGTTTTTGTAATTACCTATGTCTAACAATTCTTTGGCGGTTATTCCGCCTACATAGTTAATGTTCGCTCCTGGTCTAGCAAAGCTTTGTATTTTCTATTTTCTATTGTGATTTCCGTATAAAATCGATCCTCAGACTCAGTAAAGATGGTTGAAACGATCTTATGCTGGTTAGCGCGATTCGTTTTCCAAAAATTTCTTCTCCGTATAGTTGAACATTTGGACTAGACGGGTTTGCTGTTATGGCAAGAACTTCCTCACATGATTCTTTATCAATTGTTTGGTCTAACTTTTCATAGGTTTCAGTCAATTCGTTAACGTATGAGCGGAGCGTGCGTGGCTTAAATGTTTTAATTTTGTTATAAAACTGTTCGTGCTTGCGTACCTCTACTCGTAACTGTGACCTGTTTGATCAATGATTGACGTTATTATTTCTTATTTGAATTTATGTTTGTTTATTTATTTATAAATTGTCACTTGATTAAAATTGCAAGAAGCAATTGGTTTGGCAAAAGATTAAAATTAATTATATTCTGGACGCATCCCATATTTGGTGACTTTGACTTTGTTAGTTTTCGAGAAAATTACTTTTATTTGATTTACGGGGTCGAAAGTGGGCGTGACAAAATTTTTAAGCAAACGAACTTGCACGCCTACCAATCCAGTATATCTACGCAATTTAATTTCTCAAGCTGCTATAGTCAGCTGAAAAGCAGTTTTAAGCTAATTCTACGGGCTAACTGACCGAGAATATATACCAAATTCGAGGTCTCTAGCTGTTATAGTTAAAAAACAAAAAACATATATTCCAATTGACTCATACATGTATATACTTCACGAATCTATATATAGCTCTTATAGTCTCCGAGATCTAAATGTGCATATTGACGGACGGACGAACATGACTAGATCGACTCGGCTATTGATCCTGATCAAAAACATATATACTTTATGAGGTAGGAAATGTTTCCTTCTACCTGTTACCCCAGGAGTACAAAATAGAGAGCTCACCAGTGCATTGTTCGATATACATAGTGTTAGGTCAGCAAAATACGTTTTTATTGATAATAGCTAACCATAGCAGCTTAATTAACTAGGTCTTTATTGCTTACTGCTGACCATATCAGGTCTACTTATGACTGATGAGCCATCGACATCTATAATCGGGTTACATACTATGGTCTCCGAAATCTTAATAAATATTTCCGTTGTTCTATGTTATGATTGTTTTATTCTTATATATTTTTATAAAAGCTAAACAACAACATACTCCCGGCCTTTGAACACCTGTTGAACGTTGACCGCAAACTGGCCTGGGGCTGGATTTGCATCAGCGGAAGCCGGCATAGGAGCCTGCCTGTAAGCTGCCGGAAAAACGACACCGCTTTATACTAATGAGGGTGTCGGAATCTTAAGAACTATTTAAAAATCGTTTTCCAAATAAAGTAGTACTGGTTAACAAAATACAATTTATTCCTTTAGCCTAAGTTAAGTCGTCGCATTGGTAAAAAATAGTCAATCACATTGCTTTGTCGGGAACAACTTCAAATTTATCTGAATTGGTTAAATTAAATATCAGTTCATAATAAAAAGAGCTCAGGACAAATATTTTGAAAATATGAAATAGTCTTCAGAGTTCGTTCTTCAAATTAATTTTAGTGAGAATTATAGATTGTTTCACCAATGCGAAATTTAAAGCGCTTATTTCAGCTGCCGCCAGGTAACAATTTTCACCTGCTTAGCTTGATTGGCTTTTAAGCAAGAACGATAAAAGACGGCTGAAAATAAAATTACGATGACCTTAGATAAGGGTAACCCGTGCCCAACAGAAATGAAGACTGTAGTAGCAGGCGGTTCAATTCAATTCCCAATTCATCAGAAGCCAAGACGTTTACCATATCAGGATCCTGCGTTTACTAACTACTGTTCAGCGAATAAATTAAAGGATAGAGGCTGGATATATTCGTCAAAGCTTTTCCATGTATTCATCTTCTGTGGAACTAGTTTTGCGGAAAGCTGTCAAGAAAATAGTACGCTCTGATAATAATAAATCCGATGATAATACTACGCAACATCCAAGACCATGATTTTGAGATCAAACATCGACCTGGAACTATGTTGATATACACATATGCTTTGAACAGGACTCGTTGTTCAATGCCCCAAGACACGCTCAAAGACAAAATGAGAACAACAAAAAAGCAAGGTTTAAGGTCTAGGGCAGACGAAGAATCATTTATTGAGTTGCAACAAGAAAAAGATGAAATTCGTAGATCCCAAATAAGACCAAATCCGTAGCAGAGTGCATGAAGATGAGGTGCTCATCATACGGGAGGAATGAGGCTGTAGAATGACCAAATGTAGGATTGCGTGAGAACCCCTAATGATACATATAAGAATGCCGATAACAATATTGGTTTGATATATATCAATAGGTTGACTATCGATCGAGATAGAGGCTTGAGTTGCTGGAGTTGAGTTTTTGGTCTCGTTATATTAAAAGTGTTCAGAAAGTCGGTTGTTTTCTTTTGTTAATAAATAAATATGATAATCTAAGATGCATAAAAATAAATTGCTGTCAAGTTCATTTTTCAAAACTAATTATTTAAAGATTTTATTTTAGTTTTATTAGCAATTATTTGTCGTCCTTAATTTTTCTCGTTTTTCGTCTTACTTTACGCAACCACTCGTCTTTCTGGCTCGTCTCTCCGGTTCGACTGTCACGTCTTTCGCTCAATTCGCCCCGCTCAGCATAGGACTGTCGTTAAACAATGTATCTTTGATCACGTCGTATGTATCTGTGGCTTTTAACTTAGTGCGGTAGGGACCTAAGTATTCGTTCTTCAGCTTCAAACCTCTTCCAAGGTAAGTTCTTTGAACAGCTACCGAGCCCAAGCAGAGAGCTGTCCACCTAGCGCCCGACCGACCGTGGGGCGCATCCGTATATCGGTCGGCACGATCGCGTTGACAAATACATATAAAACGGACTAACAACAGATAATCCTTATGGCATTGTGACTGAGCACCATAAAATTTGAACAAACAACTTTATAAAGAAAAAAATCCGATTTTTTTAAATCTTTTTTTACCATATGCATTTATGTTCTTCAAATTACATAAATTACGTGAGAACCAAGGAGGTCTATCAGACTATCTTTGGGTCGCACGAGGGACACAAACGTCGAAAAACGACTCAAGAGAACAACTCAAGGACCCCATCCATGAAACAATATGACGAGAAGAGCAACAGTAATAAAGAATTATATGAAATGGTCCAGGCATCTCAGAGAGATATTAGGAAACAAGTTAAATGGCTTCCAATTGGTGAATGTATACTGCCAAGTAGGACTGTGGTGGAATATACGTACAACTATACAGGCAGAAAAAGAATTTAAACAAATTTTAACACAAATAAATTCAATCTCCTGATTGGAAGACTGGACAATTCCAGACGAAAACGCTTAATCAGCAGGGATCAAAACACCACTACCATTACGGATAGTCTAATCATGTCTACATATTTTGAGGGGAAAATTGAAGCATCGGAAATATCAATACATAAAAGTCAAAAGCTAAACTATCTACATAGGGTCTAGAGCGTTTAAACTTTATATCTGATAGGCCAGTGCTAGAGGCGAAGTCAGTTTTTTGACTCGCCAACAGGTGCCGACGAGCCAGACGGAACGCGCAGAGGCAGGAAACAGGCTAATCGGATTTAACAGGCTAATATGGATGCCAACAGGTGCCGACGAGCCAGAAGGAACGTTATTTGCAGAGACAGGTAACAGGCTAATCGGAGGACGATTTTTTTTTATTTTATAGTCTTTTACAATAAGGTGTTCCGCTCGAAAATCTTTATGACATATTTGGCCAAAAAGATCTGCTGGGGAGACACTTGTTTTGAAGGACAAAATGCCCCGAGTATATGAAAGACGGATCGTACGTTGAGTATATTGTTTGTTGCACTTTGCCGACAGACTTAAACTATTTGCTAGGGTCTGCTATTGAAATCTTCGACAGCACGGATGTAATAACAGCGTTGAGGCGTTTGACTTGTCCGTTGGCTTGTGGAAGACCAGTCGTAACTGCGTAAAATTCGATATTTTTTGCCTTGTTATACTCCTTAAACCTCTGTCACAAAAATTTTTGAACTGTGGATCTAAGCTTCCGATGTAATCATAACAGGACTTAGCGTCTACATGACGTATACGATTTCCTCTAAGTTGCTTAACTTGAAAGTCAAATTATTGAGTCTCAAGAATTCAACGAGCAACTCTAGTGCACACATCTTTTTTTCATTGCCTTCGCAAACGCATTAAAATCGCTTATGACTTCAAAATGCATACCTCGAAAGTAAACTCGGAATTTACGGAATGCTTCAACTACCGCCAAGGTCTCTAATTCGTAGCTAATGAACTTTCTTTCCGCTTCAGTCGTCTTTTTGCTCATGTAGTAGATAGGATGCAGCTCTTTATCATCAGGTGACTTTTGTCATAAAATGGCTCCGAAGCCATCAATATATAATAGGCGAAAGGCAAGGTTTGACTTGAAGTGATTTATTGGGGCCGCAAGCCCGATATTTTCAATCAAACCTTGCAATTTAGCGGGCTCGAGGTCAATCTTACAAAAGAAGATTACTTCAAAAGGCAACACAAAAAGGTGAGCAGGTTGTCTGTATAGCTATTTCAAGAACTACTAAGTTCTATCATCAGCAGACTTTGCTAAAGAACTTCGGAATTGCAACAGCCACACCATGTCTTCAACGCTAGAACTAGTTGGGAATTACAGCAACCAAATGAAGCGAAAAACGTTGGTAAAGCCTACAACACCGAACACCACCTTTTTTGCATACCCTTAGGCGCTATGAAAAATTAGTGAAAGAGCTTCGCCCTTGCCAAACTAATATCACGACTTGTTATTTCATATGCGGTACCATTTAAAAAAAAAGTTTTTTTATTTTGGAATAAAAATTCCAAAGTAACGGCGTGCCTTCCGTTGGTGTTAGACTACGACCTATTTGAAATTTAAATCAAACCTTGCAAGTTTCGGTAGAGATCCTAATAAATTTGAATTTTATAATTAAATGTAGAGATTTCAGCAAACAACATCCCCACCCCGCAAGAGCTACGGAAACAAAGGATCTCGATCTGCTGCAGTTTACCTACCGCCTTCTTTCGGTTATCGGTCGATTTATCATCGCTGTGATAGGAAAATTACATAAAATTTATGGCGCCCAAACATGAGGTTAAAATTTAGATTCTTAGATATAGTGCTATAAATTTGTTGTTTTAAAGTATTTTACAATGTTTAATATGTTTAAAAGTGTGGGTTGTGCTAAACATTGGAGAGGGTTGGTGTTTTTATACCCTTGCAAAAAGGGTATATTAATTTTGGCCAGAAGTGTGCAACACATAGAAGGAAGCATCTCCTACCATATAATGTATATATAGTCATATATCCCACGTCAATACCCAATAACTTATAAATTTTTCGCCCCCTAAAATTATAACTTTAAAATAAACATTCGTTTTCTGGACACTTGCAATAACAATTGTCCCCCTCAAAATTAAAGCGTGTGAACGCAAACTCATCATTAAAACACAGGCCAATAAAATCCGTTTTATTCAAAAACAATTGAATACTTGCAATAATAATTGTCCCCCTAAAAATCATAAGCGTGAGAACGCTGATTCAGCATTAAAATTCGGGCCAATCAAATCGCATCAATATCGATCACGCCACTGAAGTTCTCACAATTTTATCCTATAAATATTACTATAAGACATTTTTGTAATCCAACGAATAAAGTCGTCGCTTTTTTTTATCTTAAATAAAACAAGATATTTAATTGGCGCAGACGGTAGGATCGGTAAAAGTGAACTTGTTATTCTATCCGTGTGACACATAGAGTTATTATCCGTGTATTACATAGAATTAGTGAATAATCACTATAAAACTCCGACACTATAAAAAGCCAACAACAGTGAAAAATATTTACGCCAACTGTGCGCGGAAATATCAACTGTGTGTTGCAACCATAAATTCCAATTGTGGAACAAAAACGCCAACTTTGTGCGTACAAAACGAAAAAAAAAAAAAAACCGCTAAAAAACAAAAAGGCCGAACTCACCGAAGCCCTTCTCAATCAAGCACTGTATTCGTTAAGACAGGTGGCAAACTATGATGGAGCATCAGTGAATCTGACGTCATTCATAAGGAGGATTGAGTTCATCATCCACTTATATCCAGCCCGTGACATAAGGCAACATAACAAATTGTTCAGCGCGGAGAGGCACAACGGCTCTCGCAAATTGGATAAGCCAACACCTGGCCGGAACTTAGATCATTCATCACCAATGAATTGAAAACGCAGACTCCCTGTGAGGAACTTCTACCACGCCTCTACAACACCAACTATACAGGAAACCTTTGTAAGTTTGTAACAGAATTAGAAGGCAAATCCTATATTATAACAAACAAACTAAGTCTGGAAAATTATCCAAATAACACTATTCTTTATACAAATGCTTTAAATAATTGTTTAAGAATAAACATCGTGTTCATCTGAGATGGCTTCACCAAATCAGATTGACCAAAGAAATATACAAATGAAACATAAACAAAAGTAAGCCATAAAATTCATTTGACAATTATTGCTTAATAGCAAACAAAACATGCATCCACATTCTGTGGAAAACACTTAAGACCAAACAGCGGCGCGGTATCAAGTAACCAGCGCTCAGCATGAAATATAAACATTTTTCAACCCCCGAAAACGTGGGGCATTAGAATAAGCATTTTTAAGAACAATTGTCGCTTCTTAGAGTTTAAGAGTTTTTAAATAAAATCAGTTCATATTTTGAATTCAACGAATGAAGACTGGGTTATTTTCCTTCTCTCAGGGAATCCCTATTCAATAATACTATAAATGATGTAATAAACAAAAAATTTCGCGATAGATTATTTATGATATAACCACAGTTAGCAAGCTAAAACAAGTAGCTCAAAGAGAAGGGTTATAGGAGAATAGTATAACAGAAATCAGAAAATCAAATCAAAGCCAAAATCAAAACCAAATCGTGGAAAATCTTTTGTACCCAATAGTACAACTCCGTTTCAAACAAAACAATCCGATACAACACAAAACCAAAAACTTTTCCAAGAATTTCAACAAAAATTAAATATTGACAGGGCTCAAAATCCTATGAATTATCAACACCAAAATAAGAATCCAAAAAATAATATAGCATACCAGCCTATAAAAAGGCAAAGAGAAAGTAATAGTGGAATTAGCAAATGGATACATCCGAAAATTTTCATCAGATCAATCGGAAGAAGAGATAGGGACAAGTGCTTCATCAGAATTACAATAAACAATAAACCTTTGAGATGTGTAGTCGACTCAGGGTCTTCAATAAATATAATGTCCGAAAACTTTTTTAATTTCAAAACCTATTTTCCAAAAATCACTTGATTGAAGGAGCAGTAGAATTAAAAGAAACCATTTTCTTTGCACCCAGCAAACTTCGTCTAACAGAACAAAAATTCTATATCCATAAATTTTCTAATAAATACGACATGTTGATAGGCAGAACTTTCCTAAAAGCCTGCAAAGCCCAAATAAATTATGAAGAAGAATACGCAAAACTAGGAAACTATACATTTTATTTCAGAGATATGGAAGAAATAGAAGAAGAAGATAACATAGAATGTTTAGACCCAGACACAAATTTTGCGGTTGAAAATGAAATAATAGAAAGTAATCAGTACAGACTCGACCATTTAAACAACGAAGAAACACAAAAACTAAAAATAGTCTTGTACGAATTAAGTGATATTCACGAGTACAATAAAGCACTCTATTCATACATGTCTGCATAAACATGAGGACCCAATTTATAAACGTCCATACAAATATCACCAAACATTTGATATAGAAATCAACAAACAGATAAATGAAATGATTGATGATGATTGAACAGGGTCTCACTCGAAAATCGAACTCAACTTACTGTTCACTTATTTGGATCGTTCCAAAAAAGGACATGCTTCCAACAAACAAAAATTCAGATCAGTCATTGACTATCGAAATTTAAATGAAGTCACAATAAATGACAAATTCCCGATTCCAGTATTGGATAAAATTCTCGACAAACTAGGAAAATGCCAATACTTTACCATCATTGACTTAGCTAAGGGATTTCATCAAATTCAAATGGATCCTGAATCTATTGCAAAAACAGTTTTCTCAACTAAACTTGGCCATTACGAATACACACGAGCCGGCTAAATTGCAAGGTTTGATTTTTTTTTATTAATTTTATTCAATTTATAGTAATTTTATTCTATATATGTGTACTGTTCGTTTTTGTTTTTGTTATCGTTTACTTCTATGTTATTATTTAAGCCGATGCTCTGTATTTTATAATTTGTGCCTTGTTTCATTCTTTAAAAGTAATTCATGTCCTTTAGCTACATATAAAAACGCAAATTTATTATGCTTTGCTCTACTTTGTTCCATTTGTAATTTCAATTTTATTTATTAAAGGGGATCTACAGTCTCAGATGAAAAAGGGACAGTTTTAGGATGATTCGCAAAGACTAGTTCAAAAGTGGAATGACTGTATACTGTGGATGGTGTGGTGTTAAAGCAATATGTGAAGTTCCATTCCAATCGTCCTTTTTAATAGAATGTATGTTCTATGATTCCTTTCTACTATTCCAAGTGGTTGATGATGGCAAGCCGTGGAATTCATTTTAGTGATTTAAACATTTTTGCAACGTTCTATTAGTACTGATTTCTGATATTCTGTTCCCATGTCTGCATAAATTGTTTTTAGTTTTGTACTTGTATTTGGTATTGGTACAGATATGAGATATTTGAGATAATAGTAACTGTAAATTCATTGCCATTATTGATTTTGGTAATTCATTGCCATTTTGATTTCCTATCGTTCTATTGGATCATTATGATATTTACTTAACGTATTTTTTATTTATTTTTCATTTGTTAATATTTTCACTTATGGTAGAACTGCTATTTTTAACTTATTTAATATGTTTTTCCCCTTTGTTTTAATTCGTTAAGCGTCAGTGATCTGAATCATTATACCCTTGCAAAAAGGGTATATTAATTTTGGTCAGAAGTGTGCAACGCATAGAAGAAAGCATCTCCGACCATATAAAGTATACATATTCTTGATCAGCACGACGAGACGAGTTCAAATAGCCTTGTCCGTCTGTCCGTCCGTCTGGATCAACGCAAACTCCTCCTAGACCGTAAAAGCTACAGAGCTGAAATTTTGCACGTAGGCTGCAGGGGTTGTTTATCTCGGATTCAGCCGGATCGGACCACTATATCATATAGCTCCCATACAAACGTCAAAGTCACGAACAGTGACTTTTCTGAATACCTTCGCTATTTTCTGAGCTATCATGAAATTTAATATTGGTGAGTTTATTGCACCTGTATACATTTGTGCCAAATTTGATCAAGATCGGGTGACTTTTGTCAATAAATTCGTTACTTTTCACGCGATTGCTTTCAAAATAAACATTTGTTAGTTTAATATATCTGTTAATGACTGTGCCGAATTTGGTAAAAATCGGGTGACTATAACATACATCTCCCATAGGAACGATCGGTGGAAAACAGAGACTTTCATCAAAATGTTCGTTATATCCAACGCTAAGATTGAAGGCCGTTCTTTCGCAAACATTACCCTTTTTAGATTAAACAGTTAGTTTAGATAAGAGAGTTACTAAAAAACTTGCAAGGGTATACAAACTTTGACGCGGTCGAAGCTAGCCCCAGCCCTCTGGTTTTTCTGACAGGTCTACCTTCAGTTTATAGGTTCCTTGAGCACCAACTTCTCTTTCAAGCCTTGGAAGAAATAGATCTATGTACATATGTAGATCCATTCTTCCATTAATGATAAAATTGCCTATGTTGAAGAAGAGTAACTTTTTTTTTTTTTTGGTAATAAAACATTTGCATTTTTTGACTCTAAGTTTTTTTTTTTTTATATTAAATAATAAAACATTTGCATTTTTGACTCTAAGTTTTTTTTTTTTTTTTTTATATTGTCACTCATCGAAGTCGGACGTGTTTTTTTTGCGCTCTCGCTTAATTACTGTCTTTCGTTCTTTCGTGAAGTTAATTTATAATATTCAATTTAAATTCATTGCCTTTACCAATTTTTAATAAAATTTACTTATATCAATATTAAAACTTTAACAAACGCAAATATAATTTTGTTGTTGCGCTGCTTAGTTTCTGATTTCGTTTTATTTTTTTTTGCTCCCACCCGCGCTCTCAATTTACAGTTCTTAGTTTGTTTTTGTTTGTGTGGTGTTGGTGCTCTCTATTCTTCTGCTTTCTCTTTTGATCGCGCTCGCGGCCGTTAACTTCGCGCTTGTGACAAGTTTTTGTTGTTGTGTGTTGTAAATAACAAAAAATATTCTCTTTTTTTTTTTCTTGTTTTCTCTTTCTAATTTGCATATTGGAGTTAGCTTTTGCATTGGTTTGTATACACCTCTCTTAAAATATATACATTTTTCCTTTTTTATTTACATATTGATTTATAATTTGTTTGTGATAAATCAATTATTTAATAATGTCTGTCTGTTGCAAATATAATTGCAATAATCCCAGCAAGACCAGTGAAGACTTTGTTTACTGTTGGCTGTGTGACAATGTAATGCACTTTAAATGTGCTGGTCATACAGTCAAGGTGCGGGATAGTATTGGACAGGATGGCGGACTTAAATGGGGCTGTGATTCGTGTCGTGGCTTGGAGCTCGAGATGCATAGTTTTATGAAACGGACTGGGGATGCGTTTAAAACCCTGTCAGCTGGCGTTCATAAGCTCCAAGAAGAGCTTTTGGCGATGGAGGTTCAATTCAGAAGTTCTAGACTTATGATTCAATCTCCGACCCGAAAGAGGGCCAGGTTTCAGGGCGCGTCCCTCAGTCCGTCGGCATATCGTTCTCTACCAGTTCCGGCTTCCGAAATTGACCCTATGTCACCAAATATACAGCAGCTGATATCGTTTAGGAGTCCGGCTTTGGAAGGTGTGGAGTCTCTTATCATTTCCCCTGGTGAAAGTAATCCACCTACTAATACGATATCGGTTGTAGTTTCCGAACCGTCCCGGCAAACATCCGTTTCCAGGAATGTTGCCAATAAAATAGTTACAAGAGGAGCTAGTAAAGTGTCGGCTGCTTCAGCTGCTGCTGCATCTGCTGTTGCTGCTACTGCTGTGCACTGGCACTTCTAGTTCCCTTGTTGTAGTTCCACCCAAAAAGCAAATTTTTATTTCGCGGCTTGATCCCAATACTACTTCTGAAGAAGTCATAGCCTACATACAGGGCAAAGTTCAAGCACCAAACATTGCTGTGGAAAAGTTCCGTTTTTCATATACTCGGGACATTTCGTCCTTTAAAACAAGGGTCTCCCCAGATCTTTTTGGCCAAATATGTCATAAAGATTTTTGGCCGCAAAACCTTGTTGTAAAAGAGTATACAACAAAAAAGAAGAATCGGCCTCCGATTAGCCTGCTATCTGCCTCTGTGAATAACGTTCCTTCCGTTCCTCTTGACTTTCATATTCTTGCCTTTACTGAGACTTGGCTGAAGCCTGATATTGCCAATGCTTCAATTTTCCCCTCAAAATATTTAATATATAGACATGATCGGACTATCCGTAATGGTGGTGGTGTTTTGATCGCTGTTGATTCGGCGTTCTCGTCTGAAATTGTACAGTCTTCCAATCAGGAGATTGAATTTGTTTGTGTTAAAATTTCTCTTAATTCTTTTTCTGCCTATATTACTTGTTCGTATATTCCACCACAGTCCGACTTGGCAGTATACATTCACCATTTTGGAAGCTATTCAACTTGTTTCCTCATATATCTCTGACAACGACTTGCTCGTTGTTCTGGGAGATTTTAATTTACCTGAGATTGCCTGGACCCTCTCATATGATTCTTTATTACTGTTGCCCTCCTCGTCACATTGTTTCATAGATGGTCTGTTTGAGTTATCCCTAACTCAAATAAATCCTGTCCGGAATATTCGGAACAGATCACTAGATCTGGTATTTGTGTTGGATTCTTCCAACTGCGATATTTCCAGGACTGATCGACGCAAGACAAACTTTAGTAAACTTAAAAAACTCTTGTTAACTAATGATTGGACATATCTGTATACTTGCACGGATATGGACTCTGCCATTTCTGTCTTCTATAAAACTCTTGAGTCGTTCTTTGATGTTTGTGTCCCGCGTGTGACTCAAGGATGGTCTAATAAACCTCCTTGGTTCTCACGTGAGTTATGTAACTTGAAGAACGTTAAATCGAGATGCTATAAAAGATTTAAAAAATCCGGTAAAGCATCGGATTTTTCCCTATACGTAGTTGCTCGATCAAATTTTATGGTGCTTAATTCACAATGCTATAAGGATTATCTTCAGAGATGTAATCTTAGGTTTTCTCGAGATCCTAAGCAATTTTATAAATTCGTCAATGGAAAACGTAAGACATCAGTGCACCCGTCTTACTTGTCTTTTTGAAAACAATAAAGCTGACAATGATCAGGCAATCGCGGATTTGTTTGCTGATTTTTTCAAGACAACTTATTCCTTTTCGATTTATCAAGCAAATCCTCCTTATCCTTATCACTTGCAATCGTCTAATTGCATTTTAGACCCTGTGTTTGATGAAAGTTCGGTTCTTAGCGTGCTTAGTTCCGTCAAACCAATATATGCACCTGGCCCTGATGGAATACCAGACTGCGTATTAAGGTTTTGCGCAGAGGCCCTATGTAAGCCAATACTTAAGTTGTTTACACTGTCCGTTACATCTTCCGCCTTCCCGTCCATCTAGAAGGAATCATATATTATTCCTCTTCATAAAAAGGGGAAAAAGTCCGAAGCCTCCAATTATAGGGGTATTTCTAAACTGTCTGCCATACCCAAAGCATTTTTTTTTTTTACTTTAGCGGACGTTGACGATACTATGCGCAGTACGTTCAAGTGGCCCCTACGACACCAGGACAAAGCCTGTTACGCGCGAGCCCAAGCAGATAGCTGCCCACCTCCCACCCGACCGACCGAGGGGTGCAGCCGTATAACGCACGGCACGAATCGCGTGGACAAATACACAATAGAATAAACAGACAAACAAATAACTAAAAATACTATAGCTATCTATTAACTAAATGGGATAGGATAGAAGTTTTAATCATATTAGTAGAAAGCTCAGAGCCAATTACAGGGAATAGAAGGTTGTAATCAGAGCAGAGGACCCTAAAAGGTTCATGCAGGGCATAGTTAGAAGAACAACGACTAAGGGATAAAGGGATCAAAGGATGTCTACTCCGTCTACATGGTACCGATAGATTTACCTGAGCTAATAACTCAGGCGAGTCGATATCACCAATTAGGAGCTTGTGCATAAAAAATAACACCAAGCATAATTCTACGGTTAGTTAGGGAAGGAAGGTTAATCAAGAGAAGTCTACTAGAATACGAAGGCAAATTGACATTGCGATCCCAGCTTAAGCCACGAAGAGCAAATAGCAAGAACTGCTTTTGAACGGATTCAAGTCTAATCTGGTGCGACTCATATTGAGGTGACCAAATGCAAGATCCATACTCTAAAATAGGACGGACAAGCGAAGTAAAAAGAACTTTAGTTGTATAGGGGTCATCAAATTCTTTTGACCATCTTTTAATGAAACCTAGGACACTCATGGCCTTTGCGACCGTGGTGGAAATATGGGTGTTAAAATTTAACTTATGGTCCATAAGTACGCCCAAATCATTCATATTATTTAGACGTTCTAAAGGACTATTGTTTAGAAAATAAGTGACCAGTTGAGGAGAGTTACGAAAAAAAGTCATTACCTTACATTTGGTAGTGTTAAGATTTAGTAGATTAAACTGGCACCAGGATTGAAAGTTATTAAGATCAGCTTGTAGCCGACTAAATGAATCTGTATCTTTATAAGTAAGACAAAGCTTGACATCGTCAGCATACATAAGCACATGCGAATGAACAATGACTGATGGAAGATCGTTAATGAATAGTGTAAAAAGCAGAGGGCCAAGATGACTACCTTGAGGTACACCAGAAGTCACAGGAATGGAATCGGAAAAAGAAGACTTAAAAAGTACCTTCTGTTTTCTATTTGTTAAATATTCTCGAACCCAAGAGAGGAAAAGGTGTGGAAACCCAATGTCGCTCAGCTTAGAAAGTAATAGGGTATGATTAACGGAATCAAAGGCTTTGCTGAAGTCAGTGTATATAACATCAGATTGTTTACTATTTTTGAACCCCTTAATAATTATTGATGTAAATTCTAAAAGGTTAGTGGTTGTAGATCTACGTTTCACAAACCCATGTTGGGATGGCGAAATAATAGAACTGCAAAAATGTTGCAATTGAGAAGTTATAATTTTCTCAAAAGCTTTCGGAATAGCGGACAATTTTGAGATACCTCTATAGTTAGAGGCTTCGGACTTTTGCCATTTTTATGCAGAGGTATGATATACGACTCCTTCCAAATAGATGGAAAAGAGGAAGATTCGACAGACAATAGAAACAATTTTAAAATGGGTTTGCATAAAGCGTTTGCACAGAACCTGAGTACACATCCAGGAAGACCATCTGGCCCCGGAGAATAAACGGGTTTAACTGATTTAAGTTCGCTAAGAATAGAACTTTCATCAAACACTGGATTGAAAATGCAATTAGCCTTTTTTAAATGATAAGGATACGGACTTGCTCGATATTCCGTTGAGGAATAAGTTGTTTTGAAAAAACTCGCAAACATATCGGCAATTGCCTGATCAGATTTGAGAAAATAATAACGTCTCAATTGCAGCATTTTTTGTAGTTCAATCATTTCGTCATCCCAACATGGGTTTAAAAAACGTAGATCGACAACTACTAACCTATTAGAATTTACATCTCACTCAATCAAAGGGTTTAAGACTGCCGTGCAAACTGATGTCATTTATACTGACTTCAGCAAGGCCTTTGACTCTGTTAACCACACTCTGCTTTTATATAAGTTAAATACACTTGGCATCCCCAGCCTTTTGCTTGATTGGATTTTTCAATACCTTTCTAAGCGTACACAAAAGGTCCTCTATAAGTCTTCATTTTCTAAGACCATCCAAGTGACTTCTGGAGTACCTCAGGGTAGTCATTTGGGTCCATTGCTATTCACTCGTTTTATCAATGATCTTCCATTGGTAGTGTCACATTCTCGGGTGCTTATGTACGCGGATGATGTTAAGCTTTACCTCAGTTTTAAAGACATATCGTCTTCTTGCCTACTTCAATCGGATCTTAATGATCTTCAGAGTTGGTGTGAAACCAACCTATTAAATCTTAACGGCTCTAAATGTAAAGTTATGTCTTTTTATAGATGCACTCCATACTTAGCAACTTATTATCTTAACGACACTGCCTTAGAGAGGTTAGATATTATCAATGACTTAGGTGTTCTTATGGACCATAAATTAACCTTTAATCCTCATATTTCATATTACGGATCTTGCATATGGTCACCTCAATATGAGACGCACCAAAGTAAAATTGAATCTGTTAAAAAGCAATTTTTGCTATTTGCTCTTCGCGGTCTAAATTGGGATCGCAATGTCAATTTGCCATCATACTCCAGTAGGCTTCTTTGAATCAATCTTCCTTCATTAATTAATCGCAGAGTAATGCTTGGTGCTATCTTTATTCATAAACTTTTAATAGGTGAATTAGACTCTCCTGAGCTATTGAACCAGTTAAACCTATCTGTACCTCGTAGACCTACTAGAAACTTTATTCCTCTATCCTTAAAACATTGTAGTTCTAACTATTCTTTGCATGAACCTTTTCGAGTCCTATGTTCTGATTACAATCTTCTGTTTCCCGTAATCAGATCAGAAGCCTCTCTTTCTCTTGTGAAAACCTCTATTTTAGCTCATTTAGCTCGTAATTAGCTGTAGTTAATCATATTTTTAATTGTTTGTCCGTTATATTTGTATTTGTCCACGCGATCGTGCCGTCCGATATACGGCTGCGCACTACGGTCGGTCGGGCGGGAGGTGGACAGCGCTCTGCTTGGGCTCGCGCGAAACAGGCTATGTCCTGGTGTCGTATGGGCCACTTGAACGTACTTCGCATTGTACGCGTCAACGTCCAGACAATAGTAAAAAAGTTGGGCATATTTTTTTGCTTCGTTAAGATTCATTATTTCATATATTCTTCGTGTTTCTAACATGTTATCGATAATTTTGTTTTCTTTGTGTGTCAATTTTTTTTGCTTCTGATCTTGCTGAGACCTTAAATATTTTATTAGTTTCTATGTTTTTTATACTTTTAAATTATATTCTGGATAGAGTATCTGATCCGTAGTTTTCTTGTCCCCTAATGTATTCTGTAGTAAAATCGAACTCTTCTAAATCAAATCCTATTCTAGTAAGTTTTGTCGATGAGTTTTTTAGTCAAAATAGAAATGTTAATGGTTGATGGTAGGTCCCAATTAAGATTTTCCCCGTATATGTAGGGTTTGAAAGATTTAATTGCCCAATGTATTGCTGTTAATTCCTGTTCTATTGTTGACTTATCGCTTTCGCTTTAGATGCGTATAATATTGGTAATTGGATGCGATCTTATTGCATTGGTTGTAAAGTGAAATTCGTTAAATTTATTGAATTTATTATTGAAATCCAGATATTGAAGTATTTGTGGACTTAATAATTTTTTTTTTTAGTATTCGAAAAAAGTTAGTATTCCAATGGACAGGTTTCAAAGACATTTCTTAAAAAGGAATGTTTGGGATGGTGTTAGACCTATGAATGTAAGGGACATCATTCTTTGGAACGAGTTTGGTGCAACTTTTAATCCATATGGTAATCGTTTAAATCTGAATGAGCCTTTATCTGTGGAAAATGATGTTATATCTTAAATATGAGACGCACCAAAGTAAAATTGAATCTGTTCAAAAGCAATTTCTGCTTTTTTCTCTTCGCGGTCTGAATATATAATATATAATATATAATATATAATATATAATATATAATATATAATATATAATATATAAATATATAATATATAATATATAATATATAATATATAATATATAATATATAATATATAATATATAATATATAATATATAATATATAATATATAATATATAATATATAATATATAATATATAATATATAATATATAATATATAATATATAATATATAATATATAATATATAATATATAATATATAATATATAATATATAATATATAATATATAATATATAATATATAATATATAATATATAATATATAATATATAATATATAATATATAATATATAATATATAATATATAATATATAATATATAATATATAATATATAATATATAATATATAATATATAATATATAATATATAATATATAATATATAATATATAATATATAATATATAATATATAATATATAATATATAATATATAATATATAATATATAATATATAATATATAATATATAATATATAATATATAATATATAATATATAATATATAATATATAATATATAATATATGTGGGGATTTTATTATTTCCCCGTTTATTTAATTCAATATTATACGGATGTGTTTCCGTGGTTAGTCTTATTATTAACAATGTTTCTTTGTGTTAAGAATACATTTATTTATTTATTATAATAATGGCCTCAGTGATGAATTTGGGTGCGCGATGTGATCGAGGCGAGAGTACGATTGCGAGTGCTTTTTTGAATCAACCCTTCTGCTTTATTTGCTAATGAGTGAGTCGACCAGATAGGTACAGCCGCTGCGTGTAGTTCTGTCTCGCTCACTAGCTACTTCACGATTGCTATGATTATTATGCCCGCCTGACACTTCATTTCCTACAATCGGCTGTCCTGACAAGTCATTCGACCTGAATGATCCTAGCCAAGGCTTCATAAACTCAGCCACTGTTGATGTCTTACAAGGTCCTTCACTATCGCCAACTTTCTCAACTTCGTATCGACCGTGCCTATTCACCTTTGTGACTTTATATGGTCCTAAGTATTTACCTCTCAACTTTAGTCCTGTCCCATACTGCGTACGTTTAATCGCCACTAAGTCGTTTAAATTATATTTTCTTTCCCATTTCCTGTTTTTGTCAAACGTCCTTTTCATTTCCTGTTGTATTTCATCGATATTCTTACGAGCCTCCGCTCTAATCTCTTCACGACCACAGTCTAATTCTTCTATTAACGAATCGGTTATCAGCTTTTTCATTTCAGGATTACCAGGACTACGCATCTCTATTCCTGTCAATATCTTAAAAGGTGTAACTTTTGTACTTCTTGGGGCAGTATTATTAACAAGTTGTTGCACACGTCCTACATACTTGTACCAGTTTCCCTCATTTTCTTGGCTTAACTTTGAAATCATTGGAACTATTATCTTATGCATCCTTTCTACTTGGCCGTTGCCACGGGGTACACCTGTTGCTATCAGTAAATGCTGTATATCCTGTCTGTTACAATATTCTTTAAACGCATTGGATGTGAATGCTGCTCCCCTGTCAGAAATTATTCTCACCGGGTTACCAAAAATGATGGCTTGCTTTTCAAGACAACTAACTACTTCATCGACTCCAGTTCCACGAGTCGGATACAACCATACAAACTTGGAGAAACCATCAACAATAACAAGTATATGATTGTAACGCTTTGTTGTGACCTCCATCGGGCCGACGTGATCAATGTGATATGTCATCAATGGCTGATCTCCTTTGCTTATTGGCATCAAATATCCTTCCTTTTTACCGGTTTTGCCATTAACAATAAGACATTCTACGCAACACTCAACAACACGGGCTACCTTTTCTTTTAACTTTGGAATATAATACGATTTTTCTACGATATCCTGAGTCTTTCTAGCTCCGAAATGTCCTTGTTTGTGTGCAATCTGTATTATTTCCTTTTCCATCTGCGAGGGTACGACGATAAGTTCTTTATTCGGGTTCTTTAACAATATTTCATTGTCAATGTAAAAATCTTCATATCCCTTCTCCTGAACCAAACTCCTGATCACTTTAGTCCAATCATCTGACAACTGTGCTTCTTTCAGTCTATGGGTTATGGTGTCGGTTAGCAGAAAACAAGATAAACGGCTCAGGGCATCCACATGCCGCATCTTTGAACCTGAACGATGTTCAATCTGGTAATCAAAATCTTGTAGGTACATTGCCCAACGTGCTACACGTAACGGAACCTCTTTCTTTTTCATTGTCATCGTGAACGCATTACAATCTGTGACAATCTTAAATTTCAACCCTAACACATATACACGCCACTTTATTAATGCTCCTATAACCGCTAAAACCTCAAGTTCATATGAATCGTACCTCTCTTCGCAAGGTTTAGTTTTCCGACTCATATACTGTACCGGATGAAATAAACCATCTTCTGAATCTTTCTGTAAAAGCGCAGCTCCGAAACCATGTTTCGAGGCATCAGTATGAATCTCAGTCTCTAGTTTAGGATTGTATAACTTTAAAACGGGACCTTTGGTCAATGCTAACTTTAATTGCTCGAACGCTACCATTTGCAACTCTTTAAACTCAAACTTGTTGTCTTTTCGCAAAATGTCAGTCAAGGGCTTAGCTGTTACTGCGTATCCTTCGATGAATCTACGGAAATATGATGTTAACCCTAGAAATCGTTGAACTGACTTCTTATCATGTGGGATCAGAAATCTTGAAACGGCATCAGTCTTCTCCTTACTTGGCTTAATACTTCCATTTTCAACTATATAGCCCAAAAAATTTACTTTACTCTGCAGTATTTGGCATTTTTCCCAGTTTATTCTCAACCCATTTTCCGCAGCTATCTTCAACACACTTTTAAGTTTAATTAGACCATCATTCACGCTAACGCTTGGTATAATTATATCGTCCATATACACCACTGCATCTCCATTCTTGACGGATTCTCTCATTACTGCCATTATAAATCTTGTAAAAACTGCTGGAGAGTTTGAAATTCCGAATGGTACGTATAGGAATTCATACTGACCATTCTGGGTTACGAATGCTGTGTACTTCTGAGATTTTTCTTCAACGGGAACGTGGAAAAAACCGTTTGTTAGATCTACAGTAGTATAAACTAACGCACCTTGAAGTTTTTCTAATACGGTATCCATCTGTGGCATAGGAAAATTATCTCGGACCACTTTCTCGTTAAGCTTTCTGTAATCGCAGCACAGACGCTTTTTCCCATTCTTCTTTGTTACAAGTACAACAGGCGAAGCATATTCGGAAAAACTTGGCTTTATTATCTTTTCCTCCAACCATTCTTGTACTGTACTGTCAACAATGTTTTGATCGGACTCTGCTAGACGCCTTGGATACTGATAAACTGGCAACTCATCGGTTAGTACAATCTTCATTTCTATAGGAGTGTTTGTATTTCTAATAGGTTTATAATTTTTAATCAATTTCTTAACTTCACTAGCGGTTTTTGCACTGATATGTGACAAGTCACTCTTGATTTCCACTTTATTCTGTTCTGCACTATGCATACACATGCTTTCAAATTCCCTAAACAACTCATCACAAGATCCATTCGCCCTACACCGTGATTCTTTTCTCTTGATGCTTACAAACTTTGTACCTTTCATTGTAACAACCAAATCGACGTGATCTAATATGGTTCTACCTAAGATTGCCTGATATGCCATGTCCTCATCAGGAACGATATGAAACTCGACTTCCATCTCTATGTCATCTATCATTACACTTATGCTGAAACTACCAAACGTCATGACATGACTTCCACCAATGCCCGTAAGGCTCTTCGAGTATCCTGTTAACGACTTAATTCCAAGTTTGACAAACACGCTCTTACGTATGAGGCTCAGATTTGCTCCTGTATCAATTAGACCGTTGAACTTAATCGTTTTATAAGTTACTTCTTTTAACTCCAAACCCGTATCAGTAAATTTACCGGATGTTTTTGCTAATTCATCCTCTACAACATTGGTTTTTTCAGCTTTAGTGGTATCTTTTCCCTTGCATTCAAATGAACGATGGCCTGTTTCGCCACACTTAAAACAAGTAAACGTTTTCTTGCTACAGTCTCTCATCATGTGCGAAGGATCACCGCACTTAAAACATTTGCGTTCTCCCTTTGTTATCAAACTTTTCTCTCTATTATCTCTGCCTTGCTTGTGAAAAGGTGATTCAAATGTTGATTTCTTTGACGACTTCCTAGGATCATAGGATTTTAAATAGGTCTCTATTTGAACTTTCAACGCATCCACTGTTCTTGCTTGATACAATAATGCCTTATTTGCTCTCATGTCTGGTATACCTTCTACGAAATACTCGATTAAACTTTCATCATCCAAATCGATCGGCTTTGCGATTTCCATTAACGAATACAAAAATTCGTACAAGTTCTCACCTTTCTTCAACTGTCGATTGCTTAGTCTTCTGTGAACTTCTGCTGATGAAACCTTTACTCTGAATTCATTTTTCAAAGCAACCTTCAGGGACTCCCAACTACAAATATTTCTCTTACTACGTATAAACGACAATGCAGCTCCTTTTAACAGTTGTTTTGCATACACAAAAAGCTGTAACTGACTCCACTGTACGGTTAAAGCGCATTCTTCTAATTCCCTAATCCATTGTAAAACATCAATCGAACCTAAACCGCAAAATTCGGAAACGCTTCCCTCCACATCTTTTAGTGTAAACCATGACCTTTGCCCATCTGTGTTCGGGACTTCTTGAATTGTTCTAACTGAGGCGAAATCTGCCTCTTGCCCATCATTCTCGGTTTCTATTTGATCGTAATAAGCGAGTAGACGCGTTTGCAGCTCAGCTTTAAGGCCTGTAGTCTCTAGCCCTAACTCACTTAATTTACTGCGCAACTCCTCAATACGCAATGTTAGAATCTCACCTCGATCCATTTCACACAATTACCTGTACGTGTATTGCTTAACAAGATTGGTATATTAATGTATGGTTAGTAACAATTAATCAAATTTCAATCAAAAATTTCCAGCAAAATTTACACACTATGTTAATGTAGGTCAAATTGGGGTAGGTTATGGATTATTCAGACGATTCTTAGAAATTTGCTCTCTGCAGCTCGCATCAATTTCGTCAATATTTCTGCCACCGGTCTGGTCTCGTCGTGCAAGCAAAGTAACTCACACTCAAACAATAATAAAACAGCTCACCCAACTGTAGTCGTCTTGCTCTATGTAGCAACTCAATATCGGTGACGCAACTCGCTCAGACTTCTTGCGAATGTTCGGTTCGCTCTTTGTTGCTACTCACTCGGCTGTCGCAGCTCACTCTGTTGTTTTCCACTCGTTCTCTTGGTCTCTCTTTGTCTGCTTTCACACTAACTTGTCTCAGCTTCGTGTCCGCTGCCTTCCTTCTCGTTTGGTCTTGTCGGCGTCGTCTGCTTCTTGTAACGGTTTGTGTTGTCCGCTCTCTGCTCTTTTGGTTTTCCGCTTCCACAGTGAACTCTAGTTATCATCAACTTCGTGCCCGCTGTCTGCTCTCTCTCTCTCTTTTGTCTGCACTGGTTATCATTCGTCTGCTCTCTCGGTCTGTCTGCTTCCACAGTAAACGCTAGTTATCATCAACTTCGTGTCTGCTGTCTGCTTCCACAGTGAACACTAATTATCATCAACTTCGTGTCCGCTGTCTGCTCTCTCGGTCTGTCTGCTTCCACAGTAAACGCTAGTTATCATCAACTTCGTGTCTGCTGTCTGCTTCCACAGTGAAGACTAATTATCATCAACTTCGTGTCTGCTGTCTGCTTCCACAGTGAACACTAATTATCATCAACTTCGTGTCCGCTGTCTGCTTTGTCGGTCTGTCTGCTTCCACAGTAAACGCTAGTTATCATCGACTTCGTGTCTGCTGTCTGCTTCCACAGTGAACACTAATTATCATCAGCTTCGTGTCCGCTGTCTGCTTTCTCTTTCCCTCTCGAGTCGCCACCCTTCTCGAGCTGCTTTTGGCTTCAGCCGCCTGCCTTTCGTCTAATCGGCGCCAAAATTTTTAGTGACGCTCTTCTTGCGTCGTCCAACCGCTCACCGTCTCGCCATCCAGTCGTCAACTCTCGTACAGTCACACCAACTTCCACTACTTTTTGAACTTGTATTGGTTGCTTCTTGTGAAATTCGTTCGCCAACCTTGACTTTGTATATGTATTACACGTTAATGCGTGCAATTTTAACAATTTGGCTGTTCAACTGCGAACTTCACACACACACAAATTTCACTAAATGTCTTGGGCCAAAATCCCGGTTGAGCCCCCAGTTTATGGGGATTTTATTATTTCCCCGTTTATTTAATTCAATATTATACGGATGTGTTTCCGTGGTTAGTCTTATTATTAACAATGTTTCTTTGTGTTAAGAATACATTTATTTATTTATTATAATAATGGCCTCAGTGATGAATTTGGGTGCGCGATGTGATCGAGGCGAGAGTACGATTGCGAGTGCTTTTTTGAATCAACCCTTCTGCTTTATTTGCTAATGAGTGAGTCGACCAGATAGGTACAGCCGCTGCGTGTAGTTCTGTCTCGCTCACTAGCTACTTCACGATTGCTATGATTATTATGCCCGCCTGACACTTCATTTCCTACATATATAATATATAATATATAATATATAATATATAATATATAATATATAATATATAATATATAATATATAATATATAATATATAATATATAATATATAATATATAATATATAATATATAATATATAATATATAATATATAATATATAATATATAATATATAATATATAATATATAATATATAATATATAATATATAATATATAATATATAATATATAATATATAATATATAATATATAATATATAATATATAATATATAATATATAATATATAATATATAATATGAAGTCTTATCATTATTATGCATTATTTAATATTATTTTCATACTTATATTATGTTAGGTAAATTTTTTTTTAATTTTTTGACATAAATAAAAATGTTTCTATTTGCTTTACTGTTTTTTCGGTGTAAAACAAGTAAACGTTTCGTACTTCGTGTTTGTTGTCACACACACAAATGCAGTCTTATTTTTGATTGCATGCGTGCCCTGCCGTAGACCTACTAGAAATTCTAACTTACGAATTCGAACTTACGAAGTGTATAAAACCTTTGTTACATAGGGATCATCAAATTCTTTGGCCCAACGTTTAATGAAGCCAAGAAGACTGCATGCTCTATTGATAATTGAAGATATATAAACATTAAATGAAAGTTTATGTCAAACATAACGCCTAAGTCTTTAAATGATGGTACACAATCTAACAGAACAGACTTAATAGAGTAATGAGCTAGGAACGGCGACAAACGACTGAAAGTCATAAAAGAGCACTTAGAGGCATTAAGGTATAATTTAATAACGTGACACCAATCACAGAACGCATCGAGATCTGATTGCAAGTACTGTTGGAAAGAAGGATCATTATATGAATAACAAATCTTGACGTCATCCGCAAACATGAGCACGCGTGAATGAGCCAAGGGCAAAGGCAAATCATTTGTAAACAAGGTCCAGATGACTGCCTTGGGGGACACCTGACGTAACTCGAACAGGTTTGGGTTCTGCCAATAAGATACGACTTAAACCAAGCCAATAGTTTCAAGGAAAAACCCATGATGTTACGTTTCGTGAGAAGCATAGAATGATCAACCGTATCGAAAGCCTTACTCTCAGTATAAATAACATCAGTTTGACACTTTTTACGGAAGCCATGGTGTACAAGGGTAGTCAATTCTAAAAGGTTGGTAAGCGACGAACGACCTTTCATGAAGCCATGCTGACAAGCAGAAATAGTGGATTTGGATAGGTGTTGAAGGGAAGACGTAATAATTTTTCAAACAGCTTAGGTATTGCTGAAAGTTTAGCAATGCCACGGTTGTTAGAAATATCCGATTTGTTACCCTTTTTAAAAAGCGGAAAAATAAAAGACTCCTTCCAAATATAAAAGAAGCTACAAGTCTTCTTTTAGAAGAGTTAGTCGATCTTTAAGACGACTAAAAATAGATCGCAAAGCATCAGCATGGTGCATGTAGATCATGATATCAGAAGCTGGAGGAATATATGAACAAGAGATATATAAGCCAAAGTTAGAACATGTAACTTCGACACAAATAAGCTCAACACCTGAGGGGAGATCAATCGGCACAACACTTGAACACAGATTCGAATTGACAGCAATGAGTACTCCACAGCCACGACGACCAACACGATCAAGCCTATAAGAAACAAAGTTATTAGAAAGAATTTCATTATCATTATCCAAAACAGAGGAGTTAAGCCAAGTTTCAGAGAAAGCTAATATGTCAGCCGAAAAGGTTTGGCTATCACAGAATAGTTTCGAGAGCTTGGAAAGAAGTCCTCTTACATTTTGATAAGTTTGATTTTTCAAGCGGAAGATACATTAGGAAAGTGGACAGGCAAAGGACGGGAGAGCTTATTGGGCGCAAACTCGTGAACAACTAGTCCCTCTGGCCAAAAGTTAGGGTCAACCATAGCTGAGAAGTACTCATTTGGTACAGTAATTTTCAAAGAGGAGATTTCGCGAGGCCTAGAAAACTTTAACTTTTGAATTAAAACCTTAGCAGGGCATATATTACCAATGTAAGCTGACACAGACGATTCAGAAGTATCTGGAGCAAGCCTAGAGATAAATAATTGTTTGCCATGAGGCAGTACAGTTAGTGGAGGCGGAGGAGCATTGGGATCCGCAAGTGATTGAGAGCCAGCATGATCCTGTAATTGATCAGAGTTCCCGTGGGGGATAGATTGAGGTACACCAGGGCTTGTAAAGGGTACTTCAATCTGAAAAGAAGAGCATAAAGAGGGACAAGAAGATGGTGTAGGCGAAAGTAAAATGGGAGAAGGTGTAATAGAGAGTGCGGGCGACTGCTTATGAGGCAACTCAAGGGTACATTTCTTGGGCAATTCCTTAGAAGGTGGACCAAACTTGAATTGCGACAATAAATGTATGCTGGAGTCACACTCATTAGACAGCTGTTTGGCCATTTTATTTAGAGGAAGCAACTTTAAACGAAGATCCCTGTACATTCGGCTAAAATCAAGCTGCTGGCTGGCACAAGATGGACAAGTCCAGCGCATTAAGCAAAGCTCAGGCTTAGACACAGACAAACCAGAAAATTTGTCATAGTCGCGGCCGTTAAGACCAGCACATTTTAAGTGAATAAGATTATCGCAGAGCCAACAAGATATTGCTCTATACTGATCGTCAAAACGATCATAATGCGTGCAAGTAGGTAGACAACAAGCCATTGAAAAGCCAAAAGAAACACAGGGCAAAAAAAAAAAAATTTATATATATATAGAAATATTTAAATACACAGCACAGAAATAATTATCGATAAAAAATCAATAATTATAATTATTTATTTGTAATTACAAATAAAACAATGAGACAGAAGACAATTGCGATCACCTGTGTGTCGTTGCCACTTAGTTCATTCTTTTTCCAGCTGGTTACCTAAATTTACCAAAAAAGACAATCCGACAATATTATAAGTCAAGTTGGCGACCCTTCGACCACATGTTTGCAATTCTTTTGACAACATGTTATCCCTCGCAAGCACAAACGTTGTGGGAAAAATATAAAAATTGTATGACCGAAGACCTCTTGCACCGAATTAGACAAACAAATCAATGCAAAAACATAGATTATGCACCAGAGATCTACAATGAAGCATTGGTCTTGATCGAGGATTTATGTTTTCTTATTTCAAATTTACCACTTAATCATTATGGTATGCCATCACCTAATCGTCCAGCCACCGATTTAGTCAATACCGATTTACAACGAGAAAATCATTATGACCATGGAAGTTTAGCAACAATTATCATGAACAGTGAACCATTACTGACAGCAGAACAACAAATTATTTATTATCGGATTATGTTGGCTGTTGCTGCTGAAAAAGGCGGTTTATTTTTCTTGGATGCGCCCGGTGGAACCGGTAAGACATTTTTAGTGTTGCGGAAGAGTTCTATAATAATTGGGGATGAGTGCACAATGGCACACAAATATTCACTTGAAGCATTAAACAGAACTATTCAAGATTTAAACAGCAATAATAAACTTTTCGGTGGTGCTATCTTACTTTTGTCTGGTGACTTCCGGCAGACCTTATCGGTTATACCTCGCTCTACTTTCGCGGATGAGATTTATGCATGTTTGAAACAATCATTCTTATGGCGAAGTGTTGAAACACTTCGATTGAGTACAATCGATATGCGAGTACAATTGCAAAATAATCCATCAGCACAAATATTTTCCGAACAACTACTAGATACGCAATGCATTAAACTACCAGACAATTTTTGCACTGTTGTTCAGGATAAAAATGAATTGAATCAGAGTATTTTCCCGGATATACAGAATAATTATTTGAATCATGAATGGCTTAGTCAACGGGCGATTTTGGCAGCCAAAAACGTTGATGTTGACGAAATTAACTTCCAGATACAACAGTTGTTACCAGGCGACCTGATGTCTTTTAAATCAATCGATACTGTTGATGATGAAAATGAAAGTGTAAATGTTCCGATGGAATTTTTAAATTCATTAGATATCCCTGGAATGTCACCACATAATCTTCGATTAAAGATTGGTTCCCCTATTATTCTCCTCCGTAATTAAAATCCACCTCAATTATGTACCGGTACGCGTTTACATTCTTGAAGCAACCATTTTGGCTGGGAAGTTTAAAGGCGAAGTTTTCCTGCTGCCACGTATTCCGATGATACCATCAGATTCTACCATACCCTTTAAAAGGCTACAGTTTCCAATTCGCTTAGCTTTCGACAATATTTATAAATAGATCTCAAGGTCAAACAATGTCCATTTGTGGTTTACATTTGGGAAATCCATGTTTTTCTCATGGGCAACTATATGTTGCGTGTTCACGTGTTGGGAAACCGTCGAATCTATTTGTGTTAGCTAAAGACAGGTTAACTAAAAATATTGTGCACCGATTGGTGTTAAATTAAATTGAAATATACATATATACCAACATCAACATTTTCGTCTTTGTTCATAGATAATTTCATTGTACGGAAGGGCTATAGTAGAAAGTAAAAAAAGGAGATCACCATATTTTTTTGCAAATACCATCTGTGTGAAAAAGCATAGTGGACTCCGTGACTGATGTTCTCTTATTGTTTACTATAATGTAATATAACAAAAACTTTAGCCACAGCAACGCGTGGGCGGGTCAGCTAGTATATAAATAAAAACTCAGGAGCTATGCAAAAACACGACCGTCATGTCAGAGAGCAGAAGCTTAAAACACTGCAGTTCTTACGATTCTTTGCATGAAACTTTTCGAGTCCTATGTTCTGATGACAATCTTCTGTATCCCGTAACCAGATCAAAAGCCTCTCTTTCTTTGTCAAAACCTCTATTTTTGTACATTTAGCTCGTAATTTGCTGTAGTTAATCATATTCTGAATTGTTTGTCCGTTTTATTTGTATATAAGGCTGCGCCCCACGGTCGGTCGCGCCCACGGAGGTTTATGTTGGTAATTTGAACGTCTGTGTTGTTGGTGTTTAATATGCGGACATATGGGTTAGTCTTAGAGGCAATTATGTTTGCAACGAATACCGCTGGGTGCAATAATTGATTAAGGATAAAGGTATAATCATTGGTTTAGGCTAATTCAATGCGCACTATTTTTTATGTTCTAGATGGAAAATGGTACACATGTTTTTGACATATGTTATTTGCCTTATTCCTATGTTTATATTCTATCAGAGGACTTTCCGAGTTTTCCGAATTTTCTTTTACATTTGTAAGTGCAACATTATTATTTTGTTGTATTTTAGCTGGGTAATTAATTCATGTAGTATAATTGCTATAATTTCTTCGAATATAATTATTATTATAATTATTGAAGTTATAGTTACTATTGCGACTTGGATTTCTGTGTTAATAAGTATTATTTCAATTTCAATTCAATTTTATTTCATAATTTGAAATAAATACAGATTGTTTGTTTGTGAATGCTATCTTACAATATTTTAAGAGTTTAGACTAAGAACTAGGCCTTTCTACTTAGGTATTTATTTACATATTTACATGACATATGGCGTATGCGATGACATAACTAAGTATTAGGGGAAAAAAAGACAAAGAAGTAGAAAAACCCCAAGGAAGTTTATTACAAGCTAACTTAAGAATACGACGAAGACTACACCTAAATGGCTATGCCAGATTATTTATATGTGTATATGTTGAATCATGACACTTGGTTATGAAATTTTGCGTTAATCGCAATAATCTAAAAACTACCAATTCAGCATTGGCTCGACAATGTAGGTCAATCGTAGAATGATGAAACGGGAGATTTAAGATAAGCTTCAAGACCTATATTCTGGCTGATTTGCAATTGGCTTATGTGACATTTGTCTATATCTGACCATACTGGAGCACCGTAAAAAGTTACTGCTTGAAACATTGACCTAAACAAATGGGAGAAATATATGTATATCTATGGTACAATTGGGTAATATTGGAAGATCAGAGGTAGCCTGCAGCCTTGGGGCAGCCTGCTGAGATATTAACTGCTGTGGATGAAGCATTTCCTAGATATACGACGTAAGATCTGTTTTCTAGATAACTTTGGACTATCTTTATGGCCGCGGGGGGAAAGTTGAAACAAAACATTTTGTGGATTAGTCCATCGTGCCATACTGAATCGAAGGCGGCTTTTACATCAAGCAGTACCATTCCAGTTGACATAGAACTAAGAAAATTTTCCTTAATGATTTCTTTAATCCTACAAAGGGGTTGAACAGTATTGTGTTCGCTTCTAAAGCCAAACTGATGACTCAGGAGGATATTATTAGTTTCAACAAAATCAATAAGTTTTTCTTTTATAACCTTCTCCAGGATTTTACTGATTTCCGACAAAAGACTAATAGGTCTGTAGGAAGAAAGTAACTCGACGGATTTATTTTGTTTTAAAATAGGGACAACTTTGGCACATTTCCAGACAGAGGGAAAATAACATAGCTCTAGGCATTTATTGACTATGCAAGTAATAAACATTACTCCCTTCATTGGTAGGGCTTTTAAGCATATATTGTCAATTTTATCGATACCCCAGAGTCGTTTTGCGGTCCTGTGGATAATCGTGCAACTGAAAGGATTGAGGCATCGACGGCGGCTATGGTTTCCGGATCACCGAGCCCAGCAGATATAATATGGTTTAGCCTAAAGGCTTGAGCTAACGCCTCAGCCTTTTCTTCGTCCGTCGAGAGGCTGATATTGTTATTAACTAGTGTTGGAATGGCCAGGTGTTTCTTGCTGATAATTTTGGAGAGCTTCCAAAAAGGAGAAGAACCTTTATCTAAGGATGAGAGAGAGATATTCCAGGATTTATTTCTAAATTCTGTTATCGCTTTGGTGATCAGCTTATTTAACCACTTGAAAAGGATGAGATCGGATTGGTGTTCTATGTTTCTTCTCTTTATAAGCTTAAGAATGTTTTGTGGCAGTGGTTTTGGAGAAAAATTTCACTTTTACCTTAGGGATGCTGACATCTTTGGCTTTACGAATGATTCCACTAAGAACCTTAATCATACCATCAACATATTCTGTGCGGCACATTAAGATGGAGCTTACCCTGTTTGCTCTTTTTATATCGAAGTAAAAGCAATTTGCGGTAGCAGCAGAGTTTACTGTGACCTTAAGCAGTACTGGAAGGTGGTCAGAATTTAATGTCTGTAATACGTGTGGGCTTTCCAGAAAAGTAGGGGGGGATTTGAGAGGAAAATATCTAACGTTGAGGGTTGCCCTTGACTTCCTGCTGGGTAATATGTCTGTTCATAGGGATGAATTAGATAAAAGTTTCTGCGGGTTACCTTGGCTCGAAGTAGGTTTCCCCACGTATTCGCTCTAGAGCAACCCCTGATGTCTGCAATTAAAATCACCACCCAGAATGAAAGTTTCATTTGTACTACACAGCATATGAATATCGGCCTGGAAAAGCTGTTTTTTAGAAGGATTTTCGCGGCCCCCTGGGAAATAGCATGAAAAAATAGACATCTCTGTGCCATCATTAAAAAAGATTTTTATGCCAATTGTTTCAATAGTTTTAGTATTTGGGAGAGGTAGCAATGAATGGCGAATATTGCTTTTAATGAGGATTGCTACTCCTCCCCCCCAGCTAGTCGTTCGGTCGTTTCTGTAACAGCTATAATTATTAATTTTAAGGAAGGTTCCATTTTTTAACCAGGTTTTGGATACCAGGCAGATGTCAATGTCGTTTTCAAGTAGAAAGTGGTGAAGTTCTTCTTTTTTGTTTTGAATACCCCTGGCATTCCACGCTGTTGAGGATCGAGTGGATTGTGTTAAATTATAAGTTTAGCATATACAGAGTTACAAAGTATCTTCTATCGATAACTTACAAGCTTAGTACAATCGATATGACCAGGGGAAATAAAAAAATATACAGGGCTTCAAACAGAAACATATGGTATTTGCAACACCCTTCTTCAATATGATTCTGTGTGCCAATTACAATTGCCCTATTAGTTTAAATTCAATAACTTGACACAATTATTATGGTTTTGCTTAGACAAATTTTTTGTTAATATATCAGCTACCATATCCTTAGTTGATATATAGTCCAGATCAATCTCACCGCTTGTAACAACTTCTCGAACGAAATGATATCTGATGTCAATGTGTTTCGATCGAGCATGAAACACAGGATTCTTGGCCAGAGATTGAGCACTCAAATTGTTATCTCCACATCCAATCTCTTTCGTCGCTAAAGACATAGCCATGTATTCTGCCACTGTGCTGCTCAACGCCACACTGCATTGTTTTTCTGACTTCCAGGAAATAGGACCACCTGCCAAGAAAAACACGTACCCTGTGTACGATTTGCGGTTGCTCACATCACCTCCACACGATCGGTAGTACAACTTAAGATCCTTCGTTGCCGCCAAATACCTCATAACATGCTTAACTGCTGCCACATGTTCACTGTGAGGTTCATTATTCCTTTATAATTTGATAACTGAATGATAGATATCAGGTCTTGATGTTAATGCAAGCCACATCAACTCTTCGATTGCTGACTGATACATTGTCACATCCTATATAACGCATTTCTCGTCTCTGCACGCCACTTGGAAACCAGCATCCAATGGAGTAGCAACAGCTCGACACACTTCCATACCATGTCTTTGAAGCATGCCCTTTATATACTGAGCCTGATTCACGATACTGCCTGTATCATCATTCCGGTCTACTTGCATGCCCAAAAACTCTCGTAACGAACCCTTATCGACGCATTCGAATTTCATCGCAATCTTTGCCTTAATTGCGATCATGTCATCCATCTTTTGGCAAGCTATAAGTAAATCATCTACATATATTAGTACCAAACAAAGTCTACCTTTTATATCCTGCTGATGAAGGCACGGCTCGTCCTTGCAAGAAGTGAATCCAAGATCACATAGCGCTGCATTCAACTTGGCATTCCACTCCCTTCCTGCTTGTTTCAATCCATATATAACTTTACTCAGCCTCAACACCTGTTGTGAATTTGCCTTTATGGTAGTAGGTATGTATTTGTTACTTGTTAATTGCTCGTTGCTTTATTTAATTGATCTGATCACTCTGGTTATTGCTTACGAGCTGACTCTCTGCTCGCAGACAGAGTAGTTAGCTTGCAAGGAGAGCGAGAGACTCTTTATGAAATCAGAGAATGAGGAATCAATATCAACAGGTATAGCGGTGCTTAAACAGTGGTTGCAATACCACTGTTTCTTATTCTTTGGACACTGGGCCTACTACAACTCGGCCGTCCTGACTTTAAGATTGTCCTCAATCTCTGCTTTACTTTACTTTTCTGACGAACTTTGTCATGCAACGTTACCATAAATTTACAATTTGATTATTTTCTTATTCCATAGTGAAATATTTACAATTTAATTATATTCTTAAACCTAGTACCGATGTATATATATAGTTTGCTAACAATTTCCACTATTTACTTTTTTATCCAATGTCTTATATTCTGAGCTTTTCAGACGCCTTGATAAGGATTGCGCGATAACTGAAATCCATCCACATATTTTATTAAAAACCTGTCATTTATCAAAATTTTTGCTATTATATACGGCCCTTTATTTTTCGTTATTAATTTCCTCGTTATTCCTGCGGTACTATCAAAATTTTTAACCATTATATAATCACCCTCTTTATATTTCGGTGTAACTTTCTTTTTATTGCTATAGTATTTTTCATTATCGGCCTCAGCTAACCGTTGATTTAATTCTGCCTGTTTTCTAATATTTTCTACAATTCTGTCACTGACTTCATCCAATTTTGTTACTTCGTCTAACTTTTCTTTCAAATCATCACTAACCTCTCATTTTTGTGCTAAACCAAAAAGCATGCGGGTAATTTTTTGATGCTACGATGTTGTGTATTGTTTAACGAAAATTCGACTTTTTCAACGACCACATCCCAATACAATCCATTCTCAGGTTCAGTGAGTTTTGCAATCAAAGGTCCTAAACTTCCATTAATCCTTTCCACTTGTCCATTTGCTTGTGGCGATCCCGTAGCTATTTTTATATATTTTATATTCGCTTCTTTCATGAAATTTTTAAATTCTCCCGATGTAAAACAACTATGTGATCAAAAATAATTTCCTAATGCTTTAATGAAGTATCCTCTTCCTTTTGCTTCTATCATTTTGTCCCTGCCAATATGCCCTAATTCGTCGCGATATTTATATAATACATGCTCTTCCATATCTTTCGGTACATAAAATACAACCATTCCGCATTTCAAACAGTTTGTGTTCCCTTTCCTCTAAATATTTTTTTAAACTCTGAATCTTTTCATCTTTTGATTGGCAAATAACTAAATTTGTTTCAAAACTATTAGCTTCTGTGATCATAATGTTTGTGCACCTACTCAACGCATCTACATGTTGCATTTGTTTGCACGATCTATGCACTAGCTCGTAACAGTATTCCTGTAATTCTAACGCCCATCTAGCAATTCTTGGATTAAGCTCTACTTTATTTAAAGTCAAAGTCAAAAAAAAAAAAAAGAAATTGGGTGTAGCCGCTTATCCTCTTTTCTTTGAAGCAGAACTGCTCCAAACCCTAAAGCACTGGCATCATAGTGTAATTCAGTTTTATCGTTAGGATTATAGATAGCCAATACAGGTGCTTTCATCAATTTCTTTTTTTAAGTTTAAAAAACAATTCAACTCATTTTCCCCAAATTTAAACTGTTTATCCTTCTTGGCTTCTATTGAAAAATCGTTAATGAATCTCCTCAAATAGGAACACAAGCCTAAAAAGCTGTGAGCTGCTTGCGTCTTGTCTGGCACTGGATAATTTTTTATTGCTTCTAAGCCCTTTTCATCCGCCTGTATTCCCTCTTCTGTGATTAAATATCCTAACTATTTTACACTAGCTGGCATAAACTCGCATTTGTTCATTCTAAGCTCTAATTTGTTCCGCACTAATCTTTTGAATACTTCTTTTAACGTTTCCAAATGTTCCTCAATATTTTTGCTGGCAATCATTATATTATCCATATATAAAATAATTTTGTTTTCCCTAATCATGTCATCAAAAATGCTGTTTATAAACCGTTGAAACTCATGCGGTGCATTTTTTAATCCCATTGGCATCCTACGAAATTCATACTGGCCTAATGGTATTACAAACGATGTAAATTTAACCGACTCCTTGTCCATGAACACATGAAAATATCCATTTTGTAAATCCAAATTTGTGAATACTTTCTTTTGTGCTAAGCGATCTAGGAGATCGTCTATTAATGGTAATGGCTAGTTATCTTTAGCCATACTTTCAATTTTCTAAAGTCTATACATAGACGCAAATCTCCTGTTTTCTTTTTGACCAAAACTATCGACGATGCAAATGCTGAATTACTGGGTTGTATAATCCCATCTTATAAATAATCATCTATTAATATCTGTAATTTCTCTTTTACCATATATGACAACCTTCTAGGTGAACAACTAAAGGGTTTCGTATTTTCAAGAGTTATCTTCATTTTACATTTAAAATCTGGATTCTCTGGTCTGTTCTGCCCAATATAGCATTCTTCTAACAATTTGACAAACTTACATTGAGTACTAAAATCAACACTTTCACCGATGTTGTATACAAGTTATTCTTTTCCATTGTCTAATAAATGATTTCTAACATTTCTTTCTCAAAATTTTCTACCAACACATTTCTAATATTAATTTCTACATCTTTCATTTTTTTCTCCTTTATCTATATTACTAACAATTTTTCTCTTATCTTTTCTAACAACTTGACTTTCTGTTCCGTTTTCATTTTTCTGCATTTTATCTAAATAATTTTCCTGATTTTCTAACAAATTTGGTTCACTTTTTTCCAACGTAATCATTTTCAACGCGTCTGGATTAATTTCTAAATTACATTTTTTCATAAAATCTCTACCCAATACTAGGTCGCTACTCATAGATTCGTCAGGCACAACCATTACATCAAAATAAATTTTTATTGAATTTTTCAAAACATAACATCGTATGTTTCCACAAATTTGTAATGGCACTTGATTTAACCCGCAAAAGTTTTCAAAATTATCATTTAGCTGCACATCCTTAGGCACTTTTGATGTTTTTATAAACGAAATGGCGCTGCCCGAATCTATGAGGCACTTTGTAAATATTGGTTTATGAATATAGTCTCTTAAAAATAATTTAATATATCTTACATAATTGATTACTTCGTCCTTTGGCTTCTTCCTTTGCGGACACTGCGCTATGAGGTGCTCCTTGGCACCACACCCATAACAAGATCCACGAACACGTAAAGGTTTTAGGCAATTCTTCGCCCAATGATTTCTTGAATTACAATTACGGGACTTTGAGTCCTTACCCTGTTTTGCCTCTCGACGAACATCTTACTTGGCAGCCGGACCTCCGCAAATGCTCTTAACAATTGGTTTGGATTGTCGAAACATTGTACAGGCGCTTGTATACGCATGCTCTCCAATGGAATTCCCTCTATGATGAAATCTAGTAGCTCGTCGTCCTCAATATTCACGTGTTGGGCTAGCTTCACCTTATTCTCAAAGTATTTTGAAAATCGCTCGGTATGGAACCAAACGCCATCACCAACTCGTCCAAAAACTTGTCCACTAACTCCAATATACGTTTTGGGTTTCCATGTAGCCATTGTAGTGCATTAATCTTAAGTTTTCCAACGCACAGCAAATGACGTTGATTCTCGCTGAATTCACACAATGCAGACACATTATTTAATTGTACAATCCAATTTTGTACGTCTGGTCCACCATTATATTCCAGCAGCATTTTCTTAGCCATCTGGTAGCCAACATAAGTCCACTTATTAATTTTCTGCTCAGCTACTCTGGTCACATTGTTCTGCTGGTGCATTGCTGTTGCCATCTCTGTTACACGCTCGCGCTCCGACCTCTCTTCGTCTGCTTTTGAAGTATGTTCGTCGCCACTCTCATTTTCGTCGCGTCTATTGCAGTTTCGCATTCGCATGGCGCCGACGCGTGTATCGCTGTCTCGCTCTTGCATGGCGTTGCCGCTTACGACTGCGATATGCAAACTTTCTAGAAGCTTCTTGGCTTCTTTTATTTCGTTGCATAGTCCCTATAACATATGTAACTGTAGTTTCGGTTATTTCGTCATGTTGTTGCTGTAGGATTTGAGACTCCAATTGCCTCATTTGGTGTTCTTCTTGCGGTGACTTTGTACCAACGCCGCTTGTACCTGGAATGGCATCGGGATCTGGTGTTCGAGCTAATGGAAGACCTCCACGTACATCTTCCGGAATTTCCAGTAGTCTGCCTATTAGCTCCGTCTTGGAACCCTTGGTGTCCATTCCCAAAGCCACCAGCCAGTTTTTTAGGCTTGCCGTAGAAATTTTGTTTAAATCTTCCGACATTTTATGGATTTTTGAACCACTTCTGATATTATAGTAGTATTAATAGTGTGTATTTGTTACTTGTTAATTGCTAATTGTTCGTTGCTTTATTTAATTGATCTGATCACTTTGGTTATTGCTTACGAATTGACTCTCTGCTCAGACAGAGTAGTTAGAGAGTTAGATATTGAACCATAAAGAGAGCATCTTTGCTTGCAAGGCCGAGCGAAAGACGCTTTATGAAATCAGAGAGTAAGGAATCAATATCAATAGTTATAACGGTGCTTAAACAGTGGTTGCAATACCACTGTTTTTTATTCTTTGGACACTGGGCCTACTACACCTTGTCCACATATCCCTGAGGCTGGCTCATATAGACGACTTCGTTTAGGTCACTATTAAGATAGGCTGTGCACACATCCATTTGGTGCAGATATAGTTTCAGCTCCGCTGCTATAGCGAGTATGTCGTAACGACACACTGGTGAGAAGGTTTTGGTATAATCGACGCCGTATATCTGTGAGCACCCTTTAGCCACCAGCCGAGACTTATACCGCTCCACGCTTCCATCGCCACTTCGTTTGATAGTATATACCCACTTTGAACCAATCGCTTTTTGTCCCTTGGGTTAATCTACCAGCTTCCATGTCTTATTTGCCAACAGAGCCTCATATTCCTTATCCATAGCAGTCTTCCAGAATGAAGATTGTTTATAAAGGATAATAATATCCCACACAACAAGCAAGCAGCAACACAATCCAACAATTTAAATGAGACATCGGATACAAGATACAGCCGAGACACAAACCAAATGTACGATATTGCTATTGGTCGATCGAACCGATTCATAGCAAATGGTTTACGATCAAACTTGGTCGATCGAGCCACACGCAACCGCTGGCGATTTCGTACAAGCGAGAAGATGCGTGGGAAGCATAATGCAAAAAACCCAATATGCACACACATGCGATGGGCAACCAAGTCCAACATGGCTCGATCGAACCAACTCGAACCTATGACGTACGATCGAACCAAATCGAACCTATGACGTACGATCAAGCATGGCTCGATCGAATCACAGGCAACCGCTGGCAATTTCGTACAAGCGGGAAGTTGCGTAGGAGGCAGAATGCACAATACCAACGGTGTAAGAGTAAATGGAACCAGGCTTGAGGGCATAATGGCATCATCAAATGTCTGTGGCAAATCCAGTTCCTTGACATGTAACTTGTTTACACGCTTATACATTTTCTTGGGACGTCCTGGCTTGCCCGTACGAATCAAACGTGGCCTTCCAGGACAGATCTGTCCTTCCTGCCGTATCTCTTGTTCCGGTTCTTATTCTTCCGGTTGGCCAGCTTCATCATGGCTCTGTCCTAAACTTTCATTATCGAAATCGTCAGCGCTAACAAATTCCTCATTTTCCAGATCATCTTTACTTGATTCGTCCCACCGCTTTTCCAAACCTGTGACTGTGTGTTGCTGGACCTGGAGATTCTAAAATCGAAACAACATCATTCGGATCCTTGAACATTACATCCCGTTTCTCAACGACCTCTCGCTTTTGATACCAGTGAATATCCTACGAGTCGATCTCTTATCTAATGCAACTGCTATTGATCCAAAAATGCGCATAGCCTGAACGTTGCGTTTCCTTCCAGTCCATGCCTCAAGGTGTCATACCAACTAAAGATGCTGTTGGTGATCTGTTTCGAATGTAACACGCTGTCATTATTGCCTCTGCCCAGAGAAACTCCTGCATATCCGCGTTTACAAGCAAACATCTAGCAATCTCGACTAGCGTCCGGTTTGCTCGTTCAGCCACTCCATTCTGTTGAGGGCTATATGGAACCGTCAACTGACGCACAATTCCATGATCCTTTCAGTACCCATCAAAACGCCTGTTGAAGAATTCTCGGCCGTTGTCACTTCTTATTGCCTTCAATTTTTAACCAGTCTGTCTTTCAGCCATCTCTTTGAATTCGACGAATTTCTCGAACACTTCATCCGTCGATTTTAGACAATAAGCAAATATTCCTCTCGACATGTCGTCTATGAATGTCAAGAAATTTGAAGAGCCGCCTAGAGAACGTTGCTTAAAAGGCCCACATACATCGGTATGTACCAATTCTAAAAGATGCTGAGCTCTATGTTCAGACGCTGACGGGAAAGGTTAAATACGAATCTTGCTTGCTTGCATCTTTTCGGAAAAATCCACATTTTCCATGCCAGTCACCATCCTGCGTTTAACAATATTCATTAGACTTGAATAATTCAAATGACCATACCTGTAGTGCCAATCTTCTGCACTTATCAGTTTCGCCTCCAAAGCATCGATTACCTGTCTATATATTATATGTTATATATATTATATATTATATATATATATTATATTATATATTATATATTATATATTATATATTATATATTATATATTATATATTATATATTATATATTATATATTATATATTATATATTATATATTATATATTATATATTATATATTATATATTATATATTATATATTATATATATATATTATATATTATATATTATATATTATATATTATATATTATATATTATATATTATATATTATATATTATATATTATATATTATATATTATATATTATATATTATATATTATATATTATATATTATATATTATATATTATATATTATATATTATATATTATATATTACATATTATATATTACATATTATATATTATATATTATAATAATACATACTATATAGTATATAGTATATATTAGAGGGCGGAAAAGGAAGAAGAAGCATATACAGAGTTACAAAGTATCTTCTATCGATAACTTACAAGCTTAGTTCAATCGATATAGCCAGGGGTAACAAAAAAATATACAGGGCTGCAAAGAGAAACATATGGTATATCCAACGCCCTTCCTCAATATGATTCTGTGTGCCAATTACAATTTTTTTATTAGTTTAAATTCAATAACTTGACACAATTATTATGGTTTTGCTTAGACAAATTTTTCGTTAATATTTCAGCTACCATATCCTTAGTTGATATATAGTCCAGTTCAATCTCACCGCTTGTAACAACTTCTCGAACGAAATGATGTCTGATGTCAATGTGTTTCGATCGAGCATGAAACACAGGATTCTCGGCCAGAGATTGAGCACTAAAATTCTCTCCGAACAATTTCGTAGATGTCCCAGCGTCTCCACATCCAATTTTGATCAACAATCGCCTCAAATGCAAAGCCTCTTTCGCCGCTGAAGACATAGCCATGTATTCTGCCTCTGTTCTGCTCAACGCCACACTGCATTGTTTTTCCGACTTCCAGGAAATAGGACCACCTGCCAAGAAAAACACGTACGCTATGTACGATTTGCGGTTGCTCACATCACCGCCCTAATCTGCGTTAGCGTATCCCGTAAGAGTATCTCCACACGATCGGTAGTGCAACTTTAGATCCTTCGTTGCCGCCAAATACCTCATAACATGCTTAACTGCTGCAACATGTTCACTGTGAGGTTCCTTATTCCTGTATAATTTGATAACTGAATGATAGATATCAAGTCTTGATGATAATGCAAGCCACATCAACTCTCCGATTGCTGACTGATACATTGTCACATCGTATATAACGCATTTCTCGTCTCTGCACGCCACTTGGAATCCAGCATCCAATGGAGTAGCAACAGCTCGACACACTTCCATACCATGTCTTTGAAGCATGCCCTTTATGTACTGAGCCTGATTCATCACGATACTGCCTGTATTATCATTCCGGTCTACTTGCATGCCCAAAAACTCTCGTAACGAACCCTTATCGACGCATTCGAATTTCATCGCAATCTTTGCCTTAATTGCGATCATGTCATCCATCTTTTGGCAAGCTATAAGTAAATCATCTACATATATTAGTACCAAACAAAGTCTACCTTTTATATCCTGCTGATGAAGGCACGGCTCGTCCTTGCAAGAAGTGAATCCAAGATCACATAGCGCTGCATTCAACTTGGCATTCCACTCCCTTCCTGCTTGTTTCAATCCATATATAACTTTACTCAGCCTCAACACCTGTTGTGAATTTGCCTTGTCCACATATCCCTGAGGCTGCCTCATAGACGACTTCGTTTAGGTCACTGTTAAGATAGGCTGTGCAGATATTTGGTGCAGATATAGTTTCAGCTCCGCTGCTATAGCCAGTGTGTCGTTTCGACACACTGGTGAGAAGCTTTCGGTTTAATCGACGCCGTATATCTGTGTGCACCCTTTAGCCACCAGCCGAGACTTATACCGCTCCACGCTTCCATCGCCACTCCGTTTGATAGTATATACCCACTTTGAACCAATCGCTTTTTGTCCCTTGAGTAAATCTACCAGCTTCCATGTATTATTTGCCAACAGAGCCTCATATTCCTTATCCATAGCAGTCTTCCAGAATGAAGATTGTTTACCTTTCATCGCATCATCAAATGTCTGTGGCAAATCCAGTTCTTTGACATGTAACTTGTTTACACGCTTATACATTTTCTTGGGACGTCCTGGCTTGCCCGTACGAATCAAACGTGGCCTTCCAGGACCGATCTATCCTTCCTGCCGTATATCTTGTTCCGGTTCTTATTCTTCCGGTTGGCCAGCTTCATCATCGCTCTGCCCTAAACTCTCATTATCAAAATCGTCAGCGCTAACAAATTCCTCATTTTCCAGATCATCTTTACTTGATTCGTCCCACCGCTTTTCCAAACCTGTGACTGTGTGTGCTGGACCTGGGGATTCTAAAATCGAAACAACATCATTCGGATCCTTGAACATTACATCCCGTTTCTCAACGACCTCTCGCTTTTGATACCAGTGAATATCCTACGAGTCGATCTCTTATCTAATGCAACTGCTATTGATCCAAAAATGCGCATACCCTGAACGTTGCGTTTCCTTCCAGTCCATGCCTCAAGGTGTCATACCAACTAAAGCTGCTGTTGGTGATCTGTTTCGAATGTAACACGCTGTCATTATTGCCTCTGCCCAGAGAAACTCCTGCATATCCGCGTTTACAAGCAAACGTCTAGCCATCTTGACTAGCGTCCGGTTTGCCGGTTTGACAACAAGCAAATATTCGTCTCGACAAGTCGTCTATGAATGTCAAGAACTATGAAGAGCCGCCTAGAGAACGTTGCTTAAAAGGCCCACATACATCGGTATGTACCAATTCTAAAAGATGCTGAGCTCTCCAACCCTGGTAAGTGCTAAACATTTTCTAGTTTCAGCTCACAAAATTCTGTTTGTTTTGTACAAGCACCACACCTCTGCTAACTGCTTTTATGACGTGTTTGTTGGCCAACACAACATCTTTCTCATGCGCAACATAATTCGCAAACATACTGCGCCTGCCACATAAATGAGCCGTTGCTCATTCGCTTCCGTAGGCCTCGTCATGCCTATGGTGTTTCATAAATCCGAATGGATCAACAAGCTGCGCATTTGGACGGACCAGGAATCATATTTCCCCTCCTCTAATTTTTCTATTTGGTAAAAAGAACTCATATTCTACCACGCGCCTTATGCAGTGTGTCTTTCCACACAATTACTTTTCGCCAGCCGCGAAATATCTACTTAAACTTTTAACACAAATCCTCCTGCCCACACTCGCGTGTATCTGGGCCCATGACCTGTTGAGGATCGAGTGGATTATGTTTATAAGTTTATAAGTGTTGATATGGCAATTCTGTGCTGTATCTGTCAGCCCTGTACATGTGGCAACCCTAGTTAAGCTTATGAATAATAAAATGGAGCTCACTCTCATCTAAGCAACCAAACGTAGTTCTACACTTTTCACAAACCAACAGGTTATGGGCCTCAGTGTTAAGTGTATTCACTAAAAAATAGTGTGAAAGTATTGAGTGGTCAAGATTCGTGTATTTTTTCTCGGCATAACGGACATTGCAAGAAAAAAAAATGAGTTCGATGTACAATATTGAAAAGTTGGACGACGCCAACTATGACACGTGGTGCGTACTTGTACGAAGCGTGTTGGTACATCAAGATTTGTGGTCAGTGGTTTCAGGAGAACTTGTGGAACCCAAAACTGATGAAGCGTTTGAAACATGGAAACGTCAAAACGACAAAGCCATGGCGGTGCTGTTTTTGTCAATAAGTGCGCCGCAATTGAACTCCATAAAAAAGTGCGAAAGAGCTAGCGAGATATGGAAAGAACTAGAAAAATTCTATCGACCAACAGGTCCAGTGAGAAAAGTGACCCTGTTTAAGCAGTTATTAAACAAAAGAATGGCTGAAGGTGACAGCGTGCAAAAACACATATTGGAATTTTCAAACATTATTGAAAATTTGTCGGCGATCGGTGTAAGTTTGCCAGAAGAGTTTACCGTAATTTTGTTGCTTGCGAGTTTGTCCATGTCTTATGAGAACTTTGTCGTGGCCTTGGAAGCTCGTGATGAGTTGCCGAGTTTCAGTGCCATAAAATGCAAGCTAGCCGAAGAAAATGAACGACGAAAGACGAACAATCAAAACGATGTTGTACAGGCATTCGCAGCATGCTCTATCGGCGGTGAGAGGGGTAAGCGACGAGACATCAAGTCGGGGGCAGACAGGCGCCGATGCTTTAAATGTGGCCAACCAGGGCATTTCGCGGCAAAATGCGCGATGAAAGAAGAGAATGAAAACAACGCCAATGTGAGAGGCGGGAAAAACAGCGGAAGATGCGAATATTGGAAGAATAAAGAGGGGCAACGATCATTTGCCGGCGTTGCCACTAACAATCGGATGGATATCGATGATTGGGTTATCGATAGTGGCGCCACATCACACATGTGTGCGCACCGTGAGTTATTTAATCAATTTGAACAAAATAATGAAATTATTGAGTTGGCAGGAAATTATTCTATGACGTCACAAGGCAGAGGAACAGTGATTGTACGCAGCAAACTTGGGTACACAATAACGCTCAGAGACGTTTTTTTTGTACCAGGCTTGCAATGCAATTTTATATCAGTGGGAAAAGCGGTTTCAAATGGATGCACCGTACTGTTCAATTCGGGAACTGCCAAAGTTAATGACGATAAGGGCATCAATATATTAATGGCCAAAAAGGTCTGTGGATTGTTTCTGTGTGAAACTAAAAATCAAGAGAGACTGTGTGTTTCCAAAGCCTCCGATGAGCTCGAAAAATGGCATATGCGATATGGTCATTTAAATGTGCAAAGTTTGCGTGAGCGGCAGAACAAAGGAATGGTTCGAGGTTTGACATCAAGCATTACTGGAGAAAATCTAGACTGCATAGATTGCATGAAAAACAAGTGTCATGTAAAGCCGTTTGAAAAATCGCAAACTAGAGCTACGAAGTTGCTGGAATTAATTCATAGTGACGTATGTGGGCCTATGAACAAGGAATCCAATGGCGGGGCCAAATATTTTATGACAATGATTGATGATTTGAGTCGATATATTCATGTCTATCCCATGAAGTATAAGTCAGAAGTGGCCAAAATAATTAAAGAACACGTTACCATGGTGGAGCGACAGACAGGCCAGAAAGTGAAATCCATAAGGAGTGATAATGGAACGGAGTATGTCAATAAAGAGTTAGATGAATATCTGAAGTCCAATGGCATAAAGAGACAGCTCACAGTCCCCTACACTCCACAGCAAAATGGGGTAGCAGAACGCTGCAACCGAACACTCGTGGAGATGGCAAGAGTAATGCTGAATAGTGCAGGTTTAAAAGAAAGCTTCTGGGCAGAGGCAATAGTTTGTGCTACATATCTAAGAAATAGATCGCCAACAAAGTCAGTTGAAGGCAAAACGCCGTTTGAAGTGTTTACTGGATGCGTCGCAGTTGCACTAGAAAAGGGACCAAGGAAAAAGTTCCAGGAAAAGGGAAGAGAGTATATCATGGTCGGATATTCGGAATCTTCAAAAGCGTATCGTTTATACGATAAGAAAACTGGCGATGTCAAAATAAGCAGGGATGTGTATTTCATTGAGAACTGTCAGACAAGGATTAGAGAAAACTTTGAAGTTACAATGGTACTGGATGAAGTAATAGATGAACCCAACAATGTCGTGGAAGATCATGTTTCAACAGAAGACATTAGTTCTGAGGATACAGGTAATGGTAATCTGACAAATTGTGTAGGCGATGAGGCTGCAGATAATGATGTGGAGGTCTATGAGGAACCAAAAAGGGGCCCAGGCAGACCAAGAATAGTCAGAACGGGTCTACGAGGACGACCAACCAAACAATATAATGTTCTGAATGTAATGTTGGCAACTAACGTAGAAGTACCAGAAACAGTGCAAGAAGCACTAACGGGTCAACAAGCAGAGAAATGGAAGATAGCAATGCAAGATGAATATGAATCCTTACTGCGAAACAATACATGGGAACAAGTTAAATTACCAGCTGGTGTGAAACCCATTGGATGCAAATGGATATTTACTCTGAAAGAGAATGCAACTGGAGAAATTGAACGATACAAGGCAAGGCTCGTGGCGAAAGGGTGCAGCCAGAAATATGGAATAGATTATAAAGAGACGTATTCACCGGTGGTGCGCTACGCTACAATACGGATGATCCTTGCAATGGCAGCGGAATATGAACTATACGTTCATCAAATTGATGTATCGACGGCATACTTGAATGGAGATCTTGGAGAAGAGGTCTATATGCAGCAACCGGAGTTTTACGATGACAAATCTGGCGGTGTGCTGAAGCTAAAAAAGTCGTTGTACGGTCTAAAACAAGCTGGCCGAGTTTGGAACACAACGTTGGATGCTGTTCTGAGAAAGTTGGGATATGAGGCATGTGAAAGTGAGCTATGCCTATACACAAGATGTGCACCAGATAAGACAATTGATGTAATCGCCGTATATGTTGATGACTTGCTGCTTGCGTGTTCAGACAAGGGTAAGATGTTAGCTACTAAACGGGCTATCTCTTCTGAATTTCAGGTTGTCGACAAAGGACCGATTACACACTTTCTGGGTCTCGAAATCCAACGTGATGGTGACAAAGGGGCTATACGTCTCAGCCAGAGTATGCATATCAGGAGCCTGATGAAGGAACTGGGCATGGAGATTTGCCGCACGGTATCCACCCCGTTAGAAGCTAATTTCCAGGTTAAGTGCGACAACAAGTCGTGCAAACGCATCGATGCTACGGAGTATCAATCCGTAATAGGCTCTTTGATGTATATTGCGCTATGCTCACGACCAGACATTTTGCACTCGGTGTGCAAATTATCACAGAGGAATAAAGATCCCCATGGCGAGCATCTCGCAGCAGCGAAACAAGTGCTGAGATATCTGAACCAGACGGCAGATATGGCAATAACGTACAGGAAGACCGGCGACCAGATGCAGATTGGGCAGGTGACTCAACTGATAGAAAGTCCTACACTGGATACGCATTTATGTGGGGCGGCTCAGTAATCTCATGGACATCAAGGAAGCAGAAATCTGTGGCTCTAAGCAGTACCGAAGCAGAATATAGGGCGCTTTCCGATGCTGCAAAAGAGGCTATTTATATAAGAAAACTGATAAATGAGATGAAATTGTATTTTAAGCTTGATTGTATAACCTTACATGGCGATAATGTTGGTGCTTTAAATCTTGTAAAAAACCCTGTATATCATGCTAGAAGCAAACATATTGATGTAAAGTACCACCATATAAGAAACTCATTTGAGGAGAACTTTAAGCTAGAATACTGTCCAACAACCGAAATGATTGCTGATATTCTTACTAAGAATCTATGTAAAGTTAATCATTTAAAGTGTACGGCGTTGCTTGGACTAAATAGGTATTAGAACCCTGAATTGAGGGGAAGTGTTGATATGGCAATTCTGTGCTGTATCTGTCAGCCCTGTACATGTGGCAACCCTAGTTAAGCTTATGAATAATAAAATGGAGCTCACTCTCATCTAAGCAACCAAACGTTGTAGTTCTACACTTTTCACAAACCAACAATAAGATTATAAGTTTATATTTATTAAGTGTCCATACACTTACAAGGGTTAAAGACGAAAGAAAGAAGGCCTGAGGAGAACAGAAACAGGAACACGTTAAACTCTGCAGTATCACGATGTACACATGTTGGTTTATTTCATGATAGCTTCACATGGCATGCCATGTGAACGCCCACCCTACCATGATCCTAGGGCCACGTCTGAATTGAGGATCCAAAGCAGGATTCATTTCCTTATTTAATTCATTCTTTATATCTCTTTCGGAAACAAACGAACTTAATATTATTCCAAATTAATGAAGTTAATGCGCGGAGGTACCTAAAGTAGGATTAGTACTAAATTAAAGGTTACTGATTACCGACTTTGTTTTTGGCTATTCAAGCTCATCTTCACATTTTAATTTCGTAAACTAAGTACTGGTCGGATAATAAGTGGAATTTATCCTCAAATTTGAAATGTATCCGATGAAACAATTCGTTTATCAAAAATAATTATCTTACTGGTTGTCCTGAGATTTGGTTGCGAAAACACCAATTTAATTAAATTTACAAAAAAAAAAAAAAATCGAATCAAATCAAACTGATGCCGGGAGAAAAAGGATAAAAATAAAATAAAAATATTGACAATGGCACAAACGCCCAACATATTCAAAGGCTCCACAAACGTATCACCCGAATCATTTAATAATTTTTCTTTTATGGTTTGAATTACAGTTTTATTCCAGCGGCGAAAGATCTTTCGAAGCGGAGGCTGTTAAAAAATAGATAAGATGATTTAAGGTAGTCAGAAGCTTCTGATTCTGTTCGCGAGCACCCGTATTCGATTAAACACATTAACAGTCCTCTCTCTCTCTCTCTGCGAACACACAATTATTGTAATTATAGGTTGTCTAATCAAGTTTTTCCAGTAGGGATTAGTATTTAAAATAGGTTGGAAATGGAGGTCATGAATTCAAAGTCAATTAAATCATATAATTATAACTAGGTGCTTGGTTAGATAAATTAAATACATGCTTGTACACTTTAATGACATTCTCAATGATTTCCCATTGATTTCCACGGGTAAAATCCTTTACTAGTGGCTCATACCACATGGCCGATTCATCCGATTCATCTGTTAGTGGTACTTAGTGCCATAGGTTTGCATGGCCAATAAGAGGCAACCAATGGCCACAGGCGTGGGCTTAAATTTTAATATGTTAGTACTATGGTGAAAGGCTTGTAAATAGGATGCAGCAGTTTTGGCTACGGGCATTGAATTCCATACATCCGGGCCCACCCAATCCTGTAGAGGCTTCCTATACTTTACTATAGTAAAGTAAATACTTGTGAGCCAGATCGAGGTTGAGACCAAAGCCTAATGTGCGTGTTATTAATAATTCAGCCTGGACAAGATCCAGTGGCGACCTGTCAACACTTTTGTCGTTTCTTTACCGCTTTTCCGTCATTTGCCGCCAATTTTTGGTCGATTGAAGCTAATTCTTATTCGATTTACCGCCGTTTTGGCGTAGTTAAACTCCACTCTTTCGTCGTTTTATGTTTATTCCTCTTTTTCACGCTCACTGATCTAACATCATTTGTATGTTGAATCACTCTTTGCTTGCAGGTTGGGGGCTATTTGTAGTAATTTATTTTATTTAATAGGTTTTTTATACCTTACACCCACAGGGTGAAATGGTATATTAAAGTCGCCAAAATGTATGTAACAGGCAGAAGGAAGCTTTTCTGACCCATTAAGTATATATATTCTTGATCAGGATCAACAGCCGAGTCGATCTAGACATGTCCGTCCGTATGAACTCGTCGATCTCAGAGACTGTAAGAGCTAGAGCTACCAAATTTGGTACGTAGACTCGTGTACCCACGGTGGTCAAGTTTATTTCAAATTTTTGCCATGCAATTAGGGAGTGATGTAATCCTCGAATTCATTCAAACTTTCAACCCCGCGCATTGGTTGACATGGGATAGGAAGCGTCCTTTATTTTCCAGGTTGTTTGAATTGATTAATCCTCCTAACAGCAAGGTATGCGATGCTGACAACGGCGACAAACTGTGCTCCTTACAGATTTCCCCTCCTGCGAACCGCTGCGACAGTTCGATGCAATCGCCATTGTGCTGCCTAGCGTGGCTAGAGCACTTCCGCTACCCACCGTTCCGAATAAGGCAAAACAAAATACGCTTAACCTTACGGTCGCTGAACCGAGTTCTCCTGTATATCGCCATCATGAATCCAATTCGCGATTTATAAACGACCACACGTATCTTTGTTTTTTTTCCATATTTTAAGTGTCTTTATAACCCGCTCCAAATCGTGTGTAAAATTCCGCTGTCTGTAAAATAAATATAGATAGTACTAAAACGAAATATCCTGCGCGTTTTAACTTACTTTTTCTTCGTTTACATATAATACACATTTCATACTTTTCATAATTTATTTCCTTATTTTTCCAAATTTTAAGAAATTTTTTAAATTTTAAATTTTTGTACCCTAATACTACTCTATAAAGTACATATGTATATTCTTGATTAGCATGAGAAATTGAGTCGATATAGCCATGTCAGTCTGTCCGTCAGTGCGTACATATGTGTTTGACTCAGCCAACTTAAAAGCTATCGGTATGTAATTTTTGTTTTTTTTGCTTTTTATTACTTGCGTGAGATCATTTATGAAAATATCAGATCTAAAAATTTTAGATCGGATAAATAGAATACAAGTATCAGTCAATATAAATCGGCTCTGCTCAAACTCTGGCGATTAAGCTGCTTTATTTATATAAAGCAACTTAGGTACTTTTTTAAAAAATACCCCAACGGTTTTCTATGTGGCACATATATAATGTTGGTCTTTGCCATTTAAAATATTTTTCCTGCTTGGTGCATGGTATACCAACGTACCTATATGCATAATTTTGATTCCAATCAAAATATCTTTGCAGAACCGTTATGCCGTTTGAATAACTTACATTTCCGGAACGTTGACATATTTGCTACTTTGAAGAATTAAGACTGGAGTGAAAATTCCTATCAATAAAATGTGTGCAAATACAATTTGCTTGGAAGAGTTTAGTGGGAATGTTATCTTGTTCATAACAACATGTCCAATTCACAAAATAAACTAATTTAATTACATTATTGCGTATATCGTTGGTGAAGCTTTAGAAATCGTCAAAGCATTCCAAGTAGTGATATAAATTTCAATAAAAACATCGATGTCTATGTTTATCGATAGTTTTAATGTTGACAATCGATGGTGTTTTAAAATATCAGGCTAATATCTCGATGCATCGCTATATATGCCTGATGACTTTCGGAATTAATAAAGTTCACTGTTTTCTAATATCCAAAAGTTCTCACAATAGTATTTAAAATGAATCTTAAATTAATAAGGTATTAATAAAATATGAAAACCCGCTGGTCTGTTTGCTCATTGTTGGCCTTATCTTTCAAAAATTATTTGAAAAAGTATTTATGGGCTTTACTTTCCGAAATAAAATTTCGTTTACCTGATTTGACTTTGCTCAATTTATTGTATCTAATAACATTTTGTTAGTTGGTGAAAAAAATGCTCTTAAAGTTATAGTTAATTTTATATGTATATATACTTAAAGTAAGGCAATTACTTTTTAAAGACATTTGATTATATGATAACATTTGATAAGTAACAACAATACATCGCTGAACATCGACATCAACGAAAACGTTGAGAAACTTCGCCAAGAGAACTTCGATGTTTTTTTACATCACTAATCCCTAGTCACCGAGGCCTTCCTAAGATGCCAGATGACGCTAAATCGGCGTCACCACCATATGTGGACTGTAGAATTATTTAGTAGATGTTGTTTTATTTATATTTATCTGTAAATATATTATCTCTAGCTTAAAAAATGAAGAAACGAAAACAAAAAACTAATCACCCAGAAGAATCATTTCTATTACTTACTTTTTCGGCTTGTCCCAACTATTTTAGTATGACTGCAAAATCAGACAAAATAAATAATTAAATAATTTTTTAAGAATTAAAAATTAATTAAATCAAAAACATTTGGTAAATTTGTTTTTTCAGTGCAGAACTTTAATCAAATTTGAACTTCCGTTATGTTAAACTTCACAAATTATTTCAGTAAGACCTTTTATTAGTAACATTTCGTTATTTGTTTTTTTCAGTAAAACGTTCAGAATCTATTTGATTTGTAATATTAGTATAATCTTTTACAGAGCATCTTAGAACCTCATCGTTAGTGAGGTCTATATCATAGCTTGGCTCTAAATTGTTGTTGGTAATTATACTTTGTACTAACTTATCAATTGGTGACGAAGGGCGAGTTTCTAAACCTCGGATTCTATTTTCCATATTGACAATATTTAAGGATTTATCAGGATTCTCGACCATATCGACTCCATTACTATTAAAAAAATCGAGTACCCAAGAAACAACGAAAAAGCAAGCTGCGTTCATCGGAAACGCTCTGATTAAAGTAGAATTAAGTCCGCGAAAGAAAAACTGGATACCTTCTTTCTTATAGCCCTTTACTGCGCAGTCTACAAATCCATTATACTTTGCGAGATTTCCCAGCGAATCAGATTGCATATGCGTCTTAATTACATCAATTGGGTAACAGGCTAACCAGGACGCCATTCCAGCGCAGCCTCCAGCTAAAAGCGTATATGGAATGCCAGGTTGTTCCCTCTGTCGCATTATGAATTCATAGGACACAAAGTAGCAAGAAAAACCTTAAACAAAATTTTAAAAAATGTAAAAATATATTATTGAATTATAAATTTAAAACCAATTAAAACATACAGACAAATAACGGGTGATTTTTTAAGCGTTTGGTTTTTAAAATTGAAATGAAACACACAAAATTTGAATATAATTGTTAGATTTTTATTTGAGATGATAAAACAATCTCTGCCAATTACTTTTTAAAAATGACTTCATGGAAATGTTGGCCGCAACTGCGTTTCAAGTGATCAACACGGAAGGTCCAATTTTGCACCACTTTTTACAGCATGTCTAAGGAATTTCGCCAATAACACGACTGATATTGTCTTCCAATGCACCAATTGACGCTGGTTTGTCCTGGTAAACCAATGAATATCCACACAAAAAATAAATAAAATAATAATAATGGTTGAATGTCCAATAAAGTAAAATGTGTGCGAAATTTGTTCACAATTGCCTTTATGGCTTGCTCGGTTGGTCGGTTGTGTCGACCATAATATGGACGTAATTTGCGAAACACATTTTTCACAGAACACGAATTTTGATAATAAATTTCAATGATTTGTAAACGTTGTTCGGGCGTAAGTCTTTTCATGATGAAATGACAAACTAAACTGAGCATTTTTCACTTTCACAGCTGTCATGAACATCATGCGGTTTGTCAGTGTTGCCAACGTGAATAACCAAAAGCGTAAAAAAACACCCGTTATCAATAGTTCGTGATAAGAAAGATTTTAAAATAGAACAAATTTTTAAAAATAGTTTGACATTTCTCAAATTTTTGAGCCTTTGGCTTTCAGAGCATTAAGTCATTAAGATATCCATGTATAGAAATGCTTGAGAAAATGTTCAGCAAGAGAATGCAAGGGACATAATTTAATTTTTTAAATCACTGTTCGTTGCGCATACACCTCTTAGTATTCTTTGGCTTAGGGCAGCGTGGCGCAGGAAGGACAACAAATGAATAATAAAATATAGAATGTAGTATTAAATCATATATCATATATCAGCTGCAGGACGCTCCTGTAATCTGACAAAACGAATCCTTTTTTTTAAAAAGAAAAATGTCAGCTTCGCGACAGGACGTTTTACACTCCCGTAGAGGTGAGCAGATCGACGGCACCAAAGGTGCCATCACTGCCGGGTGCGACTGGTGGATTCGCCCTAGAGGCCATTCGTTAAATGGAAGGTTGTCGTCTTTGAGTACCACAAAATCGCCTGCTGCAAAATTCTTACATGAAAATCGCCATTTATTCGGCTTGTGTAACTTTTTAGAATTCTTTTCACCGAGCACAAAAGTGCGAATTCACGGCATTCAGATACGGTTATACGGTTTATGACTAATGAAGCTTGGTCCTTGATCTCTGTTTCGTGACTAACAACGGGCTGCTGACTATGAAATGGCTCGGAAAGAGCGCCACTTGAGAATTTGAATCTTTAGATTAGTGGATTTGCTAGAGGCTTTAAGGGTACCCGTGCTTTCGTTGTGGTACTGTCGGTCTTGAAGACTGCATAATGTGGCAGATAAAATCTTGTTCTTACTGCTGTCAAATATCACCTGACGCACTTGGCACAAACCCAAATACTTTTTGATACGGACGTAGTCAGTTTTGTCTGGAATATGGAGACGACGTTCGTTTTTTAAATTGATCCATCGCACCTGGTTTGGAATGACCGATATTGATGTTGCTCGGTTCTCGAAACGGAAGTGAGACCATATATCTCCCCGAATCATTTCTCCCTGTGATCCTCTGAAAATTGACCAATCAGAATTAGTCGGAATGATCTACCAGTTTGACCAGGAGATCCTCCGCATCCCAAATCCTTGTGAGAAGAGTTACGAGAGGACCCTCTTTGAAAAAGCGCCACATGCACTCACATGCGACTCTTGCATCGGGCCTGACATGACCCAGCCGAATCTCGTCTTTTGCAGACAGAAGTCACTTTATGTGCCGGATGACGCTGGTATAACGATGATACCAAGAAGCAAAGTGGTATTTGCCTGTATTCTGAAGGAGGGATGCATCTGTATTTGAACTGGAGGTCCAGGCGAAGACCGAATGCTTATATGACAAACCTTCGAGGTTTTATTGACCTTTCCGTTAATGCCTGCTACTTCGGCCCTGACAGTTTGGAATGGCAACTTCATCAGCCGGAGCATTCTTTCAGAAATAAAGTTGGCTTCGAATGCCGTGTCTAATAAAACTCGTGAAGTACCCTTGTGTCAGATGTCCGTGGTGAATGTACCCAGTAATAATTTATCTCGCGAGGACTTAGCCTCAGATACGTCCGTACGTATCATAATGTGGCAGATAAAATCTTGTTCTTACTGCTGTCAAATATCACATGACGTACATGGCATAAACCCAAATACTCTTTGATGCGGACGTCTCGACGTAGTCAGTTTTGTCTGGAATATTTTTTGAGAGATGACGTATAGTACGTAATATACTGTAAAACCTGGGTTGCGCTGGGACCAGCGTAGGATTATTCTCTGTTAGGGTTCAGTTATAGTGACTCGGACAATCTTTTACTTGATGCCGCCCTGCGAAACAGTTGGCCTGAAACACTTTAAAATTAAAACACAAGCACAAGTGGGCAAGCCCATGGTAGAAAAATATTTAAAATTTTAATTTAACATTTTCGTCAACTTGACCTTTAGCATATACACCCTACAGAGTACCTGCAAACCTAGGGTCAATAGCACAAGTAGTTCTTGTGTAGGTCTTCTGCACAAAAGCTTGCTGCTGTACTTGTATATAGCCATTAAGTGGCACTTAAACATGCTCGTACTTATGCTGCAATTGGTGGCAGAATTTTTCGTCGAAACATTTTTAAATTGGAACATTGATTATGAAACATAGATGTAAGACTTTACATGTATGGAGTGTTTGATTAAATAGAAAAATGTACAAATTTGATGTAATCAATATGTGGAAGTATATGGTAACATATATGATATGCATATTTGTATGTATAGTTTTATGTAATATATGTTATATGGATATGTATTGTAACGATCCTTTTTCGAGCTTCGTGGTATTTAATTATAATATCTTTTGGGCTAGGTTCGGCACAACAAATTTATTTTTGTTTGTTTTGGTGAAATCAGAAACTCGTTTGTGTTTTCAACAGTTTAATATGTGTTTATTTGTATTATTGGTAAGCTCGGCTAGGTATGACGGTTTCTCTAAGGAAGTTTAGAGCGTGGCCAGCGTTGGTAAGTTAATACGAGTCCCTCGTCGCTTGCTCTGGTTTCCCCTTGCTCCTGTAGTCGACACTGGTTACTACTTCGAATATGTAGATCCTGGTATTTCGGCAGTAGGATTTATGCCTGCCAATGACTTTGGATAGTCCTGGAGCCGCTTGGCTTTTCTCACTTATGTGCTTGCTTGGGTACGGTGTTTATCGTCCTATTCTAAGGACTTAATCTTGTCTAGTGAACTTGACCGGTTACTCGTAAGGCCTTCTCAGTTCCTAGATTTCTCTTGATCCTTTTCTCAGGATTTGTATTCGCTTGGTAAGTTTTCAAGCTCACTCGTAAGACCTTAAGAAACTTGTTACTTGATCACGACTAGATGACTTGATGCCTTCTCTCGATTTGTGCGGCCTTTATATAGGACGATCCCCTGGTACTTTTCCATCGGCCCTTTGCTTTCACCCACGCATCTACTTGTTGCTATGCGTGGTAGAAATCCCACACATCCTTGGCGTAGATGTGTCCACTTTCTCTGTGGCTGCGCGCCCATTTGCTCCTTGTCCTTGTCTCTCTCCCTTGCCTGCATAGCGCTTGGTTGCTATGCCGGCTTCCGTCGCATTCTATCATTGGCGGCGCCTTCCTATTGGCCCAGCTTCTAATCGTGGATTCTTGATGCTTTCGTCACTCTGCCGGCGCTGCCGTCGCCCGTCGCTCACCACGATCCACTCGTCATACCAAGCTTTGTTCAATCCTCCCACACTAGACTGGAACATACATACATATTTGCTATATTCAACTTAATCTATTCTTTTAAAATAATAAATCTACTTAAATAATTTGGTGATTGATTTCATACATATCGTATTCTAATACGCGTATCTATCCATCGCATAGTGGCCTCACCATGGCTCACCCTCTTTCTTCGGCTTGTATATTCCCCTCACAAGCCCACAAGCCGTTGTCGCACTCGCATTTATTCTTCCCTCCTACTCCACGATTCGCAAGCACAGCCCTCACTTGATTTTGTTTCGGCACCACATGCCCCTTCGCACCCGTCTCATGGGCTTGCTTGGCCCTCACTTTTGCTCTCTTTTGTTCGTCGGGTTTCGGTTTCAAACGATCTATTTGCTTTTGGTCTTCGCATGCGTAGCGCAGGCAGAGAGCACTTGCATTAACCACCGGTCCCCTTTCTTGCGGTTATACACGCATAGCGTACGTGTGGCGTGTGTGTATGCTCTCCCATATATTGCTCCATAAGCCACACGAACGCTAGCCTAGTGCACGCCTTCTATTATTGTTTCTCTCGCTATGTGCTCTTGCTTTTTATTATTAGGAAAATGCCCTCTTTAGGTTCATGATTATGCCCTCCAGCCTTGTTTCATTCGCGCTTGTGTAGCCGATTTCATGTGTTACGCCTCCTACGCATCTTCCCGCTTGTACGAAAATCGTCAGCGGTTGCGTGTGGTTTGATCGGCCATAATTGAGTTTGATCGTAAATCACTTGTCTGTGTTTGGTTCTATCGACTAGCGCTATGCTTGGTCGTATGTCGTAACCTTTGATCGTAGATCCGACGGTTTGCGTCTTGTCTGTATCTTGCATCCATCATATCGTAGTGAGCTGGATAATGTTCATTGTTTATAGCTTGTTTTGTTGTGTGGTACATTATTTTTACATATAATGTTCCTCACACTCCCCTGCCCTTCGGGAGGGATTTGGCCTCCTCCCCTGTCCCTTGTACCTTGTGCATTTTCAGTTTGTTTTGTTTTATTTTTCAAGCATTATTTTTTTCTTTTTTTTTGATAGTTCTTTGTGTGGGTTGCTTTCGTTCTCGCTTGTTATCTTTTTCTCTCTCTCTTCTTTTTTTTATAGAGATTCAGCTTGCATCTTTTAATGGCCATTTGGCATCTTTTCGCGTTGGCGATTACTGAATATCTTTTCGTTCATTCTGGTAGATTAGGGCATGTTTTCATTAATTTCCTTTTTCTTTTTACATGACCCGTTCCGCATCTTTTCTTATTGACTAATTCTACCCTATCTTATTATCTATTATTATTATTTTTTTTCTTATATATTTTTCTCCTTAAATACCTAACTTCCCCCTGCGCTATCCTAATCCTATATCTAATTCTCCCCGCCCATACTATCCACACCCTTCTTGGCCCTTCCTGCTGTGCCATTTGCCCCGCAATTTCTGACACCACCTCCGGCCACTCCCTTGGCTCCACCGCCTCATAACGCTCGTGCCCATTTGGCACTGGGTATGACACTTGTCGTGACTACGGCGGCCTCGCTACATCATTGTGCCCCGCGGGTGCAGACATTTGTCTGAGCACTGCTAGCCTCAGCAACACCCACGGGCACTCCTGGTACTCCATCTGTGTTGCTGCTCTTGTTGTTGTTGCTGTTGCAGCTGTTGCTGTTGAAGTTGTTGTTGTTGTCGCTGCTGTTGTTGTTGCTGTTGTTGTTGCTGCTCCCTCTCCCTCTCCCAATAATTCTCTCTCTGCCTCCCCTTGCTGCCGGATTTGATTTTGCCACCAACTCATCCACTGGTGGTTGACCACCTGCGCCTCTTCGCCCGCCTAATCTTCACTCTCCGGCTTGTCTGGATGATGTTTTATTTTTGTGCTACACATTTGTTCGTCAACACAAAGGCAGGGTTGCATTGGCACTGAATCAAATCTTGATCAAAATAACTGAGAAATTGATTGAGATTGAAGCCTGGTTGTCCCTTTTTGATCTGCGGGCTTTCGTCATGCAATGCGGGTGCTGTATAATTGCATTGAATTTTGAGCTGTTCATACTGGATTCAATGGGTTCAAAGACATTTTTTTTGCCAATAGCTTCTCAAACTCGGGTAGCGATATTTCGACATATAATATTGTTTATATTTTTTCGTTTGAGTCTTCTATTATTTCATCCGGCAATGAAGATTCGCTTGACAACATTGTTCACAAGCAATTGCATAGATCGTTGTCGCCATATAATTTTACTCAGCTCTTTTGCTACTGATTTAATACAATTTTAATCAACTAATCACATACTATATAATAACTTATAACAATGTTGCTTTCTTACCAGTAACAAATGTGAAAGCCACTATATACCGTCAATAGTTGGTAGTGGCGATTGTGATATTTTAAGAGATGTCCTGATAGCTTCAGCATCCTATTCAGCATTATGATGCAAACTTTCTTCATCATTGCAAGCGTGCTAGCGTCCTCAGCAGCCATAAAAGTTTCCACCCCATTTAATTGATCTTCCTCTCTTTACTTAACTGAGTATCGGACACTTTTCCATCTAAAGAAACTGAATCAAACAAGCCTAACAACTGGTCATCAGTTAAATCGGAAAATTTAAGTCGAAGCCGGTTTGCCATCTTTATGTCTTAATTTGCCAGTTTTTATTATTTTTATCCATAGAATGAAAAAATGAAGTAAGTAAGTCGTCTCGCCGACTTAGGTATACCATACACCAGTAAAACAAATATTTCAAATTTATTAAACCAATGCATTTTCACATGCTTTTTATTACAAGCATATCTTATATCTCCCTCACTCAAGTATACGAGCACCCTAGCGCCCCCACCAGCCAACGGCCAACTACGGCCTTAAGGAAAAACGTTTATATGCATAACTTGGTTGTTTTTTGTCCGATTTTGATCAAATTTGGTGTTTTGCTGGGTATTAGTATCAAATTCAAGTGTGCCAAAATTGATTACAAAAGGTAGAAAATTACGTGAGATAATCGAGTTTTCCCAAATTACGGGGGCGGAAAGGGGCGTGGCAAAATCGTTGCATATACAATATATGCGCATTTATTAAGCAAATACACATACAAAATTTGGTGTCTCTAGCTATTATAGTCTTTAAGAAAATCAAATTTGTTTAAATTTCGTGGGCGGAGGGGGCGTGGCAAATTTTTTTGCAATAAATTTGTGCGCGCTTACTAAAGGATTAATCATACTAAATTTGATGTCTTTAGCTATTGTAGTCTTTAAGAAAATCAAATGTGTTTAAATTTCGTGGGCGGAGGGGGCGTGGCAAAAATTTGAAATAAACTTGACCACCGTAGGTAATACACGAGTCTACGTACCAAATTTGGTGACTCTAGCTCTTATAGTCTCTGAGATCTACGTGTTCATACGGACAGACGGACGGACGGACGGACGGACGGACATGTCTATATCGACTCGGCTGTTGATACTGATCAAGAATATATATACTTTATGGGGTCGGAAAAGCTTCCTTCTGCCTGTTACATACATTTTGGCGACTTTAATATACCATTTCACCCTATGGGTGTATGGTATAAAAATTGCTTGCAGCCCCAAAAGTGTCTCAAGACACCTTTTCTTAGAAGATTCACTAATTTTTATTCACTTACAAATATATTACTGCCTTGTGCAGTCACTACTTTTTAATGATGATATAATTTGCAATTTCAAATTAGTGAGTTTATTACAAATATTACAGACTGTGCCAAATTTGGTCAGGATCGGGTTACTATATCAAAAAAAAAAATTAATTGGAATCAGATGAATCCGAGTCACTAAGACATTCGTTACAGCTATTTAGCAATCCTAAAACGGTTTTGTCCGAATGCATTTTTTTAAAAGTGGCTTTTGTTGTTTTGGAGAGAGTCGTTATAAGAGGATCTGATGAAACAAGTAGTCCATTCATAACATCTTCCATTGTATTGCACCTCTTGTCCATACGGGAATGGTTTAATCGTATGTATATTCCTAAAATCCTTATTCCTGGCTTCAAGTGCTTCTTCGGACAATATACCAATAGGAAGTCCCACATTGTTGATAATGTCCGCTCCATGTATTAAAACTTTGTGTACAGATGGCATGAAAACCATGGATATTTGTCGACATACATTTCAGCTGTTTCCATGGCATATGAGCTGAATAAATCAGTATTGACTTGGTATCCACAAGCCATTACCCTTAGTATAACACTAAACCTATATATTAGACCTTCGTCAACTCCAGTAATGCCGGCTACTAAATTTGGTTGGCTAAAAAACCGTGGTGGTATTTCCATTGTTCGTATTGCCACCGTGGTGGTATTTCCATTGTTCGTATTGCCACCATTTGATTTTTAAGCTGGAATTGGATTTCAGATTTTCTTGCTTCTACCTTTGCCTTATCTTCACCTCGAGCTTGCCATTTTTTTATTGGGAGTCTGTAGGCAATATGTAGAACGCATTCAAAAAATCGTTTCCACGCATATTATGTTGATAAACCATATTTGAAGAAATCTGCATCAATTGTATAACTTTTTACCAAACTAATATATATTCATATTTTTTGGCACGGCTCTACAAATTCCACATATCATGGTAGGTGCTTCTGCAAGGACGGTAAATGTTTTGCCATCCAACATGGTCATTTGAAATTCGTACATACTTCTTAATTACCAATTTGGTAGTTGTTGGTTAAATTTTTTCTACTTGGTTTTTTACATGGTCGCTTTCTGATCTAATTAATTTGTTTGATTCCTTATGGCAAATTAGTTTTAAAGGCTGACAATAGCGAGTCGAGGAAGGCCTTGGGTTTTTCCATAAAACTTTTGATCCAAGCTGAATTTGTAATGGTACAAGGCAAACTGCAAAAAGGTGCTGATCGAGCATATTGGTTTCAGCATTTTCAAACTTTTGTCGGTATATTGCGAGTCCTGCTTCCATCACAGCCCCATTGAAGTACTGCAGTTTTTTTTTTATTATTATTTTCCAATCATTGATTATCAAAACCTGGGGAGTTTGCCTGTATAATTCAACTAACGGTATGGTCAACTAAACTTTGCAAAGTTGTCTCAGCTGAATAGTCTGAATATTTCAAGTTGGTCGGATAGCACATAACCTTAGTTGAGTGAAACCTTTAGTAGCTCGGATATATATCAGCATTCCTCTCCTTAGCACTATATCGCATTAGCTTGTATGTATGCTTCGTGTAGCCTACATCCGTGTAGAGCCAAAGCTTCTTCAGGTGATTACGGATTTGGCAATTGTGCTTGTGCGTCCAATGGCTTTTTAATTTTTTGTCCAGCCGTGTCATTCGCATTAAGCTCTGTAACGATTTTTGATGCTGTTCGCATTCCGGATTTATACAGACCAGTGCTTGTTGCCACCATCAGCTTATCGCACGTGGTTTTCTTTACAAGGCTTGACACTTTTCTGGTCTGTACAGCAGAGATCACCGAAATCCTTCTTGGGTCGACCCGTGTGTGAACTAGACGTCATATTATACAAAAAAAGCGAATAATCAATCCATTTCTGATTTTTTTTTTTTTTTTTGAGGACTGATTTGTTGTAATGGCATGCCTTCCATTTTTCTGTAAGCCTGCTTATAAAGTTTGTTATTTTTTTGGTGATTTCCTCGATTTTCTCTTTTCCATCTATTTGGAAGGAGTCGTATATCATACCTCTGCATAAAAATGGCAAAAAGTCCGAAGCCTCTAACTATAGAGGTATCTCAAAATTGTCCGCTATTCCGAAAGCTTTTGAGAAAATTATAACTTCTCAATTGCAACATTTTTGCAGTTCTATTATTTCGCCATCCCAACATGGGTTTGTGAAACGTAGATCTACAACCACTAACCTTTTAGAATTTACATCAATAATTATTAAGGGGTTCAAAAATAGTAAACAATCTGATGTTATATACACTGACTTCAGCAAAGCCTTTGATTCCGTTAATCATACCCTATTACTTTCTAAGCTGAGCGACATTGGGTTTCCACACCTTTTCCTCTCTTGGGTTCGAGAATATTTAACAAATAGAAAACAGAAGGTACTTTTAAGTCTTCTTTTTCCGATTCCATTCCTGTGACTTCTGGTGTACCTCAAGGTAGTCATCTTGGCCCTCTGCTTTTTACACTATTCATTAACGATCTTCCATCAGTCATTGTTCATTCGCATGTGCTTATGTATGCTGACGATGTCAAGCTTTGTCTTACTTATAAAGATACAGATTCATTTAGTCGGCTACAAGCTGATCTTAATAATTTTCAATCCTGGTGCCAGTTTAATCTACTAAATCTTAACACTACCAAATGTAAGGTAATGACTTTTTTTCGTAACTCTCCTCAACTGGTCACTTATTTTCTAAACAATAGTCCTTTAGAACGTCTAAATAATATGAATGATTTGGGCGTACTTATGGACCATAAGTTAAATTTTAACACCCATATTTCCACCACGGTCGCAAAGGCCATGAGTGTCCTAGGTTTCATTAAAAGATGGTCAAAAGAATTTGATGACCCCTATACAACTAAAGTTCTTTTTTACTTCGCTTGTCCGTCCTATTTTAGAGTATGGATCTTGCATTTGGTCACCTCAATATGAGTCGCACCAGATTAGACTTGAATCCGTTCAAAAGCAGTTCTTGCTATTTGCTCTTCGTGGCTTAAGCTGGGATCGCAATGTCAATTTGCCTTCGTATTCTAGTAGACTTCTCTTGATTAACCTTCCTTCCCTAACTAACCGTAGAATTATGCTTGGTGTTATTTTTATGCACAAGCTCCTAATTGGTGATATCGACTCGCCTGAGTTATTAGCTCAGGTAAATCTATCGGTACCATGTAGACGGAGTAGACATCCTTTGATCCCTTTATCCCTTAGTCGTTGTTCTTCTAACTATGCCCTGCATGAACCTTTTAGGGTCCTCTGCTCTGATTACAACCTTCTATTCCCTGTAATTGGCTCAGAGCTTTCTATTAATATGATTAAAACTTCTATCCTATCCCATTTAGTTAATAGATAGCTATAGTATTTTTTAGTTATTTGTTTGTCTGTTTATTCTATTGTGTATTTGTCCACGCGATTCGTGCCGTGCGTTATACGGCTGCACCCCTCGGTCGGTCGGGTGGGAGGTGGGCAGCTATCTGCTTGGGCTCGCGCGTAACAGGCTTTGTCCTGGTGTCGTAGGGGCCACTTGAACGTACTGCGCATAGTATCGTCAACGTCCGCTAAAAGGTTTTTGTTTTTTTAAAATTGTACCAAATATAAGTTCTTTTAAAGCAATACATTTTTTTGTGGCGAGATTTTCGCCAAGCCAAGTGCTATACAGCATGCGCTTTAGGACCGACATAGCACATAAAAAGTGTAATAAGCTTAGCAGATGGTCGTAGATGGCTAGCATTTTGAACACGTAAAAATCACAAAGACTAACACGATTCAAAATGCTAATATTAGCTTGAATAAGATTGAATAAAGTAAGTTATAGTTTAGAGATGTTAGTATAAGGCCCAAAACCGTACTTGTTAAAACAACATACTTCAAACACATTTATTTTGCTACACATGAATAGACAGGTCACAAACATATATTTTTTATTTAATACTTACCTTTTCTAGATGGAAACAAAAGTAATTGGGTCATTTTGTTTTAATTTGTTTAAGTTGAAGATCAACCAAGAAAGATCAAAAAGTGCAACGAAATATTTGCATGCCACGTGCTGAACATCTGTTCACTTTGAAAGCTCGCATCTGATAAGGGGTGCATTGATAAGCTCTCCCGAAAGCTTTCTAAGCTTTTACGAGTAATGTCAATTAGGATAAATAACAAAACTAACGAGTTTTTAAAAAGTTAATATTGACTTATGTCCCGCTAGACTGCTCAATTGGCCCACTGTGCATAGGAACGATCGGTTGAAAACAGTGACTTTTGTCAATAACTTCGTTATTTATGACGCGAGTGCTTTCAAATTAATCATGTGTTAGATTAATATATCTGTTAATGACTATAAAGATCTTGTCACTATATCGTGGAAAACAGTGCTTTGATCAATAACTTCGTTATTTCCGATACTAAGATTGCCACTCTTTCGCAGACATTAGACTTTTTTAGATAAAATACACTTTGATAGCTATGGGTAGGGAAAGAGTTACCAAAACGGTTGTAAGGGTATCCAAACCTCGACGCGGCCGAAGTAAGCCCCGGCCCTCTGGTTTTTAAATTAACGTAAATTTTGGTTATCTAAAAAAATTTAAATGAATTATTAGTTTCAGTAACGTAATTTTAATTTGTATATTCGCTTAAGTAAAATCAGTTTTCCCTTGGTAGAATACCAAATGGGTATGTAATGCGTCGAGATTGGCTTTGTTGCATTTCATTTATCTAATACCTAAATTATACAGCGAATCCCTGCAGCCTCAATGGGCCCAAAAGTAGCACCGTTGGATAAATCGTGAGTTAACATACATATGTGAATACTACAAATATTTGTTTCATTGCCAACTGGCACACGCGGCCACCTAATCTAAATCCTTTTTTTTTTTTTTTAATTATTATGAATTTTTGAATCTATATTTGTTCTCATTATCGTATCTAAATTTATGTGGCTATAACTTTTTGCATTTCTTTGGTTTGTAATTTTTTAAAAAATTAAGTCGTGAAAACACTTTTTTTTTGGAATTAAACTCATAACTTGAAATTTCGTCATGCTAAATCCATGAACATTAATAGTATCCTGATCTGGTTCAACATTTTGTTTTTGCATCTTTATACCCTTGCAAAAATAGAATATTAATTTTAGTCAGAAGTGTGCAACACAGAGAAGGAAGCATCTCCGGCCATATAAAGTATGTAAATTTTTGTTCAGCACGACGAAAAGTGTTCAATAGCAATGTCCGTCCATCCCTCAGTCTGTCTGTCCGTCTGTCCGTCCGTCTGGATCAACACAAACTACTCCTAGACCTTTTGAGCTACAGAGTTGAAATTTCGCATGTAGGCTTGTATATACTGCAGTGGTTGTATATTTCAGCCGAATCGGACCATATACCTCCCATACAAACGGCAAAGACCCGAACAGTGACTTTTCTCAATAACGTCGGCTATTTCTAAGCTTTTGTCGTAAAATTTAATCTTAGTGAGTTTATTCTACATATAAAAAACTATGCCAAATTTGATAAATATCAGGTGACTATATCATATTGCTCCCATAGGAACGATCGATGGAAAACAGTGACTTTGATCAATATCTTCGTTATTTCCTATGCTTAGATTGTAGGACGTTCTTTCGCAAATATTAGCCTTTTTAGATAAAACGTTTTTCCACTTTGACGCGGTCTAAGTTAGCCCCGGTCCTCTGGTTTTAGTTTCTGACAATGCTGTTATGATGAGAAGACGAACACGTCAGTGTCGTTTGATGGTAAAATTGAGATTGAAATTTATTCAAAAATTATTCTTTAGCGTAATCTTTTATTTATGTGAATATATGCAAGTTACGAGCCTTAAGTACGAGTCTGGTCTATGGATACGAGTCTGGTTCACTGTTTACCATAAAACTAATTACACAGAAGCATCGATTTAAAAGCTTATGCTATGCTTACTCTAGGTATTTATTTATCTATTTTATTTATTTATTTATTTACGTCAACTAACGCAGCAGTCGACAAAAAAGCTTAAGCTAAAATACAGATAATAATTACTTCAAGAAGGTAGCCTAGCTTTATACACAACTAAACATCCCCGACCCGGTGGAGGTGTTTTATTTGCAACAAGGTGCTAGCTATGCCTCTATTCACAGCCAATGTGTTGCAGCCAATGCAAGTCCAGAATATTTTCAGTGGTTACACTGTAGAAAATTTAAAAGTATAGCGCGAAGAGCAGTGATAGAAAGATGAGGAGAAATAAGGTGAGAAAGGTTGTTAAAAGATTGGCAAAGAACACGAAAAGGTTCGTGAAGAGAGTAGTTAGTCAGACATCTACTACTACACATCATCACCAGACTGTACGCACCGTGGACCGAAGCCGCCGAGTTCTTTCATTCCACTTCCACTCAATGAGTTCTTCCATTTCGGTTGACAAAACTGACTGGAATGAATGGATACGATACTTCGCATATTGTTTGAATATAATACCCTCTATGGTACATGATTATTGTCCATATGAATTGGTATTTGATAAAACATTAAATTTACCTATACAATTTAATAGTAGGATAAACCCAATTTATAAAATAGAAGATTATGCCAAGGAATTAAAATTTAGATTAGATTAAAATAGAATAGAATATAAAAGAGACATGATATGATAGAAAAATAAAAGATATCGATTTAGAAATAGGCAATAAAGTTTTATTAAGAAATTATACAGGCTATTAGCTGGAACCTAAGTATTTGGTCCATATGCAATAGAAGCAATAGAAGATAGAAATAACATTTTCAATAAAGATAAAAAGAATAAAAAACAAAAGTAGATAAAGGTTAAGGATTAAAATACTCAAAAAAATATATATTTATAACACCCAATTTTCCATATTTTATGATACTATATATACATATATAAAAAAAATAATAATTGTTTATTTTTGCGACCTTTTGATTGTTAGTTGTGTGTTTTTTGCCGGGTCGAGGTCAAATTGTTGGGTGAATAAAAACAAAAATAAAACAGTTTGTTTTTATGTTCTTCTCTGATACATTTCGACCACTCATCGGTGGTCTTCAGGGCAACTATAAAAACATTTAATTGTGATTAACTTTAACATTACTTGAACAACAAGAAACACCTACTTATTTTTACAGGTCCGCACACTGTGATATGGAGCTACACACTGACTTGTCCCTAATAAATGCCTGTATAAATGCGCGCAGTTGTCTGTATCTACCTTATAATTAAGTCTTATATTTGTCGGGGTATTTATTATGTGCAGCATCTCCAAAGTGTAACGTTTCTTGTAATGTTATTCTTGGTCTATTATGTTTCGTCAAAATTTGGGGAATGTCCACTGGCGGCACAGTGGGAAATAAGTGTCGTTTTTTGTACAATGGAGTGTTGACGAAGTTTATAGTCATATCTATGTTGTGATAGTCTAGTTTCTAGCCTCGATTTGGTTGTCCCTATATATATTTTATCACAGTTTCTTCATTGGTCCCGCTATACGGTATTTTTTTTTTTTACAGACTACGTTACTCTTGTTCATTGTATTAATATTGCTTTTTGTACTCCGTAACGTGTTATTGCGTTTATGTACTATCTGTATTTGTTCTGTGTCATAGCAATCCGAGTTTGCTAATCTTCCGACAATTGTGGGACATATGTGACGGACATAAAGTGTTTTTTCCAAACCTCTTTATTGGGTTTCTTATTGTGAGATTTTAGTAAAGTCCTTATGGTGTGGTTTGGAAAATCATTATCCTTTAAAATTCGTCTTATTTCTTCCTTCGTTTCTTCATGAAAAATTGGGTCCGATATGTTGAGCATCCGTTGTATACAACCTCTTGCTGTATTTATTATCATCGAATTCGGATGTTTGGAGTTGAAGTTGATGATTCGTCCTGATGCTGATGGTTATTTATACCATTATAATTTTAGCTCGTTTCCTCGTCTGTGTATTGATGAGTCTAGATATGTCAATTTGTTGTCATTTTCCAACTCTATTGTGAACTTTATGTTTCGGTCAAATGAACTTATGTTGTCAAGTGTGTTTTTGATCTCGTCTTCTTATGGCAAAAAGGCCATCTATATATTTCGTCATAATGCTAGGTGGTCGTTGAAGTGTTTTCATTATTTTCTCTAGTAGTTCTTCCATAATTATGTCGGCTATTATTGCTGACGCTGGAGACCATTGGCATTCCTTTCAGTTGCGTGTATATGTTGTCCTTGTATTTAAAATATCTGTTCTCTTGTATACAAAAACGTACTATTTCTATGAATGTTAGTCTTGGAATGTTTGTGTACGCTTTTATCTTAATCCATTTTTCCCTGGTAGTGTCAAGTGGCAATTCTATTGGAATACTTGGAAAAAGTGATACTACGTCAAATGATATAAATTTTTCGTAAGACAGTCTGCCATTCCGCAGCTCCATGGGCTGCCTGCGGCTCTGGCGTGATGGATCTCTGCAGTGTACCTAGCTCCGGATCGCCGAGTGTGGTGTTCTGCGCCATTGCTTGCTGTCGCTTTGGAGGGCTATTGCGTGGGCAATCGAGTCCCCTCTCTGGCGTTTGGGGGTGTTTCCTGTCACATCCTCATTTTTCGCGTCGTTTCTCATATTTCTAGCGTTCAAAGGCGACGTTTGGGTGGCGATTCCGCTCTTTGCCGCCTTTACTAGCGATTCGCTGCCGATCGTTATGTGGCATAATAGCATAATATTCATGTAGCTCCTTTATTCGCGCTATTGCGTTCTTAGTGCCGAGATTTATTTGGTGTACGGGTTTTTGCCATCATCTCCTTTATTAAACATATTGTCCATTTCCCATATGAGCGAGCCCAGCTCGTCTACCGGGCGACTGGGAGCCATTACCGGTGTTCCAGCACTTCCTGATCTGTCCTCCACTTGAATGGCCTTGCAAGGCAGCGACCGCATAATTTTTGGCCCCTGAGCAAAAGCGGCATCAAAGCATTGCGCATCTTGCGCCAATGCGTCATCGCAGCGAGCTTGGTGGTCCATTGACAGGACAAAACGCTCCATCTCTCAAAAAAGAAAATTTGGTGCCAGGTCCTCTGTTCAATTTGAATTTTTTAAATTCGCGGAAAGAGTGGCGCTTTTTCCCGGTTCAAGAGAGACTGCAAGTTGGCGCCACCTGCCATCATTTCACCATGATGACGTCCGGCCTTTTCTTTTTAACGCGTCTTGGCTTGCTTTTGACCTTTTGCCATTTCCCTCCAACGGTGCTGGTTGACAGTGGAGATTCTGCTGCTGCTGGTCTTTGTGATGCTGCTGTTGCTGGGAATCCGATTCCTTGGGGTCCGCTCCTGAATTGGTGCCTTGTTTTTCTTCCTCATATCGTTCTTCTTCGGCACCGAACGGTCTTCCACGCTGGTTTCCTTCTTTTCCGTATCCTCGTTGGTTGTTTTGCGCATGCAAGGCTTGGTCCAACCTTCACCGGATGTTCCTCCATCTGCTCCAGTACCTGTAGATGAACTGATTTCATCTTAAGGTGTGCCTCCTTCATCCATTGGGTTGTGTTGCGCGTCGGAGGGGCCTTCTTGTTGACTGAGCCATCTATAATCTCGTCTAGACTTTTACCCAGTTCGGCCATCAGCGTGCTAAGTGAGGTTCCACTTTCGAAATTCCAAGGGCTTGCTTCCCTTGCCTGTTTGGGTGTCTCGTCTCCACAGCCAGGTTAAACAAGTAATCCTAGAACGGCTGGTGGGACCGAGTAAAGAGCCTGTCGTGCCGTCCTGACGATTTTGCTTCCTTTGGCGAAAGGATTTGCTCCGTTTGTGTGCGGTCCATGCTTTTTTCTGCTGCTGCTGTTGTTGTTGCTGCTTGTACCTAAGTCCGCTCTATCGTCCAAGTGTGCCACCGATGCAGTAGTTTTCTTGTTTGATATTATGGATGTTGGGGCCTCCAGAATCAGTACCCCGGCAGTGGTTTGATTCGAGGGTGGATTTCCACTTTTGTGGCTGCCACCTGGAATAATAACGTTTTTTCCAGCATTATTTGTTTTAACTATAATGCATTTTATACCTACTGCCAGGTACGAAATTTCGTTAATATGCTGATGCGATGCAGACGCTGACCACAAGCCGATCAATATGAGGACCGTAGGGCGCAGCTGTATATCGGACGGCTCGATCGCTTGGATAAATACATATAAAACGGATAAACAATTCATATATGATTAACTTCAATTTATTACGAGCGAAATGAGATAAAATAGAGCTTTTCACAAGAGAAAGAAAGGCTTCTGATCTGATTACGGTATACAGAAGATTGCAATCAGAGCAAAGGACTCGAAAATGTTCATGCAAAAAATAATTAGAAATACAGAGTTTAAAGGATAGAGAAATATAATTTCTAGTAAGTCTACGGAGTACAGATAGGTTTAACTGGTTCAGTAGCTCAGGAGAGTCTACTTCAACTTTTAAAAGTTTGTAAATAAAGATTGCACCAAGCATTACTTTACAATTATTTAATTCCTCAAAATTGAGGTGACCATATGCAAGATCGGTACTTTAAGAAAGGACGGATTAATGAAGTATACAGAATTTTGGTTGTGTATGGATTGCCAAACTCTTTTGACCATAGTTTCACAATCCCAAGAATATTCATAGTTTTACTAACTGTAGCAGAAATATGAAGATTAAAAGTTAATTTATAGTCCATAGGACCACCAAAGTCATTGATAATATCTAACCGCTCTAAGGCAGTGTCGTTAATATAATAAGTTGCTAAGTTTGGAGTGAATTTATAAAAAGACATAACTTTGCATTTACAGGAACATTTAGAACATTTAGGTTTAATAGGTTGGTTTCACACCAACTCTGAAAATCATTAAGATCCCATTGAAGTAGTCAAATGACCAAATGTATCAAAATGTAGTACTACAGAGATCACTTGGATGGTCTTCGAAAATGTATGTATTTGTGTACGCTTAGAAAAATATAGAAGAATCCAATGAAGCAAAAGGCTGGGAATGACAAGTGCGTTCAGCCTATATAAAAGCAGAACATGATTACCGGAGTCAAAGGCCTTGCTGAAGTCAGTAAAAATGACGTCAGTTTGCATGGCAGATGTAAATTCTAATAGGTTGGGATAAAGAAATAATTGAGCTAAAAAAATGCTGCAATTGAGATGTTATTATTTTCCCAAATGCTTTGGGTATGGCAGACAATTTAGAAATACCCCTATAATTAGAAGCTTCGGAATTTTTCCCTTTTTTATGAAGAGGAATAATATGTGATTCCTTCCAGATGGACGGGAAGGCGGAAGATGTGACGGACAGTGTAAACAACTTGAGTATTGGCTTACATAGGGCCTTGTACAAAACCATAACACACAGCCTTGTTTTCCATCAGGGCCAGGTGCATATATTGGTTTGACGAAACTGAGCACGCTGATAACCGAACTGTCATTAAACACAGGGTCCAAAATGCAATTAGACGATTGCAAGTGATGAGGATGAAAAGGATTTGCTTGATAAATCGAAGAGAAATAAGTTGTTTTGAAAAAATCAGCAAACATATCGGCAATTGCCTGATCATTGTCAGCTTTATTGTTTTCGAAAAACACGTAAGACGGGTGCACTGATGTCTTACGTTGACCAATTTATAAAATTGCTTAGTATAGTTAACAAATGAGTTTTTTAAGTTTAGTAAAGTTTGTCTTGCGAAAACATGGGTTTGGAGGGTTCGAGTTTTTATGTCGAGACATAACCCCAAAAGGAAGGTCATAGGTTACATCCAGAGTTGGATAAAAGTTGTCTTCAGGGATAACTAAGGGATCAGTCCTGGAAACATCGCAGTTGGTACTTACCAGATCTATTGATCTTTTACGACTATTCCGGACAGGAAATCTCAGGTAAATTAAAATCTTCCAGAGCAACGAGGAAACAAGCTTCCAAATGGTGAGTGTATACTGCCAAGTCGGACTGTGGTGGAATATACGAACAAGTAATATAGGCAGTAAAAGAATTAAACGAAATTTTAACACAAACAAATTCAATCTCCTGATTGGAATACTGGACAATTCCAGACGAGAACGTTGAGTCAACAGCGATCAAAACACTACCGCCATTACGGGTAGTTCGATCATGTCAATTTATTAAATATTTTGAAGGGAACATTGTAGCATCGGCAATAGCAGGTTTCAGTCAAGTCTCATTAAAGGCTAGAATATGAAAGTCCAAAACTAAACTCTCTACATAGAGTCTAGAGAGTTTAGACTTTAGTCCATGTTCTGATAGGCCAGAGTTAGGGACGAAATTTGTTTTTTAGAGGCAGGTAGTAGGCTAATCAGAATCTTTTTCATTGTATACTCTTTTAAAATAAGATGTTGGTGCCAAAAATCTTGATCACATATTTGGCCAAAAAGATCTGTGGAGACACAACATTGTAAATCAGACATTAATTTTCGGATTCCGCATAATTTCAAACAGTTTGCAGCGGTTTTTTCACTTGCATGCTCATGGCACTTAGCGATCAATATCTTTGCTCCAAGTATTCGATGACATCAGATAGCATTTGAATTGGCCTTGTTTTTCTAATCTGACTCTCATACAATTGTAGAAGTATTTTTGGCAACACCGGTATTTCGCCTTCCACGGGTTCATCCTCAATTTTACAATTTTCCTTATTGTTCATTTTTCTTTCTAGCATTGACAATGAATTGTGGACATCGAATTCTAAATCCTCCATAGGATTCTTAAATTTTGCATCACTTGTTATTAGGCAATTACATAAATAGTACACTATCCATAAATATATCCCGGTTAACACTACCGTTTTTATTACTGGAGGTCTCCTTTGCTTTCATCAAACATATCTGACATGTTTGCCCCTCCTTCAACGCACACCGCCTGATTTTTCTGACTCTCCTATGGCTATTATTATTTACTACATGTACTTTATATCTGTAGTATTGATGATCGAAAGTCCCTTGCTGGAGAAGCTTGTCATGGTTAGTTAGCCATCGATTACTAATCTTTTTTACTTCCTTGATCACCTTGCTAGTTATATTTCTGGGATCTAGTGCCTCTAACTGCTTTAACCCGGTACATTACCTCTACACGTTTCTCTAACAATTTTGCAGTCTTATTAGTGAACATTTTTTGACAATTGATTTTTTTATACCCTTGCAAAAAGGTTATATTAATTTTGGTCAGAAGTGTGCAACGCATAGAACGAAGCATCTCAGACCATATAAAGTATATATATTCTTGATCAGCACGACGAGACGAGTTCGAATAGCCATGTCCGTCCGTCCGTCCGTCCGTCTGGATCAACGCGAACTCCTGCGAGACCGTTCGAGCTACAGAGCTGAAATTTTGCACGTAGGCTTGTATATACTGCAGGCGTTGTATATCTCGGATTCAGCCGGATCGGACCACTATATCATACAGCTCCCATACAAACGTCAAAGTCACGACCAGTGACTTTTCTGAATAACTTCGCTATTTTCTGAGCTATCGTCATGAAATTTAATATTGGTGAGTTTATTGCACCTATAAACAACTGTGCCAAATTTGATCAAGATCGGGTGACTATATCATATAGCTCCCACACAAACGGCAAAGTCACGAACAGTGACTTTCTCAATAACTTCATTAATTTTATAGCTATTGTCATAAAAGTTAATAGAATAGAATAGAATAGAAGTTAACCCCCTATTTTACCTATGTCAAATTTTTCTTTTTAATTTAATTTTTTTTTAATGGGGAACATTCTATCAACGCAGTTATCTCCTGTCTATTTTCCGCATTGAATTTATGGGCCATACTCTAGACCCAGCAACGCAAATATTGCTCAGTTGGCAAACAATTTTAATTTATGATGTATTTAATTGTTGGGCGCTCTTTGTAGCGCTACCAGCCCTACTGTCGCTCTAAACGGTGCCGGTGCTGGTCTCCGCACAGACTGATGCGGCGCTGGTGCTGGTTTCTCAGATCTCTTTGGCTCGTGGGTCTAGCTTGTCGCGCTAGACGATGCCGGTACTGGTTTTCGCAGAGGCTGATGAGGCGCCGGTGCCGGTCCTCTTAGTGCATGTGTAGTCGCAATGTGGCGAGTCCAATAGTCCAGAACAGTCCGCTGAGGACGCATCTCGATCCTCTCTATATACTTTTCTTATATACTTTTTCTTTGCCGTTGCTCCAGGGCCTACGGGCTCAGGCGGTACCGGTGCCGGTCATCGCACCAGATATATATATATATATTGGCAGTGTACGTTCTCCAGGGCCCCTTCTTTGCAACTGTCTTGTTGCTTTGCTGCTGTTTCTAGTTGCCGAATTGCAACAACATATAGTGTATATATACACTAGTTAACTTCTTTTTCGATATTAAGGCTTCGAGTACGCCACACACAAACACTCCAGCAGACGAAAATACCACAGTTGCAGAACTGCAGAACTGCAGAACGGCAGAACTGCATTTTTATTTATTAAGCAATATTTTGATTTTTGTTTAATACTCTGTCTCTTATCACTGGTGGGGGAAAACAAGAGTTATTTTATTTTTGCTACCTTTAGCTGATCTTGCATACGAATTCAGACTTCATGGACCTGATTCACTCTCTGAGTCTCTTAGTACTTGTGGGGAAAAACTGCAGAGTTCCTTTTTCTCGAAGGACCAAAATGAATCGGGATTACCGAAGAGAAGGAAAACAACCCAGTCTTCATTCCTTAAATTCAAAATATGATCTGATTTTATTAAACAAAGTGTTGTGTCTATAAATAAACACTTACTCTCTAGAAGGCGACAATTGTTTTTAAAAATACTTATTCTAATGACCCACGTCTTTTGGGGGTTGAAAATTGTTTATATTTCATGCTCAGCGTTGGTTACTTAATACCGCGTCGTTTTTATAATCTTAAGTGTTTTCCATAGAGAGTGGATGTGTGTTTTATTAGGATTTAAGCAATAATTGTCATATGAATCTTTATGACTTATTTTTGTTTTGTATGTTTTTTTGGTGCATCTGATTTAATATAGCGGACGTTGACGATACTATGCGCCCCTACGATACCAGGGCAAAGCCACCTCCCACCCGACCGACTCCTCGGTGCAGCCATATAACGCACGGCACTAATCACGTGGACAAATACACAATAGAAAAAACAGACAAGAAATAATACAACAGCTATCTATGAACTAAATAGGAAAGGATAGATGTTTTAAGTGTGTTAATAGAAGACTTTGAGCAGATTACAGGGAATAGGAGGTTGTAACCAGAGAAGAGGACCCTAAGACAGAAGAAGAACAACGACTAAGGGTTAAAGGTATAATACGATATAATCTACTCCGTCTACATTGTACCGACAGATTTACCTGAACCAATAAATCAGGCTAGTCAATATCACCAAATATTGCTTAAAAATAACACAAAGCATAATTCTACGATTAGTTACGGAAGGAAGGTTAATCAAAAGAAGTCTACTAGAATACGAAGGCAAATTGACACTGGGGTCCCAGCTTAAGCCACGAAGAGCAACTAGCAAGAACTGCTTTTGGACGGATTCAAGTCTAATCTGGTGCGACTCATATTGAGGTGACCAAATGCAAGATCCATACTCTAAAATAGGACGGACAAGCGAAGTAAAAAGAACTTTAGTGGTATAGGGGTCGTCACGTTCTTGGCCATCTTATGATGAAACCCAGAACACTCATGGGTTTTACGACCGCGGTGGAAATGTGGGTGTTAAAATTTAACTAATGGTCCATAAGTACGCCTAAATCATTCATATTATTTAGACGATCTAAAGGACTATTGTTTAGAAAATAAGTGACCAGTTGAGGAGAATTACGAAAAAGAGTCATTATCTACATTTGGTAGTTTTAAGATTTAATAAATTAAACTGGTACCAGGACTGAAAGTTTTTAAGATCAGCTTATAGCCGACTGAATGAATCTTTGTCTTACTTATAAACATACAGATGCTGACGATGTCAAGTTTTGTCTTACTTATAAAAATACAGCTTGACATCGTCAGCATACATAAGGACACACGAATGAATAATGATGGAAGATCGTTAATGAATAATGTAAAAAGCAGAGGGCCAAGATGACTACCTTGAGGTACATCAGATATCACAGGAATGGAATTGGAAAAAGAAGACTTAAAAAGTACCTGTTGTTCAGCTTAGAAAGTAATAGGGTATGATTAACAGAATCAAAGGCTTTGCTGAAATCAGTGTTTGTTTAGCATTTTTGAACCCCTTGATAATTATAGCGGTAAATTCTAAAAGGTCAGTGGTTGTCGATCTACGTTTCACAAACCCAAGTTGACATGGGATAATAGAGCTGCAAAAAATAATGCAATTGCAAAGTTATAATTTTCGTAAAAGCTTTCTGAATAGAGGACAAATTTGAAATACCTCTATAAATAGAGGCTTCGGACTTTTTGCCATTTTTATGCGGAGGAATGATATACTACTACTTCCAAATTGATGGAAAAGAGAAAGATTCGACAGACAGTAAAATTAATTTCAAAATGGGTTTACAAAATTCGTTTGCACAGAACCTGAGAACCGGGTATGAAAATGTAATTAGCCTTTTTAAATGATAGGGATACGGACTTGCTCGATATTCCGTTGACGAGTAAGTTCCTTTGAAAAAAACTCGCAAACATATTGGCGATTGCCTGATCGGTGCACCCTTTTTTTATTTTGAAAGCACAAAAAAGATGGGTGCACAGAGGTCTTAAGTTTAGAATTAACAAAATTATTAAATTGTTTGGGTCAGAAGAAAACTGAAGCTTACACCGCTGAAGATAATTCTTATAGCATTGTGTATTAAGCATCATGAATTTTGAACGAGCGACTGAATACAGAGCGTAATCTGATGAACGACGTGATTTTTGAAACTTCTTATAATATCGAGTCTACACATTTTCCAAATTGGATATCTCTCGAGAGAACCAGGGTGGTTTCTTAAGCCACTCCTGCCTACTAAGAGACACAATAATATCAAAGAGTGAATTCAGAGTACCCTAAAAGAAGCGAACAGCTGAATTCATACTTCTACAATTGTACAGATAAGACCAATCCGTAGTAGTACTGTTTTCATTAGGGCTGTCGAAAACACCTAGTTAGAGGTAACGCATTTGAACCAAGCAATGTTGATAGCACTGGCAGATCAATTTTTAAATTTTGTGAATCAATTTTTAAAATTGGTGAAGACATTTCAGATTAACACGATGTTCAATCTTTAAAAAGAGGTATTTCTAAATTCTCTGCCAACGCAATTGCAGCATTTTTGTTGCTCAATTATTTCCTCATCCCAACATGGGTTCAAAAAACGTAGATTGACAACTTTTAAGCTATTAGAATATACATCTCACTCGATCAGCTGATTCTATTATACTGACTTAAGCAAGGCTTTTAACTTCGGTAATCATATTCTGCTTTTATATAAGCTGAACGTACTTGGCATTCCCAGCCTTTTGCTTGATTGGATTCTTCACTATCTTTCTAAGCGTACTCTTTAAGTCTTTATTTTTTAAGACCATCCACATCTGGTGTAACTCATGGTAGTCACTTGGGTCACTCTTTTTGGTATTTTAAAGTCGCCAAAATGTATGTAACAGGCTGAAGGAAATTTTTCCGACTCCACGAAGTATATATAGTCTTCTTGATCTTGATCTGTCCGTATCAACAGCCGAGTCGATCAAGCCATGTCCCTTTGTCCGCCCGTCTGTCCGTCCGTCCGAACGTAAGAACGCGTAGATCACAGAGACTATAAAAGATATAGCCACCAAAATTGGTATGTAGGCTCATGTAGTATGTAGAGTGATCAAGTTTATTTCAAACTTCTGCCACGTCCCTTTCCGCCCGCAATTCAAAAAAAAAAAAAAAAAACGTTTATCTCAAAGACTATCATACTTTGCAAATTTGATACTAATACCCAGTGAAATACCAAGATCAAAATCGGACTAAAAATAGCTAACTTATGCATACAAACATTTTTCCATAAGGCCGGAGTTGGCCGTTGGCTGGTGGGGGCGCTAGAGTGTTGTATGTTTGAGTTAGTGAGATATCAAGATATACTTGTAAAAAGCATGTGAAAAGAATTTTTTCAAAATACGTAAATGCATTTGTTATTATACCTAAATCGGCGAGACGACTTAATTACTTCTTATCTTCCTTGTGTAGTGAAACATTCTCGTGTGATTATGTACGCGAATAATGTTAAGCTTTACCTCAGTTTTAAAGACATATCGTCTTCTTGCCTGCTCCAATCTGATTTTAATCGTCTTCAGAGTTGGTGTGAAACCAACCTATTAGACCTCAAAGGCTCTTAATGTGAAGTCATGTTTTTTTATAGATGCACTTCCTACTTAGCAACTTATTATCTTAACGACACTGCCTTAGAGAGGTTAGATATTATCAATGACTTAGGTGTTCCTAAGGACCATAAATTAACCTTTTATCCTCATATTTCTGCTACAGTTAGTAAAGCTATGAATATTCTTGGGATTGTGAAACGATGGTCAAAAGAGTTTGGCAGTCCATACACAACAAAATTCTGTATACTTCATTAATCCGTCCTTTCTTAAAGTACCGATCTTGTATATGGTCACCTCAATTTGAGACGCACCAAAGTAAAATTGAATCTGTTCAAAAGCAATTTCTGCTTTCTGCTCTTCGCGGTCTAAATTGGGATCGGAATGTCAACTTGCCATCATATTCCAGTAGGCTTCTGTTAATCAAGCTTGGTGCTATCTTTATTCACAAACTTTTAATAGACTCTCCTGCGCTATTGAACCAGTTAAACCTATCTGTAACCCGTAGATTTACTAGAAATTTTATTCCTCTATCCTTAAAACACTGTATTTTTAACTATTCTTTGCATGAACATTTTCGAGTCTCATGCTCATTCAGATCAGAAGCCTCTCTTTCTCTTGTGAAAAGCTCTATTTTATCACACTTAGCTCGTAATAAGCTGTAGTTAATGATATATTAATTGTTTGTCCGTTTTATATGTATTTGTCCAAGCGATCTTGCCGTCCGATATACGGATGCGACACACGGTCGGTCGGGCGGGAGTTGGACAACTTCCTGCTTGGTCTCGCGCGAAACAGGCTATGTCCTGATGTCGTATGAGCCACTAGTATGTACTTCATACAATATTACCACAATTATATATAACAGGAATATTTATTTGGAAGTTAAGATTGCCAGGCCCAAGTATTAGTACCCTGGTATGTGTACAATCTAATAGGGAATTGAATTTTTACTGAAGTCCTGTAGATAGTTCTACGAATGCTTAACCTTTTAAAAAGACTGAACCTTCGCCAATTTCTGATATTTTTGTTGATAAATTGGTATTAACATTGTCAAAAATATCGAAATTTCCTTTTAATAGTGAAATATCTGCACCGGCATCAACTAACATGGTAAGTGTGCTACCTGTTTTTGCATTTTTATACCTCTGTAAACTGTAGAAAAGTGCAACGCATTGAAGGGCGCATTTCCAACCATATAAAGTATATATATTCTTGATCAGCATGGCAAGACGAGTTCATATAGCCATGTGCGTCCGTCCGTCTGTCCGCCTCTCCATCCGTCTGTATCAACGCAAACTCCTCCTACATAGTTGAAATTTTGCGTGTAGGCTTGTATATACTGCAGGGGTTGTATTACTCGGATTCAGCCGGATCGGACCACTATATCATATAGCTCCAATATAAACGGCAAAGTCACGAACTATAACTTGTCTCAATAACTTCGTTTTTTTCAGAGCTATTGCCTTCAAATTAAGCATTTATTAGTTTAATATATCTTTTAGTGGCTGTGCCGAATTTGATTACCGAATTTGATTATCACTACATTATTTAGCACCACGGTAATTATAGTTGTTGTTATAATTGTTTTTATAATTGTTGTGGTTGTAATTTCTACCACTATTGTTGTTATTTGCACCACGCTGATAATACAGGTCTAAGTTACTTTGACCTGTAATCTCCGTACAACTGTTTACGAATTTTGACACGGCATCGTTCATATAGGGCCTTTGCCAGTTGTTCCACCTCTTGAGTGCATTCATTAGACGTTTTACTTCTTTGCTGCAGATTAAGGAGTTTTGCGGATAGTACTTCTATTGATTCTCTTTTAACAGCTTTTGACAACTGGCATTTTAGTTTCGTTTTGATCAGGCTTATGGCTGTTTGCTTATGTTCGCCTTTTAGTTCATCGACTAGATTTAATGAAATTAGGAAGCTTTGCAAATTTTCGGCCTTGCGATCGAACACTGTTATTAGAAATTATGCTAGTTTAAAAAACTCGTTACCCATTGTTGGTGTTTGTAGAGGATTTGTGTGTATCTATTTCTATTTCTAGTATATCTATTTCTTCTGCGGTTATATCTGAGCTGGGTAGAATCAACTCCTCAAATTAAGCAAATTTATTTAATGCGTTTGGCACAAAATTATGTAGGTTGTGTCTATCCGAAATTGTTGTATGTTATATTCTTATTTTCTCTCGCTTATAGCCGCTTATTAAGCCGACTGAATACTTCTGCAAATAGTTTATTAATGGTATTAAATTTGTAAATTAGAACGCATGTTTCAGTTTGGTTTCATAATTTTCACACAAAGATATTGAGCTTGTTAATAAAACATGAACATAACATACTAACCAAACAAAACACAGAGAAAGAAAGAGCAAGAAAAAAGTTACAAGAACAGCTGGACGAAAATGAGTTTACAACATTTATGAAGAATGAGAGCACCAATCCGAACATGAGAGATTAAAGAAATAACGGAACAGCGTTCTCTGAAACAAAAACAACAACAATACAAACGATTGGTTTGTCAACAATACGAATGTAGAATTTCCGACAGACGTAAAAGCGTTCCTGGCAAAAGGTCCAAAGTTTGCAATCCCAGTGGAGAGGAGAAAGTTCCCTCTCTTTCAATACATAGCAGATGAAGAGGAGTTAGTACAGACTCTTAAAGACAAAAAAAAAAAAAAGAAAGCACGCACAAAATTCTCTTTATTAATAAAAGACCACAAAACATCTAACAGTGGAACAAACAAGAAAATTTCTTAGGCAGAATAATGACATATTAAATTTAACTTCAGATAAAGGGAATAAGACAGTTGCAATGGATAACACTGAGTATGACAAAAAAATGGATAGTATACTTAACGATTTAAATACATATAGAACTTAAAGGAAGGACCCAACCACTAGACTACAGACCAAAAACAACGAATTGGTAGAAAAATTATAAAACATGAACTTATTTCAAGGCCCGAACGAAATAAGCTAGTAACAAACACATCAATTCCACCAAAAATATACGGATTACCTAAGATTCCTAAAGAAGGCACACCATTGAGGCCAATCTGTTCATCAATTGGTTCTCCATCCAACGTACTTTGCAAATACATAGTCAACATATAAAAAACCAGAGGGCCGGGGTTAACTTCGACCGCGTCGAAGTTTGTATACCCCTGCAACTGTTTTGGTAATTCTTTCCTTACCCATAGATAACAAAGTGTAAAAACGTTTTATCCAAAAAGTCTAATGTTTGCGAAAGAACGGCCTTCAATCTTAGCATAGGATATAACGAACGTTTTGACAAAAGTCACTGTTTTCGACCTATCGTTTCTATGGGAGGTCTATGATATAGTCACCCGATCTTGACCAAATTTGGCACAGTCGTTTATAGCTACAATAAACTACTTATATTAAATTTCGCGACAATAGCTATAAAATTAATGAAGTTATTGAGAAAGTCACTGTTCGTGACTTTGACGTTTGTATGGGAGCTATATGATATAGTCACCCGATCTTGATCAAATTTGGCACAATTATTAATAAGAACACAAAACTGACAAATACCAACTTTTACGACAATAGCTATAAAATTAATGAAGTTATTGAGAAAGTCACTGTTCGTGTCCGATCCGGCTGAATCCGAGATATACAACGCCTGCAGTATATACAAGCCTACGTGCAAAATTTCAGCTCTGTAGCTCGAACGGTCTCGCAGGAGTTCGCGTTGATCCAGACGGACGGACGGACGGACGGACATGGCTATTCGAACTCGTCTCGTCGTGCTGATCAAGAATATATATACTTTATATGTTCTGAGACGCTTCGTTCCATGCGTTGCACACTTCTGACCAAAATTAATATACCCTTTTTGCAAGGGTATAAATATAAGGGCAGACTCAACAAACAAGGTAATAACGCTTCAGAATTTAAGACAACGATTAATGACACATACATTTGCGACGATGAAAGATTGATATCATTTGACGTAGTATCACTTTTTCCAAGTATTCCAATAGAATTGGCACTTGACACTACCAGGTAAAAATGGATTAAGATAAAAGCGTACACAAACATTCCAAGACTAACATTCATAGAAATAGTACGTTTTTGTATACAAGAGAACAGATATTTTAAATACAAGGACAACATATACACGCAACTGAAAGGAATGCCAATGGTCTCCAGCGTCAGCAATAATAGCCGACATAATTATGGAAGAACTACTAGAGAAAATAATGAAAACACTTCAACGACCACCTAGCATTATGACGAAATATATAGGTGGCCTTTTTGCCATAAGAAGACGAGATCAAAAACACACTTGACAACATAAGTTCATTTGAACGAAACATAAAGTTCACAATAGAGTTGGAAAATGACAACAAATTGACATATCTAGACTCACCAATACACAGACGAGGAAACGAGCTAAAATTATAATGGTATAAATAACCATCAGCATCAGGACGAATCATCAACTTCAACTCCAAACATCCGAATTCGATGATAATAAATACAGCAAGAGGTTGTATACAACGGATGCTCAACATATCGGACCCAATTTTTCATGAAGAAACGAAGGAAGAAATAAGACGAATTTTAAAAGATAATGAGGTTTGGAAAAAACACTTCATGTCCGTCACATATGTCCCACAACTGTCGGAAGATTAGCAAACTCAACACTCCAATGTACAAAAAACGGCACTTATGGCCCACTCTGCCGCCAGTGGACATTCCCCAAATTTTGACGAAGTAAACAAAATAGACCAAGAACAACATTACAAGAAACGTTGCAGTTTGGAGATGCTGCACATAATAAATACCCCGACAAATATAAGACTTAATTATAAGGTAGATACAGACAACTGCGCGCATTTATACAGGCATTTATTAGGGACAAGTCAGTGTGTAGCTCCATATCACAGTGTGCGGACCTGAAAAAATAAGTAGGTGTTTCTTGTTGTTCAAGTAATATTAAAATTAATCACAATTAAATGTTTTTATAGTTGCCCTGAAGTTCACCGAAGAGTGGTCCAAATATGTATATCGGGGAAGAATATAAGAAGAAACTGTTTTTATTTTGTTTTTATTCACCCAACAATTTGACCTCGAGCCGGCAGGAAACACACAACTAACAATCAAGAGGTTGCAAAAATAAACAATTATTTTTTTTTATACATGTATATTTAGTGTCAAAAAATATGGAAAATTGGGTTTTATATATATTTTGTTGAGTATTTTAATGTGCCAACTGATTAGGAAAAAATTGTAACCCATCTCTATCTACTTTTTTTTATACCCTTGCAAAAAGGGTATATTAATTTTGGTCAGAAATGTGCAACGCATAGAACGAAGCATCTCAGATCATATAAAGTATATATATTCTTGATCAGCACGACGAGACGAGTTCGAATAGCCATGTCCGTCCGTCCGTCCGTCCGTCTGGATCAACGCGAACTCCTCCGAGACCGTTCGAGCTACAGAGCTGAAATTTTGCACGTAGGCTTGTATATACTGCAGGCGTTGTATATCTCGGATTCAGCCGGATCGGACCACTATATCATACAGCTCCCATACAAACGTCAAAGTCACGACCAGTGACTTTTCTGAATAACTTCGCTATTTTCTGAGCTATCGTCATGAAATTTAATATTGGTGAGTTTAGTTTAGTGTCAAGTGCCTATTCTATTGGAGTACTTGGAAAACGTGATACTACGTCAAATGATATCAATCTTTCATCGTCGCAAATGTATGTGTCATTAATCGTTGTCTTAAATTCTGAAGCGTTATTACCTTGTTTGTTGAGTCTGCCCTTATATTTATACCCTTGCAAAAAGGGTATATTAATTTTGGTCAGAAGTGTGCAACGCATGGAACGAAGCGTCTCACACCATATAAAGTATATATATTCTTGATCAGCACGACGAGACGAGTTCGAATAGCCATGTCCGTCCGTCCGTCCGTCCGTCTGGATCAACGCGAACTCCTCCGAGACCGTTCGAGCTACAGAGCTGAAATTTTGCACGTAGGCTTGTATATACTGCAGGCGTTGTATATCTCGGATTCAGCCGGATCGGACCACTATATCATATAGCTCCCATACAAACGTCAAAGTCACGAACAGTGACTTTCTCAATAACTTCATTAATTTTATAGCTATTGTCGTAAAAGTTGGTATTTGTCAGTTTTGTGTTCTTATTAATAATTGTGCCAAATTTGATCAAGATCGGGTGACTATATCATATAGCTCCCATACAAACGTCAAAGTCACGAACAGTGACTTTCTCAATAACTTCATTAATTTTATAGCTATTGTCGTGAAATTTAATATAAGTAGTTTATTGTGGCTATAAACGACTGTGCCAAATTTGGTCAAGATCGGGTGACTATATCATAGTCCTCCCCTAGGAACGATCGTTCGAAAATAGTTCTTTCGCAAACATTAGACTTTTTGGATAAAACGTTTTTACACTTTGATATCTATGGTTAAGGAAATAATTACCAAAACAGTTGCAAGGGTATACAAACTTCGACGCGGTCGAAGTTAACCCCGGCCCTCTGGTTTGTATTCTTTTTATCTTTATTAAAATTGTTATTCCTATTATTTAAGATTAAACATCGTGGTCACAAAAAGGTGGACTTCGGTGATGTCGGCTTTACCAACTTTTTTCGCTTCATTTGGTTGCTGTAATTCCCAACTAATTCTAGCGTTGACTATTGCAATTCCGAAGTTCTTTCGCAAAGTCTGCTGATGATAGAACTTCGTAGTTCTTGAAATAGCTATACAGACAACCTGCTCACCTTTTTGTGTTGCCTTTGAAATAATCTTCTTTTGTAAGATTGACCTCGAGCCGGCTAAATTGCAAGGTTTTATTTTTAAGATCAATTGTTGCTTCTTAGAGTTTAAGAGTTTTCAAATAAAATCAATTCACATTTTGAATTCAAGGAATGAAGACTGGGTTATTTTCTTTCTCTTCGGAAATCCCTATTCATTTTGGTCCTTCGAAAAAAAGGTTCTCTGCAGTATTCCCCCACTAGTGGTAAGAGAGTGGTAAGAGTGTGAATCAGCTACTTGAAGTCTGAATTCTTATGCAAGTGTAAATGCTAAGATCAGCTAAAAGAAGCAAAAATAAAATAACTCTTGTTTTCTCCCACCAGTGGTAAGAGACAGAGTATAAAAAAAAGCAAACTATTGCGTAAAAAAAAAAAAAAAAGTGCGTGAGTCCGATTATTAAGTCAGTTTGGCTAGTGGAGCGACTGGAAGCCCTAATAAAAAAAAAAGAGTTAACTAGTGTACATGTAGTTGCAAGTCGGCAACTACAAACGGCAGCAGAGCAACAAGATAGTTGCAAAGAAGAGGCTGCTGAACGTACACTGACAACGAGAAAATCTGGTGCGATGACCGGCACCGGTACCACCTGAGCCCATAGGCCCTGGACCACAGCAGCTGAGCAACGACACAGCAAAAAAAAAAAAAAAAAAAAGAACCGGGGAAGACGGGTTTGAAAGACTGCCCTGGACCATTTGACTCACCTTATTGCTAATACGTCTGTGCGACGACCAGCACCGGCATCGTCTAGCGCGACAAGCTAGACCCTGTGCTAAGAGAACCGACAACGCTGCATAGAGCGTGCTGACCAACTGAAAGCTGAATTTCCCCGAAGAGCGTTTGTCTGTGTCTAAGCCTGAGCTTGGCTTAATGCGCTGGACTTGCCCATATTGTGCCAGCCAGCAGTTTGATTTTAGCCGAATGTAAAGGCATCTTCGTTGAAAGTTTCTTTCTCTAAATAAAATGGCCAAACAGCTGTCTAATGAGTGTGACTCTAGCATACATTTATTGTCGCAATTCAAGTTTGGTTCACCTTCTAAGGAATTGCCCAAGAAATGTACCCTTGAGTTGCCTCATAAGCAGTCGCCCGCACTCTCTATTACATCATCTCCCATTTTACTTTCGCCTACACCATCTTCTTGTCCCTCTTTATGCTCTTCTTTTCAGATTGATGTACCCACTACAAGACCTGGTGTACCTCAATCTATCCCTCACGGGAACTCTGATCAATTACTGGATCATGCTGGCTTTCAATCACTAACTGTAGTGCCTCATCGTAAACAAATATTTATCTCTAGGCTTGCTCCAGATACTTCTGAATCGTCTGTGGCAGCTTACATTGGTAATATATGCCCTGCTAAGGTTTTAATTCAAAAGTTAAAGTTTTCTAGGCCTCGCGAAATCTCCTTTAAATCTCTTTTAAAATTACTGTACCAAATGAGTATTTCTCAGCTATGGTTGACCATAACTTTTGGCCAGAGGGCCTAGTTGTACACGAATTTGCGCCCACTAAGCGCTCCCGCCCTTTGCCTGTCCACCTTCCTAATGTATCTTCTGCTTCAAAAAACTAATAACGTCTAGTTTTTGCATTCACTATCAAAATGTAAGAGGACTTCTTACCAAGCTCTCTAAATGAAATTCTTTCTAATAACTTTATTTCTTATAGGCTTGATCGTGTTGGTCGACGTCGCGGTGGAGTACTCATTGCTGTCAACTCGAATCTGTGTTCAAGTGTTGTGCCGATTGATCTCCCATTAGGGGTTGAGTTTATTTGCGTCGAAGTTACATGTTCTAACTTTCGCTTATTATATCTCTTGTTCATATATTCCTCCAACTTCTGATATCATGATCTACATACACCATGCTGATGCTTTGCGAACTATTTTTAGTCGTCTTAAAGATCGTGATTTTTTTATAGCTTTAGGTGATTTTAACTTGCCTAATGTTTCTTGGCTTGCTGATGATAATCTATCTTTCTTAATTCCTTCATCTCAACGTGTTTTTCTTGATAGCCTACTTGAATGTCCGCTATATCAGTTGAATTCTTTTCTTAACTCTTCTAAAAGAATCCTCGATCTTGTTTTTGTCTCTGATCCCACTGTTAGTGCTGTATCACAAACACAGCCCCTAGTGAAGCCTGAAGATACTTATTACCCTAAAATTGAAATTCCGTTAATAATTCATTCAATAACATCTCAAATTCTCGTCGTAGATGTTTTCGTAAAAGAAATTTCAATCTTCCTTATTTTCTCTTTTGATTGCTCGTTTCTATTTGGGTGCTGTGATATAGATTGTGCAGTAAATTTTTTCTACTCTGCTCTTAATTCTCTAATTGATAAATGCGTTCCTTCAGTCTGGTTCACACATAGGCTCTCTAATCTCCGTAACATTAAATCGAGATATTTTAAAAAATTTTAGAAAACTGTTTCGCGACTTGACTATGCAAATTATTGTGTAGCCAAATCTCAATTTTGTCTTTTAAATACTCAATGCTACAATAATTATATCGTTCGCTGTAAGGTTGAATTTTATAAGAACCCCAAAAGATTTTATAACTTTGTTAATTCCAAAAGACGCTCTAATTTACTACCTTCCACCTTCAGATTTAATGACCAGACTGCTAATAGTGATTCAGATATTGCAGATCTGTTTGCTAAAGTCTTTCAGTCGACTTAATCTACTACTGCTTCGGATCCCACACCTTATCCCTTCACAATTCCACATTTGAATTGTATGTTTTTTCCTAGTATTACTGAACCCTGTATTATCTCTAGGTTGTCATCAATGACGTCTTCCTTCGTACCCGGCCTGATAATATACCTAGTTGCATCCTTAAAATGTGTTCGATTTCCCTATCTAAGCCTTTATCTCGGTTATTCTTTATATCGAGTGAGACTTGTAGCTTTGCTGATATTTGGAAGGAGTCTTTTATTATTCCGTTTTAAAAAGGGTAACAAATCGGAAATTTCTAACTACCGTGGCATTGCCAAACTTTCGGCAATACCTTAGCTGTTTGAGAAAATTATTACGTCTTCCCTTCAACACCTATCCAGATCCACTATTTCTGCTTGCTAGCATGGCTTCATGAAAGGTCGTTCGTCGCTTACCAACCTTTTAGAATTGACTACCCTTGTACACCATGGCTTCCGTAAAAAGTGTCAAACTGATGTTATTTATACTGACTTTATACAGTCATCTGGGCCCACTGTTATTTACCTTGTTTATAAACGATTTGCCTTTGGCCTTGGCTCATTCACGCGTGCTCATGTTTGCGGATGACGTCAAGATTTGTTATTCATATAATGATCCTTCTTTCCAACAGTACTTGCAATCAGATCTCGATGCGTTCTTTGTTTGGTGTCACGTTAATAAATTACAGCTTAATGCCGCTAAATGCTCTTTTATGACTTTCAGTCATTTGTCGCCGTTCCTAGCTCATTACTCTATTAAGTTTGTTCTGTTAGATTGTGTACCATCATTTAAAGACTTAGGCATTATGTTTGACCCAAAACATTCTTTTTAATGTTCATATATCTTCAATTGTTAATAGTGCATGCAGTCTTCTTGGCTTCATTAAACGTTGGGCGAAAGAATTTGATGATCCCTTCGTTAGTTCGCCCTACTCTAGAATATTGCTCGGCAGTGTTGAACCCTCAATATGATGTTCACCAGCGCAGTATTGAATCGGTACAGAAGCTATGCTTTAAGTTCGCGATACGTGGCCTTCATTGGGAACCGAGTCTTCGCCTACCTTCTTATTCTGACAGACTTCTTCTTATTAATCTTCCTTCACTTTACAACCGTAGGCTGGTATTTGGCATTTCGCCATAAACTAGTCAACGACGAAGTCATTTCTACCAATTTACTAGATAGGCTATATTTTTGTGTTCCTTCACGTCGGACCAGAAACTTTTTTCCTATTCACCTTAGTAGATGTCTGACTAACTACTCTCTTCACGAACCTCTTCGTGTTCTTGGACAATCTTTTTACAAGCTTTCTCACCTTATTTCTCCTCATCTATCTGTCACTTCTCTTCGCGCTATACTTTTTAATTATCTACAGCGTAACCACTGAAAGTATTCTGAACTGGATATTGGATTGGCTGCAACTCATCCCTGACCACATTGGCTGTGAATCGGGGCATAGCTGGCACCTTGTTGCAAATAAAACACCTCCACCGGGTCGGGGATGTTGTGCATAAAGCTAAGCTACCTTCATGAATAAATTATTATCTGTATTTTAGCTTAAGCTTTTTCGTCGACTGCTGACTTAGTTGACGTAAATAAATAAATAAATAAATAAATAAATAAATAATAAATATCTGAATTGTGAGCCAAACACATACGCTAACAACATTTTTTGCACGTCTCTGGCTCACTGTGCAAGACAGTTTAGATATTTTTTTTTTCTCTCTTTCTCTTTTATATCGAATTAAAAAAAAAATAGAATCAATTGATTGTCACACATAAATACATCCACTATATAAAATGTTCCGTAATAAGGCTGCAAAATTGTTAAAGAAGCAGGTAGAGTTGCATTCCAGGATAAGGCAGTTGGAAGCACTGGATCCCAGAAACATTACTAGCAAGGTGATTGAGGAAGTAACAGTGATTAGTAGCCAATGGATGCCTAACCATGAAAAATTGCTCCAGCAGGGATTTTCGATCATCAGTACTACAGAGTAGAGCTGAGCGAAACATCGATGTAGTGTCGATACATCGATGTTTCTCCTTTCGTAAAAAACATCGATTTTTTCTCTCCGATGTTCGATGTTTTTGTTAGCTAGCTTTTCCATCACTGAGAAAAGATCTCATCAAATAAAGCATTTCGACTGAAACCGTACGATTGTTTAGTAAGGCTGGAATCATAGTAAGCGAGAAGAGAAGTTCGCTTAAGTTTAATGTAGACATGCTTCTTTTTATACATTGTCACAAGTGAATCTCTAAATACCATTGTTTTATATTTTTAAGTTTGGAAAAGATTGAATTATGTATTATAGTATTATGTTTTGTAGTATTCACACCGCTTATACTTCCCACTTGCACAACTAACTTTTCTCTGCATGAACCTTTTCTTATACTATGTAGTGACTACAACAGATTTTGGCACGATATCGGTTCCGAAACATCGCTTCCGGTTATAAAAACTGCGATCTTGTCCTTCCTCGCTCGTAATTAGTTGTAATCATCTTTATTTAAACCTATCCTGTTTTCTTTTTATATGTAACCTATTATCTTATTACATTTAATATTTCCTATTTCTTTAGTTTAATTTTATGTTTATATATGTAATACGCCTATGCCCTTAGGTCGGAGTGGGTAGAGGTTGTAACATTAACTTTACTTAGGGTCATTCGTAACAGGCCCGGGCCTGGTGTCATATGGGCCACTTGTTCGTACTGAGCGTTGTACGACTACATCTATAATAATAAAAAAATATCAAAGAAGCTAACTTCGGCATACCAAATTTACCCCAGTCCTTGGCAATAATTTTTTTACATTTTGAAATTTCTTTCCCTGCAACTGAATTCATCAATACACAAACAAAACATTCAAATTTTTTTTCTTCTTGCATTATTCCCTAAGCGAAGCACAACACGCATACATATACAGTTCTTGTAGTGCTGCGTCTGTGTGTGTGTATGCATGTGCTCTGTTTGATTTGATGAAGACGTAGTAGTTTGTAGTAGACGACGTAGTTTGATTTGATGAAGACGTATATACAGTTCTTGTAGTGCTGCGTCTGTGTGTGTTTATGCATGTGCTCTGTTTGATTTGATGAAGACGTAGTAGTTTGCCGGCAGCGCTGCTTGCTGTCTACTACGTCATCATTTGAACCGATTTGTATTGTATTGTGTTCGATTTATCCGATCAGATTCAAATTTTGGGATCTGTCACTTTATTTCACATACTATCATATTGGTAAATTTCATGGGGATACTCCAATTTTTGCAAAAATGTTTGTTCTAGAAGTGGCCCGATCCTGACAATTTTTCATACTTTATCTAACTCGGGTAATAAAAAAGCCCGAGTAAAACGCGTACGCACAGACAGACGGACATGGCTATATCGACTCAGCTTCTCATGCTGATCAAGAATATATATACTTCATGGGGTCGGAAACGTCCCCTTCTGTGCGTTCCAAACATCTGACCAATTTTATAATACCCTCTGCAAGGGTATAAAAAAACCTGTATGTATTACGTTTGAAAAAGATTAAATTTCTGCTTTAAAGTTTGTTGGAGGAGACGTCATCGTTGAAATTAGATTTGTATATGTATATTAAGATTTCTTATATTATTTGTTTAAGATTATTGAAATTTCTACCACTGTATTTACATTAACATGTTCTCATGAAGAGCTTCTAACTCATGAAACCAAAATATAAAGAAGAAATCGAAGAGGAGAAGACCTATTTTCCTTATTCCACTCCACATGCTAATGAGCATTGGAGTCTTGTACCATCTGCAACTGGGCAGGTCAAACATAGTTTTAAGTTTGGAAAAAGAATGCTATTTTTAACAAAGATTTATATTACTTCGATGTAGTATCGATACATCGATGTTTTTTCCTGAAAAACATCGAAACATCGATGTGGCCAAACATCGATGTTTCAACAGCTCTACTACAGAGATAAAGTACATGAAGAGGTTTTAAAGATAGTTGCCAAAATAAAAGCTACAGGAGAGTCAGAAAAACCAGGCACTAGTAAGTCGGTGTTAGTTGAAACAGAAGCAAATATGTCAGAAATATTTGATGATAGCAAAGAGGCGCGAGGAAATGCGACCTCCAGTAATGAAAACGGTAATGTTAGCCAGGAAAAAATCCAAGGAAAGGTCCGTCAGCTCCAGCAATAGTTGGACAAGGTCAGCAAAGATTTACGTATGAAAGACAATAGAACAGGCGAAATGTATATTAAAAAATATCAAAGAAGCTAACTTCGGCTATGCCAAAGTTTTTATACCCTTGCAGTCCTTGGCAATAATATTTTTACATTTATAAAATTTATTTCCATTTTTTTTTACTACAATTGTTCCTTCTTCTTGCAATATGCCCTAATCAAAGCACGGCACGCATACACTTACAGTTTGTGTAGTGATGCGTCTGTGAGTGTGTATGCATGTGTTCTGTTGATTTGCTAATGACGTAGTAGACAGCAGGCCGATTTGAGCCGATTTATATTGACTGTATCTTGTGGTCTATTTATCCGATCAGATTCAAATTTTGGAATCTGAGTTTTTATATCAAATACTATCGTATTGGTAAATTTCATGGGGATACTCCAATTTTCGCAAAAATGTTTGTTCTAGAGCTATATGATGTAGTAGTCCGATCTTGACAATTTTCATACTTTATCATCTCCGGGCTAAAAGTAGCTGAAATATCAAATTTCATTCCGATAGCTCTTAAGATGCCAGCGTGAAATTGATTTGCACAAACGGACGGACAAACGGACGGACGGACAGACGGACATGGCTATTTCAACTCAGCTTCTCATGCTGATCAAGAATATATATGATCAAGAATATATATATATACTTTATGGGGTCGGAAACGTCTCCTTCTGTGCGTTACAAACATCTGACCAATTTTTGAATACCCTCTGCAAGGGTATAAAAAATAGAATTCTTGTTCAAGAATGTACAGATGTGCCAAGATTGTCCGATCTGCAAGGGTCCATGGCATAACACACTTCTGTGCTATAAGTTTAAAGCGTTAACACATAAAGAAAGTGTGGAAATAGCCAAAAAAGTGCAATTGTGTACACGATGTTTGAAGCATTCAAGCAACAAGAAATGCACTAATGAAATGGTATGCTCATTGTGCAGCAAGGGGCACCACACCCTTTTTCATTTTGGGGAAAAACAGGCGAAGGTAAATATTTGTGTTACGGAACAACAAAAACTGTTGGCCACAGCTCTAATACAAGATAAAAAAAAAAAAAATTGGAGAGTATGAAACATTAAGAGCCTTACTTGATAATGGCTCTCAAAACACTATTTTATCTGAAAAAGCCGCTCAAATGTTAAAATTACCTAAGATCGTGAAACAAACAGAAATAAGTGGCGTATCTGCAACAAAAAGTATAACGTCGAAGTATAAGGTAAATATTGAAATGAAGACACGTGATTCGGAGAAGGAACTTATTAAGGTTGAAGCAGTTGTATTACCGCAATTAATGAAAGCACTTCCGTTAAAAATAGCAAACGTGGATATGTCAAAAGGGCAATTTTACTTTAATAAAGCTGGTAGGGTTGATATGATAATAGGGGTAGACGTATATACCCATATCTCAAAAAGTGGAGTTGCCAAGATTAACGGCTTGCTGGGACAAAACACTCAATTAGGCTGGATCGTATCGGGCTGTACTAAGTCATAGGAGATGAGTCTATAGTAGCTACAACAATAGACATGACAGATATGGAACGTTTTTGGGAATTGGAGACAGACGAAAAAAATATGATATAGAAGCTTATCAATGTGAAGAGAATTTTAACAAGACAACAATAATTGATAAATCGGGAAGTTATGTGGTAACGATCCCATTTAAGCCAGAAAGGGATTTAGGTGACTCGAAGGCGCAAGCAACGGCGCGATTCCTTGACTTGGAGAAACAGTTTCAGAAAAATCCAAAACTTAAGGGGAAGTACGAAAAATTCATTAAAGAATAGTTGGAGTTGGGCCATATGGTAAAAAATAAGGATGAAGGTTCTTATTACCTGCCACATCAAGCAGTAGTAAAAGAAGAAAGTTTGACAACTAAATTAAGAGTTGTATTTGACGCTTCTGCGAAAACCACGAAGAACAGAAGTCTCAATGATGTGATGTGGATCGGGCCGCGACTTCAAAAAGACATTTTTCACATAATATTAAAATGGCGAAAATTGCAGTACGTAGCATCTGCAGATATTGAAATAATGTATCGGCAGATAAATATTGATCAAGACGATCAAAAATATTTGCATATTTTGTGGAGAAATTCGCCGCAGAAAAAATGAAGAAAATATAAATTGACAACAGTAACGTACGGTACTGCATCGGCACCGTACTTAGCTACAAGGGTGCTTGAAGAAATCGCAAACAGGTGTCAGGATAAAGTGATTAGTGAAATTATGCGAGATGAGTTCTACATGGATAACTTAATGACTGGGGGTGATACCGTACAAGCATCAAAACACAAAGTTCAACAGGTTTCCAGAGAGCTGGAAAAGGCAGGAATGAATTTGACAAAATGGATTTCGAATAGATCCGAAATTGTTGAAGAGGTTATTAATACAGGCGATAATAAAGTATTAAAAATTGAGCAGAACGAAGCAATTAAAACCTTGGGGTTGGAGTGGGAGCCATTTAAAGACGAATTTAAATTTAAGGTAAACTGTGACGAAAACAGGAAGGTGAATAAAAGAGGGGTGCTATCCACACTAGCCAAAATTTATGATCCACTAGGTTGGCTAGCACCAGTAATACTAATAGGCAAGTTATTCATGCAGAAGTTGCGGCTAGCGAGGCAAAATTGGGATAAAGAGTTGTCCGATAACGAAACAAAAGAATGGAAATCCTTCAGGGACAATTTGGTGTATCTGGAAGAAATCAGATTACGCCGATGGATTAAGACACAGCCCAATATGTTGTTACAGATTCATGGTTTTGCTGACGCTTCAGAAAAGGCATATGCAGCGGTAGTATATGCTAAAATAGGTGAAGCAGTTTTAAGATTGTCTGGACGTTGACGCGTACAATGCGAAGTACGTTCAAGTGGCCCATACGACACCAGGACATAGCCTGTTTCGCGCGAGACCAAGCAGAGCGCTGTCCACCACCCGCCCGACCGACCGTGGGGCGCAGCCGTATATCGGACGGCACGATCGCGTGGACAAATACAAATAGAACGGACAAACAATTAAAAATATGATTAACTACAGCTAATTACGAGCTAAATGAGCTAAAATAGAGGTTTTCACAAGAGAAAGAGAGGCTTCTGATCTGATTACGGGATACAGAAGATTGTAATCAGAACATAGGACTCGAAAAGGTTCATGCAAAGAATAGTTAGAATTACAATGTTTTAAAGATAGAGGAATAAAATTTCTATTAGGTCTACGGGGTACAGATAGGTTTAACTGGTTCAATAGCTCAGGAGAGTCTATTTCACCTATTAAAAGTTTATGAATAAAGATAGCACCAAGCATTACTCTACGATTAATTAATGAAGGAAGATTGATTAAAAGAAGCCTACTGGAGTATGATGGCAAATTGACATTGCGATCCAAATTCAGACCGCGAAAAGCAAATAGCCAAAATTGCTTTTTAACAGATTCAATTTTACTTTGGTGCGTCTCAAATTGAGGTGACCATATACAAGATCGGTACTCTAAGAAAGGACGGATTAATGAAGTATACAGAAGTTTGGTTGTGTATGGACTGCCAAACTCTTTTGACCATCGTTTCACAAACCCAAGAACATTCATAGCTTTACTAACTGTAGCAGAAATATGAGGAATAAAGGTTAATTTATGGTCCATAAGAACACCTAAGTCATTGATAATATCTAACCTCTCTAAGGCAGTGTCGTTAAGATGATAAGTTGCTAAGTATGGAGTGCATCTATAAAAAGACATAACTTTACATTCAGAGCCGTTAAGGTTTAATAGGTTGGTTTCACACCAACTCTAAAGATCATTAAGATCCGATTGAAGTAGGCAAGAAGACGATATGTCTTTAAAACTGAGGTAAAGCTTAACATCATCCGCGTACATAAGCACCCGAGAATGTGACACTACCAATGGAAGATCATTGATAAAACGAGTGAATAGCAATGGACCCAAATGACTACCCTGAGGTCCTCCAGAAGTCACTTAGATGGTCTTAGAAAATGAAGACTTAAAGACGACCTTTCGTGTACGCTTAGAAAGGTGTTTAAGAACCCGATCAAGCAAAAGGCTGGGGATGCCAAGTGCATTTAACTTATATAAAAGCAGAGTGTGATTAACAGAGTCAAAGGCCTTGCTGAAGTCAGTATAAATGACATCAGTTTGCACGGCAGTCTTAAACCCTTTGATTGAGTGAGATGTAAATTCTAATAGGTTAGTGGTTGTCGATCTATGTTTTTTAAACCCGTGTTGGGATGACGAAATGATTGAGCTACACAAATGCTGCATTTGAGACGTTATTATTTTCTCAAATGCTTTGGGTATGGCATACAGTTTAGAAATACCCCCATAATTGGAGGCTTCGGACTTTTTCCCCTTTTTATGAAGACAAATAATATATGATTCCTTCCAGATGGACCGGAGAGCGGAAGATGTAACGGACACTGTAAACAACTTAAACATTGGCTTACATAGGGCCTCTGCGCAAAACCTTAATACGCAGTCTGGTATTCCATCAGGGCCAGGTGCATATATTGGTTTGACGGAACTAAGCACGCTAAGAACCGAACTTTCATCAAACACAGGGTCTAAAATGCAATTAGACGATTGCAAGTGATAAGGATAATAAGGATTTGCATGATAAATTGAAGAGGAATAAGTTGTTTTGAAAAAAATCAGCAAACATATCCGCGATTGCCTGATCATTGTCAGCTTTATTGTTTTCGAAAGACAAGTAAGACGGGTGCACTGATGTCGTCAATTCGTTTTCCATTGACGAATTTATAAAATAACTTAGGATCGCGAGAAAACCTAAGTTTTCCTTATAGCATTGTGTATTCAGCACCATAAAATTTGATCGAGCAACTACGTATAGGGAAAAACCCGATACTTTACCGGATTTTTTAAATCTTGTATAGCATCTCCATTTTACGTTCTTCAAGTTACATAACTCACGTGAGAACTAAGGACGTTTATTAGACCATCCTTGAATCACACACGAGACACAAACATCAAAGAACGACTCAAGAGTTTTATAGAAGACAGAAATGGCAGAGTCCATATCCGTGCAAATATACAGATATGTCCAATCATTAGTTAACAAGAGTTTTTAAGTTTAGTAATGTTTGTCATGCGAAAACATCGGATTGGAGGCATTGAGTTATTATGTCGAGACATAACCCCAAATGGCAGAGTCCATATCCGTGCAAATATACAGATATGTCCAATCATTAGTTAACAAGAGTTTTTTAAGTTTAGTAAAGTTTGTCATGCGAAAACATCGGATTGGAGGCATTGAGTTATTATGTCGAGACATAACCCCAAAAAGGCAGGTCAATGGTTACATCCAGAGTTGGATGAAAGTGGAAAGAAAATGATCTGGGGAGACACTTATTTTAAAGGACGAAATGTCCCGAGTAGATGAAAAATGGAACTTTTCCACAGCAATGTTTGGTGCTTGAATTTTGCCCTGGATGTAGGCTATGCCTTCTTCAGAAGTAGTATTGGGATCAAGCCGCGAAATAAAAATTTGCTTTTTGAGTGGAACTACAACAAGGGAACTAGAAGTACTAGGCACAGCAGAAGCAGCAGCAGCTGAAGCAGCCAACACTTTACTAGCTCCTCTTGTAACTATTTTATTGGCAACATTCCTGGAAACGGATGTTTGCCCGGACGGTTCGGAAACTACAACCGATATCGGGGAAATGGGAAGAAACTCCACACCTTCCAAAGCTAAACGATATCAGATGCTGTATATTTGGTGACATAGGGTCATTGTCGGAAGCCGGAACTGGTAGAGAGAACTGGTATGCCGACGGACTGAGGGACGCGCCCTGAAACCTGGCGCTCTTTCGGGTCGGAGATTGAATCAAAAGTTTAGAACTTCTGAATTGAACCTCCATCGCAAAAGGCTCTTCTTTAAGCTTATGAACGCCAGCTGACAGGGTTTTAAATGCATCCCCAGTCCGTTTCATAAAACTACGCATCTCGAGCTCCAAGCCACGACACGAATCACAGCCCCATTTAAGGCCGCAACCTGTGCAATACTATCCCGCACCTTGACTGTATAACCAGCACATTTAAAGTGCATTACATTGTCACACAGCCAACAGTAAAGAAAGTCTTCACTGGTCTTGCTGGGATTATTGCAATTATATTTGCAACAGACAGACATTATTAAATAATTGATTTATCACAAACAAATTATAAATCAATTTGTAAATAAAAAGGGAAAATGTATATATGTTAAGAGAGGTGTATACAAACCAATGCAAAAGCTATCTGCAATATGCAAATTAGAAAGGGAAAACAAGAAGAAAAAAAATAAGAGAATATATTTTTTTTTTTATTTTGTATTACAACGCACAACAACAAAAACTTGTCACAAGCACGAAGTTACCGGCCGCGAGCGCGATCAAAAGAGAAAGCAGAAGAATAGAGAGAACCAACACCACACAAACAAAAACAAACTATGAACTGTAAATTGAGAGCGCGGGTGGGAGCAAAAAAATAGAACGAAATCAGAAACTAAGCAGCGCAACAACAAAATTATATATGCGTTTGTTAAAGTTTTAATGTTGATATAAGTAAATGTTAATAAATTTAATCAAACTTCGCGATGAGTATAGCGTTTATTAAAAATTGGCAAAGGCAATAAATTTAAATTGAATATTATAAATTAACTTCACGAATGAACGAAAGACAGTGATTAAGCGAGAGCGCAAAAAAAAACACGACCGACTTCGATGAGTGACAATATGCTGGCGATGAGTGACAATATGCTACCTTAATAGCCAGCAAGAACAAAGTTAATCCAATCAAATATAGGAAGACTATCCCTATATTGGAATTATGTGCAGCACACTTGCTATCGCAATTGCTAAAAAAAGAGCCCAGGAATCTATTGCTGTTCCAGCTGAAATATGTGCTTGGAGTGACTCTACTATCACACTGTGCTGGATATTTATTTTATAATTAAACACCAACAGGCATATCAATTTAACAGAGAGATATCATGTCTTACGCAGAACAAGCAAATTGACATGAAAAGCAACATTTTAAGCTTAAATCCATTTTTGGATGACGATGGAATATTGCGCGTGGGGGGAAGATTGCAAAATGCCAACATATGTTTTGATACCAAACATCCTGTGATTTTGGATAAATCACATCTAACAATGCTGTTGATTAAGGATGCTCATAAGGAAACTCTACATGGAGGAATTAATCTTATGAGAAGCCAAATTCAAAGAAGATTTTGGATTTTCGGATTGAGAAACGCCCTTACTGCCAGATACCGCCAACTAACTGCGGAGCAAATTATGGGTAACCTACCCAAAAGCAGGGTAACGGTGTTATCTCCATTTCATAATACGGGGATTGATTTTGCCGGTCCATTTCATATAAGATGCTCAAAAAACCGGGGACAAAAATCATTCAAAGGGTACATAGCAGTATTCGTGTGCTTGTCAACTAAGGCAATTCATTTAGAAGTTGTTAGTGACTTGACAACTGATGCCTTCCTAGCAGCATTTCAAAGATTTGTTGCGAGACGGGGTAAATGCAAATTCCGATAATGGTATAAATTTTGTGGGAGCGGCTAAGAGGCTACATAAAGACTTTAAAAAAGCAGTTCAAGATTCCCTACAGGTTGCTCCTGTCCTAGAACGAGAACAGTTAAGCTGGCATTTTAGCCTCACTTCGGAGTTATTCGAGAAGCTGGAGTAAAGTCGGTCAAGAATCATTTGAAATGAGTAATAGGAGATAGTAACATATGAAGAACTAGCAACTTTTCTGTGCCAGATAGAAGGGGTACTAATTTCACGGAGTGTTAACTCCTGGTCATTTCTTGATTGGACCAACATTAGAAGCAGCCGAGTCCATATCAGAAGAAAAAATTGAAAATTTAGACAGATGGAAATTAATTTGAAATTGAAATATCAAAGAAGCTAACTTCGGCAATGCCGAAGTTTATATACCCTTACAGTCTTTGGCAATAATTTTTTTACATTTTGAAATTTCTTTCCCTGCAACTGAATTCATCAATACACAAACAAAACATTCAAATTATTTCTCTTTTTATAATAAATTTTCTTTCTTCTTGCATCATTCCCTAAGCAAAGCACAACACGCATACACATACAGTTCTTGTAGCGCTGCGTCTGTGTGTGTGTATGCATGTGCTCTGTTTGAGCAGCAAGCAGCGCTGTTTGCTGCCGGCAGCGCTGCTTGCTGTCTACTAGGTCATCATTTGAACCGATTTGTGTTGACTGAAACTTCTGTTCTATTTATCCGATCAGATTCAAATTTTGGGATCTGTCAATTTATGTCAAATACTATCATATTGGTAAATTTCATGGGGATACTTCAATTTTTGCAAAAATGTTTGTTTTAGATCTATATGATATAGTGGTCCGATCCTTACGATTTTCATACTTTATCTCACCCGGGTAATAAAAAGCCCACAAAAAAAATTTCATCCCAATAGCTCTTAAGATGGCTGAGTAAAACGCGTACGCACAGACAGACGGACAGACGGTCAGACGGACAGACGGACATGGCTATATCGACTCAGCTTCTCATGCTGATCAAGAATATATATACTTTATGGGGTCGGAAACGTCTCCTTCTGTGCGTTACAAACATCTGACCAATTTTATAATACCCTCTGCAAGGGTATAAAAAGGGTTTCTGGTTGAAATGGAAAGACGAGTATCTATATACTCTCCAGCAAAGGAATAAGTGGCGACGAACCACAAAAAATTTAAAAAAATGGACAGGTCGTACTGATTAAAGATGAAAATTGTCACACAGCTAGGTGGCCTCTAGGCAAGATTGAGGAAATTCACAAAGGCAGGGACGATAAAGTAAGAGTGGTAAAAGTCAAATGGCAGGAAGGGTCAATTACAAGACCTATAAATAAAATCTGTCCACTTGTTGGTGTCAAATCATCAGAAGACGTTGTGGAGAATCGATATCGGAAAGATACCAGGTTCGGTCATCTGTCCAAAATAGGGATCGTAATAATGTTAGCAATGTTTATGATGCTTTGTCAACTTTCGAATGCAGCGAGCATTAAAGATAATAGACCAATTAAATCCAATGGGTGAAGTGGTTGTGGTAGCGTCCTCATGGGATCTGGTGATATACTATGACATGTCGGCATATTTTGGAATGCTTAGTCAAGGTAACAAAATGATTCCTAAAATGAGGGATTTATGTCAAAAGTTATATAATTTCGAAGACCAGTGCCATTTTGTACTAAACAGCACGGTAAAACGAAATACGGAAATCGAAGAAAATAATACTTTGCTCATGAGTCAAAATAAACCAAGAAGCAAGCGTGCACCGTTTGAATTCATGGGTTCACTTTACCATATATTATTTGGCATAATGGATGCAGATGACAGAGTATAGATGAAAGAAAACATGAGAAATTTACTGACAAATCAGCAAAATCTGAAACACCTAGAAGAAAGGCAGACGTCGATAGTAGACTCAGCGGCAAACGTTCTTAAGACAACTATAGATGAAATAAATGATAGCTTTCGCAACATTAACAACCGGATTGAAAATATGACGGAAGTACTAAAGGAAAGCTATTACGTATATAGAGAATCCATCCAGTTTTTCATGATTGTAAGGCAAGTGAGTTCAGTGGTGGATGAATGTGCAAAAATCCAGACAGGAATTATAAATCTTTTAATAGACATTAACCATGGGAGGTTGAACCCTAACATTTTAAAACCAAGCCAGATGAAGTTGGAAATAACGAACATAAAGGACGATTTGTCCGAAGCTCTAGTACTACCATGTAAAAGGACAGGTACTGAGTTAAAAGATATTTATACTCTGTTGAGGGCCAAGGGTATCTTTATTGACGAAAACTAATCATAAATGCAAAAATACCACTTTTTGGTAGGCATCCGTCTTTTCTCTATAAAGTTGTTCCAGTGCCTGTACGATTAAACAATAATCAAATGGTAATGGTCCATAAAGATAGCCAGTACTTAATATATAACTTTGAAATAGACTCGTATCATCTAATGTCTGAACCAGCTAGGCAAAAATGTCGTAACTAGCAGTCGATCAGAAGAACGTGTGAAGGAAGTTGGCCATGGAATAGTGCCAATGATAATGCCTGTGAGCTGACAGCAGTAGATAGTGGCAGTAGTTGGTTGTTCAAGGTCCCACCTAAAACTAAGGCCAGAGTCCAATGCGGTAAAGAACAGCATGAGGTAGTGGATATTCCAGAGCAAGAAATTTTGATTCTCAAATCACTGCACAGCTAGGGCAGAAGATAAAATTTTAGTTGGTCATCATAGCATCCAGTCAGAATCATACGTAGCTATTAAAACGTCGCTCGTAGGCGACATTAGTAACATGGCAAGTATCGTATGGAGTCTAGTAGAAGCAAACATAGTAAACCATTCGGCAGAGTTGGAGAAAATAGGAAGCCAGTTACAATCATTAAAGGAACATCATATTGAATTACTAGGGTTAATCTTCCATCATGCAACCGGCTATGCTTCCTTAATATTAGTTATCTTACTAATTTTAATATTAATAATAATTAATTGATTCCAAAACGCCACATTTGGCGCCCCGTTGCAGAATGTTTAAGATTAAACATCGTGGTCAGCTGAAAGGCTTCACCAAATCAGATTGCCCAAAGAAATATACAAAAACGAAACATTAACAAAAGTAATATGAAATATAAACATTTTTCAACCCCCGAAAACGTGGGGCATTAGAATAAGCATTTTTAAGAACAATTGTCGCTTCTTAGAGTTTAAGAGTTTTTAAATAAAATCAGTTCATATTTTGAATTCAACGAATGAAGATTGGGTTATTTTCTTTCTCTTCGGAAATGCCTATTCACCTACCTTCTATTGCATATGGCCTAAATACTTAGGTTCTAACTTATAGCCTGTATCATTTCTTAATAAAATTTTATTGCCTATTTCTAATTCGATATTATTTATTTTTCTATAATATCATGGCTCTTTTATAGGCCTATTCTAATCTAAATTTTAATTCCTTGGCATAATCTTCTATTTTATAATCTTATTTCATTTCAATGCTTCTGCTCTCTGACGTGACGGTCGTGTTTTTGCTTAGCTTCTGAGTTTTATTAATATACATATATGGTTTTCTCTCAATTTTTAATTGTGCCTAGTTTGTTTTCGTTTTCGCTGGTGTCGTTTGCTTGAAACCCTTGTGTTTTATTTGCATAATTCGCCAAATTAAACAGTTTTGTTTTTTTCTTTTTCGTGATTAGTGTTTGGTGCATTTAAATTGTTTTTATTTTTTCTTATTGTTCTCTCTCGTCATTGCTTCTGCAGTTGCTCCCCTCATCGCCCCATCATACCATCTGTGCTAGTGGTTTTGTTGTTCCCTCTGCTTTGTGCTTGTGCTCAGCTTCCCTCCCGCGTAATCTCTTTTATAAAGCCGCCTCTCAAAGCTCGTCTTATAACTGTTCTTGCACTCTCTCTTGTGCTGTGTACTCCAGCTGTCTCTTTGTTTTATTTGTAATTATTGATTTTTTATCGATAATTATCTTTGTGCTGTTTATTTAAATTTTTCTATATATTTTTTTTTTTTTTTTTTTTTTTTTTTTTTGCCTTGTTTATTTTGGCTTTTCAATGGCTTGTTGTCTACCCAATTGCAAGCATTCTGATCGTTTTGACGATCAGTATAGAGCAATATCGTGTTGGCTTTGCGATAATCTTATTCACTTAAAATGTGCTGGCCTCAACGGCCGTGATTACGACAAATTTTCTGGTTTGTCTGTGTCTAAGCCTGAGCTTGGCTTAATGCGCTGGACTTGCCCATCTTGTGCCAGCCAGCAGCTTGATTTTAGCCGAATGTATAGGGATCTTCGTTTAAAGTTTCTTTCTCTTAATAAAATGGCCAAACAGCTGTCTAATGAGTGTGACTCTAGCATACACTTATTGTCGCAATTCAAGTTTGGTTCACCTTCTAAGGAATTGCCCAAGAAATGTACCCTTGAGTTGCCTCATAAGCAGTCGCCCGCACTTTCTATTACATCTTCTCCCATTTTACTTTCGCCTACACCATCTTCTTGTCCCTCTTTATGCTCTTCTTTTCAGATTGATGTACCCACTACAAGCCCTGGTGTACCTCAATCTATCCTTCACGGGAACTCTGATCATGCTGGCTTTCAATCACTTGCGGATCCCAATGCTCCTCCGCCTCCACTAACTGTAGTGCCCCATCGTAAACAATTATTTATCTCTAGGCTTGCTCCAGATACTTCTGAATCGTCTGTGGCAGCTTACATTGGTAATATATGCCCTGCTAAGGTTTTAATTCAAAAGTTTAAGTTTTCTAGGCCTCGCGAAATCTCCTCTTTTAAAATTACTGTACCAAATGAGTATTTCTCAGCTATGGTTGACCCTAACTTTTGGCCAGAGGGCCTAGTTGTACACGAATTTGCGCCCAATAAGCGCTCCCGCCCTTTGGCTGTCCACCTTCCTAATGCATCTTCTGCTTCAAAAAACTAATAACGTCTAGTCTTTGCATTCACTATCAAAATGTAAGAGGACTTCTTACCAAGCTCTCTAAATTATTCTGCGATAGCTTAACCTTTTCGGCTGACATATTAGCTTTCTCTGAAACTTGGCTTAATTCCTCTGTTTTGGATAATGAAATTCTTTCTAATAACTTTATTTCTTAGAGGCTTGATCGTGTTGGTCGACGTGGCGGTGGAGTACTCATTGCTGTCAACTCGAATCTGTGTTCAAGTGTTGTGCCGATTGATCTCCCCTTAGGTGTTGAGTTTATTTGCGTCGAAGTTACATGTTCTAACTTTAGCTTATATATCTCTTGTTCATATATTCCTCCAACTTCTGATATCATGATCTACATGCACCATGCTGATGCTTTGCGAACTATTTTTAGTCGTCTTAAAGATCGTGATTTTTTTATAGCTTTAGGTGATTTTAACTTGCCTAATGTTTCTTGGCTTGCTGATGATAATCTATCTTTCTTAATTCCCTCATCTCAACATGTTTTTCTTGATAGCCTACTTGAATGTCCGCTATATCAGTTGAATTCTTTTCTTAACTCTTCTAAAAGAATCCTCGATCTTGTTTTTGTCTCTGATCCCACTGTTAGTGCTGTATCACAAACACAGCCCCTAGTGAAGCCCGAAGATACTTATCACCCTACCATTGAAATTACTATTTCTTACAATTCCGTTAATAATTCATTCAATAACATCTCAAATTCTCGTCGTAGATGTTTTCGTAAAACAAATTTCAATCTTCTTAACAGCCTTATTTTCTCTTTTGATTGGTCATTTCTATTTGAGTGCTGTGATATAGATTGTGCAGTAAATTTTTTCTACTCTGCTCTTAATTCTCTAATTGATAAATGCGTTCCTTATGTGAATGTCTCTACCGTCTCCAGTGCGCCAGTCTGGTTCACACGTAGGCTCTCTAATCTCCGTAACATTAAATCGAGATATTTTAAAAGATTTAAAAAAACTGGTTCGCGACGTGACTATGCAAATTATTGTGCAGCCAAATCTCAATTTTGCCTTTTAAATACTCAATGCTACAATAATTATATCGTTCGCTGTAAGGTTGAATTTTATAAGAACCCTAAAAGATTTTATAACTTTGTTAATTCCAAAAGACGTTCTAATTTACTACCTTCCACCTTCAGACTTAATGACCAGACTCCTAATAGTGATTCAGATATTGCAGATCTGTTTGCTAAATTCTTTCAGTCGACTTATTCTTCTACTGCTTCGGATCCCACACCTTATCCCTTCACAATTCCACATTTAAATTGTATGTTTTTTTCCTAATATTACTGAAGACTGTATTATCTCTAGCTTGTCATCTATGACGTCTTCCTTCGTACCCGGGCCTGATAATATACCTAGTTGCATCCTTAAAATGTGTTCGATTTCCCTATCTAAGCCTTTATCTCGGTTATTTTTTATATCGAGTGAGACTTGTCGCTTCCCTGATATTTGGAAGGAGTCTTTTATTATTCCGCTTTTTAAAAAGGGTAACAAATCGGATATTTCTAACTACCGTGGCATTGCCAAACTTTCGGCAATACCTAAGCTGTTTGAGAAAATTATTACGTCTTCCCTTCAACACCTATCCAGATCCACTATTTCTCCTTGTCAGCATGGCTTCATGAAAGGTCGTTCGTCGCTTTCCAACCTTTTAGAATTGACTACCCTTGTACACCATGGCTTCCGTAAAAAGTGTCAAACTGATGTTATTTATACTGACTTTAGTAAGGCTTTCGATACGGTTGATCATTCTATGCTTCTCATGAAACTTAACATCATGGGTTTTTCCCCGAAACTATTGGCTTGGTTAAAGTCGTATCTTATTGGCAGAACCCAAAAGGTGTCTTTTCGTTCCTCGATATCTAAAACTGTTCGAGTTACGTCAGGTGTCCCCCAAGGCAGTCATCTGGGTCCACTGTTATTTACCTTGTTTATAAACGATTTGCCTTTGGCCTTGGCTCATTCTCGCGTGCTCATGTTTGCGGATGACGTCAAGATTTGTTATTCATATAATGATCCTTCTTTCCAACAGTACTTGCAATCAGATATCGATGCGTTTTGTGTTTGGTGTCACGTTAATAAATTACACCTTAATGCCTCTAAATGCTCTTTTATGACTTTCAGTCGTTTGTCGCCGTTCCTAGCTCATTACTCTATTAAGTCTGTTCTGTTAGATTGTGTACCATCATTTAAAGACAGGCGTTATGTTTGACCCAAAGCTTTCTTTTAATATTCATATATCTTCAATTGTTAATAGAGCATGCAGTCTTCTTGGCTTCATTAAACGTTGGGCCAAGGAATTTGATGATCCATATGTGACAAAGGTTTTATACACTTCGTTAGTTCGCCCTACTCTAGAATATTGCTCACCAGTGTGGAACCCTCAATATGATGTTCACCAGCGTAGTATTGAATCGGTACAGAAGCAATTCCTTAAGTTTGCGTTACGCGGTCTTAATTGGGACCCGAATCTTCGCCTACCTTCTTATTCTGACAGACTTCTTCTTATTAATCTTCCTTCACTTTACAACCGTAGGCTCGTATTTGGGATTCTCTTTCTACATAAAGTAGTCAACGGCGAAGTCAGTTCTACCAATTTACTAGATACGCTATATTTTTGTGTTCCCTCACGTCGGACCAGAAACTTTTTTCCTCTTCACCTTAGTAGATGTCTGACTAACTACTCTCTTCACGAACCTCTTCGTGTTCTTTGCCAATCTTTTAACAACCTTTCTCACCTTATTTCTCCTCATCTATCTGTCACTTCTCTTCGCGCTATACTTTTTAATTATCTACAGCGTAACCACTGAAAGTATTCTGGACTGGATATTGGATCGGCTGCAACTCATCCCTGACCACATTGGCTGTGAATCGGGGCATAGCTGGCACCTTGTTGCAAATAAAACACCTCCACCGGGTCGGGGATGTTGTGCATAAAGCTAAGCTACCTTCATGAATTAATTTTTATCTGTATTTTAGCTTAAGCTTTTTCGTCGACTGCTGACTTAGTTGACGTAAAATAAATAAATAAATAAATAAATAAAATAAAGTGAGTTTATCCTATCTATACTATTAAATTGTATAGGTAAATTTGAAGTTTTTCCAAATACCAACTCATATGGACAATAATCATGTGCCATAGAGGGTATTGTATTGAAACAATATGCGAAGTAATGGAAGAACTCATTGAGTGTTCGGTGGCTTCGGTCCACGGTGCCTACAGTCTAGTGATGATGTGCAGTATAAGTAATGTTTTCAATTTGCAGATTTTTGCATAAATCTTCAACTATAGAATTTTTATATTCTGTTCCCATGTCCGTAATGAACGTCTTCATTGGAGCGTACCGCAGAATAAAACCTTCAAATAGAGCTTTTGCTACTGTTTATTCACTTTTGTCTTTTGTTTGGTATTATTACAAGGTATTTTGTTAGATCGCAGATTAAAGTTACTGCGTATTTATTTCCTTGTTCTGACTTTGGAAGTGAACCGATCGTATTCACAATTACGCTGTCGAAAGCCAGTTGTGGCGTTTCGGTTATAGTCAATGGAGTTTTTGTATATTTGGTTATTTTTGCTTTTTGACACCGTTTACATTTTTTTATATATTGAGATATATCTTGTGTCATATTTCTCCAATAATAATGCCTTTGTATTTTGGCTATTGTTGTTAATAACCTTGTATAGGGTCGTCATGGAACGTAAACAGTATTGCTTCTTTTTCTTTATCTTGAGTTGCGCTACTCTTAAAAATTTTAAAATTTTGTTGCCCATATTTGTTAAAGATTCTATTGAAACAATTTCAAAGATCTTTTCGCTCGGTGCCACTTTGACTTGGCTGATATTGAGTATACCGGCTTATTTTTAGAGCCTTTGAAAAGATTGACCTTAGTCGAGAATTCCATTGGTATACATATCGCAAATGTCAATTCTTGCTATAACTTTCTTGCCATGTTTGTGCTTAAAGAATTGGTTATTCGCAAGGTCACTACTTTTCGTACTTTGTCATTTACAATGACGTCATATTGGGCTTAGAAGCATTAAGAGATTGCTTTTGCAAATCTACTATATTATATTCTTTTTTTTTCCTGCACAGGAATTTGACTGTTTACTTTGATGTCTGGAAGTGATTTGATTTCTGAAATGCGTAATTGGCCAATGAATTGCCGCTAATTCTTATTCTGTTGTACTCTTGTTACTCTCACCTTTTGTAAATGATCTAGATGTGTATGCCACTGGGAGCTGTAGTCCATTTTTATTTTGCGTTAGGACTGCTCCACATGCATATTTACTTGAATCTGTGATTATGCAAAACTCTTTGCTAAAATCTGGGTATTGTAACAGAGTGGGATTTATTAATGCTGATTTTAGATGTTCAAATTTTACATTTTTCGTACATAATCCTGTTATGTGACGAGAATACTCAGCGAAATTTATAAATCTTCGGTAATAAATGCAAAATGCAATGAATCTTCTTGCGCTGTTCGCATAATGAGGGACTGGATAGTTTTGAATGACATCATTTTTTGTGTCATCAGGCTTCAAAAAAGGTGACTTCATGCATAAAAAATGAACATTTTTCTGGATGTAACTTTGGGTTGTGCTGCCTACATTTCTCAAAAACAACTGTTAAGTTATTAAGCATATGTTTTTCGGAACAATCTATGACTATTAAGTCATCCATACAAAGAAATGCTTGCGAAGGTTCAAGTCCACTGAATGCTATACTCATCATTCTCTGGAACGAGTTTGGCGTTTTTTTTAAACCGAATGGTAGTCGCGCAAAACGATGTGAGCCATTACATGTTGAAAATGATGTAATGTCTCGTGACTCTTCTTTGAGTTCAATTTGATGAAAACTTGACATTAAGTCAAGGCATGAAAAATACTTTGCTTTACCTAGTTGATCCAGGATGTCATCAATTCTAGGGATTAAAAATTTATTGGACAACAGTTTTTTTATTAATCTGACGAAAGTCAATTACTAATCGCCATTTTTTATTTTCGGAATTTGGTAACGATTTTTTTTGGTACCAATAAAAGTTGGCTATTGTAATCAGATACAGAGGGCTCGACTATTTTGTCGTTTATCAATTTTTGGACTTGTCTTTGAATTTCATCTTTCTGACTATGAGGATTTCTATAATTTTTAATGTAGATTGTTTCATCATCCACCAGTCTTAGTTTTTGTTTATAAAAATTATTTGTTGTTATTGATTCGGTTTTTAGTCCGAATACGTCACATAGCAATCTTATGGATGCATTTCGGGAGTTGGCTATGGCATTTGCTTAGTAAACACCATTTCTTGATTTGGAATCAATATTCTGTCTTCTTGTGAATTTATCTCAGCTTTCGCATAACTTGGGATCTTGCTGGAAAAACTATTGAATTGCTACCAGAATAGTACGATATTGGTACATATATCGGATATTTTAGATTATTTGGTCTAATTGTTAACCAGTCTTCGGAGGGATTGAAATCTAATTGACAGTTGTATTTTCTGATGAAATCGATTCCTAGTATTCCATCACATGGAATAGCGAAGTGGGAATTCACGATGTGAAAGTCGTGTGGGATTATATATTTAGAAGATTGTATTTCAACAGAAGTAAACTCTATGGATTTGGTTACTTCTTCTACTAATTCCCTGTATGTTTATAATTTGACTTGTTTGAATGCATGTCGGAATGTCGGAATTTTCTTTCGAGACGGATATTTCCGCACTTGTATCTATTAAGAGTATTAACTTATTTCTTGCTGCCACATTTGTGAAATTAACAAACGCATTTTGACTAATTGTAAAACTGATGGCGTGAATCTTGCTGTTTTTTACTGCTGGGTATCTAAAGGTACTTGGGAGTTTCCCGAAGCGTTTTGTGCTACTAGGACATTACTGTTGCTATACCTTTTCTCTTGGTTATTTCCTCGATTTCCTCCATTATTATTCCTGTTGTAACATCTGTTGTTTCCTCTGTAATTTTGGCCGTTATTCCGGTTATTATATTTATTGTAATAACCACGACCACTGCCTCTATCGCGATAATTATATCTGTTATTATAGTTAAAGCGGCCTCTTTGGGCAAGCAATTAAGAGTTTGAGTTTCCAGTCATTTCAGTACTCTGTTCTTAGTAATTCGTGACGGCTTCACTCATTGTTTTTAAGTTTCCAGCCTCTATTATTGTCTTTAGCTTACCATGCTCGCAGTTTTTCACCTTTGTTTTAATGGCTTATTTCGTACTGAATTGTTCAGCATGTTCTGGTGATAGGCCTTTATCAATATACGAATCTTCCAAACGCTGTCGTAAATTGTTTAATTGTGTTGTGAATTTATCGGCCGTTTTTCCTTTTTGTACCACTTTTGACAATCGAGCTTTTACTACGTCGGATGTTTCACCGACTATAGTCTCTTGCAATTTCTGTATTATTGCATTGATTGTTGTCAAATCTTGGATTTTGCATAGTGTTGGGCCAATAATTTTGTACTTTATTACCTCAACAGCTACGTTTTCAAAATCTCCTTTGGTGACATTAGCCAACCTCAAAGCTCTCATAAATCTTTGAAGATTCTCTTTTTGACCTATTTGAGTCTATTTTAACTATTAAAAGTTTATGAATAAAGACAGCACCAAGCATTACTCTACGATTAATTAAAGAAGGAAGATTGATTAAAAGAAGCCTACTGGAGTATGATGGCAAATTGACATTGCGATCCCAATTTAGACCGCGAAGAGCAAAAAGCTTGCTTTTTTGTTGCTTTTGAACAGATTCAATTTTTCTTTGGTGCGTCTCAAATTGAGGTGACCATATGCAAGATCCGCTCTCTAAGATAGGAAGGATTAATGAAGTCTACAGAATTTTGGATGTGTACGGATCATCAAACTCTATTGACCATCGTTACACATACCAAGAATACTACTAGCTGTAGCAAAAATATGAGAATTAAAAGTTACACCTAAGTCATTGATAATATCTAACCGCTCTAAGGCAGTGTCGTTAAGATAATAAGTTGCTAAGTATAGAGTGCATCTATGAGGTTTAAAAGGTTGGGTTCACACCAACTCTGAAGATCATTAAGCTCCGATTGATGTAGGCAAGAAGATGATATGTCTTTAAAACTGAGGTAAAGCTTGACATCATCCGCGTACATACTAATGAAAGATCATTTTTAAAGAGAGTGAAAAGCAATGGACCCAAATGACTACCCTGAGGTACTACAGAGATCACTTGGATGGTCTTAGAAAATGAAGATTTAAAGAGGACCTTTTGTGTACGCTTAGGAAGATATTGAAGAAGCCAATCAAGCAAATCGCTGGGGATGCCAATAGCGTTCAGATTATATAAAAGCAGAATATGACGTCAATTTCCACGGCATTCTTGAATCCTTTAATCAAGTGGGATGTAGATTCTAATAGGTAAAAAGTTGTCAATCTACGTTTTTTGAACCCATGTTGGGATGATACCACTTTTTGGTAGGCATCCGTCTTTTCTCTATAAAGTTGTTCCAGTGCCTGTACGATTAAACAATAATCAAATGGTAATGGTCCATAAAGATAGCCAGTACTTAATATATAACTTTGAAATAGACTCGTATCATCTAATGTCTGAACCAGCTAGGCAAAAATGTCGTAACTAGCAGTCGATCAGAAGAACGTGTGAAGGAAGTTGGCCATGGAATAGTGCCAATGATAATGCCTGTGAGCTGACAGCAGTAGATAGTGGCAGTAGTTGGTTGTTCAAGGTCCCACCTAAAACTAAGGCCAGAGTCCAATGCGGTAAAGAACAGCATGAGGTAGTGGATATTCCAGAGCAAGAAATTTTGATTCTCAAATCACTGCACAGCTAGGGCAGAAGATAAAATTTTAGTTGGTCATCATAGCATCCAGTCAGAATCATACGTAGCTATTAAAACGTCGCTCGTAGGCGACATTAGTAACATGGCAAGTATCGTATGGAGTCTAGTAGAAGCAAACATAGTAAACCATTCGGCAGAGTTGGAGAAAATAGGAAGCCAGTTACAATCATTAAAGGAACATCATATTGAATTACTAGGGTTAATCTTCCATCATGCAACCGGCTATGCTTCCTTAATATTAGTTATCTTACTAATTTTAATATTAATAATAATTAATTGATTCCAAAACGCCACATTTGGCGCCCCGTTGCAGAATGTTTAAGATTAAACATCGTGGTCAGCTGAAAGGCTTCACCAAATCAGATTGCCCAAAGAAATATACAAAAACGAAACATTAACAAAAGTAATATGAAATATAAACATTTTTCAACCCCCGAAAACGTGGGGCATTAGAATAAGCATTTTTAAGAACAATTGTCGCTTCTTAGAGTTTAAGAGTTTTTAAATAAAATCAGTTCATATTTTGAATTCAACGAATGAAGATTGGGTTATTTTCTTTCTCTTCGGAAATGCCTATTCACCTACCTTCTATTGCATATGGCCTAAATACTTAGGTTCTAACTTATAGCCTGTATCATTTCTTAATAAAATTTTATTCCGTATTTCTAATTCGATATTATTTATTTTTCTATAATATCATGGCTCTTTTATAGGCCTATTCTAATCTAAATTTTAATTCCTTGGCATAATCTTCTATTTTATAAAGTGAGTTTATCCTATCTATACTATTAAATTGTATAGGTAAATTTGAAGTTTTACCAAATACCAACTCATATGGAAAATAATCATGTGCCATAGAGGGTATTGTATTGAAACAATATGCGAAGTAATGGAAGAACTCATTGAGTGTTCGGTGGCTTCGGTCCACGGTGCCTACAGTCTAGTGATGATGTGCAGTAGAAGTAATGTTTTCAATTTGCAGATTTTTGCATAAATCTTCAACTATAGAATTTTTATATTCTGTTCCCATGTCCGTAATGAACGTCTTCATTGGAGCGTACCGCAGAATAAAACCTTCAAATAGAGCTTTTGCTACTGTTTATTCACTTTTGTCTTTTGTTTGGTATTATTACAAGGTATTTTGTTAGATCGCAGATTAAAGTTACTGCGTATTTATTTCCTTGTTCTGACTTTGGAAGTGAACCGATCGTATTCACAATTACGCTGTCGAAAGCCAGTTGTGGCGTTTCGGTTATAGTCAATGGAGTTTTTGTATATTTGGTTATTTTTGCTTTTTGACACCGTTTACATTTTTTTATATATTGAGATATATCTTGTGTCATATTTCTCCAATAATAATGCCTTTGTATTTTGGCTATTGTTGTTAATAACCTTGTATAGGGTCGTCATGGAACGTAAACAGTATTGCTTCTTTTTCTTTATCTTGAGTTGCGCTACTCTTAAAAATTTTAAAATTTTGTTGCCCATATTTGTTAAAGATTCTATTGAAACAATTTCAAAGATCTTTTCGCTCGGTGCCACTTTGACTTGGCTGATATTGAGTATACCGGCTTATTTTTAGAGCCTTTGAAAAGATTGACCTTAGTCGAGAATTCCATTGGTATACATATCGCAAATGTCAATTCTTGCTATAACTTTCTTGCCATGTTTGTGCTTAAAGAATTGGTTATTCGCAAGGTCACTACTTTTCGTACTTTGTCATTTACAATGACGTCATATTGGGCTTAGAAGCATTAAGAGATTGCTTTTGCAAATCTACTATATTATATTCTTTTTTTTTTCCTGCACAGGAATTTGACTGTTTACTTTGATGTCTGGAAGTGATTTGATTTCTGAAATGCGTAATTGGCCAATGAATTGCCGCTAATTCTTATTCTGTTGTACTCTTGTTACTCTCACCTTTTGTAAATGATCTAGATGTGTATGCCACTGGGAGCTGTAGTCCATTTTTATTTTGCGTTAGGACTGCTCCACATGCATATTTACTTGAATCTGTGATTATGCAAAACTCTTTGCTAAAATCTGGGTATTGTAACAGAGTGGGATTTATTAATGCTGATTTTAGATGTTCAAATTTTACATTTTTCGTACATAATCCTGTTATGTGACGAGAATACTCAGCGAAATTTATAAATCTTCGGTAATAAATGCAAAATGCAATGAATCTTCTTGCGCTGTTCGCATAATGAGGGACTGGATAGTTTTGAATGACATCATTTTTTGTGTCATCAGGCTTCAAAAAAGGTGACTTCATGCATAAAAAATGAACATTTTTCTGGATGTAACTTTGGGTTGTGCTGCCTACATTTCTCAAAAACAACTGTTAAGTTATTAAGCATATGTTTTTCGGAACAATCTATGACTATTAAGTCATCCATACAAAGAAATGCTTGCGAAGGTTCAAGTCCACTGAATGCTATACTCATCATTCTCTGGAACGAGTTTGGCGTTTTTTTTAAACCGAATGGTAGTCGCGCAAAACGATGTGAGCCATTACATGTTGAAAATGATGTAATGTCTCGTGACTCTTCTTTGAGTTCAATTTGATGAAAACTTGACATTAAGTCAAGGCATGAAAAATACTTTGCTTTACCTAGTTGATCCAGGATGTCATCAATTCTAGGGATTAAAAATTTATTGGACAACAGTTTTTTTATTAATCTGACGAAAGTCAATTACTAATCGCCATTTTTTATTTTCGGAATTTGGTAACGATTTTTTTTGGTACCAATAAAAGTTGGCTATTGTAATCAGATACAGAGGGCTCGACTATTTTGTCGTTTATCAATTTTTGGACTTGTCTTTGAATTTCATCTTTCTGACTATGAGGATTTCTATAATTTTTAATGTAGATTGTTTCATCATCCACCAGTCTTAGTTTTTGTTTATAAAAATTATTTGTTGTTATTGATTCGGTTTTTAGTCCGAATACGTCACATAGCAATCTTATGGATGCATTTCGGGAGTTGGCTATGGCATTTGCTTAGTAAACACCATTTCTTGATTTGGAATCAATATTCTGTCTTCTTGTGAATTTATCTCAGCTTTCGCATAACTTGGGATCTTGCTGGAAAAACTATTGAATTGCTACCAGAATAGTACGATATTGGTACATATATCGGATATTTTAGATTATTTGGTCTAATTGTTAACCAGTCTTCGGAGGGATTGAAATCTAATTGACAGTTGTATTTTCTGATGAAATCGATTCCTAGTATTCCATCACATGGAATAGCGAAGTGGGAATTCACGATGTGAAAGTCGTGTGGGATTATATATTTAGAAGATTGTATTTCAACAGAAGTAAACTCTATGGATTTGGTTACTTCTTCTACTAATTCCCTGTATGTTTATAATTTGACTTGTTTGAATGCATGTCGGAATGTCGGAATTTTCTTTCGAGACGGATATTTCCGCACTTGTATCTATTAAGAGTATTAACTTATTTCTTGCTGCCACATTTGTGAAATTAACAAACGCATTTTGACTAATTGTAAAACTGATGGCGTGAATCTTGCTGTTTTTTACTGCTGGGTATCTAAAGGTACTTGGGAGTTTCCCGAAGCGTTTTGTGCTACTAGGACATTACTGTTGCTATACCTTTTCTCTTGGTTATTTCCTCGATTTCCTCCATTATTATTCCTGTTGTAACATCTGTTGTTTCCTTTGTAATTTTGGCCGTTATTCCGGTTATTATATTTATTGTAATAACCACGACCACTGCCTCTATCGCGATAATTATATCTGTTATTATAGTTAAAGCGGCCTCTTTGGGCAAGCAATTAAGAGTTTGAGTTTCCAGTCATTTCAGTACTCTGTTCTTAGTAATTCGTGACGGCTTCACTCATTGTTTTTAAGTTTCCAGCCTCTATTATTGTCTTTAGCTTACCATGCTCGCAGTTTTTCACCTTTGTTTTAATGGCTTATTTCGTACTGAATTGTTCAGCATGTTCTGGTGATAGGCCTTTATCAATATACGAACCTTCCAAACGCTGTCGTAAATTGTTTAATTGTGTTGTGAATTTATCGGCCGTTTTTCCTTTTTGTACCACTTTTGACAATCGAGCTTTTACTACGTCGGATGTTTCACCGACTATAGTCTCTTGCAATTTCTGTATTATTGCATTGATTGTTGTCAAATCTTGGATTTTGCATAGTGTTGGGCCAATAATTTTGTACTTTATTACCTCAACAGCTACGTTTTCAAAATCTCCTTTGGTGACATTAGCCAACCTCAAAGCTCTCATAAATCTTTGAAGATTCTCTTTTTGACCTATTTGAGTCTATTTTAACTATTAAAAGTTTATGAATAAAGACAGCACCAAGCATTACTCTACGATTAATTAAAGAAGGAAGATTGATTAAAAGAAGCCTACTGGAGTATGATGGCAAATTGACATTGCGATCCCAATTTAGACCGCGAAGAGCAAAAAGCTTGCTTTTTTGTTGCTTTTGAACAGATTCAATTTTTCTTTGGTGCGTCTCAAATTGCGGTGACCATATGCAAGATCCGCTCTCTAAGATAGGAAGGATTAATGAAGTCTACAGAATTTTGGATGTGTACGGATCATCAAACTCTATTGACCATCGTTACACATACCAAGAATACTACTAGCTGTAGCAAAAATATGAGAATTAAAAGTTACACCTAAGTCATTGATAATATCTAACCGCTCTAAGGCAGTGTCGTTAAGATAATAAGTTGCTAAGTATAGAGTGCATCTATGAGGTTTAAAAGGTTGGGTTCACACCAACTCTGAAGATCATTAAGCTCCGATTGATGTAGGCAAGAAGATGATATGTCTTTAAAACTGAGGTAAAGCTACTAATGAAAGATCATTTTTAAAGAGAGTGAAAAGCAATGGACCCAAATGACTACCCTGAGGTACTACAGAGATCACTTGGATGGTCTTAGAAAATGAAGATTTAAAGAGGACCTTTTGTGTACGCTTAGGAAGATATTGAAGAAGCCAATCAAGCAAATCGCTGGGGATGCCAATAGCGTTCAGATTATATAAAAGCAGAATATGACGTCAATTTCCACGGCATTCTTGAATCCTTTGATCAAGTGGGATGTAGATTCTAATAGGTAAAAAGTTGTCAATCTACGTTTTTTGAACCCATGTTGGGATGAGGAAATAATTGAGCAACAAAAATGCTACAATTGAGATGTTATTATTTTCTCAAATGCTTTGGGTATGGCAGACAATTTAGAAATAGCCCAATAATTGGAAGCTTCGGAGTTTTTCCCCTTTTTATGAAGACGAATAATATATGATTCCTTCCAGATGGATGGGAAGGCGGAAGATGTAACGGACAGTGTAAACAAGTTAAGTATTGGCTTACATAGGGCCTCTGCGCAAAACCTTAATACGCAGCTTGGTATTCCATCAGGGCCAAGGGCATATATTGGTTTGACGGAACTGAGCACGCTAATAACCGAACTGTCATTAAACACAGAGTCCAAAATGCAATTACCCGATTGCAAGTGATGAGGATGAGGAGGATTTGCTTGATAAATCGAAGAGGAATAAATTTTTTTAAAAAAATCAGCAAACATATCGGCAATTGTCTAATCATTGTCAGCTTTATTGTTTTGGAAAAAGAAGTAAGACGGGTGCACTGATGTCTTACGTTTAACAGTGAAAAATTTATAAAATTGCTTATAAATAAATTTGTCTATTTATAAAATTCATTAGTTAACGAGGTTTTTTTACGTTTAGTAAAGTTTTTCTTGCGAAAACATGGGGTTGGAGGAATCTAGTAATTATGTCGAGACATAGCCCCATAAGGAAGGTCAATGGTTACATCCAGAGTTGGATAAAAGTTGTCTTCAGGGATAACTAACGGATCAGTCCTGGAAACATCGCAGTTGGAAGAATGCAACACAAATACCAGATCTAGTGATCTGTTACGACTATTCCGGACAAGATTTATTTGAGTTAGGGACAACTCAAGCAAACAATGGGACGAGGAGGGCAACAGTAATAAAGAATCATATGAGAGAGCCTAGGAAATCTCAGGTAAATTAAAATCTTGTCTTTGTCAGAGAGATATGAGGAAACAAGCTTCCAAATGTTGAGTGTATACTGCCAAGTCGGACTGTGGTGGACTATACGAACAAGTAATATAGGCAGAAAAAGAATTAAACGAAATTTTAACACAAACAAATTCAATCTCCTGATTGTTAGACTTGGCAATTTCAGACGAGAAGGCCGAGTAAACTGCGATCAAAACACCACCACCATTACGGATAGTTCGATCATGTCATATTAAATATTTTGGGGGGAACGGCAATATCAGGCTTCAGGCAAGTCTCAGTAAAGGCAAGACTATGAAAGTCGAAAGCTAAACTATCTACATAGAGTCTAGAGAGTTTAGACTTTAGTCTCCGTACGTTCTGATATGCCAGAGTTAGGGAGGAAATTAGATTTTGTAACTCACCAACAGATGCAGACGAGCCGGAAGGAACGTTATTTACAAAGGGCAGTTAGCAAGCTAATCGGAGGCTGATTCTTCTTTTTTATTGTAAACTCTTTTACAACAAGGTGTTCCGGCCAAAAATTTATATGATATATTTGGCCAAAAAGATCTGGGGAGACACTTATTTTAAAGGACGAAGTGTCCCGAGTATATGAAAAACGTAACTAACAGCAATGTTTGGTGCTTGAACTTTGCCCTGGATGTAGGCTATGACTTCTTTAGAAGTAGTATTGGGATCAAGACTCGAAATAAAAATTTGCTTTTTGAGTGGAACTACAACAAGGGAACTAGAAGTACTAGGCACAGCAGAAGCAGCAGCAGCTGAAGCAGCCAACACTTTACTAGCTCCTCTTGTAACTATTTTATTGGCAACATTCCTGGAAACGGATGTTTGCCACGTTAGTAGGTGGGATACTGTCTCTAGGGGAAATGGGAAGAAACTCCACACCTGCCAAAGCCGGACTCCTAAAAGATATCAGCTGCTGTATATTTGGTGACATAGGGTCATTGTCGGAAGCCGGAACTGGTAAAGAACGATATGCCGACGGACTGATGGACGTGCCCTGAAACCTGACCCTCTTTCGCATCGGAGATTCAATCAAAGGTTTAGAACTTCTGAATCGAAGCTCCATTGTCAAAAGCTCTTCTTGGAGCTTATGAACGCCAGCTGACAGGGTTTTCAATGCATCACCAGTCCGTTTCATAAAACCGCATCTCGAGCTCCAAGAGTGACAATATGTTATATGATTTTTTTAAATTTTCTTTTATGCTTTGGATATGGAGAAGTAATTCTTCCCATTCCATGGTTAAAGATTTTTTCTTTTTAATCTTCTATTACTTGCACATCCTCATCTGAGTCCCCTATATTAAAAGTTTCTATACCTGTTTTAAAAATGTTATGTACCCATTCAGGCACATCCTTTTTTTAAGGTCTCCTTGCCAATATGATATCTTTATGGATTTTCCATAAGGTCTACAATATTTCTTTTAAACTTGTAGTTTTTCTATATCCAATATTTTATTTCCTTGTATTTTTTATTTACTGGAAATCGAGGAAAGGTATGTGTTTTTGGAGATGCCGAGATGCCGATGATTCAATCCCCTTTAAAGTGTTAAAGTAGCCCTTTACTACTTTTCAGTTGGTAGGTATCGAAGTTAATGTTAGCATTACGGAGGTACTTTTCAATAAAGCGAAATTTGTCCTCAGTTTGGGGTTGGCATTTAATTTCTTCTATGTTGTTATATTTCTACTAATTTCGAAATCAGGGCGGTGCAGTTGGCTCCACGGATATATACTTGCTGATCGGCAAGTATTTTAAAGCGATTCCCGCTTAGGGGTTCTACTAGTTTATTTGGTTTGGTAAGTTTCGGCGTATTGCCCTTTTTTTTCTTTTGGAAAACACTTCTTCCCTTCTTTTAATAGTGGCACTTGTCTTTGAGGAGTTTTCTTATTAATGTCGGTTACTTTTAAAATAGGTATTTCTGAGTGAGGTTGAGATTGTGGTTTGTTGCTTTTTAATGACTTTAAAAAATCAAGTTCCTGTTGTAGCGTCTTTGCCCATGGAGGTGGTGCTTGATTAGAATATAATAGCCACTTAATATATGCTATTCTTTCCTTTATTTTCTTTTCCACTCCACTCCTTTTTGTCATCTCTCACACTCGACTCACTCAGAATATCCATTGGCTATTTATTTCCGTTTGTTTTTAATTCTTCTTCTCCAATACAGTTTTTTTTTTTTTTGTTGTTGGTATTTTTCAATCATTTTATTCCTCCAGATACAGCCTATTTGGTATAAAATGTCTCTAGGTCTGTATAAATATATAAATGTTAATATAAGCATATGTATATGAATATGTATTTACGAAAGAGTGGTCGCGCGTGTTAGACTTGCCGGCTCAGCAATGTCCAGCACCATGCTATGGATGCATGGCACTTGAATGTTGTATACTTAAATATTGTAACAAATTGATACAATATTTTTATAATATTATTAATGTGTTCCACTGAGTACAGTGATCGATTGATATTACAGAACATACTACAGCGTGTTTGTGTATAGTATTACTAATATATAATGAAGTAAGTAAGCCGTCTCGCCGACTTAGGTATGTCATACACCAGTAAAACAAATATTTCAAATTTGTAATAACTAATGCATTTGCCTATATTAAAAAATGCTGTTCACATGCTTTTTACAAGCATATCTTAAAATCTCGCGCACTTATGCATAGCACCCTAGCGCCGCCACCCGCCAACGGCCATCTCCGTCCTTATGGAAAAACGTTTATATGCATAACTCAGCTATTTTTTGTTCGATTTTGATCAAATTTGTTATTTTGCTGGGTATTAGTATCAAATTTAAGTGTGCCAAATTTGATTACACAATGTAAAAAATTAAGGGAGCTAATCGAGTTTTTCAAATTTCGGGGGCGGAAAGGAGCGTGGCAAAATCTTTATACATACAAAATATGCGCATTTACTATGCAAATATACATACACAATTTAGTGTCTCCAGCTGCAATAGTTTTTGAGATAAACATTTTTTTTGAATTGCGGGGGGCGGAAAGGGGCGTGGCAAAAATTTGAAATAAACTTCATCACTCTACATACTACACGAGCCTACATTGGAAATTTGGTGGCTCTATCTCTTATAGTCTCCGAGAACTAGGCGTTCATACGGACGGACAGACGGACGGACAGACGGATATGGCTAAATCGACTCGGCTATTGATACTGATCAAGAATACATATACTTTATGGGGTCGGAGAAGCTTCCTTCTGCCTGTTACATACATTTTGGCGACTTTAATATACCATTTCACCCTATGGGTGTATGGTATAATACTATACAATCAGTACCAAATTGTCGCCGCCGACAATGTCGCCGCATTGTCCGAGCCACTGGACTTTTCACATTCGGCTGCTGCGGACTCGTTTTGCTGCTTCGGACTTAACATTGGTACTGGCGATTTTTTGGTAAATGTCATATTTGTCTTTCAGCTCATTCAGTGACTTGCAGCCGTAGAACGTGTGTTTGTAGTCACTCTTCAGGTTCAATCCATTAACGATGTGTTTGACAACTGACTCCATATCAGTAATCCCACGGGCAGCCATCCGTTTCATTTGCAAAACGTGTTCATCAAAACTTTTACCATCGGATTTCGTACGTAGAGATAATTGGTTGTAAATTTAGGCATGGCTGATTGCAATAAAATTCCCCCAGGGCATGCTGGCGAAGTTGTTCATATTCGTAGACAGCCGTAGACTCGAGAAATAGAGCGGCGGTACCGGTCATTTTCGCTCAAGCTTGAACGTACTTCTACGTACTTATTGTTCAAATTTCTTTTTCTTAAAATTGGTGTGTTTTATCTTTTAGGTAAATATAAAATAGCATACGTATGGTACTGTGAGGATAAAACTCATTCGTACCCTAGGCTAACCTTTTTGCACCAAATTTATTTAGCGTTGAGGTGAGTGGCTTTGTTCACTCTTACAAACCTCGTGGGGGATGCTCGGGTGCAGATGGTTAATTTTTTCAAAATATTTGTCAAGTTCGGTCATTTTAAAACAGTTGATTGCTTTTAATTTATTTGTGTTATTAAACTGTAATTGTAAAATGGAATATTTATATAGATTGTTTGCTCTGCTCATATAACGTTTTTTAATTTTGATTATTTTATTGTGTTTTACATACACTATGTTAATTGGAATTGACAAACAGACACAATTGTTAATATAAGGAGTAGTACTCAAAGTAGTTTATGTCTACGTGCATGATCTATAACTTTAATGTTGTTTACAACGTTTGCTGTATTATCTTTGGCTTGGCTATCGTCGCTGTCGAACCAATGAAATTATGAATACTACTTGTTAATACTGAGAATTTATTTATTGAATTAAATTTCGAATATTAATTATTAAAGATTGAACGTTTGCTACGAAGCAACGGATTGATAACAAAGAAATTAAAGAAAAAATTTAGCAAAAAAAAGACAAAATTTATGGAAATATAAATATATGAAAAAAATCTTTTTCTTTCTCTATATTTAACAAATTAAAACATTTTTTGTTAGTTTATATGGTTCGTCCACAATTCAGGTATACATTTCATTATATATAAAAAAAAATATATTTAAAACCAGAGGGCCGGCGATAACTTCGACCGCGGTCGAAGAGCTACACACTACACGTCACAAAGTGCGGACGTGTATTTTTGCCTTAAATATGACCAACGTTGAGTAGCCGAAATTTATTGCAAATTAAAATAAAACTGTTTTTTATATTTATCCAGCGAATTGACCTCGAGCCGTGTTCTATTTATCCGATCGAATTCAAATTTTGGGATCTGAGATTTTATATAAATACTATCATATTGGTAAATTTAATGGGGATACTCCAATTTTTGCAAAAATGTTTGTTCTAGAGCTATATGATATAGTAGTCCTATCCCAAAGATTTTCATACTTTATCTAACCCGGGTAATAAAAACCCCAAAAAAAAAAAAATTTCATCCCGATAACTCTTAAGATAGCTGAGTAAGACGCGTACGCACAGACGGACGGACATGGCTATATCGACTCAGCTTCTCATGCTGATCAAGAATATATATATACTTTATGGGGTCGTCTCCTTCTGTGCGTTACAAAACATCTGACCAATTTTATTATACCTTCTGCAAAGGTATAAAAATGTTAATGCTTGCGAAAGAACGGCCCACAATCTTAGCATAGGAAACGAAGTTTTTAATCAAAGTCACTTTTTTTGTATGGCTATATGAAATAGTCATTAACACATGTATTAAACTATATTAACAGATATATTAAACTATTCGTTACTTTTTACGCGATTTTGTCAAATTATTGACAAAAGTCACTGTTTTCGACAGATCGTTCATATGGGATATATGATATGATATATCATATGATACAGTCACCCGATCTTTATCAAATTTGCTGTAATAATCTCACCAATAATAAATTTCATGCAAAATTCTAGATCTTACTGTCTAAAAAAAGTTTGCGCTGATCCTGACGGAGGGACATATAAACGGACGGACGGACATACGGACTAACGGAGATGACTATTTGCACACTTCTAGCCATAATTAATATGCCCTTTTTGCAAGTGTATAAAAAATCTCCAACCACATTGATAGTATAAAAGCCTATCAATAGTTAGTAATTTAGTTGCACTTTCGGCTTCAACTTGCCGGTAGAAGCTTAGAATTAATTTTATTAAATAAAGGCAAGTTAAGGCTTGCGCGTTTCCGTGGCTGCCTTGCGTTTCTACGCTCTTTGGCAAAGTTCACCTTGAAGGTTATTAATACGCTCTCTGTAGCGTTGCAGGTGTTCCTCCGTCTTTGAGGCGGCCATTAAGTCTACTTGCAGTCTCTTCTACTAGAGTAGCTTACGTACCATGCTTCCTTGGTGTAGATTTTTCCTGGCGAGCCCGTACTCAGCTATTGTGAGTGGGCGCGGTCCATCGTTGGGATACAACTCTAACGCTTCTTCTAGCGTTGGTGCGTCCCTTTGCTCGATAAGAGCAGATTCCGCAAAGGGAATACCTTTAACGTTGTTCATTCGAGATTTGTGTCTATTTACATATTTGTTGTGTACATTTGCTTTTATGTTTTTGTTGGAGTAATTTTTGTTGTTAATAGTTGTTGTTAGTGGTAGATGATAACTGGCAGAATGTTAGGTAGCGCAGCACCCTGTGGTTCTGTTCGACAGCAATTGGTTTTATTCCCCATCGTTGCGAATGGCCAATTTTATGATTCGGAATAAATACTTTCCATATCACGGTCTCTGTTATATACACGAGTCTCATGTCCTTTCCAGCGTTGTTATTGTCCTATTTTTGCTGGTTGTGCATAGATTTTATAATGTTTTATAATAATAAAAATAATAATAATAATAATAATAATAATAATAATAATAATAATAATAATAATAATAATAATAATAATAATAATAATAATAATAATAATAATAATAATAATAATAATAATAATAATAATAATAATAATAATAATAATAATAATAATAATAATAATAATAATAATAATAATAATAATAATAATAATAATAGTAATAATAATAATAATAATAATAATAATAATAATAATAATAGTAATAATAATAATAATAATAATAATAATAGTAATAATAATAATAATAATAATATTAATAATAATAATAATAATAATAATAATAATATGAAGGACTAATATCGAATGATTCTTTATTTTAAATTATGAAGTACGCTTAGCCTAATTACATTTGGTATATAAAGTTCTGTTGCTAAGAGCAGCGACCGAACGGGACAGCGTACTATGTATATAGGGTGACAATCACACATTCACCGACTGTGCGGCATCCCTACAGCAGTGGCAGGTTTTCGGCCGGAGGTTACCATGATGTAAAAGGAAGACTCGAGCATCAGTAGCAGAAGCCGTACTTGTCGTTCAGAGTTAACTTGTCAGTCGAATTAAGTTGCAAGTCGTCAGTTGTTTGAAGTTGTTTAAGTTGCCTATTAAAAGTCGTAAAATCCACTACACATTAATCTACATGTATATGCAAGGAGCATATATGTATGTATGCATAACTTGGCTATTTTAAGTCTGATATTGATTTTTTGCTGGGTGTTAGTATCAAGTGTGCCAAATTTGTTTGTACAAGGAGGAAAATTACGTGAGATAATCGAGTTTTTCCAAATTACGGGGCGGAAAGGGGTTTGGCAAAATCTTCGCATATACAAAATATGCGCATTTACTAAGTACACAAACCAAATTTGCTGTCTCTAGCTATTACAGTCTTTAAGAAAATCGGGTTTGTTTGAATTGCGTGGGTGGAGGGAGGCCTGCCAAATTTTTTTATTACCAAATCTCTGCGCGCTTACTAAAGGATTATTCATTCCCAATTTAATTTCTTTAGCTATTTTAGTTTTAAAGAAAATCGAACTTGTTTGAATTTCGGGGGCGAAAGGGGACGTGTCCAAAATTTGAAATACACCTTACCACCGTAGGTAATATACGAGTCTACGTACCAAATTTGGTAAGCTTTTATAGTCTCTGAGATCTACGTGTTCATACGGAGAGACGGACGGACATGTCTATATCGACTCGGGTGTTGATCCTGATCAAGAATATATATACTTTATGGGATCGGAAAAGCTTCCTTTTGCTTATTATAACATTTTGGCGACTTTAATATACCACTTCACCCTATGGGTTTATGGTGTAAAAATCGAAAAATGCACTTTTGTTCGATTGGTAAACACAAGCGTAAATATATGTGGAAAGTTCAATCTTATCCCGGAAAGTTCAATCTTATCCGAACGAGACCCAAAGTTGTGGATATTCAAAATACACACTTGTTCGATATTATTAGCTTTATTGTATAAAGTAAGTCTTATTAGCTTATTCACAATGTTTTTATTTGTTCTTCGCACAAACTCCAAATGTACTGCACACACTTTGAGGCGCAACTCAACTAACTCTTTCTCTAGACACCAATCTAGACACCAATGCACAGACTCACTCTCTAGACGCAACTTCGCAGACTGACTCAACTGCACTGACTCTCCTCGACAGACTGACTCTACCACACAGACTCTCCTCGATACACAGCCTCTACCACACAGACTTATTGTATCTTACTTCTCAATGACAGACTGGCTACTTGACTCTCTATTCCACATGCACCATTTTTTCAAATATTCTGCCACAGTAGTAGTTTGGAGCTCCTCCGTCTCCAACTCAACCGCATATCGACCATGCCTCGTTTTTCGAACAACCCGAAAGGTCCCAAATATTTTCTTTTAAGCTTAAGGCCAGATCCAAATTGCGTCCACTTGACAGTCACCAGCTCGTCAACCTCACATTCACCTGCAGATTTCCGACCTTTATTAAAGATTTCCAGTTTTCCTCTGGCGTCTTGTTTAGGTTCTCTTACGCATTACTCACAATACATTCTCTACAAGACCTCACTACACTCTCTACTTTGCTTGGCATACTTGGATATAATTTTGTTTTTCCACTAGATCAATAGTCTTCTTAAATCCAAAGTGCTCTTGTCGATGAGCAACAAATATTATCTCTGGTTCCTAAAAAAGCAGGTACTACAATAAGTTCCTTGACGGGATCTTTACAAAATATTCCGCGCTGCATATAATAGTCGGCAAGCGCTCTTTTCTCTAACTCTTTCAGAATCGTATTAATCTTTTAATCTTTTCTCTGCGTAAATTGTATCTTACTCCTCAATGAATCTTCTGACAGTAAACAACAAAACCCTACTTAATGCGTCGACCTGTTTCATCTTTTCATCTATTCGGCTTTTCTCGCGCACTGAGGATAAAATTTGGGAATTACTAAAACGAGCATTACATGATTTTCCTCCGCTGCAGGTTCAATCCTTTAGCTCCTTAGATCCTTTAGTGTAAATTTTCTTGCTTCCTTGCTTCCTTCAGAATAAATCTTTGATATCTGAACTCAAGGGAACTGGATAAACTCGTTTATATGAACGAACTTTCAAGATCAGGCACGTCACTATAACCTAAGGAGGAGAGAGTGGAGACCAACAATTGGAACCACAGTATGGGCAAAAGAACACCATCTCTCGAACGTGGCCGACGGATTTGCAGCAAAGTTGGCACCAAGATTTGGAGGCCCCTATGAAGTGACAGGTTTTTTGTCTCCAGTTATATGTAAATTACGGCACAAAGAAAAAGGAAAAACCAGGCAAGCACATATTAGCCAGATGAAACAACAAATATGTGAACAATCAGATGGCAAGAAACAAGATGAACAGTGAGTCTGGACGACCCTGATGACATGGCAGCGAGAAGTAAAAAAAAAAAACTCAAAACATGACACAGAAAAAAATTTTGTCAAAATGCATTGAAATCATACAAAATCACAAAGTGCATTGGAAACATATAAACAGGAACAAGCAGAATATCAAAGTCACAAACCGTATACCAGAACAATATGAGTATATGCGAATATCGTAAATATACAGACAGCCAAATATGCATGAGAGAACAAAAAAAAAAAAGGAAAGAGAGGGGACCACACCTACACATGCGCATGAGATTGAGCATGTAATCGTGCAGCATCGCGATACACACACACATGGGCGCGGTAATACAATAGTATTGGTGGAGCACCGCAGGGGCAGTAAAATATGCGGCGTCGATAGTTAGAAAAGAGAGTCCAAAATTTGGAATAGCGGTAAAAACTTAACAAACATCTAAGATGCGAGGTTTCCTGCGTGCAAAAATATGTGTCATTAAACACTTAAAATCGAAAGCTCGTAGAGTAATCATCCAAAATAAAAAAAAAATTATTACTATGAATTTCTACCAAGTAGACAATGGCCAAGATGAAGGCGTAGTTCGAGGTGGTGCGGCACCGAGGGCCCATAGGGCAGGCGGTGACTGGCACTGGTCCGAAGCGGAGTCCGACGACGATGGAATGGATGCATTAAATCCAGACATCGTCGCCTTTTCGGACGAGGAGTTCGATGAGGACGAGGAGGTGGACAGCGGGTTCACTACGGTGGACGAGAGCGAAGCGGAGTCAGAGATGGCAGACCGGCTCCGTGAGGATGTGTCCAGCAGTGAGAGAGATAGTGGATTCACTACGGACGAGGAAAGTGTAGCGGAGTCGGTAGAATTGGACCGCGAGGTGGATACAGACGAGGAGTCGATTTGGCGGGAAATCGACGATGTGATCCGGATGATGGATCGAGGAGACGAAATGGACCTGGAGAGCGTCCAGTCAGAGAGGGCAGAGGCACGGAGCCCGGAATATGCCCCGTGGCGGGATGATGAAGAAGTGGAGCCTCTGGTACGGAGATGGGAGCCAGCGCGGCCGCCAACTCCGTTTCGTATGGTGGATTTAATATCGGATGCCAGCGAAACGGAGGAGGTGATCGTGGCTGAGGAAGGGGAAGCTGAAGGAGAAGCCAGCTCACCTCCATTTGACCGGGCAGGCGAGGAAGCACGGGCGGCAAACCACCAGTGGATGAAATGGTGGTTAGAGCAGATCCGGCAGCAGGAGGAGGCGGAACGAGAGCTGCTGAGGTGGGAGAGGGCCCAACAGGAGGAGGAGCAACTGAAGCGGGCGAGAGAACGGCTGGCGATGGCGATGTTGCAGGAACAACAGCAACAACAACAGCAACAACAGCAACGACAGCAATGGCTGCGGCAACAGCAGCAGCAACTATAACAACACCAACAACATGAACAACAGCAGAACTGGGCGGCATGGTGCCACAGCGAGATGGAGGAGCAGATGCGGTGGGACCAGAACTAGATATATAAGAGGGGAAAAGGGGAATGAAAAGATGCGGAACGGGCCAAAGAAAAAAAAAAACACAGAGGAAAAGATGCCCTAATCCGCCAAAAAAATATAGAAAAGATACTCAGTAATCGCCAACATGGAAAAAGATGCCAAAAGGCCAACAAAAAGATGCGACCTGAGTCTAAACTAAACAAAAAAAAAAAAAAACCAATAGAAAAAAAAAACCATGAGACACAAAAAAAAAATGGGGGGCAATTCGCTTCAGAAGAAAGGGGGAAGTGTGAGTAATATTATAAAGGATAATAATATCCCACACAACAAGCAAGCAGCAACACAATCCAACGATGTAAATGAGGCACCGGATACAAGATACAGCCGAGACACAAACCAAAGGTACGATATACGACCAAGCCAAAATATTCCGCGCTGCATATAATAGTCGGCAAGCGCTCTTTTCTCTAACTCTTTCAGAATCGTATTAATCCGTTTATCTTTTCTCTGCGTAAATTGTATCTTACTCCTCAATGAATCTTCTGACAGTAAACAACAAAACCCTACTTAATGCGTCGACCTGTTTCATCTTTTCATCTATTCGGCTTTTCTCGCGCACTGAGGATAAAATTTGGGAATTACTAAAACGAGCATTACATGATTTTCCTCCGCTGCAGGTTCAATCCTTTAGCTCCTTAGATCCTTTAGTGTAAATTTTCTTGCTTCCTTGCTTCCTTCAGAATAAATCTTTGATATCTGAACTCAAGGGAACTGGATAAACTCGTTTATATGAACGAACTTTTACTTACAGTCGGGACATCACTACCTTGTGAGGAATATTATAAAGGATAATAATATCCCACACAACAAGCAAGCAGCAACACAATCCAACGATGTAAATGAGGCACCGGATACAAGATACAGCCGAGACACAAACCAAAGGTATGATATACGACCAAGCCTGCTACTGGTCGATCGAACCGATTCATAGCAAATGGCTTACGATCAAACCTGGTCGATCGAACCACACGCAACCGCTGGCGATTTCGTACAAGCGGGAAGATGCGTGGGAAGCATAATGCAAAAACCGATATGCACACACATGCGATGGGCAACCAAGTCCAACATGGCTCGATCGAACCAACTCGAACCTATGACGTACGATCAATCATGGCTCGATCGAATCACAGGCGACCGCTGGCAATTTGGTACAAGCGGGAAATTGCGTGGGAGGCAGAATGCACAATATCAACGGTATAAGAGTAAATGGAACCAGGCTTGAGGGCATAATTGCACACAAAAGGGGGCATTGGCCTTCTTATGCAAATCAAGAGCACAGAGAGGCAAATATGGATGCATGCATTAGCATACGCTAAATAAGCATACACGCACGTCACATGTACACTATGCGTGAGGGAGAATACCGGTGACCAATAGCGTGCGTGAAAGTGATGGAAGCACATAGATGCAAGAGAGCTAGACAAGGACAAGGAAAGGAAGGATGGGCGCGCAGCCACAAAGAAAGTGGACACATATGCGTCAAGAATACGGGACTTTCACCACGCATGACAATAAATGGATGCGTGGGTGAAAGTGGACGGCCGATGGAAAATTACCAGCTGTATAGCGGTAGTACACCAGCCAGTGCCTGAGGCCAGAGGAGCTGCCTATATAAAGGCGGCACAAATCAGACTAATCATCAAGTCATCAAGGCATGATCAAGTAACAAGTAATTAAGGCCTTACGAGTAACCTTAAGAACTTACCAGGGAAACACAAGGAGCAGCAGAGAAACTAGGAACTATACAGGCCTTACGAGTAACCTGTACAGTTCATCCGAGAGCAACAAGTCCTTAAATAAGGATAATAAGCACCGCCCGCAGCAAAGGGAAGATAAGAAAGGACGACGAGGGATTCGAAGCGACTCACCATCGCTGTCCAAGTCCAGAACTACCGTAGAGAAACCGTCATACACAACCGAGCCCACTAATTATTTTGAATAAACATGCGAATAAGCATTAGCAACTGAAATCAAACGTGTTTTTAATTTCACCGGGGCACAAAATAAATTTGTTGTGCCGAACCTAGCCCAAGAGATATTGTAAATATCCCGAAGGACGAAAAAGGATCGTTACAACTGGCGCCCATCGTGCTATACTGGTGAAATTTTAAACAAAACAAAAGTTCGAAAATTGTAAAGAAAAAATCGAAATGGGAAAAGGATGGATTTACCACATGAAGAAGGAGAATTTGGTACAAACAAGCCAAAGGATCGGAGTCAACATGAACGGCACAGTAGAGGAGATGAGAAAACAACTCGGCGAATGGATAGACAAAAACGAGTGTGATCCAGAGTGGAGAGAGGAGATACGAAGATTAGAACTCAAATTCACAAAAATGTCCAAGCAAAAACCAGAAACAAGCGCAGCACAGTCAGGCGAGAATGGTGAGAACAAGGAGGCCGAGGAGTTCAAAAAAATAAATATCGATACGCTAGCAATTCCTCCATTTGCACCACCAAGATGGGGAAGCGAAGGAGCATTAGACAGCACCGACACAAAGAGGGAGTTAAGGAGACAAATGATAGACCCCAAGAAAGCGGCACCACACACAACAAACAGGACCACCGAATACGCCAAGGTGGCAAAACAAGTGAGGGAGTGGACATTCAGATTCGATGGCAATTCCAGACCACTAGAGTTCATAGAACAGATCGAGTGGTCAGCAGACATGTATGGCATCGAGCTGGACATGATCCCGAGAGCAATGCCAGAACTACTGAAAGACAGAGCACTCAAATGGTACGTCGCAAACAATAAGCAGTGGCGAACATGGAAGGAATTTGTTGAGGGCTTCAAGAAATATTTCTTGCCGAGGGGATTCTTCAACAAATTGGCTGATCAAGTGAAAAATCACAAACAAAACAGAAATGAGTACTTCAAGGACTATATGGTGGACATGCAAACATTGATGAGACCCCTTAAAATACCAGAGTACGAACAACTGGAGGTCATATTGGAAAATTGCACTCCAGATTTAAAAATATTCGTTCGGCCGCACAGGGTCAGAAACCTAGATGAGCTGATGCAGCTGGCAGAAAAACACGAGATGCTCGAACAGGAGCGATTCGATTTCCATTACGAAAATAATGCTCAAAGAACACATAACAACCAGTCAAACCACAGAGAAGGAAATAATCACGGACCACCAGTCACACAGTGCCGAAGATGCCAAGACGACAGCAGGGAGAACAATTCAAGACCAAGCCAAGAAAATAAAAATATCCAAGAGGGAAGAGTCTTGAACCCAAACCAGGCATGCCGCAGATGCGGGGGAGCCGGACACTGGGCAAGGGAGTGCAACAATCAGAGACTCAATTTCTGTTGGCGGTGTGGAAGGATCGGGAAAAGAACAAAAGAATGTTGTTGGAGTTCGGGAAACGAAAGGCGGTTCCAGCCTATCAGCAGGGACCCAGCCAACAAGCTCCTCAACATTAATAATCATTGAAGTAGCAGCAGTCCAGATGAAAGCGACAATTGACTCCGGAGCCAAGAGCAGTTTTATCAGCAAACAAATGTTGGAAACGGTGCAAAACAAAGGAGACCGAGAGACTACGAACAAGCAAGTATACATGGCGGACGGAAAGGTGAGAGACATAAACGAGCAGTGGACAGGAATCGTTCGATTCGGAAACAAAGGAATGAACATAACATTTCTCATCATGCCAGACGGAATAGATGCTATAATCTTAGGATGGAATTTCTTAAGGCTGATGAATACCGAAATAGCATGCGGAGGCCAGAGGATAAAAATTCCAATGGTGAAGAGGATGCAGGGCAGGATAACCGAACGCATATCGATCATGGTGACACAGAAGGAAGAGCAAACAGAAATACAAAGGTTTCTAGAACACGAACTGATGGAATTGGGAAAAATCAAGGGATCATCAAAAGTAGGGATACACAGGATCACAATGAAGGATGACATACCAATAAAACAAAGGTATTACCCAAAAAATCCAAAAATACAGGGAGAAATCAACACAAAGGTCGATGAACTGCTGACAATGGGGTGCATCGAACCATCACAAAGCCCATATAGCTCACCCATAGTAATGGTGAGAAAGAAGCAGACGGGCAAATGGAGATTATGCGTAGACTTTAGACAGATTAATGCAAAATCTATAAAAGATGCATACCCAATGCCAAGCATTGACTACATCCTAAACCAACTACGGGAAGCAAAATTTATAAGCAGCCTAGACCTGAAGAACGGCTATTGGCAAATTCCGCTGGAAGAAAACAGCAGGCCAATGACAGCATTCACAGTCCCTGGGAAAGGTTTATTCCAATGGAAAGTGATGCCATTCGGGTTACACTCCGCATCAGCAACGTTCCGACGGGCACTGGACCAAGTCATTGGCCCAGACATGATACCAAACGCGTTCGCCTACCAAGATGACATAGTGGTAGTAAGCAAAACAATCAAGGAACACATGGACCACCTGCAAGAAGTGTTCAGGAGATTAAAAGAAGCAAACTTAAGAATAAACGCTGAAAAGTGCCGATTCTTCAGAAAGGAGCTAAAATTTCTAGGCCACTTGGTAACAGAAAACGGTATTGCAACAGACCCAGACAAGGTGGCAGCAATAGCCCAATTGAAACCGCCAACGTGCACAAAAGAATTACGGCAATATCTAGGAGTGGCTTCGTGGTACAGACGATTCGTACCAAATTTTGCTACGATAACACACCCGTTAAACGCACTGCTCAAGAAAAAAACCAAATGGCATTGGAGCGAAGAGCATCAGGCAGCATTCGAATCGGTAAAAGAAAAACTCACGAGTGACCCAGAATTGGCATGCCCAGATTTCACAAAAATGTTCGTACTCCAGACAGATGCAAGCAACATAGGATTAGGGGCCATACTAGTACAAAACACAGAGGAGGGGGAGAGAGTGGTTTCATATCTGTCGAGAGAGTTGAATCAAGCGGAGAAGAACTATTCGGCAACAGAAAAGGAATGCCTAGCAATAGTGTGGGCAGTACGCAAGCTGAGACCATATCTCGAGGGATACCGGTTTAAGGTGGTGACAGCCCACATGGCGTTGAAGTGGTTGAATAGTAAAGAGAGCCCCACGGGTCGCATAGCTCGATGGGCACTGGAAGTACAACAATACGGCTTCGAAATAGCGTATCGAAAGGGCAAATTAAACATTGTCGCCGATGCACTATCAAGACAACCGATTGAAGGGTGCAAAAGAATACTAGACAATGGCGCCCGATTACGACAAGCAAACAAGGAATGTGAGTGGATCCAAGGTATAATAAAGAAAATACAACAACAACCACAGAAATATCCAGATTACGCATTAGAAAATAGCCAGGTGTACAGGAATATTCCGCATAGAGCAGGCCAAGAAGAAGTAATATCATGGAAATTGTGTGTACCCAAGACGCTACGGAACCAAGTGATGGAAGAAAATCACACTTCCATAACGGCAGGGCATACAGGAAACAGACGAACGATTACTAGAACGGCGTCAAGATATTATTGGCCAGGAATGCAGCGAGATATCAGGAAATTCGTGGGAAAGTGCACAACGTGTCAGCAATACAAACCCAACAACCAGCAAGCAGCAGTGAAAATGCTGACGCAGATACCGGATGAACCATGGGCCACCGTTTGCGCGGATTTCGTCGGACCCCTACCACGATCGAAACATGGAAACTCAATGTTACTAGTAATCATCGACCGATTTTTAAAATGGACAGAACTGATACCCATGCGAAAGGCAACTGCGGAGAATCTAATCAAGGCCTTTAGGGAAAGGATTCTGTCGAGATTTGGAGTTCCTAAAGTGGTAATAACGGACAATGGGGTCCAATTCACCAGCAGAACATTTAAGAAAATGCTAGAGGAATGGGGATGCCAACACCAATTAACAGGACCATACACACCACAAGAAAACCCAACCGAAAGGGCAAACAGAACAGTGGAAACAATGATTGCTCAGTTTACCGGTGAAAATCAACGGAATTGGGATGAGAGCTGGCCGGAAATAACACTGGCTGTAAATACTAGTCAATCAGATTCGACTGGATTTACGCCAGCATATGTGATACAAGGACGGGAACCTAGAATGCCTGGTGCGATATACGATAGTGTTACGACAGGCACAGGAAAGCAAAGCGTACCACCGGAGGCGAAGGCAAAACAAGTGCAAGAGCTGTTCGAGCTAATAAGACGTAATCTGACAGGTTTTTTTGTCTCCAGTTATATGTAAATTACGGCACAAAGAAAAAGGAAAAACCAGGCAAGCACATATTAGCCAGATGAAACAACAAATATGTGAACAATCAGATGGCAAGAAACAAGATGAACAGTGAGTCTGGACGACCCTGATGACATGGCAGCGAGAAGTAAAAAAAAAAAAACTCAAAACATGACACAGAAAAAAATTTTGTCAAAATGCATTGAAATCATACAAAATCACAAAGTGCATTGGAAACATATAAACAGGAACAAGCAGAATATCAAAGTCACAAACCGTATACCAGAACAATATGAGTATATGCGAATATCGTAAATATACAGACAGCCAAATATGCATGAGAGAACAAAAAAAAGGGGGAAGAGAGGGGACCACACCTACACATGCGCATGAGATTGAGCATGTAATCGTGCAGCATCGCGATACACACACACATGGGCGCGGTAATACAATAGTATTGGTGGAGCACCGCAGGGGCAGTAAAATATGCGGCGTCGATAGTTAGAAAAGAGAGTCCAAAATTTGGAATAGCGGTAAAAACTTAACAAACATCTAAGATGCGAGGTTTCCTGCGTGCAAAAATATGTGTCATTAAACACTTAAAATCGACAGCTCGTAGAGTAATCATCCAAAATAAAAAAAAATTATTATTATTATGAATTTCTACCAAGTAGACAATGGCCAAGATGAAGGCGTAGTTCGAGGTGGTGCGGCACCGGGGGCCCATAGGGCAGGCGGTGACTGGCACTGGTCCGAAGAGGAGTCCGACGACGATGGAATGGATGCATTAAATCCAGACATCGTCGCCTCTTCGGACGAGGAGTTCGATGAGGACGAGGAGGTGGACAGCGGGTTCACTACGGTGGACGAGAGCGAAGCGGAGTCAGAGATGGCAGACCGGCTCCGTGAGGATGTGTCCAGCAGTGAGAGAGATAGTGGATTCACTACGGACGAGGAAAGTGTAGCGGAGTCGGTAGAATTGGACCGCGAGGTGGATACAGACGAGGAGTCGATTTGGCGGGAAATCGACGATGTGATCCGGATGATGGATCGAGGAGACGAAATGGACCTGGAGAGCGTCCAGTCAGAGAGGGCAGAGGCACGGAGCCCGGAATATGCCCCGTGGCGGGATGATGAAGAAGTGGAGCCTCTGGTACGGAGATGGGAGCCAGCGCGGCCGCCAACTCCGTTTCGTGGAGGTGATCGTGGCTGAGGAAGGGGAAGCTGAAGGAGAAGCCAGCTCACCTCCATTTGACCGGGCAGGCGAGGAAGCACGGGCGGCAAACCACCAGTGGATGAAATGGTGGTTAGAGCAGATCCGGCAGCAGGAGGAGGCGGAACGAGAGCTGCTGAGGTGGGAGAGGGCCCAACAGGAGGAGGAGCAACTGAAGCGGGCGAGAGAACGGCTGGCGATGGCGATGTTGCAGGAACAACAGCAACAACAACAGCAACAACAGCAACGACAGCAATGGCTGCGGCAACAGCAGCAGCAACTATAACAACACCAACAACATGAACAACAGCAGAACTGGGCGGCATGGTGCCACAGCGAGATGGAGGAGCAGATGCGGTGGGACCAGAACTAGATATATAAGAGGGGAAAAGGGGAATGAAAAGATGCGGAACGGGCCAAAGAAAAAAAAAAAACACAGAGGAAAAGATGCCCTAATCCGCCAAAAAAATATAGAAAAGATACTCAGTAATCGCCAACATGGAAAAAGATGCCAAAAGGCCAACAAAAAGATGCGACCTGAGTCTAAACTAAACAAAAAAAAAAAAAAAACCAATAGAAAAAAAAACCCATGAGACACAAAAAAAAATGGGGGGGCAATTCGCTTCAGAAGAAAGGGGGAAGTGTGAGTAATATTATAAAGGATAATAATATCCCACACAACAAGCAAGCAGCAACACAATCCAACGATGTAAATGAGGCACCGGATACAAGATACAGCCGAGACACAAACCAAAGGTACGATATACGACCAAGCCTGCTACTGGTCGATCGAACCGATTCATAGCAAATGGCTTACGATCAAACCTGGTCGATCGAACCACACGCAACCGCTGGCGATTTCGTACAAGCGGGAAGATGCGTGGGAAGCATAATGGAAAAACCGATATGCACACACATGCGATGGGCAACCAAGTCCAACATGGCTCGATCGAACCAACTCGAACCTATGACGTACGATCAAGCATGGCTCGATCGAATCACAGGCGACCGCTGGCAATTTGGTACAAGCGGGAAATTGCGTGGGAGGCAGAATGCACAATATCAACGGTATAAGAGTAAATGGAACCAGGCTTGAGGGCATAATCGCACACAAAAGGGGGCATTGGCCTTCTTATGCAAATCAAGAGCACAGAGAGGCAAATATGGATGCATGCATTAGCATACGCTAAATAAGCATACACGCACGTCACATGTACACTATGCGTGAGGGAGAATACCGGTGACCAATAGCGTGCGTGAAAGTGATGGAAGCACATAGATGCAAGAGAGCTAGACAAGGACAAGGAAAGGAAGGATGGGCGCGCAGCCACAAAAAAAGTGGACACATATGCGTCAAGAATACGGGGCTTTCACCACACATGACAATAAATGGATGCGTGGGTGAAAGTGGACGGCCGATGGAAAATTACCAGCTGTATAGCGGTAGTACACCAGCCAGTGCCTGAGGCCAGAGGAGCTGCCTATATAAAGGCGGCACAAATCAGACTAATCATCAAGTCATCAAGGCATGATCAAGTAACAAGTAATTAAGGCCTTACGAGTAACCTTAAGAACTTACCAGGGAAACACAAGGAGCAGCAGAGAAACTAGGAACTATACAGGCCTTACGAGTAACCTGTACAGTTCATCCGAGAGCAACAAGTCCTTAAATAAGGATAATAAGCACCGCCCGCAGCAAATGGAAGACAAGAAAGGACGACGAGGGATTCGAAGCGACTCACCATCGCTGTCCAAGTCCAGAACTACCGTAGAGAAACCGTCATACACAACCGAGCCCACTAATTATTTTGAATAAACATGCGAATAAGCATTAGCAACTGAAATCAAACGTGTTTTTAATTTCACCGGGGCACAAAATAAATTTGTTGTGCCGAACCTAGCCCAAGAGATATTGTAAATATCCCGAAGGACGAAAAAGGATCGTTACAACCTACAGGTTGTTTCGATACATCGAAACCTCATTGTCAACTTGAATATTTTTGAAAACACGATTTCCCAATTTCTGAGTAAGTTGCTGCACTATCTTTTTTGAACTCTTTTCCCTGCGTGCTCACTAATTCGCCCTTTGACCCGGCTGGGTACACTTAAAACATTTAAAATCGATCTCCTTGCAGTTTTGATTTCTTCATCCGCACTTCTCGAATTTTGAAACTTTAGACCATTTTGACTCATTCTCAATAGAGATTTTCTCATATATTTTCAGGTTTCTAAGATCCTTGGCTTGATACAACACATTCTTATTCTGCTTCGCATCTGGTATACCGTCTATTATATGTCATATATCCAACGTCAATACCCAATAACTTATAAATTTTTCGCCCCCTAAAATTTATAACTTTGAAGTAGACATCCGTTTTCTGGACACTTGCAATAACAATTGTCCCCCTCAAAATCAAAGCGTGTGAACGCTAACTCATCATTAAAATACAGGCCAATAAAATCCGTTTTATTCATAAACAATTGAACAGTTGCAATAATAATTGTTTCCCTAAAAATCAAAAGGGTGAGAACGCTAATTCAGCATAAAAATTCGGGCCAATCAAATCGCGTCAATATAGATCACTCTACTGAAGGGCTTACAAATTTAGCCCATAAATATTACTATAAGACATTTATGTACTTCAGTTTTAAGTATTCATCCAACGAATAAAGTCCCCGCTTTTAACTCAACTAAAATAATATCTTTTTTTTCCTTTTGGAAAGACAAAATATTTAATTGGCGCGGTCGGTAAGATCGGTAAAAGTGAGTAAAAAGAATTATTATCCGTGTATTACATAGAATTATGTAATTATTATGAATAATCACTATAAAACTCCGATCCGACATCAAGAACTTACGGGAACCGCTCAAAAGCCTACAACAGTGAAAAATATTTACGCCAACTGTGCGCGGATATATCAACTGTGTGTTGCAAACATAAATTCCAATTGTGAAACAAAGACGCCAACTTGTGTGCGTAGAAAACACAAAAAAAAACACCACTAAAAAACAAAAATGGCCGAACTCACCGAAGCCCACCTAAAGAAAGCACTGTCTTCGTTAAGACAGGTGGCAAACTATGATGGAGAATCTGACGTCATTCATAAGAAGGATAGATTTCATCATATCCAACCCATGACATAAGGCAACACAACATATTGTTCAGTGCAATCGAGATGCAGCTCACTGGAGAGGCACAACGACTCTCGCATATTGGACAAGCCAACACCTGGCCGGAACTTAGATCATTCCTCATCAATAAATTGAAAACTCAGACCCTCTGTGAGCAACATCTTTGACGCCTCTACAACACCAACTGTACAGGAAACCTTCGTAAGTTTGTAACAGAAGTAGAATACAAATCCTATATTATCACAAAAAAACTAAGTCTGGAAAACGATGCAAATTACACTATTCTTTATACGAATGCTTTAAATAATACTATACAAGATGTAACAAACAAAAATTACCCGATAGATTATTTATGACGTTAGCTAGATATGATATATTCACAGTTAGTAAGCTAAAACAAGTAGCTCAAAGAGAAGAACAGAAATCAGAAAATGAAATCAAAGCCAAAATCAAAACCAAAAAGGTGGAAAACCCTTTGTACCCAATAGTACAACTCCGTTTCAAACAAAACAATCCGATACAACACAAAACCAACAACTTTTTATACGGATTCTTCCGAAAATTCATACCAAACTTTGCACATTTTGCAAAACCTTTAACTCTTGGATTAAAGAAATCAGCTAAATTAACATAAACGACCCACATTATATTATCTTCTTATGCGTCCATACTTGCATATCCCCCGATTTCGAAAAAACATTTTTCCTAAGCAGATGCTAGCAATATATCTTTAGGTGCGTTCATCTCACAGGACCATAGACCTATTTCTTATGCTAGTAGAACATTTAACGAACATGAACTTAATTATTCAGCCATACCTCTTCGGTAGACATTTTGAAATCCTAAGTTATCATAAACCCTTTGTCTGGTTGAACAATATCAAAGAACCTAACATGAAATTACAGAGATGGAGGATAAAATTGAAAGAAATCGATTACAAAATAAAATATTTACCAGGAAAAGAGAATCACGTAGCAGATGCCCTTTCCAGAATTCAAACAGATGAAAATTTTTTAAGATCATCAGAAAGCTACATTACATAGTGCTCATGAGGATAATGGAAATTACATTTCAATTGTTGAAAAACCCATTAATTTATTTATTTATTTATAATAAAGTTAATAATAATTAAAATTATTACTAGCTTATTAACTAAAGCGCTGGCGGCTAAGGCCTTCGGCTTGTTATTTACATACATTTATATTTACAAAATTGCATATTTACCTACACATTTACGTATTTACATATTTAGATATTTACATATTAACATACTTATAGTTACAATAAATGGTATATTTGTGAAAGGTTAAGGAATTGTATTATTAGGGATGTATTTTCTGGCGTGGGATTTGAAAGGATGGAAAGAGGCAGGTATTTTTGAAAATTTGGTTTCTAAGGTGCTGGGTTGCTGGGCATTCTTTAAAGATGTGGGTAATGGCGAGGTTACTTGTACATGAACAGTTTGGGCATGGGGTGATGTTGTTGGGGTCGGTATATACTTGTTGGGTGAGCCGTGTGTGTCCTAGTCTAAGCCTTACTATTTTTATTGGGTCTCTACGTGTTATTATGTTCTGGCTAAATGATTTTAGATAGTGTCTTGAGTTTGTTAGGCTAGTGTTGACTTGTTGGTACCATCTATTGCAGTGTTCAATGTTATTCCTAAGTTGTTGAATATTTTTGTTTCTAAAGAATTTGTTAATGTCTTTAGTGTTGAAGTTGGGGGTGCAATGTAACGGACTATAGATTGTGGACTTAGCTACTGAATCGGCAAGTTCGTTCCCTTCAATGCCACAATGGCTGGGTATCCAAAGTAGTTTTATTTTGGATGGAGATTTGGTAAGCAGATTCCTAATTAATGTTGGGTAAAAGTTGTTGTTGTCAATGTTCCCGATAGATTTTATAGATGAGAGAGAATCCGAACAAATTACAAAGTTACCTTTTCTACTGTGAAGTAGTTTAATTGCGTCAAGAATGGCTATGGTTTCGGCTGATAGTATTGATGTGAAGTGCGGTAGTAAACCTCTTTGTAAGGTTTCCTTTTCGGTGGTGATGGCAAAGGTAGCAGTGTTGTGTTGCAACGAGTCGTCTGTATATATAAATGTGTGATTCTTGTATTTAGCCTTGAGATCAAGGAAGTGCTACCTATAAATACTCGTGGGTGTGTTGGGTTTGCTGTATTTTTGTAGTGTAGTGTTTATAACAGTAGGGAAAGTCCATGAGGGGGTTATTGCTCTGTTTGGGAGCGGGAGGCAGGGGATATGGTTTTCTTTGCATAATAGTATAATTTTTTCTAGTGTCGATGATATTTTATATATTTTACTTTTGTTACTTTGCCTAATATGTTTGTAGAGTGGTGAATTTGAACTGTTAAGTAGTATTTTGTATGTTTTGGCTGTAATGAGGTCTCTCTGTTGTTCTATTGTGGGTATATTCGATTCGAAAAGTAAGTTAGATATAGGTGTTGATCGTAGGGCGCCAAGTGATGTGCGTATTGCTGCGTTAAACAAAGACTTAAGCTTGTTGAGCGTTGATTTTGGTGCGTGCCCGTAGAGAAATTTTGCATAGTCTATTTTAGAAATCAATATAGATTTTGTTATGTTGATCAGTGTGTGTGTGTTGCAGTTGAATTTGGGACTTGCTAGGCATTTGATAACATTCAGTTTGTTGTTTAACGCTGGTTGCATATTTTTAATATGTGAGTGCCATCTGTATTTGCTGTTTATTGTTAGTCCTAAGAGTTTTAGGCTTGGAACTGTGGGAATTTGTGTGTTGTTGCATGATATGGTGCAAGAACAGTTCTGCTTTCGGCATATGTGGAGGTGTTGGCACTTTTGCGGGGATAGTAGGGCTCCTGAGTATAGACACCACTTGTGGATGTTCGAGAAAAGTGTGTCAAGGTTGTGGTTAGGATTTTTTTTTTTTTTTTTTGTGGGAGATTATCAGGAAGAAGTCATCGGCGTATGCGCTAAATTGAATATCTTTCTGAAGGTGGATGATATTTGAAAGTTTGTTATAGGCGATGAGGAAGAGAATTACCGATATTGGGGATCCCTGGGGAATGCCGTTGCATAGAGAATATGGGGAGCTTATCGTGTTTTTGATTTTAATTTTGATTTTTCTGTTTGACATGAAGTTTTGGACAAAGGATACTATTTTTGGGCCTACTTTCCAGCTGATTAATTGGTCTACTATAGTGTGCACGCCAACTCTGTCGAAGGCCTTTGAGAAGTCAAGGGCAATGATAGAGGTGTGCTTTTTGCTTCTTAACGACTTGGTTATCAGGTGGTCTGCAAGGAGCAGACCGTCTGAAACTGATTTGCTGTATTTGAAGCATGATTGGTTAGGATGTATTAGGTTGTGTTTGGTGACAAACCACCATAGACGTTTGGCTATTATTTTTTCAAGTGTTTTGGCTAGGCAACAGTTAAGTGTGATTGGTCGGTAGCTGGAAATTAGTGTTTTGTCAGATTTGGGTTTTAATATGGGGATAACTAGACTTGTTTTGTATGTTTGTGGAATGGTGTTGTTATTAAAGATGTTGTTGAAGAGTTTAACAATTCGTTGTTTCACTGGGATTGAGGTGTTTTTAATCATAGGGTAAGCTATTCTATTAAGGCCAGGGGTTGTTCCTTTGAGGGAGTGTAATGCTGAGAGTAGTTCTATCTGAGTGATATCTGATTCTATTGTTTGTGCTGATGGGTGGGTTATGTAGTTTGTTAGTTTGTTCGCGTACTTGTTAGCAATGAATTCTTGGCTAAAGTTTTTATCATTAGATTGATCGGACCAGTATAGTGCAAATAGTTGTGATATAGTTTTTGTATCAGTTGTAAAAGAGTTGTTAGCTGTGTCTGTGATGCAGTGTATGGTTTTAGTTGGATTGAGTCCGCAAAGTCGTCGAATATTTGCCCAAATTTTGTCGGGGGGAGTAGTGTTGGGGTTAATTGTGGTAGTAAAGTCTGTTGTGGCTTTAATTTTTGATATTTTTAGTTCTCTCCTGAAAAGTGCATTAGCTCTTTTGTATTTAAGTAGATTGTCTATGTTCTTATTTTGTTTGAAATTATTCAGGGGTTTGAATTTGTTTGCTCTTAGTTCAGTCAGGACTTTGTTCCACCAAGGAGTGTTTTTCCTGCGCGGGTGGGTGGATGTTAGTGGGATACTGTTGTGGCGGCTTGCAGTATTATTTTATTGATAGCTGCGGCTTCTTTATTAATATTTGTGCTGGTGGGTGTGTGATCGTTTGCCTGTTCAGTTTGTTTGGTAAATAATGCCCAGTTGGCTTCTTTGATTTTGAAGCGGCGGGTTAATTGGCTGTTAGACGATTGTTGTTGAGGATACATGGAGATTAAGATTGGGAAGTGGTCACTTCCATGGAGATCTTCGATGGTTTTCCAGGTGGTGTAAGGGGTAAGTTGTGGGGAGCATAGAGATAGATCAATGTGGGTAAATGTGTTGTGGGTTGAGAGGTGGGTTGGGGAGCCGTTGTTGAGTATCGTGAGATTTGAGTTTAGGATAAATTTGGCTAGAAGTCTTCCTTTTTTGTTGTCTTTAGGTGATCCCCAGCTATGGTGCCAGCTGTTGAAATCGCCTAAGACAAGTTGATTGTTGGAGAGGGTTAAAAAGTTGTTATTTAGGGAATTTAGTGAGAAGGTTTTATTTGGAGGTATGTATGTTGACAGAATGTTAATTTTTGTTTGAGATATAATTTCTACTGCGATGGTTTCAAAGATATTAGTTATGTTTTTTAGACTGTGTTGTATAGACTTATGAATTAGTATTGCTACTCCTCAAAATCGGTTGTTGGCTTTGATGGTGTACATTTGGTAATTTATTGGGATAGGTATAGGAAATGGTATATTGTAAATGTGAGTTTCTTGGAGGCAAATAACTTGTGGTGAGTGTTTGTTGATTATAATTAGAAGTTCATTGTAGTTATTTCATGTTCCATTGTATAATATTTAGCATTGTTATTTTAATTTGTTTTGACTTTGAGTTAAGGATAAGTAGTAAAGTTAAGTTTGGTTCTTTTTTGTTATAGATAGATTCGTTGTCGCTGTTGCTTGCGGTTTGGTTTCTGTTTGCTTGGTTGGGTAGCTTGGTTTTTGTTTTTATTTTCGTGGGTTTAAAGTTAGTAGAAAGTTGATTACATTTGTCTTTGGTAAAGATTCTAATTTTTAGATCGCCAGTGTGATTTGATGTATAAGGGGTGTTTTCTGTGATTGGGTCAATATCCATGTTTGCTGATGCTATTGGTGTGTGATCTTGATGTTGGTGTGGAAGTGTTTCGTTTGGTTGTGGTGCGCTTGGTGAATTGTTTCTTGAGGGGCTGGGCATAGAGAGGGCTTCTTGTTGTTGTAGTGCAGTGGTTTGTGAGTGTGGATGTTGAATTTGTGTGAGTGGTGTTGGTTGTGCGAGTGTACGAGCGTAGGTGTTTCTCAATTGTTGACCTTGTCTGTTGTAGTATATGCCGAGTGCAGTTTTGTGATCGACTTTTTCTATGGTTTTTATGGCGGTTAGTGCTTGTTGTTTGCAGAAGGTGGGACATTTGCGATCGAGAGGGGAATGTTGGCTATCGACTTCTGGGTTGTTTTTACAGTTTAAACAATTTTTTGGGTTGTTGCATAGTTCGTGATCCGTTGTGTGTTTTTCTTGTGAGCAGTTTTTGCATGTTGTATTGCTTTTGCAGATGGAAGTAGGGTGTCCAAAACGTTGGCACTTTTTGCAGTGGAGTGGAAGTGGTATATAGGGTCGGATGCGGACTGTTTCATAGCCAATTTTTATCGTTTCAGGTAGTTTGTGTGTTTCGAAGGTTAATGTGGTAAGTCCGGTTTCTATTAGTGTATTGGAGGCGTCACCTCCTTGGTAAGTAGTATCATGTTGTCTTTTCAATATTTTCCTTACTTCGATTACATTTTGTGACTTTATTCCTGGAGAATTTCAGTTTCGGGTATGTTGCGTAATTCATTACAATATATCACACCTTTGGTTGAGTTGAGTGTTTTGTGTTCTGTTGCCATAATTTCCGTGTTCAAAATTTTGGTAAGCTTGAGAAGTTTCAATGCTTGCAGTTTGTTGATTGTTTTGACGGGAAGGGAGCCGTCTCTTGTAATTTGACATGAGTTAACTTCTCCTCCGCAAGTATAATCTATTGCTTTTTTAATAGCAAACGGTGAAATCTCTTTGAGAGAACCGTTGTTTTTTCGTTTCAAAACAATGTATTTGGGTTCGCCTAGTTTGCTGTTGTTGTAATTGCCAATTGGTCTGCTTATGTACGGTGGTTCGTGCATGGTTGTTATTGTGGGCTTGAGCCCGGCTATGCTGTTTGTAGCGTGTGTTTGTTTTTGGTTTTTTGCTAGTTTGTTTTGCGGTTGAAATTTGATTGTTAAGATTTGCTGGTGAGCTTATTGTTTTGTTTGTGTAAACTGGGTTTTTGTGATCGGGTAATAGCACGTCTTATCTCCGCGAGGGTTGAAGTGGTCCATAAATTTAATAGGCAGAACTTACCTAAGAGCATGCAAAGCCCAAATAAATTATGAAGAAGAATATGTAAAGCTAGGAAACTATACATTTTATTTCAGAGATATGGAAGAAATAGAAGAAGAAGATAACATAGAATGTTTAGACCCACCTACAGAAAGGGACCCAGATACAAATTTTGCTATTGAAAATGAAATAATAGAAAGTAATCAGTATAGACTCGACCATTTAAATATCGAGGAAACACAAAAACTAAAAAAAGTCTTGTACGAATTCAGTGATATTCAGTACCGAGAAGGTGAAAATGTCACTTTCATGAGTACAATAATTCATACAAAGGATGAGGACCCAATTTACAAACGTCCTTACAAATATCCCCAAACGTTTGACATAGAAGTCAACAAACAAATAAATGAAATGATCGAACAGGGTATCATTCGAAAATCGTACTCTCCCTACTGTTCACCCATTTGGATCGTCCCAAAAAAAGGAGACGCTTCCAACAAACAAAAATTCAGATTAGTCATTGACTACCGAAATTTGAATGAATACACAATAGATGACCAATTCCCAATTACAGTCATGGATGAAATTCTTGACAAACTGGGAAAATGCCAATACTTTACCACCATTGATTTAGCTAAGGGATTTCATCAAATTCAAATGGATCCAGAATCTATTGCAAAAACAGCTTTCTCAACTAAACATGGCCATTACGAATACACACGTATGCCATTTGGTCTTAAAAATGCCCCGGCAACATTCCAAAGATGCATGAATAATCTTTTGGAAGACCTTATTTATAAGGATTGCCTTGTTTATCTGGATGACATTATAGTGTCCACTTCATTGGAGGAACATTCATATCAATTATTCAGCTATAGAAAAAGAATTACTATCAATAGTTTGGGTAACAAAATATTCCAGACCATACCTTTTCGGTAGATAGTTCGAAATTTTAAGCGACCATAAGCCTTTAGTATGGCTCAGCAATATAAAAGAACCAAATATGAAACTTCAACGATGGAGAATAAAACTAAATGAGTTTGATTATGAAATTAAATATTTACCCGGCAAATAAAATCACGTAGCAGATGCTCTTTCCAGAATTAAAACAGAGAAAAACTTTTTAGGATCAACAGACAGCACCGCAGCTACAATACATAGTGCTCAAGAGGATAATTGAAATTACATTCCAATAGTAGAAAAACCCATTAATTATTTCAACAGACAAATATAATTCATTACAGGTACAGAAGACAAAGCAGAGATAACAACTTACTTTCATAAATCAAATATTAAAATAACATACAAAGAAATGACCAATGCTTACGCAAGTGAAATAATCATAAGATATCTTTGTAGTAAGAAAACAGTACTATATTGTCATAACGAACAAGATTTTTTTTCATGTTCCAACAAGCCTTTATTGAAATAATACCTTCGAACGCAAAAACAAAAACTTCAAAATCTAGCATTAAGTTAGAGGACCTTCAAACATTTGCACAATTTAAAGAAATAATCCTTAAACAACATAAAGAATTATTACATCCAGGAAACGAAAAACGATTAATTTGTTTAAAGAAAAATATTTTAACCCGATTTTCAGAACCTGATTCAAAGCATTATTAATAAATGCTCAGTATGCAATATCGCAAAGACAGAAAATAGAAATACAAAACAAACTTTTGAAATAACACCAGAAACTTTTAATGTCAGAGAAATATACGTCATGGACTTTTACATGATCGACAATTTACAATTCCTTTCATGCATTGACATTTACTTCAAATTTGCAACACTTGTGGAAGCGAAATCTAGAGATTGGTAATTATGAAAGTATTCACTGAAATGGGCAAACCAATAGAAATAAAATCAGACAAAGATTCAGCATTTCTGTGTATAGCACTAAAAAATTGGCTACAAGAAGAAAATGTAAAGTTAGAAATTACAACAAGTAAAAACGGCATTTCAGACGTAGAAAGATTCCATAAAACAGTTAACGAAAAACTCAGAATTATAAATAACGAAAATGACATCGAAGATAAATTACTTAAATTTGAAAAAATTCTCTACATTTACAATCATAAGACGGAGTAAAGACGTGCTATCAATCGTCACCGCCAGTGGTAACAATTACAAAAACAACTACCTTGCATGTACAAAGAAACAAGTGCACAAGTAAAACACTCAGAAAACAATTACACAAAAAAAAAAAAATAAAACAGTAGTCCACGAAGTCGAACTAAGCGGGCGCCAGCCCAACAACAACGACAATGTCGCGACCGCCCAACATAAGCTTCCCAACACCGTGGGACAAATCTATCAACACGGAACCGAAATTTGTTGTAATAAGAAGAATTGAAAACACCAGCGTCGAAAAAGTGTCACCTTTCATAATCAAAAAAGTTATAGATAACGCGTGCAATGAAGAAGTGGAATCATGTACCAAAACCCGAGATGGAAATCTTTTGGTCAAGACAAAAGGCACAACTCAAGCGCAGCGACTAATTAAAATAACACAGTTTCACGACTTCCCAGTGTGCGCAAGCGAACATAAGTCGTTGAACTCTTCAAGAGGCGTCATCTACTCCAATGACCTGCGGAACGTGGATGAGAAGGAAATATTAGAAGAACTGAGTACACAGAAAATAACCTATGTACAAAAAATAAAAAAAATGCAAAACGGTGAACTGGTTGAAACCGGACTTGTCATTTTAACATTTGAGACGACAAAACTTCCAACTACAATGATGATTGGATACGAAAGGGTTAAGGTTCGACCTTACATTCCATTACCTCTTAAATGCAAAAAATGCTTTAGATTCGGACATTCAACAAAAAACTGCACAAAAGAAAATCAACATTGCCAAATCTGCTCAACAGACATGCACAAAGAAGGCGAAGTATGTACCAAGCCTAAATTTTGCATCAACTGCAAATATGACATAAATGACGAATTCAACCATAGCCCGATAGACAAATCTTGCCCTGAGTTCGTAAAACAAAAAGAAATATTGGCAATCAAAACAATAGAACGAGTCGATCACAAAACGGCTACACGAATTTATTTCACACGCCACCTACATCAACCTAAGCCTTACGCAAAGATTGCATCAACGCAGTCAAACATCTCCAAAGAAAAATCATATCAACCATCAAGCATCAGCCCAACATCACAGAATCAAAATAAAGCGCAACCTCGACAAGTCAAAAGATACGATGACTTAATAAATAGCGACCCAACACACATTACCGGAACAACACAAGGCACCCAAGAAGACATGGAAGTAGACCCAACATTGAGAAATGACCATCCAAAAAAATCGATACCGGAACAACACAAGGCACCCAAGAAGACATGGAAGTAGACCCAACATTGAGAAATGACCATCCAAAAAAATCGATACCGGAATCAGATCGTAAGCTGAGAAGTCACTCAAAACTTAATCCTCTTACCAAACCCCTAAAAGCTAAAGACAAATCTGACAAACTAGAAAGTCAACTTAAAAATAAAACTAACCAACTAACAAATTCGTAAAAGTTTTATAAATAACTTACTTACATAGAATTACAAGTAATGATAATAATAATTCAATGGAATTGCAATGGTTACGTGAATAATTACGACCAACTACAAATAATGATAAAAGCGGTTAGCCCAAAAATTATCTGCCTTCAAGAAACCCACATCCACTCCCATCCAATATCCCTATCCCACTTAACTTCACATTAATTCACAAAAATTCATCAAAGAACTCACATGGAGGAGTAGCTATGCTAATCCACAAATCTCTTCAATATGACTCACTCAGAACAAATAATGATTTCGATGCCGTTGGAATAATCCTTCATTCCAAATATAAAATCCAAATTATAAACACATATATCCCACCAAATAAACAATTCAACAAACACAATTTAGAAAATATGTTTGGTAGCCCGAGTATTAATACCATAATATGCGGAGACTTCAATAGCTGGCACCAAACCTGGGGATCACCAAAAAATAATGTTAAAGGGAATATTGTATTCAAATTTATTTCCCAGTCAAACTTCATTACCCTAAACGACGGCACACCAACTCACTATTCTACGCACCATACGATGACACATGTAGATCTCACTCTAACGACACCGAATCTGCTACCACATCTTAAGTGGAAAGCAGACACAGACCTCCATGGGAGCGACCACTTCCCCATCTACATAACTATTTTTGGCAGTACAAACTATGAACACCAAGATAGACGTCCTAAATTTAGACTTGATCTGGCGGATTGGCTAAATTTTGCTACCCAAACTGAACTTTTTCACTCAAAGAGGCTAAAGAGCAATGAAGTAAACAAAGAAACAGCGAATTTAATCAAAATAATTAGACAAAGTGCAAATATAAGCATACCACAGACATGTCCAAAATTTAATAAAAGATTCTCAGTCCCGTGGTGGAGCAAGAAGCTAGAAGAGTTAAAAACTAACAAAAACAAAGCATGGTACAAACTTAGGAAAAATATAAATACTGAAAATATAGTAGAGTTCAAAAAGGCTAAAGCACTCTTTAGAAGAGAGTTAAAACAATCAAAAAGGCTTTCACTACAAAAATTCACTTCCGAAATTAACCCAACATCAACCCCTTTAAAAATTTGGTCAAATATCAACACTTTCTGTGGCAGAAAATTGAGAAACGGAATTCACTGCATAACCTCACCAAATGACCCAACAATAAATGTCATCAATAAGACAGACATAGCACAGTTGTTTGTAAATCACTGGTCTAGAGAATCCTCCGACCACAAATTTAGCGTCTCGTTTAGGAACAATAAAAACCGATCTAAAACAATTATCCCCTCCTACGAACCTCCCCACGAAGCGCTCAGCATTGAATCTGAGATCAAGCACATAGAATTCAGATCAGCATTAAACAGCCTTAAAGGTAAGAGCCCAGGGCTCGACAGAATCTCTTACCCTATGCTAAAAAACTTGTCCAGCGAGGTCTCAGACCGGGTAATAAAGCTGTATAACATGATTCTTAATTCTCATATCCCACAAAACTTCAAAAACAGCGTAGTAGTCCCTATCCATAAACCAAATACTCCAAAAACTGCAATAAACTCATACCGCCCCATTTCACTAAACCCTTGCATGGCTAAAGTTTTGGACAAAATTGTAGCAAACCGACTATGGTGGCTTGCTACCAATAGTAAGCTTCTGGATAGTCGGCAAATAGGCTTTCGAAAGGGCATGTCAGTGTCGGAATGTCTAACTCTCTTAGACTACCAGACTACTTCCGCCCTATCCACAAGAAACCATCTCTCAGTCATGAGCCTCGACTTCGAAAAGGCCTATGACAAAATAGGAATCCATACAATCATTGATGAGTTAATTAATTGGAAAATAGGACCTAAAATATTAAACTACGTCAAAAATTTTCTGACAAATAGATACATCAAAGTTCAAGTAAACAATCAATTTTCGGAAAGTAAACCGCTTGAAAATGGCATACCGCAGGGATCACCTTTATCCGTAATTCTTTTTCTCATAGCTTACAACAAACTGTGTCGCACCATCTCAGTACACAAAGGATTTGACTTCGTTGCATACGCCGACGACTTCACAATAATAAAAAAAATTAATAAAAACACAACAATGGTAAACATAAATCCCCTTTTCACAGATATTCTAAACTGGTGTGAATACTCGGGAGCAAAACTATCTGTAAATAAATGCAAACACATGCACATTTGCAGGAAAAAGAAATGCAATTTTCAACTAAGTTCCCAATCTTACAACCTCAACGCAAGTAATTCCATAAAAATCCTTGGTCTGGTTATAACAAATAGATACAGATGGAAACAACACATAGACAACTTAACAGTCCAAATTGCACAAAGACTTAACATAATAAAATGGCTAGCTAACCAAAAATATAGTTGTGATATTAGATCACTAATAAATACGATACAAGCTTTGATCATGTCAAAAATAGACTTTTGTCTACCTCTGTACGGCAATTGCCCCCCCTTCCTACAAAATAAAACTTAAATCCATCTATCATGATGCATTGAGGAAAACCTTCGGAGCCTTTCGGTCTACCCCAATTAATAATCTTCTTTATGAAGCCGACCTTATGCCAATCGAGTCGAGATTTTCGCTAGCAACAGCAAAACTGTACAAGACTCTAATGCTCGCATCAAACACACCTCTCCAAGAAGTGTTAAAAAAAATAAAAAAAATCGAAAAAAAACACCCAGAATACCATCGATTCTGCATAACACTTTGAACTTCTGCAAACACAATGATCTATTGTTTACCCCAATAAGAAGCAGAAAATTACTAAAACCCCCCATGGTCCCTCAGTAAAGAGTCAGTTAATCTCTCTCTTCACTATACGACTAAGTCATCTACACCCCCCATAATATATCGCAAAATGCTCCTTAGCCTCAAAGAAAGATATGATAGGTATAAATTTATTTACACGGACGGATCAAAATCATTACAAGGAGTCTCATACAGCATCACAACTGAGTCAGACATAATTAAAACGGCCCTGCTCCCACCTCACACCTCGAATTACACAGCGGAAGCAGCAGCTATACTGGCTGCTTGTAAATATGCACTAAGAGAAAAACAGCATTTTGCAATTTGTACAGACTCACTGTCAGCAATACAGGCAGTAACCCAGGTCAACAACCAAAATCCGTACATCTCTCATATACGAGACATAGTAACCCACCAATACCCCAAAATAATTTTGATATGGGTACCAGGTCACACTGGCATCCAGGGCAATGAAACAGCGGACAGAGCCACAAAGATAGCTTACAGTGTCCCATATATAGTTGAGCAAAACATTAACCACAAAGACACAACAAAGTACATAAAGGGCATCATACTTAAGAAATACAAAAGCAAAGTTTGGAGGAATACATCAGACCACTACAAGACGACTAATGTAAACCAAACATCTATAAGAGACTCACAAATAAAAATAGACAACAACGTTAAACGAACAGACATCATCAAATTTCAAAGAATACGATTCGGACACACAAAACTCACCCACGAATTCATATTCAAAAAACAACCCCCCCCCACAATGTGTACATTGCAACAAAATATTTACAATTCTCCACATACTCACAGAATGCAAGGAATATAACGAGCCGAGGAAAAAATTCCTACACCCTAACCCTATTGAATCCCTATCCCTAAGTAACCCCAATATTGTCGCTATCTCCCAATTCTTTAAAGAAATAAACCTATACCACCTATTGTAAAATATTACCCAACCCATGTAAATATAGGTTAACAAAAAAAAATAAAAATTAGTATTAATTATAAAGAACTGTATATTTTACAACTAGCTTAAGACCATAGTAGTTATAGCTAGCATATCGATTAGAGGTAATTTGCAATTACCTACTAATCATAGTCTAAATAAATAAATAAATAAATAACTAACCGAACACCAGCGGACAATTTTATCTATGCAGGATCACCCGACTATAATACCCAAGCAAATAAAATACATAAAATAAACAGTTTCAATAAAGATAGACACGACTCGATACTAGATTTAAACAAGCACCATTAGTAAAGTCAAAAACAACAAATCCATTCAAAGAGACAGGAGAAATAAATCAGTTAGATGAAAAACATTTTGAAGAAAGAAACAGAGGACAAAAGGTGACACACTACAAATCAAAATTCAAAAAGAAAAAGAAAGTTAATAAAAGCAAATACCACAATTGATACATTACAATCATTAAAATCAACATGCAGGCAATCCATTGACATAAACCCAGTAAAAGCACCGAACGGTTACTTAATATTTAAGACAGGAACCATGGACTTACCGACAAACTTTGAATATCATTATTTAAAAGTAAATTTAACGCCAATAGACATTACATATAACAATCTAATGCAACGAGCACAGGAGTTTAAAGACATAATCCATATTTAATACTTAACAAAAAAACTAAGTAGGGTAATTAATGGAATACAAATTGTAAAAAGTAACAAACGAGGACTAATTGACGGAATTGATTCAATATACAAATATCTTTTTGGTACTCTTGATCAAGACGATAAAGACGAATTAGAAGAAAAAATAAATAATCTTGAAAGCAATGGCGTACAAGGAAGCGAACTAAATTATGTAATAGACGCAATAAATAAAGGTTTAGAAGTAATAAACAACCTCGAGGAAGAAAATGAAAAATCAGTAAAAATAGAAGTTCTAATATTTAATTTTGAGCATTTCACAGAATACATTGAAAACATAGAAATGGGCATGCAGCTCACTAGACTAGGAATTTTCAACCCGAAACTTTTAAAAAATAATCTCTTAAGTCATGTTAATTCGGAAAAACATCCACCTGGCTTAAACCAAATTCAAACGAGATATTTATCATTCCAAACATTGCTCAAGAAATAATAAAAACCCGTATCTTTGAGATACTTCATCCAGATGAAAATAATAATATTTTGACAGAAAAAACATACGATGAATACTATTTTAACAACAACACTTTGTTTAATAAGAATACAAAACAAATAGAAACTAATGAATGTATAGTAGGCATTTTAAATCAAATCCCGACCACTTGTAAATACACTAAAACATATAAGAATTATCAAACTAATTACATTGAACCAAACATAATTGTAACATGGAATTTACCGAAATCAAAACTTAATCAAAATTGTGTAAACAACGACTTAATAATAGAAGGCAATAACATAATAAAATTTACGATTGTGCCTTACAATTGAATTAAATATCAATAACAAATTCATTGCTTGGCTATAGCCAAAGCATTTTTGTAACAAACAATATCACTAGGCTAGAACCTATTTCCTTTATCCAAACAAAAGAGATAATTAATGAACACACCAAATATTATACTGTTTTTACATTAACCACTTTTATACTTACTATAATAAGTTTGGTTGCATACTTAATCTATAAGTTTAAGGCAATGCCACAAAAATTAATAATTAAGCATTTTTGATCAAATAACAACGTGCTCCCACAGAAAAAATGGAAACCCCAATTGTTGAAAAAATTGAATCCCAAAGTATAAACAAAATTGATAGTCCAATCTTTACAGCTGGGAAAAACCTCTCGCTATACCCCAATATATCCGCCTGAGGACAGGCTATTTTTTTTAGGATGGGGAAGTCATATATCCAACGTCAATACCCAATAACTTATAAATTTTTCGACCACTACAATTTATAACTTTAAAGTAAGCATCCGTTTTCTGGACACTTGCAACAACAATTTTCCCCCTCAAAATCAAAGCTTGTGAATGCTAACTCATTATTAAAACACACGCCAATAAAATCGCATCAATATCGATCACGCCACTGAAGGGCTCACAATTTTAGCCCATAAATATTACTATAAGACATTTTTGTACTTCAGTTTTAAGTATTCATCTAACGAATAAATTCCCTGCTTTTAACTCAAATAAAACAATCTATTTTTTTTTCCTTTTGAAAAGACACGATATTGAATTATATTCACTATAATTATAACACTTTCTTCACCTAATACGCTCTTTTTCGCCAAACTCTTCATTTCATAAAAAATATTCGATCAAGTTCTCACTCTGTTTTTTCTTTGTGTTCTAGAGTGGATTATGCACTTGCTTTGCGGACAACTTCCCTGAAAATTCCCGCTCTAAAGCTGACTTTAGACTAATCCAATCGGTAAGACCGTCTTCCCTACTGACAAATAATTTCGTAGCTCCTTTTAACAATTGTCTACTGTAAATGAAGTTCTGTAAATCGTTCTATTTGACTGTCTCTGCACAGTTGTCAAAATCTGCAAGCCAATTGTTGACTTCTTGTTGCTGGCTGCCATCGAACACAGTTAACGAATCCTGGATATCTCTTATTGTGAACGCCATTTTACTTGGTATCCCTTGTTGGTAGTTAACTACTTAAAAGCTACGCTCTAGTAAGTCTTTTTAGAAAGATTCTTCTTCAACTCCTGACTCGAAAAAAGATATTAGCCTCCCTTGTAACTCTTTCAATTTTTCTTTAAGCTCTTCTACCGTGATTTCGTCGTGTGGAATATTTTAAATTCAAACTAATCATATAACAAATTTTGAATGAGTATCTTAAGCTAACGTTGGTTTGTGATTTTAATTGATATCAATCTATATTGTTATACAAATGTGTTACATTACGGTCTTTTTTTCATCAAATACTTGCTTTTATACCTTAAACCAGTTGCCGTCCCTCTGATAAGCCAAAAATAGCTTCGTACGCCTCTGTACTCGATCGCGTCTCACACACTTTTGGAGTTGATGCCGCCGTCGGTGTGAGTGTTGCTCTCCAAAAACTCTTTGTAGTCGGGTGTGAATGCTGCTCTCTGGATACAATGTGTCATGTCGGCCTCAATACCGCTCTCTGGATACTCTTTACGTTTTGCTACTCGCACTTGCAACGGTTGATGCAGTCGTCTGTGTGAATGCTTTCTTTGTTTGATGGCTGCTCTCTGAATACTCTATAAATTTTGACATTCACCCTTGCAATGGTTGATGCCGGCGTCTGTGTAAATGCTTCTCTTCTTGCTTTTGGCCTCTCTGTGCCTCGTTGTTCTTACCGTTTAAACCTCGAAGTTCACACTCTCTGTGCCTCGTTGCCTTTTCTCTTAGTTGCCTTCTCTCTTCGTTATGTTGCTACTTCGTTTTGCTGCTCTTCAAGTCTTGCCATGCAGACTTCTGGGAATGATGCCGCCGTCTGTGTGAATGTTGCTCTCTCGTCTTGTTCGCACACTTAGTGCCTCGTTTTTGTACACTCTTTGTGCCTCGTTGGTTTCTCTTTTAGATCTTCGTCTTTGCATACTCTGTGCCTCGTTTCCATCTGCACTGATTCTCCTCGACAGACTGACTCTCCTCGACATACTGCCTCTACCGCACAGACTTATTGTATCTTACTCCTCAATGACAGACTAGCTGCTAGACTCTCTATTCCACATGCATCGTCTATCGTTTCTTATCGATATTCTATCGATACCGATTCTTACTCGAAGTCACCTCTACCACTCCCCATCCCGCGATCCTAGATATGTTACTGATAATGACATTGACATGAAATTTGGCCCAGATGTTACTTGCAATCCTCCCAACTCAAGGAATCACTAGCCCAAAATGTTAGACTCGCGAAATGAGGTGAAAATGTACCTTAAGTTTTGCCCACAGTAATAGCTGCAAATTATTTATTACATTATACAAAAATTTCGCAATTTAGCCGGCTTGAGCCCAATCTTCCAAATGATGATTATTTCAAAGGCCGTGCTTCTCTGAGACCGCGAAAGCGGCACGCCCCTGCAAAAGGCCGCGCCGCCATAGTGCGAGCGAGGTGGCCAGACGACATTTGATCGTTGCACTCATCGACCACAACGGCGCAAACGTGAGATTGCAAATGCAAGCGGCGACAGAGGAACTTTTCATAGTCCTGGAGGAGGAGGCCCCAGACGCACAGTTAGTAGGTTCAGAACGGCAGTCATGGTACGCAAAGGACGCCTGTTTACTGTCTCAATACAGCCCCGATGGCCTGATGGTTGTTGCCATTGAGTGCACCACCAACCGAATTCTTGTGGCATCCAATTACTTGGCTCATGACAAAGAAGCGCCACTGTAAGCACTGGGCGATAGTATAAGAGCAGCCCTTCATCATCGCTACATGTGGCAGTTGGCTGCCCACTCTACAAAGGGTGAGGCATTTTCAGGTGTTATCCTCTTTAACAACACTAGAGTAGCTAATGTTGGGAAAGAGCCAACCTTTGGTCCTACCTAACACTAACTACGGGCAAAGAGGTAGAGATAATATAGAGTTCGACAGGCATCATCATCATAGGGATATATCCTTCAAGACTTAACAGCATAATAAAATACTAGACGTAGTTCTCTTCATCAAATGATTCAAGGTTCCACAATGCATACCGCCCAAGATAGACGATATGTCTCTAACACCAAGAACCCAGATAAAATAAATAATACATAGCAAACTGTTCTGATAAATGATAAATTTATTCATCAAAATTAATCAATTTTAGAACAATAAATATTTGTTGTTACTTCAACAACAACAAAAAAAGTAACTACTTTGAACGCGTGGTTTAACTGCTAAAAAAATATGAGCTGTATTTATTCGTACGGTGCGATAGTTTAGCTTATCAGAATCTAGCAATAATATAAAAACAGTTACGCGGAATGTAAAAAATGTGTTATTGCTTTGTCTGAAAGAATCGGAAAAGCTTTAAGCATAAGTGGACGCGACTCAATTCAATCGCCGCCGCCTGGAGACGTGTTTGCACTTAGCAAATTTCAATGCACAAAAAAACGCGTTCGCAAAAAATAACAAAGTTATGTAGGGCTCTTGGTCACCTCAGATACGCCTATTCCTATTAGATTGTTTTAATAATTTATTTATTTATTTATTTATTTATTTATTTTACGTCAACTAAGTCAGCAGTCGACGAAAAAGCTTAAGCTAAAATACAGATAAAAATTAATTCATGAAGGTAGCTTAGCTTTATGCACAACATCCCCGACCCGGTGGAGGTGTTTTATTTGCAACAAGGTGCCAGCTATGCCCCGATTCACAGCCAATGTGGTCAGGGATGAGTTGCAGCCGATCCAATATCCAGTCCAGAATACTTTCAGTGGTTACGCTGTAGATAATTAAAAAGTATAGCGCGAAGAGAAGTGACAGATAGATGAGGAGAAATAAGGTGAGAAAGGTTGTTAAAAGATTGGCAAAGAACACGAAGAGGTTCGTGAAGAGAGTAGTTAGTCAGACATCTATTAAGGTGAAGAGGAAAAAAGTTTCTGGTCCGACGTGAGGGAACACAAAAATATAGCGTATCTAGTAAATTGGTAGAACTGACTTCGCCGTTGACTACTTTATGTAGAAAGAGAATCCCAAATACGAGCCTACGGTTGTAAAGTGAAGGAAGATTAATAAGAAGAAGTCTGTCAGAATAAGAAGGTAGGCGAAGATTCGGGTCCCAATTAAGACCGCGTAACGCAAACTTAAGGAATTGCTTCTGTACCGATTCAATACTACGCTGGTGAACATCATATTGAGGGTTCCACACTGGTGAGCAATATTCTAGAGTAGGGCGAACTAACGAAGTGTATAAAACCTTTGTCACATATGGATCATCAAATTCCTTGGCCCAACGTTTAATGAAGCCAAGAAGACTGCATGCTCTATTAACAATTGAAGATATATGAATATTAAAAGAAAGCTTTGGGTCAAACATAACGCCTAAGTCTTTAAATGATGGTACACAATCTAACAGAACAGACTTAATAGAGTAATGAGCTAGGAACGGCGACAAACGACTGAAAGTCATAAAAGAGCATTTAGAGGCATTAAGGTGTAATTTATTAACGTGACACCAAACACAAAACGCATCGATATCTGATTGCAAGTACTGTTGGAAAGAAGGATCATTATATGAATAACAAATCTTGACGTCATCCGCAAACATGAGCACGCGAGAATGAGCCAAGGCCAAAGGCAAATCGTTTATAAACAAGGTAAATAACAGTGGGCCCAGATGACTGCCTTGGGGGACACCTGACGTAACTCGAACAGTTTTAGATATCGAGGAACGAAAAGACACCTTTTGGGTTCTGCCAATAAGATACGACTTTAACCAAGCCAATAGTTTCGGGGAAAAACCCATGATGTTAAGTTTCATGAGAAGCATAGAATGATCAACCGTATCGAAAGCCTTACTAAAGTCAGTATAAATAACATCAGTTTGACACTTTTTACGGAAGCCATGGTGTACAAGGGTAGTCAATTCTAAAAGGTTGGTAAGCGACGAACGACCTTTCATGAAGCCATGCTGACAAGGAGAAATAGTGGATCTGGATAGGTGTTGAAGGGAAGACGTAATAATTTTCTCAAACAGCTTAGGTATTGCCGAAAGTTTGGCAATGCCACGGTAGTTAGAAATATCCGATTTGTTACCCTTTTTAAAAAGCGGAATAATAAAAGACTCCTTCCAAATATCAGGGAAGCGACAAGTCTCACTCGATATAAAAAATAACCGAGATAAAGGCTTAGATAGGGAAATCGAACACATTTTAAGGATGCAACTAGGTATATTATCAGGCCCGGGTACGAAGGAAGACGTCATAGATGACAAGCTAGAGATAATACAGTCTTCAGTAATATTAGGAAAAAACATACAATTTAAATGTGGAATTGTGAAGGGATAAGGTGTGGGATCCGAAGCAGTAGAAGAATAAGTCGACTGAAAGAATTTAGCAAACAGATCTGCAATATCTGAATCACTATTAGCAGTCTGGTCATTAAGTCTGAAGGTGGAAGGTAGTAAATTAGAACGTCTTTTGGAATTAACAAAGTTATAAAATCTTTTAGGGTTCTTATAAAATTCAACCTTACAGCGAACGATATAATTATTGTAGCATTGAGTATTTAAAAGGCAAAATTGAGATTTGGCTGCACAATAATTTGCATAGTCACGTCGCGAACCAGTTTTTTTAAATCTTTTAAAATATCTCGATTTAATGTTACGGAGATTAGAGAGCCTACGTGTGAACCAGACTGGCGCACTGGAGACGGTAGAGACATTCACATAAGGAACGCATTTATCAATTAGAGAATTAAGAGCAGAGTAGAAAAAATTTACTGCACAATCTATATCACAGCACTCAAATAGAAATGACCAATCAAAAGAGAAAATAAGGCTGTTAAGAAGATTGAAATTTGTTTTACGAAAACATCTACGACGAGAATTTGAGATGTTATTGAATGAATTATTAACGGAATTGTAAGAAATAGTAATTTCAATGGTAGGGTGATAAGTATCTTCGGGCTTCACTAGGGGCTGTGTTTGTGATACAGCACTAACAGTGGGATCAGAGACAAAAACAAGATCGAGGATTCTTTTAGAAGAGTTAAGAAAAGAATTCAACTGATATAGCGGACATTCAAGTAGGCTATCAAGAAAAACATGTTGAGATGAGGGAATTAAGAAAGATAGATTATCATCAGCAAGCCAAGAAACATTTGGCAAGTTAAAATCACCTAAAGCTATAAAAAAATCACGATCTTTAAGACGACTAAAAATAGTTCGCAAAGCATCAGCATGGTGCATGTAGATCATGATATCAGAAGTTGGAGGAATATATGAACAAGAGATATATAAGCTAAAGTTAGAACATGTAACTTCGACGCAAATAAACTCAACACCTAAGGGGAGATCAATCGGCACAACACTTGAACACAGATTCGAGTTGACATCAATGAGTACTCCACCGCCACGTCGACCAACACGATCAAGCCTATAAGAAATAAAGTTATTAGAAAGAATTTCATTATCCAAAACAGAGGAATTAAGCCAAGTTTCAGAGAAAGCTAATATGTCAGCCGAAAAGGTTAAGCTATCGCAGAATAATTTAGAGAGCTTGGTAAGAAGTCCTCTTACATTTTGATAGTGAATGCAAAGACTAGACGTTATTAGTTTTTTGAAGCAGAAGATGCATTAGGAAGGTGGACAGGCAAAGGGCGGGAGCGCTTATTGGGCGCAAATTCGTGTACAACTAGGCCCTCTGGCCAAAAGTTAGGGTCAACCATAGCTGAGAAATACTCATTTGGTACAGTAATTTTAAAAGAGGAGATTTCAGCGAGGCCTAGAAAACTTAAACTTTTGAATTAAAACCTTATCAGGGCATATATTACCAATGTAAGCTGCCACAGACGATTCAGAAGTATCTGGAGCAAGCCTAGAGATAAATAATTGTTTACGATGGGGCACTACAGTTAGTGGAGGCGGAGGAGCATTGGGATCCGCAAGTGATTGAAAGCCAGCATGATCAGAGTTCCCGTGAGGGATAGATTGAGGTACACCAGGGCTTGTAGTGGGTACATCAATCTGAAAAGAAGAGCATAAAGAGGGACAAGAAGATGGTGTAGGCGAAAGTAAAATGGGAGAAGATGTAATAGAAAGTGCGGGCGACTGCTTATGAGGCAACTCAAGGGTACATTTCTTGGGCAATTCCTTAGAAGGTGAACCAAACTTGAATTGCGACAATAAGTGTATGCTAGAGTCACACTCATTAGACAGCTGTTTGGCCATTTTATTAAGAGAAAGAAACTTTAAACGAAGATCCCATACATTCGGCTAAAATCAAGCTGCTGGCTGGCACAAGATGGGCAAGTCCAGCGCATTAAGCCAAGCTCAGGCTTAGACACAGACAAACCAGAAAATTTGTCGTAATCACGGCCGTTGAGGCCAGCACATTTTAAGTGAATAAGATTATCGCAAAGCCAACACGATATTGCTCTATACTGATCGTCAAAACGATCAGAATGCTTGCAATTGGGTAGACAACAAGCCATTGAAAAGCCAAAATAAACAAGGCAAAAAAAAAAAAAAAAAAAAAAAAAAAAAAAAATATATAGAAAAATTTAAATAAACAGCACAAAGATAATTATCGATAAAAAATCAATAATTACAAATAAAACAAAGAGACAGCTGGAGTACACAGCACAAGAGAGTGCAAGAACAGTTATAAGACGAGACAATAAATAGTAAATTGCAATAACAAACTGTCTAACTTGGAGAAGCCATGACGACCATGCTCTCTTGATCCTCACCAGCAACAGATAAAAGACCAACTTGTTCAACAACAACGTCTAATATATATTTGTTGAATCTACTCTTAAACTAGAGCCTAACAACAAGTTTGAGATATTTTTCTTAATGTAGTACTTATGATATATCCAGGGGACATTGCAGGCGGCCACAATCATTTATTATTGGGTTGGTCTGTCATTTACGCTAGGTATATTTAGATCATTTTGAATGTTGTCGTTCCGTATGTATGTTACGGAGCCCTAGTGATTGATCTTAAAATCTTCGACTGCGCCCTTTGTATAATGTCGACATTGCTGGTTCTTGCATTTCCCCATAGTACGGCACCGTAAGTCCAGATGGGTTTCAGTACGGAGTTGTATAGGAGGACTTTATACTCCAAACGTAGAGGGGACCGAGCATTGATGATCCAATGTAAGCTACTCGCTTTCAGTTTAAGCTGTGACTTTTTTTGCCTCGATGTGCTTGCGCCAAGTTAGTCTTCTGTCTAGGTGGATACCAAGGTAAGTGACATCCACGGCTTGAGGAATTGGTACGTTGTTAAGCATTAGAGCTGCAGTGTACAGCAGGTAGAGCAATGGGCCGAGTACACTGCCTTGCGGTACACCAGCTTCGATTTCAAAGTCAGCCGAGACGGAGCCATTACATCTTACAGCGAATTCCCTATTATAAAGGTAAGATTCCATGAGGATTTTTGAGATTCCGGATTTTGCATACTAGACCCTCCAGCCAAACTCTGTCGAAAGCCTGGGCAACGTCGAGAAAGACAGCCGTACAGTATTCTTTTAGTTCGAATGCTGTTCGTATTTCGGATGTTATACGATTGACTTGTTCAATTATCCCATGTTTTTCGCGGAAGCCGAACTGGTGTGAAGGGATTATGATCTCCGATGCCAGAAATGAGTTTAGACGAATCTACAGGACCTTTAAAAAAGCTTCGAAAGACATGGCAGCAGACTAATTGGCCTATAGGATGATGGTTGGGTTTTGTCGTTTCCCACTTTAGGAATCATGATGATAGTGGACCGTTTCCATGCTCTTGGGAAGTAGCCAATTCTTATTATAGCGTTGAACATTTTGCAGATGTATTGTATGGCGATGGTAGGGAGTTCTAGGATCATTTTCGGTGTGATTAGGTCATGGCCAGGGGCTTTGTTCGGCTTTATGTGGTTTTTAATAACTGCAGTGATCTCATCCGATTGGAGTTCCGAGTACTCACTATCCGTTAATGTGCTCGAAGGGGGAAGTACAAATGAGTTTGATGTTGGATTTGGCTGGAAAACCATTTTAAGATGTGTGGCAAATACGGATGCCCTCTCTTCGTCACTGCGGGCCCATCCACCAGTTGGACCCCTTATTGGTGAAACAGTCTCTGTAGGAGCGCTTAAAATTGGGTGGTGATCGAGTAACGCCGCCGGTTCGTAGGCCTGACAGCAGGCTTAGCGTAAGTAGAGGCATGTGGAGTAGATACTCTTGCTGCAGCTCCCATCATCGACTCAAGTGTAGAGACGCACATGTCAATGTCCTCTGCAGCGTCTAGTTTCGGCAAACAGTCAATGTGGGCACTCATGTACATTTTAAATTTAAGCCAATTTGTTTTGTTGTTTGTAAGTATATATGGGCGATCAAGTACTTGAGGTCTTGTTAACAGTGTGAATAGCACTGGAGAGTGATCGGAGGTTAAATCTAGCAATGTTTCCGCAGTGATCCGATTACGCGGAATCCTCTTGGTTACTGCGAAATCAATCAAGTCAGGCACTTTCTGTAAATCTGTGGGCCAAAAAGCAGGCCTACCCGGTGAGACGCAATCCATCTTATTGAGTGGGTTGACTATTGTGTTGTACAACTGCTTGCCTTTAGGATCTACCAAGCGAGATCCCCAGTGCGTATATTTGGCGTTATAGTCCCCTGCTGCAATGAAGCGTTCTCCGAGTGTGTTATAGAAACCGGTGAATTCCTTTTCAAAACTTGAGAAGCGTGGTGGGCAGTACAGGGCAACCAACGTAGTGTTGCCGCAGCTGGTTTGGACGGTTACGGCAGTTGCTTGTAGGTGCTGTGTTTCAAATCTGTTGAGGAACGAGTCTTTTATACGGTATTTGATTAGGATACCAGTCCCGCCATGAGCTTTTCCGTGTGGATGGTTTGTTGCGTAGAAGGCATATTTTGGTATTTGAAAATTATTTTTTGATGTTAAATGTGTTTCAGATATCAGCATGACGTCGATTTCACTTGAGTCTAGGAATAGTTGCAGTTCATTTTTGTGCTTGGAGACGCCGTTAGCATTCCAAAGACATCGACGTAGGGAAGCCATTTTTTATTCTCGTCAAGCTTCTGGATAAGCAGGTGCATAGCGAAGGATACACTAGGACTGGTTGTAGCAGGCATGTTAGATGATCTAACAGCCTTGGCGAAGAATACCTCCGGTGTAGTTTTGGAGGCGTTGAAGGTGATTTTTGGTCCAGCTGGGGGTTTGCGCCCGCTTAGGTGTGATTTAAGATCCTTAAAGACAGGACATCCTCTGTAGTTGGCTGTGTGGTTACCTCCACAGTTACTGCATAGTCTTAGTGCGACGTTGTTTCTGTCCTTGGTGCAAATTCCATCTTTATGATGTTCGACGCAGCCAACACACACTGACCTAAGATTGCAATTGTTAGCGGTGTGGTTGTACTCCTGGCAGTCTTTACACTGCGGTGGTTGGTATCTTTTATGGGGCTCCTTTATGGTGATTCTTCTGTGCAATAGGAGCTGAAGGTTGTAGATTGGGTGCACTTCATTTGGCTTCGACCGCTTTGCATCTGGTTGGAGCTCGATTTTAAAGAGCGGCTGTGCGACTTTATTCCTGTTGATGATGTTGAGAACGGACTTAACCGCAAACCCTTTTTCGGACAATGCGTCTGCTATTTCTTGGGGTGGGACCGATGGCTCGATCCCTTTTAACACAACCTGGAGCCCTTTACTACTTTTTAGTTGGTAAGTATAGAAGTTGATGTTACGGAGTTACTTTTCGATGATGCGGAAATCGACCTCAGTTTGGGTTTGACATTTAATTTCTTTTATGTTACCCCCTGTTGAGAGGGGTTACAACAAAGTTATTTGCCCCTACTGTTTCTACTAGCTTCGAAATCGGGACGCTGCAGTTGGCTCCACGGATGTATAAAGGGGGTGGTCTAGCCGATTTAACTTTATCTACAACGCCGGCTTGATCGTCTTGCTGATCGGCAAGAATTTTAAAACGATTCCCGCTTAGAAGTGCTACTCGTTCATTTGTTTTGGTTATTTTTGGCGTATTGCCACTTTTTTTCTTTTGCGGGCTTAGCTTCCGCTTAGTTATTTTAATATATCTTTCCATTCCAGTTGGGACAGAAGGCGTTGGGATTATTGTCGTGGCTGACTCTGGGCGACTTGTCGTTGACGGCTTGAGGCAGGTCTATATTTCGGCAGACGTTGCAGTAGTTGCTGTCAACGAGCTGAGCTGGTCGGTGCAATCGGTGACCCAGTTATCGATATTGATGGAGAAGCAGTTGATTGCTGAGTGGTTTGCACTTTCGGTGCTCTTGCTTACGGTAGCATTCAGTGGGGTCGGCGACACCACCGTTGGACCGAGAGACGACGCTCACGTTGTTGTTGTACAAGTAGTTCTTGTAGCTGTTGCTGGTGGGGATCGAGAGAGCTTGGGCCCGAATTGGTGCACATGGCTTTTCCAAAAAAAACAAACTAATAGCAATATGATTGTAAATAGGCGTCTCTGAGGCGACTGAGAGCCCTACACAATTTTAGCGAACGCGATCTTTTTATCTTTTACAATAAATTTTGCGAAGTGCATTAAAAACACGTCTGCACGCGGCGGCGGTTGAATTCTAGTCGTCTCTGTCTAACGCATGAACGACGACAGCAACAAAAACAACAATGTGGACAGTAAACTGCTGCAACGTCTGCAGAACCATACGGCCAACTACTGAGGATGTCCTGTCTTTAAGGATCTTAAATCACACCTAAACGGGCGCAGACCTACTGCTGGACGAACCGCCACCAACAACCTGCTAGAACCAGCCCTAGGGTATCCTTTGCTAGCGTGCTCCGAACTGGATAGGGGGAGTCCGCGAGAAGACTCCGTCCCTTCACTATCTACAGAATCCGTAACTTAGCGCACCAGAACTTGGCCAGCAAACTAGAGGTTTGGTTTGGAGGCCCTATTCATCTCACTTAACCAAAACACGACTTCTTTTATGAAGTTCATGCTAAATTTCATGCGGGAACTGATGCGAAATTAAAATCTGCTTATCTAGAAGCTTATCGATAATACGTGATCCAAACGGAAAAGCTCATTGCGGGACTGGTATCCTAATCGAAAACCGTATAAAACAATCATTTCTTAATAGATTTGAAACACGGCACAAGCAACTTCTATAACTGTCCAAACCAGCTGTGGCAACACTACATTGGTTGCCCTGTACTGCCCACAACGCTTCTCAATCTCTGAAAAAGAATTTACCGATTTCTTTAAGACTCTCGGTGATCGATTCGTTGCAGTAGGGGACTATAACCCCAAACATACGCACTGGACTGGGAATCGTGCCTGATAAATCTTAAAAACAAGCAGTTGTACACCACAATAGTCAACCCACTCAGTAAGATGGATTGCGTCTCACCGTGTAGGCCTATTTAGTGGCCCACAGACCCACACCACCAAGGCTTTTAGATCATCTAACATTGCTGCTACAACCAGCTACCTAGCATGCTCCGAACTGGACAGACGGAGCCCGCGAAAGAGACCCCATCGCTACACCATCTACAGAATCCTCCACCTAGTGCACCAAAACATGCCCAGCAAACTCCAAATGGTCTAGAGGCCCTTTAATCTCACTTAATCAAAACATGACCACTTTTATGACGTTCATGCAAAACTGTATGCAGGAACTGATGCGGAATTAACACTTGCTTCGACATGAATGGTTTTGCAGTAACCAAGAAGATTTTGCGTAATCGAATCACTGCGGGGACACTTACAATTTTAATGCTAGCAAAAAGTGAAAAAAAATGGATTATGGCGAACTCTCCAAAAAAAAGGAGTTTTCGACATCTGAACCAGTGTTTATGCTAGCAAAAAGTGCAAAAAAAAAAAAAATGGCTTATGGCGAACTCTCCAAAAAAAAAGGAGTTTTCGACATCTGAACCAGTGTGCAGCCCCAAACATCCTCTGAGAAAAGCTCACACGACAGTTTCACCAATAACGAGTTTAACCGGTGGGTGGGCCCGTAGTGACGAAAAGACGGCAATTGTGCTTGCCACATATCTTAAATTGGTTTTCTCCCTTCGTGCGAATTAACGGATAGTGAGAATTTAGAAATCCAATTGGATGAGATCTGTACAGTTTCTTAAAACCATTTAAAAAAGCTCCTGACCATGACCTAAGTCCACCGAAAATGATACTTGAACTTCCTATCATCGCGATACAATACATCTGTTAAATGTTCAACGCTATAATAAGAATTGGATACTTCCCCTAAGCGTGCAAATGGTCCACTATCATCCACTATCACTATGATATCTAAAGTGAGAAAGGACAAAACCCAGTCATCATCCTATATGCCGCCATGTCTTTCGAAGCTTTTTGATAAGGTCCTGCAGATCCGACTAAATTTATTAGTGACATCCCAACACATTCCCTTTACACCAATTTGGCTTTCGCGAATAATACGGGACGATTAAACAAGTCAATCGCATAACATTTATAATACGAACAGCGTTCGAGCTAAAGGAATACTGTGCGGCTGTTTTTCTCTATGTTGCCCAGGCTTTTGATAAAGTTTGGCTGGAGGGCCTGATGTTCAAAATCCGGCAAAAGCTCCCACAATAGGAAATTCACTGTTATATGTAATGGCTCCGGCTGACTTTGAAATTCCGCTGACTTTGAAATCAAAGTACCGCAAAACAGTGTGCTCGGCTTATTGCTCTACCTGCTGCACACTGCAGACTTACCAACAAGTTGTCTTTACGATGTGTACTTTTCCCGATGACACGGAAATTCTCAAAAGATGAGGATTAAAGATTTTTACGTATCCGCGTAAAAAAGCAAAATACAGATTAAGCGGGCCAGCTCTAATGCTAAAAAACGTATCAATTCCTCAAGCCGACGACATAATTTATCTTGGCATCCATCCAGACAGAAAGCTAACTTGGCGTAAGCACATACAAGCTAAGAAATCACAGAAAAATCTGAAAGCAAGTAACTTACATTGGATCATCAATACTCGCTCCCCTCTCCATCTGGATTATAATGTTCTTTAATACAACTACGTACGAACTTATACTTACGGAGCCGTGCTATAGGGTATCAGCAATATCGAAATCATATAAAAGGCGCAGTCGATGACTCTGTTAACGATCACTTGCTCAATTCGCTTACGTGAACTAAAATAAGAACTAATTTTAAAAGAAAAACCTTGAGAACTGCACGTTCACCATTTCGAGTTGCAACATCGAGCATCACAGATGTCAAAGCAGGAATAACGAGAGGTGCCTGCTCTCATTACACGATGACTCGTGCGTCGCACGTTTAGGGAAAGATAACTTGGCACGTGAAAATATTCATGCTTTATCGCGGGCTGAACCTGGGGCAGTCAAATGAATTTTTCTTTTCTGTGTAAATTTTCTTTATAAAAACAAAGGGCACGGACAGAATAATTTTTCGATCAATTTGTACATCCATATTTCAAAATCTATAGAGAACTAAAACTACCTCATTCTTAGGAGCTAGCTCTAAGCCCCTCTTGGAGAGCAGTGTGGAGAAGGTTGCCTGTTGAGCATAAACATGCGGAAGGACTCAGTTCTTCGCGAATATCTACGTTCCTCCTTCGATACCTTCACTGGAAGTGCTCTTTAAGACATTCTTCAGTCATGAGAGCTGTAGGAACAAACAATAAAAAAACGGATTAACACACGACTTTGCAACACACACAATAACAAGAAACACCAGCTGCAAGACTTTACTGTAATCTGATGGAGAGAGTCTGAATTCTTTCTTCTGGAGAAAGACGCTGCCAAGTATTGATGAATGAGGGGACCTGGTGCTTTATCACGGGTGGCAAGAGCGATAGTTTGGGTGGGGTGTTCGAATATAGAAGAAATCGGCCGCGAATCACCCAAAGCATCTATCTTAGCAAGCTTTAGAATATGTACTTGGATTATTTTATATATTTTATTATATTATAGAAAAGTTAATTTTGAGTGTGTGCTCTATAATCGACATGACTTGCGAGACGCGAGAAAATTGCATATCCAGATGACTTGCCACATGACAGGGATGCGTACACAACATCCCTTAACACCCAGATGGATCATAGATCTGAGTGGCACGTCTCATGCGAGTAGAACGTCTTAGCACCGGCAGGCAATTATTGAGAATCATCTCGTGAATGACTCGATTGTCTAGAAAGGTTACTGGAAAAAGGATCTGCCGTATTGCCATCAGTTGCCAATGGTGCCTGATGTGATATGTTTACTTCTAATTGTTCAACTCGGCTTCGAATTCGATTGTAATGACACTTAATGATGCGATTGTCTGTCAAACGGACTTTGTAAGACACTGGTTCTGTTTGCTCGGCTATGCAAGCTTCTATCCATTTTGGACCCGGTGCATAGTTTCGTACCCAAATAGAACTATCTGTAGCAAAACATTTCCATTGATTAATAAATGGCTCTGCTACATTACAAATTTCTTGTAGCTGTGGTTTATCAATTAAGCAGCAACTGAGCTGGCGAGCGATTTGTCGTTGAATGTGGAGCTATGTGTTGATTAAACAAAAATCGAGCAAGGCTTAGATCCATATTACCGTTCGGAGATAGTTTCTTAAGATAGTTTTTAGTGGTCTGCACCATTCGCTCCGTTGGCCGTTTGTTGCTGGGTGAAACGGTGCTGATCTAATGTGTCGAATTAGATGGTTTTGAAACTCCTCGGATGTAAATGCTGTGCCGTTGTCTGACCCAATAAGTTCCTTAAGTGTAGAAAAAGACTTCTCACACTGCTTGTCCCACATCCAAGGTGCATTTTTATCCATAAGACGATGTTAAGATTCTGCCACTGCAGTGGCACTGTTGCTTTATGTGGCAAGATTGCGTGATTAAAATTTAGAAGTCCTAAGAAAGCCTGCAACTGCTTTTTATCCTTAGGTGATGGCGCGTCTTTGATAGGCACATGGTCAGATACCAGTTGAGTCAATTTTAAATACTAAAAACTCTACGAATGGTACTCCGAATTGGAATTTGTCCTTTCGCAGTCGCAACCCCTTACTATAAAATCGTTAAAATAGTTCCTGTAATCTAGTTGCCAATTCCGTTGCTGTTTCCCATCACCACAATGTTATCAAAATATGGTAAGACTCCAGAAATATTCTGTACAACATTCTTAATACAGCTTGAAAAATGTCTGGTGCAGATGATAAGCCGAATTGCAATCGAGTAGCTTTGATTGCACCCTTATGTGTAGTGATTGTTTGAAACAAAGACGAGTTTTCGCCGACTAATACCTGCTGATAAGCTTGGGCCAAATCAATTTTGGCGAAAATTAATACACCTTCGATGGGTGCCAGCAACGTGTTGATCGCCGGTATTTGGTGGTAGTGCGACCCAATACCTTTGTTTAAAGTTGATTTATAGTCGTTGCAAATACGAATCGAGCCGTCCTTCTTGATAACTAATAGCCCAATCTAAATACTCCACAGGTTTAAGAATCCCTTGTTTGCATAGGCGATCCAGCTCTTCCTCGACTAGTCCCTTAAGAGCATAAGGAATTCGACGTGGAGATAATCACACTGGTGGCACTGTTGCATCAATGTTTAAGGTGACTGGCGGGCCAGTATAACATCCAAGTTCTGTTGAGAATAAGTGTTCGAACTTATCCAGAATGCATCCAATTTGTATGGCACTGCCCACTGAATGAATGCCCTTGATACTGATGCCTAGTGGGTCAAACCAGTTGCAACCCAGATGGTCGCTGCAACCGCTTTAAGTGACGATGGCTGGTAGATTATCAATTTTACGACCGTCGTAATCAATTGATCAAAAACTACTAGTATATGGATTGGGTTGTATTGGTAGTCACTAATCCCCGGATCGTAGTTGTAAACCTTTGGCTTAGTTGTTGGTTAGATACGATCATAAGTTCGCAACGTTGTCATAGTTAAGTCGCATCCAGAATCCACTTCAAAAGTACCGATTTCCCCTTTACTGGAGGAACATCGTTCAACGTGACATACTACATCACGATAAAGGCATTGCTGCCGGCCGTGTGGACCGGCACAACCCGCACATTGTTGTCCATTTCCTTGTTGAGGACGATGTGATTTGAAGTATCATAGGATGCCTCATTAGTATGTCTGATAGCCTTTGCACTTGCTGCTGCAACTCCACTAGTAATTGTTCGGTCCAAAATTTTCTGCACTGTCAATTCAGTGTCAGAAAACTTCTCTGGAAGTTTTCACCCCTCATACCGCATACAAAATGATCACGCAGCATTTTGTGCAAAGCTGCTCCGAAATTGCAAACCCACTGTCAATGCAAGCAGCGCTGCCATATAGTTTCCGACGTTTCCATCCGGATATTGAATACGTTTGTGAAAATGATAAAAAAAAACAGCGATTTCCGATGGACGTGGACAAAGATGGTCAGTTAGAATCTTCTCGATTTGTTCAAATGGTAATGTACTGACCTGGTTAGGAAACGCCAAGGCTCCGACCAGGAAAGATGCCTTTTTGCGACCCTCGTCTTTGACATGAGCCCCATTTATTTGGCTGTCCAAAGTCAAACGGTTCCAAGCTTCCAACTGTCGTCATAATTGGTTTTTGCTCAGCAAGCTACTCTGCCATGCAAATGTGTGTGTAACGTTTGCAAAAATTTCACCACAGTATGTACATGTAAACGTATATGAATGCTTTTATCCGTGACAATTTTTTGATGTTTCGCCTTCAATAATTCCAAGTTTAATTCTGGATGATAATTAGTAGCCAATCCATGTCGCCAGTTTGGAATGTGTACTTGGATTATTTTATGTTAAAATAGTACCGTACAAGAACTTTCCAGAGCAATGCACACATGTATTCTGTCTGCTTATGTATTTGATTTTGTGAATATGTTAAATTTGAATTAACTTTGTAGGACATGGTTGCCTTGAGAAAGGGTGTTAAAATAGTACCGTACAAGAACTTTCTAGAGCAATGCACACATGTATTCTATCTGCTTATGTATTTGAACACATACATTTATATATCTCTTTTGTATTTGTATACTGCGCTTGCCCAACTGAATTACTGGCACGCGCATTATGTTAGTCTCTAATAAACTTCTGAGTTGTACGGACGTGTCACTATTCTTTTTGTTCTGCCTGCGTTATTCGGGTTGTGCGTCCCCTCCCCTCTCAACATTTTATTATAACAGTTAAGATAATAGTAGATACAAAGTTATATTTGAGTGAGTGCTCTGCAATCAACATGGCTGGACTGATTGATTATTGGAAGACGCGAGAAAATTGGGGGGGAACTCGTCTAAAGTACACTTTTGGTTGGAAGTAGCTCTTCAGTACAGAGTTCAAATGAATGCACATTTTGAATATTTAATAATTATTGTTATCACAATTTGTGGGGGTTACATGCGAAGAAACTGTTTTTTAGTTTGTTTTTATTAACGAAGTTATTGACAAAAGTCACTGTGCTCGACTGATCGTTCCTATGGGAGCTATATGATATAGTCACCCGATCTTAATCAAATTCGGCACAGTGATTAACAGATGACTAACAAATGTTTAATTTGAAAGCAACCGCGTCAAAAGTAAAGAAGTTATTGACAAAAGTCACTGTGTTCGACCGATCGTTCCAATGGGAGGTATATGATGTCGTCAAGCGATCTTGATCAAATTTGTCCCAGATGTTTGTAGGTATAATAAACTTACCAATTTTAAGTTTCACGACAATAGCTTAGAAAATATCGAAGTTATTGAGAAAAGGCACTGTTCGTGACTTTGCCGTTTGTATGGGAGTTATATGGCAAAGTGGTCTGATCCGGGATGTACAACCCCTGCAGTATTTACAAGCCTACATGCGAAATTTCAACTCTGTAGCTCCAACGGTCTAGGAGGAGTTTGCGTTGATTCAGACGGACGGACGGACGAACGAACATGCCTATTTGAACTCGTCTCGAGTTGATCAAGAATATATATACTTTATATGGTCGGAGATGCTTCCTCTATGCGTTGCATACTTCTGACCAAAATTAATATACCTTTTTTGCAAAACATATACAAAAATTGTTGCCTGAAACTATCGTGATACCTTGTAAAACTATTGATGGAGTTCAATTCGCACGACCCAAAACAAGTTAAGACCATTGAGTCTTGCTATGTCTTTTCTTTTTTTTTTTTTTTTTTTAAAAAAAAAATAGTGGTGCTATACACCGCATACTGTCCTTTGGGTAGTACTTAGGGCCTTTAACGCCAACTCGCACGTTGGATTTTCATCTCAGTGATGCAATCTATTTTCTTTTTTGGCCTGTTTGTCTGGTGTTCGGCCGTGAAGAAGTGTACATATAAAAAGCTGCAATACGTGCAAGAAAGGGTGGTACTTTGAAAACAGGAGCCTTTAGAACCACCCCCACTAAGACCTTGGAAATGCTACTTGCAATCAATCCAGCAAATATCGAGGCTAAGTTTGTTTTTTTTTCAATTCCTTAATTATTTGTTTAAGCGCTGAATCCCTACATACAAAATTAGTATCTTTTGGTATATCCAAGAGAACTATAAATCTTCTTGTTGGTATTGGTTAGCTTATAAGTTTGGCAAAGCCCATTTTTTTAGCAGTCTTAGAGGGCTGTCGGGGACTATCCGTCTTGCGAGAATAGTCCGGTGTCTGTTAAGCCGGTCGCTAAAGTTGCTGGTGTGTCTACCGATCTGCTCCTTCACTGTGTGCAGGTTAAGATCACGGTGTATTGTGGAGCCATGCACATACCATGGGCAGTTCGTAATTTGGAGCGCAACGCGATTCTGAAGTTTTTTGTTTATCGAGCGTAATGCCAAGATGCCTAGCTTGCAAGGGTTGTACAAGAGTTACGCCTTCTAGTTGTATAGCAGGTGTGTTGTCTCTGAGCTTTTTTAGTGTGTAGCAGAAATTTATGGTCTTGTGTGCGATGATTTTTAGGTTCCATCGCTTGCACCATGCTGAGAAGGTGTTGAGATACTTCTGCATACCAGAAGCTGCATCAGAGCGATATTTCGAGCTGTATAGAAGGGTGATAACGTCCGCATAAGTGGCAAGGAGAGCTTTGCCAGGGGCAACTATAAGGTTTTCATTAGGACTAGGTACTTATGTCTGCAGTATACACCGAATAGAGTAATGGGCCGACTACGCTGACCTGTAGAAAAGTAATCGTACTGCCGGCCTTCTAAATATGTTTGAAGGACACTATAGTGTGGTGCTGGGGATAATTTCTTTATTTTGTTCACCAAACCCATATGCCAAACTTTATCAAAAGCTGCATTTTAATGAAGACTGCGTTACAATATTCCATGTCATCAAAGGCTTGTAGGCTACAAGTTGTAGCTTTACCAATGAACTTGTTCCACATTTCAGTGTCCCTCGCGAAAGCCAAACTGATCCGGCAAGATATGGCGTTCATTAATGATATCTTTAAGTCGGTTCGCAATAATCTTTTCCAATTCTTTAGATAGTGAGGGCGTATTGGCTGATACGATTCAGTATCGATCTCTGGTTTACCAAGATTTTGTATGATTATGATTGAAGCCATTTTCCCCTGCTTCGGGAAGTGCTGCACTCTTAAAATGGCATTAAAACTTAGTGCTATGTAAATAAATTTAGAGTGGCATTGCACATCCGGTCTATGTCAAGAGCTTTATTTCTCGGAAGGTCGTTGATGACTTCAGCAATCTCTTCCGTTTTTAAACTTTGTGTAGGATAGGAAATTTGTTTTCAGGAGGAACCAAAGGTTCTATGTCGGAGCGTCCACAATATTTATAATTCATTCATGTCTTTTATGGTTTTACTTTTCACTTTCACTGTTTCACTTGTGTTTTAGAACTGTTTGGCTAGTTCCCAGGGGGGTTTGTTAAGTGAGCTCTCCAGTCCGAGGAGAGGTCCTTTTATATAGGACCTGACCTGAAGACAGATTTGTTTCTAAATAAGCTGCTAAAGCAAAGATGCTTGTCATCCTGCAAAGCCAACATTCCCAGCAACATTCCAAGGTAATTCCAGGGCTACAATTGACACACCTGTCAACTAGCTAGTAGGCTTTGACTTATTAGTCTCTTAATCATCACTATCCGTCACGGCCAACCTTTACACGTCCTCGTGTAACCCAGACCGTTAATGAACTAATATTATCGAAGTGTTATTGAAACAGCCATTTACTACATACCGTCTCTTTCAACGGTTTCTCTTGTTTCAATACTGTCTATTTCAATAGTTTTGTTTTCAATTCCTTCATTACTGTCTCTTTCAAAAGTTTCGCTTATTTCAATACTGTCTCTTTCAACAGTTTTATTTACAATTACTGTCTCTTTGAACAGTTTCTTTTTGTGATATTAATTAATCAGTTGCATATTAGGGAATCGAAATTCGACTGCAGTTATTCTCACTATGATTTCCTTTTGGTTATGAGCATGGTTCCGTCAAGAGCGCCACACGCCATGTTCCAACTTTAATTTTTCACTTGTTCTTGCTCTATGACGCAGTTAGCTCTAATCTCAAAATCATAGATCAAATATTACCATGTCCCGCAATATATATTTGCCATGTTGTTTCCATTGGAATCTTCATTCCTCCCAATTCACAAAATTTCCATATCCAAGGTTATTGCAACACCATTGCAACTTACCAAACAACATATCCTCTCTTACATATCACCCGGGCGGAACATAACCATCTGGCAATTTTCTCTAATCCTCATGGCAATATGGCCTCATGGCATATTCTCCTAATATGCAATGACTTCAAAATGTACCTATCACCTTCTACTCTAATTTTTGCATCTACTTTGTACCAACGGTGTACTCTTGGCCTTGGATCCATCTTTGTTCTTGATGCTTTAAGGGAATTATAATCGGTATACATACATAACGAATTCACGGCCAGTCAAATACTTTCGAAAATGCTTAGCCGTGAGGTTCTCGTACTAAAGTATTCCACCATAGCATCTGTATGTAGTTATATTGAAAATTGTGGATTAAATATTTTCAGTACTGGCTTATTTGGGAGAATAGAATAGAAATTACTATCTTCCCAATTATTTCCAAATGGTCATCCCAACCAAACACGTTTTTGCTCAAAGTTAGCAAAAGTATATCGGTTTCATCACCTGTTAAACATACTGCCCCCGCACTAAGCCTCAGTGCAATCTGTGCAGTTGATGTAACGTTTTCCATATAAACAAAAATACACTGACAATACATGACCATACGATTTGCATATTTACTTCTTTTGTATCTAGCTTTAGATTCATATTCCCATTTATGTATTTAGGTTTAGTTTTCTTTAATTGCCTTCAATAAATTCATTTTTGCATAACCGCTTTGACAATAAAGACACATTACTCCGGCACTTGGCCATAATCACATTTAATAATCTTTAATATATTGCTGAGCCACAACGACAGTGATCCAGATAATCAACCTAAATCATCTCATAAGTTGTATCCTATCAACGGCTATCCCCAACAGGAACTAGGCGACGGACCCAATATCAAAATTTATACAAAAATTTTTGTTTATTCAAGTTAAAAATGTTAAATAGCAAAATAGTCAGTTGAACAGGTTTGACACAACAATTTTAGATTTAACAACCTTGAATACAACTTTTGGTACACCTTCTGATTATAGGTCTGGTCTCTATTTATCCTTCTCTCGTTCTCCTCTTACTACTGATGATGCCACATTGTCGCACCCCATCCAGGGCTGCCATCTCTTCGCACATACCTCATGGAAATAATTATATGTGCACAATGTTTTTTGTTCATATCTTAAGTAAAACTAATCAAACAGTTATTTTTGGAACGCACAATTTTTCTATTTGGGCCTACTGCAAGAATGTTCTTGCAAAATTCTTCTTTCGCCAACGTTCGCGGTACCGTTATCACCGTTTTGTATGGCATCATATTACTTTTCATAGGAAAGATGTATGTATATGTGCAATATGACATTAGTCGGTATTTGGCAGCGATTGCGGTCACATAAAAAAGTTTGGAAGGTTTTTTTATTTTTTTTTTACAATTAAAAACCTAAGTAAACAAAAAAACACGTGGGCAACTAGAAATTATTATATTGTTGTTAAATTGCCTTTAGGATGTCACGTGGCACACATTTAAGCGCTGAGGAGCGTGGCTTGATTCTAGGCATGAAAGAAAGTGGAAAAACAATTGCAGCAATTGCTTCCCGAGTGAATCGTCATAAAAACACCATAGCAAACTTTTGCAAAAATGTCACCAATTATGGTAAAATCAAGCGTACCGGCCGACCGACGACCATCCAAGAACGCTGTAAACGGGAAATTTGGCGTCTTGCTGCCAAAAGGGAGATGTCCTGCAGCGAAATCTGCAGTCATCTGAATCTCAACGTGTCCAGGAGACGGGTCAACCAAATAATTTCCGAAAACAAAAACATTTCATATGCTTTGCGAGAGCCTGTCCCGAAGCTACTTAAGGCCCGTTTGGCGTTTGCCGAAAAATACAAATTTTGGACTCAATGAGTTCCGAAATGTAATTTTTTCAGACGAGAAAAATTTTAATTTAGACGGTCCAGATGGGTGTCACAAGTATTGGCGAGATAAACGACAGCCACGGCAAACGCGTCACAAACGCAACTTCGGAAGAGGGTCTTTAATTGTATAGGCTGCCTTTGGATATGCCGGAAAGTCCCGAATATGCTTTATTCTGCCAAAAACAAATGCGAAAATGTATGTATATTCAATTTCTAGATATAGAGCTCGTTGATTTTTCGGAAAAATTTTATCCTGACGATATGATTTTTCAACAGGACAATGCTCCAACACACACGGCAAAGTTTTTTTCCTTACGTAATATTGATGTTTTAGAGTGGCTTTAAGGCCAGACCTTAATCCAATTGAAGACATTTGGGGCATTTTAACGGCCAAGGTTTACAAAACAATTTGACTCAATAGTGCACCTTAAGCAAGCTGTGCTCGCTGAGTGGGAAACAATTAGCAAATCCACTCTGGAGAAATTGGTATACTCAATGCACAGTCGCCTAAACAAGGTTATTCAAGTAAAAGGCCATCATATTAATTACTAATCATAAATAGATTAGTTGAAATCATTGAAATCGGCTAGAATTTCGCCAAAAGTGAAATATGCACATATAATTATACTATACACCCATAGGGTGAAATGGTATATTAAAGTCGCCAAACTGTATGTAACAGGCAGAAGGAAGCTTCTCCGACCCCATAAAGTATATATATTCTTGATCAGTATCAATAGCCGAGTCGATTTAGCCATGTCCGTCTGTCCGTCCGTATGAACGCCTAGTTCTCGGAGACTATAAGAGATAGAGCCACCAAATTTGGAATGTAGGCTCGTGTAGTATGTAGAGTGATCAAGTTTATTTCAAATTTTTGCCACGCCCCTTTCCGCCCCCCGCAATTCAAAAAAAAACGTTTATCTCAAAAACTATTGCAGCTAGAGACACCAAATTTGGTATGTATATTTGCATAGTAAATGCGCACATTTTGTATGTATAAAGTTTTTGCCACGCCCCTTTCCGCCCCCGAAATTTGAAAAACTCGAATATCTCCCGTAATTTTTTACCTTGTGCAATCAAATTTGGCACACTAAATTTGATACTAATACCCAGCAAAATAATTGATCAAAATCAGACAAAAAACAGCTGAGTTATGCATATAAACGTTTTTGCATAAGGCCGGAGATGGCCGTTGGCGGGTGGGGGCGCTAGGGTGCTTATATGCATAAGTGCGCGAGATACTGAGATATGCTTGTAAAAAGCATGTGAACAATGTGAATTTTTTAAAATAGGCAAATGCATTAGTTATTACAAATTTGAAATATTTGTTTTACTGGTGTATGGTATACCCAAGTCGGCGAGACGACTTACTTACTTTTTTTTTCCTATGAAGATTTTTTTTTCTTTCAATATTTTCATGAGTTTAAAAAAAAATGAATTTTTGTTATTGTTTTTAGTTTCTTTTAATTATAATTACAAGCTACAAGAAAGTTATTATTTTTCTTTCTTTCATTTGAAATATAATTTTTTTCCAAAAATTGTCTTGCACATATACTTATTTCCACGAGGTATGTAGCCATATGACACTACATACATAGGTACGTCCCATTTTTTTCACTAAATCTCTTGCTCATAAAGTTGCACTAGACATAACATGTATCATTGAAAAGGCTACTTCGATTCCTCTTGATTAACAAGAAATGTTCAGTTGCGATTCGGTTTAAGATATATTTTTGTAATTGTTGTTGTTATCCTCGACTTCGGATTATATGACACATGTCTTCTATTTAAATTTCAATAGTTTAATGGTGTAAACACTAGTGCTATGTGCAGATATGTAAACAGTAAATTCTTACTCTCAATCCTAGCAGGTATCTGCATGAAATTTTCAGATAATAATAGTCAAGAAAGAAGAAATTCAATATATGAACTGATTTTATTTAACTAAGTTTGTGTATAAATGAACTGTTAAACTCTAGGAGGCGACAATTGTTCTTAAAAATACTTATTCTAATGACCCACGTTTTTCGGTGGTCGAAAATTGTATGCTCAGCGTTGGCTACTTGATACGGCGCCGCTGTTATAATCTTAAGTGTTTTCCCCAGAGCGTGGATGCATGTTTTATTTGCTTTAATTGTCATATGAATTTTTATGACTTATTTTTGTTTTTATGTTTTTGTTTCGAATTATATATTTCTTTGGTGCATCTGATTTGGTGAAGCCAGTTCAGATGAACACAATGTTTATTCTTGTCTTATACAAATTGTTGTTAATGTTATCATTATCATTAAACATTGTTAGAGAAGCATGACCAGTTACATGATGAACGTTCAACCTAGTCAATCTGATGTTCCTTTACCGATTGTAACTAACTTCTTATTCTTACCAATTCTGCCGTATGTATTACTGAGTTGGCTTCTACTGGTTTTTGTACTATATATTTGGCATATTACCTAACGATTTCTGTTTCGGGATATCTACCCACACTGACTTCTAGCCTTTTTATAAGGTGGAAAATTTAAAAAAAAACTACCTTTACTTTTTGACTTGTTCCAACGGGATCTTCGCTCCACTATTTTTAAAATAGCTGATTGCTGAAATTTGATTGGTTATTCTGGTTACCATTGAATGTTGTCGTTTTATAAATAGTTTGCCATATCTGCCTTTTTGGTACTCCACTTTCGGACAATTTGTTGCCAGAATCTATTTGGATATTATTTTTTAGATAATCATTATCTAATTGACCCAATGGTTCAATAACCATTGCCTTCTGAATATTCTCATTTTGTACTGGCGCTTGGATATATACTTTTTCTTCCCCAATTTTAACTTTACCTCCAATGTGAGTCCCCGCCGGGGCAATAAATTTATTTCTTGAGTTTTGTTGTTAAGTTTTTTTGGAATTGTGTTGTATTTATTTTGATATTTACCTTTCTTCTTCTCCCAACATTGTTCAAAACCTGTGAAATCTATTGTTGTTGTCACTACAGATATATTCTGATTTGATTTGGTGCATCCCGAAACGATCCAACAAAATTGAGTATTTTAGTCTAGTTGTATATACGTTTACCCCCATTATTATATCAACTTTACCAGGTTTATTAAAGGTGGGATCAGGTAGCACGTTAGTTTGCCATTTTGACATATCCACGTTTGCTATTTGTAATGGGTGAGCTTTCATTAACTTTGGCAACAAAACTGCCTCAACCTTAAAATGTCTTTTATCTTTTTATTTTTTGGCTTTTATTAAGAACACGCCACTTATTTTATATTATATATTTTAGGTAATTTTAATTTTTGAGCCGCCCCCCCTACCTTTCAGTAGGTATCAAACCTTTAAACTTATAGCACTTATACGCTTTATGCCCGGTAATTTTGCAAATCGGACATTTATCTTTGAATTCCGCATAATTTGAAACAGTTTGTAGCGTTTTTTTCTCTTCTTTGCTCATGACACTTAGCGATTAATATCTTTGCTCCAGTTGGATTCGCCTTGTCTTTCTAATCTGACTCTCATACAATTGTAGAGCCTCTCTGGCAAATTTCCTTAGCAGAAGTTGCGCGAATATTACATCAACTTCATTAGACAAATTTGCTTTTATTTTAATTAAGTAAACTGACTCACTGTCAATCACTCCTTTTACACTTTTGGCGGATTCATTGTCGATCATCGGTAAATCAATCCGACTTAATTGTTCGGAAAATACCCTCCGGTTATTTTCATACTGCTTGGTTAAAAATTCTCAAACGGTCCCATAATTGTCATCTGAACCTGCCAATAGATGAGCTACCATGCTCCTCGCTTCGCCCTTTAACGCGGATTTAAGAGTTCCGCAAACAGGTCCCATTCTCTAGGTTCTCCAAAAAATTTGGGTACCTGTATTTTCGGCAACATCGGTAGTTCGCCTCTCACGGTAACATTCTCAACTTTCAAATTTTTCTGATCGTTTATTTTCTCATCTAATGCTGACAAGGTGTTCTGTCCGTAACGTCCAACTCCAATTCTTTTTATGACTGACGGACCTTTTCTTGAAATTTTATCTGGCTTATATTAGCGTTTTCATTACTGGAGGTCGCATTCCCGCGGGATTCTCCGTTGCTATCATAAAACATTTCTGACATATTCGCTTCTGCTTCAACTAACACCGACTGACTAGTGCCTGGTTTTCTGAGTCGCCTATGGCTATACCTTTGGCAACTATCTTTAACACCTCTTCATGTACTTTATATCTGTAGTACTGATGATCGAAAGTCCCTTGCTGGAGCAGCTTGTCATGGTTAGTTATACATCGATTACTAATCTTTTTTACTTCCTCCATCACCTTGCTAGTTATATTTCTGGGATCTAGTGCTTCTAACTGCCTTAACCTGGTATGCAGCTCTACCTGCTTCTCTAACAATTTTGCAGTCTTAGTAGTGAACCTTTTGGTATTATGTCTTAGGATATCGATATAATTATATAATGATAATAATAAAATATGTACGTTGATGTATGTACTTATAACTATTTTAATTTCTCGAATACGCCACACACCAACTGCGTAATTAATTTTTTTTTTACCGCCGCCGAAATTATTGCAGTTGCTTGACTAGCCAAACTGCTTTTATTTATTTCGTTTGCACGCACGTTTTATTTATTAAGCAATATTTTGCTTTTATATTATACTCTTATACTATTTTTAGATTATACTCTGTCTCGTACCACTGATGGGGAAAACAATAGTTACTTAATTTTGCTACCTATAGCTGATCTTAGAAGTGTGTGTGTGTGTGACGTTCGCAAGTGAACAGAAAATTGTTAAAATTGCATGCATTAACATGTAATACATATACAAAATCAAGGTTGTTGGCGAACGAATTTCACAAGAAACAGTAACTACAAGTTGAAAAGTAATTCAAGTTGGTGTGACTGTACCAAAGGCGACGAGCGGATGGCGAGATAGTGAGCAGTTGGACGACACGAGAAGAGCGTCACGAATTATTTAGGCGCCGTTAGAGTAAAATTGGTGGCTGAAGTTGGAAGCAGCTGGAGAAGTGTGATGACTCGACATGAAAAGAGAGAGCAGACAGCGGATGATAATTAGTGTTCACTGTGGAAGCAGTCAATAAAAAGAGAGAGAGAGAGAGCAGACAACGGACATGACAAACCGTTGCAAGAGAGCAAACGGCGCTGACAAGACCAAACGAGAAGAAGGCAGCGGACACGAAGTTGAGATAATTGGTGTGAAAGCAGCCAAAGAGAAACCAAAAGAACGAGTGGAAAAAAAACAGAGTGTGTAGCTACAGAGAGCGAACCGAACATTCGCAAGAAGTCTGAGTGAGTTGCGACAACGATATTGAGTTGCTACATAGAGCAAAACGACTACAGTTGGGTGAGCTGTTTTATTATTGTTTTGAGTGTGAATTACTGGCTTGTACGACGAAACCAGAACGGTGGCAGAAATATTGCCGAAATTGATGCGAGCTAAGAATCGTCTGAATAATTCATATTTTATTTATTTATTTAGACTATGATTAGTAGGTAATTATAAATTACCTCTAATCTATGTGCTAGCTATTACTGCTATGGTCTTAAGCTAGTTGGGAAATATGAATACTATACAGTTCTTAATAATTAAAATTTATTTACATTTTTTTTGTTAACCTATATTTACATGAGTTTGGGTAATATTTTACAATAGGTGGTATAGGTTTATTTCTGTAAAGAATTGGGAGTTAGCGACGATATTGGGATTACTTAGGGATAGGGATTCAATAGGGTTAGGCTGTAGGAATTTGTTCCTCGGCTCATTATATTTCTTGCATTCTGTAAGTATTTGCAGAATTGTAAATTTTTTGTTGCAATGTATACATTGTGGGGGGTTGTTTTTATACCCTTGCAAAAAGGGCATATTAATTTTGGTCAGAAGTGTGCAACGCATAGAACGAAGCATCTCAAACCATATAAACTATATATATTCTTGATCAGCAAGACGAGACGAGTGCAAATAGCCATATCCGTCCGTCCGTCCGTCTGGATCAACGCGAACTCCTCCGAGACCGTAAGAACTACAGAGCTGATTTTGCACGTAGGCTTGTATATACTGCAGGCGTTGTATATCTCGGATTCAGCCGGATTCCCATACAAACGTCAAAGTGACGAACAGTGACTTTTCTCAATAACTTTAATGATTTTATAGCTATTGTCAGTGTTTAAATTGCTGTAGTCGAATTAGCAAAAGTCGTAAATTTTGTGCTATTCATTGCTGTGACTGTTAAGCAAATATGAAAACAAATACTTTATGTTGCTTTTGCTTCCGAAAAAAAGCGAAATCAGAAAATCTGACAGCAAAAGCAGCAGCAAATAACCGAAATAGAAAATTTTGACAGCAGCAGCAAACAGCAAAAATCCGAAAGCAAAAAACCTGGCAGCAGCAGCAATAGTAAAAATCCGAAAGCAAAATATCAGACAGCAGCAGCAAACAGCAAAAATCCGAAAGCAAAATATCCGACAGCAGCAGCAATAGCAAAAATCCGAAACAGATTGCTTTGATAGCAATAGCCAACTTATACATTTTAATACTTGGAACTGTTCTGACTGTTGCTTTTAGCCAATATCGGAAGTCGACGAAAGCAGCAGTCAGAAAAATAGTCGCAGCAGAACTGATTTTTGGCCTACTACCTATACATACATACACATGAAAGTACACATACACAATACACTTTCATTAAACGTCAATTGTCAATTAGTCATTTAGTTTGAACTAGAACGGCAACAAGACCCCTCGCGTTGTGAAAATAATTCAAAAATGGCAAATAGCAAAAATATTTGGAAGTACTTTGATAATAACTTAGAAGAAGGACTCGCTGTGTGTAAAACGTGTAAAAGTGTGCTAAAAAATAATAGAGTGTTTAATTTAAAATCACACCTATTGAAACTGCATAATATAACAGTTAACTCTAACGCTGAGGAAAGCATTTTAGAGGTGTCAAAAAATTCCAAGTCAATTCGGAAAAAAAAAATCAAAGTGGAAGTGAATAAAAAAGACCTATTACGAGCCTATATCGGCTTAGTTACGGAGGACTGCATTCCTTTCAATGTGTTAAATTCACCAAACTTAAAAAAGTTTATAGACCCTTTATTCGAAGGGCTTAAAGCCGCGGGTGGAAAGGACATGAAGTTAAATGTCTCAAACTGCAAAAAAACATTAAAAATAGTGGCAGATAATATAAAAAATGACATAAGGAAAGATGTGAAAAATCTATTGATCTCATTAAAAATAGACAGTGCAACACGGTTAACGCGCAACATATTCGGTGTAAGTGCACAATTTATGCATGCGCACAGCATAAAATCCGTCATTTTGGGAATGGTCGAACTGAAAGGTGTAGGTTCAAGTACTGCAAAAAATCTTGCAACTGAAATACTGAAAGTCCTTACAAAGTATGACATAGATTTAAAACAAATAATTTCTATAACATCAGACAACGGCGCAAATATGCTAAAAACGACCAGAATATTGTCTGTGTTATCTGAAGAAGACGAAAATGATGAGACCTGTGACAATGAGGAATATTTAAAAAAATTGAGTTTATAGAAGCAGTGCCTAGTTTTCAAATAGGAAACATTGAAGTGTGTCGATGTGCCGCACATACAACTCAGGATTAATAACATTAAACAACAACAGTTTCCCACTTTAAGATCGAACCGCAGTCCTACAAGATCAACAACACAGCAACAGCAGCCACTACATCAAAACCAGCGTAACAACACAGGTGTATCTGATGCTGAGGTAACAAACGCAATTTAAATGCAAGCACAGCAACTTCTACACTCCCTTGGATACAACAAACATCAGCAACATGACCTGCATAACCAACAACAAAAGCTTTTTTCAAGTTCAGGCTCTACTTCAAGAACAGCAGAATCAGTTTATGCAATGGCAACAACAGATCCAACAAGAGCAGCAACATCAGTCTATTTATGATACTATTTTTGTATGTATCGATTCAGCGCTTATTAAACAAAAATTTGTATTTCTTTTTGTTTATTAAAATTACTCTACTGTTTGTTTATTCAAATTTTAATGGGTATTTAAAATACACAATACAATAAAGAGAAAAGAGTATTGAGTATGTGTACTTTCATGTGTATGTATGTATAGGTAGTAGGCCAAAAATCAGTTCTGCTGCGACTATTTTTCTGACTGCTGCTTTCGTCGACTTCCGATATTGGCTAAAAGCAACAGTCAGAACAGTTCCAAGTATTAAAATGTATAAGTTGGCTATTGCTATCAAAGCAATCTGTTTCGGATTTTTGCTATTGCTGCTGCTGTCGGATATTTTGCTTTCGGATTTTTGCTGTTTGCTGCTGCTGTCTGATATTTTGCTTTCGGATTTTTACTATTGCTGCTGCTGTCAGGTTTTTTGCTTTCGGATTTTTGCTGTTTGCTGCTGCTGTCAAAATTTTCTATTTCGGTTATTTGCTGTTGCTTTTGCTGTCAGATTTTTTGATTTCGGTTTTTTTGCTGTTGCTTTTGCTTCGACTGTTCATAGTTTCCGAAGCAGAAGCAACAGCACACAGCAAAACTGTTGACAGTTTTCGCAGTTTTCAAACCCTGGCTATTGTCATAAAAGTTGGTATTTGTCAGTTTTGTGTTCTTTTTAATAATTGTGCCAGATTTGATCAAGATCGGGTGACTATATCATATATCACGAACAGTGACTTTCCCAAAAACTTCATTAATTTTGTAGCTATTATCATAAAAGTTGGTATTTGTCAGTTTTGTATTCTTATTAATAATTGTGCCAAATTTGATCAAGATCGGGTGACTATATCATATAGCTCCCATACAAACGTCAAAGTCACGAACAGTGACTTTCTCAATAACTTCATTAATTTTATAGCTATTGTCGCGAAATTTAATATAAGTAGTTTATTGTAGCTATAAACGGCTGTGCCAAATTTGGTCAAGATCGGGTGATTATATCATAGACCTCCCATAGGAACGATAGGTCGAAAACAGTGACTTTTGTCAAAACGTTCGTTATATCACAAGCTTCTGCTCTCTGACGTGACGGTCGTGTTTTTGCTTAGCTCCTGAGTTTTATTAATATATATGGTTTTCTCTCAATTTTTAATTGTGCCTAGTTTGTTTTCGTTTTCGCTGGTGTCGTTTGCTTGAAACCCTTGTGTTTTATTTGCATAATTCGCCAAATTAAACAGTTTTGTTTTTTTTTTTTTCGTGATTAGGTGATCGTGTTTGGTGCATTTAAATTGTTTTTATTTTTTCTTATTGTTCTCTCTCGTCATTGATTCTGCAGTTGCTCCCCTCATCGCCCCCATCATACCATCTGTGCTAGTGGTTTTGTTGTTCCCTCTGCTTTGTGCTTGTGCTCAGCTTCCCTCCCGCGTAATCTCTTTTATAAAGCCGCCTCTCAAAGCTCGTCTTATAACTGTTCTTGCACTCTCTCTTGTGCTGTGTACTCCAGCTGTCTCTTTGTTTTATTTGTAATTATTGATTTTTTATCGATAATTATCTTTGTGCTGTTTATTTAAATTTTTCTATATATTTTTTTTTTATTGTTTTTTTTTTTTTTCCTTGTTTGTTTTGGCTTTTCAATGGCTTGTTGTCTACCCAATTGCAAGCATTCTGATCGTTTTGACGATCAGTATAGAGCAATATCGTGTTGGCTTTGCGATAATCTTATTCACTTAAAATGTGCTGGCCTCAACGGCCGTGATTACGACAAATTTTCTGGTTTGTATGTGTCTAAGCCTGAGCTTGGCTTAATGCGCTGGACTTGCCCATCTTGTGCCAGCCAGCAGCTTGATTTTAGCCGAATGTATAGGGATCTTCGTTTAAAGTTTCTTTCTCTTAATAAAATGGCCAAACAGCTGTCTAATGAGTGTGACTCTAGCATACACTTATTGTCGCAATTCAAGTTTGGTTCACCTTCTAAGGAATTGCCCAAGAAATGTACCCTTGAGTTGCCTCATAAGCAGTCGCCCGCACTTTCTATTACATCTTCTCCCATTTTACTTTCGCCTACACCATCTTCTTGTCCCTCTTTATGCTCTTCTTTTCAGATTGATGTACCCACTACAAGCCCTGGTGTACCTCAATCTATCCCTCACGGGAACTCTGATCATGCTGGCTTTCAATCACTTGCGGATCCCAATGCTCCTCCGCCTCCACTAACTGTAGTGCCCCATCGTAAACAATTATTTATCTCTAGGCTTGCTCCAGATACTTCTGAATCGTCTGTGGCAGCTTACATTGGTAATATATGCCCTGCTAAGGTTTTAATTCAAAAGTTTAAGTTTTCTAGGCCTCGCGAAATCTCCTCTTTTAAAATTACTGTACCAAATGAGTATTTCTCAGCTATGGTTGACCCTAACTTTTGGCCAGAGGGCCTAGTTGTACACGAATTTGCGCCCAATAAGCGCTCCCGCCCTTTGCCTGTCCACCTTCCTAATGCATCTTCTGCTTCAAAAAACTAATAACGTCTAGTCTTTGCATTCACTATCAAAATGTAAGAGGACTTCTTACCAAGCTCTCTAAATTATTCTGCGATAGCTTAACCTTTTCGGCTGACATATTAGCTTTCTCTGAAACTTGGCTTAATTCCTCTGTTTTGGATAATGAAATTCTTTCTAATAACTTTATTTCTTATAGGCTTGATCGTGTTGGTCGACGTGGCGGTGGAGTACTCATTGCTGTCAACTCGAATCTGTGTTCAAGTGTTGTGCCGATTGATCTCCCCTTAGGTGTTGAGTTTATTTGCGTCGAAGTTACATGTTCTAACTTTAGCTTATATATCTCTTGTTCATATATTCCTCCAACTTCTGATATCATGATCTACATGCACCATGCTGATGCTTTGCGAACTATTTTTAGTCGTCTTAAAGATCGTGATTTTTTTATAGCTTTAGGTGATTTTAACTTGCCAAATGTTTCTTGGCTTGCTGATGATAATCTATCTTTCTTAATTCCCTCATCTCAACATGTTTTTCTTGATAACCTACTTGAATGTCCGCTATATCAGTTGAATTCTTTTCTTAACTCTTCTAAAAGAATCCTCGATCTTGTTTTTGTCTCTGATCCCACTGTTAGTGCTGTATCACAAACACAGCCCCTAGTGAAGCCCGAAGATACTTATCACCCTACCATTGAAATTACTATTTCTTACAATTCCGTTAATAATTCATTCAATAACATCTCAAATTCTCGTCGTAGATGTTTTCGTAAAACAAATTTCAATCTTCTTAACAGCCTTATTTTCTCTTTTGATTGGTCATTTCTATTTGAGTGCTGTGATATAGATTGTGCAGTAAATTTTTTCTACTCTGCTCTTAATTCTCTAATTGATAAATGCGTTCCTTATGTGAATGTCTCTACCGTCTCCAGTGCGCCAGTCTGGTTCACACGTAGGCTCTCTAATCTCCGTAACATTAAATCGAGATATTTTAAAAGATTTAAAAAAACTGGTTCGCGACGTGACTATGCAAATTATTGTGTAGCCAAATCTCAATTTTGCCTTTTAAATACTCAATGCTACAATATTTATATCGTTCGCTGTAAGGTTGAATTTTATAAGAACCCTAAAAGATTTTATAACTTTGTTAATTCCAAAAGACGTTCTAATTTACTACCTTCCACCTTCAGACTTAATGACCAGACTGCTAATAGTGATTCAGATATTGCAGATCTGTTTGCTAAATTCTTTCAGTCGACTTATTCTTCTACTGCTTCGGATCCCACACCTTATCCCTTCACAATTCCACATTTAAATTGTATGTTTTTTCCTAATATTACTGAAGACTGTATTATCTCTAGCTTGTCATCTATGACGTCTTCCTTCGTACCCGGGCCTGATAATATACCTAGTTGCATCCTTAAAATGTGTTCGATTTCCCTATCTAAGCCTTTATCTCGGTTATTTTTTATATCGAGTGAGACTTGTCGCTTCCCTGATATTTGGAAGGAGTCTTTTATTATTCCGCTTTTTAAAAAGGGTAACAAATCGGATATTTCTAACTACCGTGGCATTGCCAAACTTTCGGCAATACCTAAGCTGTTTGAGAAAATTATTACGTCTTCCCTTCAACACCTATCCAGATCCACTATTTCTCCTTGTCAGCATGGCTTCATGAATGGTCGTTCGTCGCTTACCAACCTTTTAGAATTGACTACCCTTGTACACCATGGCTTCCGTAAAAAGTGTCAAACTGATGTTATTTATACTGACTTTAGTAAGGCTTTCGATACGGTTGATCATTCTATGCTTCTCATGAAACTTATCATCATGGGTTTTTCCCCGAAACTATTGGCTTGGTTAAAGTCGTATCTTATTGGCAGAACCCAAAAGGTGTCTTTTCGTTCCTCGATATCTAAAACTGTTCGAGTTACGTCAGGTGTCCCCCAAGGCAGTCATCTGGGTCCACTGTTATTTACCTTGTTTATAAACGATTTGCCTTTGGCCTTGGCTCATTCTCGCGTGCTCATGTTTGCGGATGACGTCAAGATTTGTTATTCATATAATGATCCTTCTTTCCAACAGTACTTGCAATCAGATATCGATGCGTTTTGTGTTTGGTGTCACGTTAATAAATTACACCTTAATGCCTCTAAATGCTCTTTTATGACTTTCAGTCGTTTGTCGCCGTTCCTAGCTCATTACTCTATTAAGTCTGTTCTGTTAGATTGTGTACCATCATTTAAAGACTTAGGCGTTATGTTTGACCCAAAGCTTTCTTTTAATATTCATATATCTTCAATTGTTAATAGAGCATGCAGTCTTCTTGGCTTCATTAAACGTTGGGCCAAGGAATTTGATGATCCATATGTGACAAAGGTTTTATACACTTCGTTAGTTCGCCCTACTCTATAATATTGCTCACCAGTGTGGAACCCTCAATATGATGTTCACCAGCGTAGTATTGAATCGGTACAGAAGCAATTCCTTAAGTTTGCGTTACGCGGTCTTAATTGGGACCCGAATCTTCGCCTACCTTCTTATTCTGACAGACTTCTTCTTATTAATCTTCCTTCACTTTACAACCGTAGGCTCGTATTTGGGATTCTCTTTCTACATAAAGTAGTCAACGGCGAAGTCAGTTCTACCAATTTACTAGATACGCTATATTTTTGTGTTCCCTCACGTCGGACCAGAAACTTTTTTCCTCTTCACCTTAGTAGATGTCTGACTAACTACTCTCTTCACGAACCTCTTCGTGTTCTTTGCCAATCTTTTAACAACCTTTCTCACCTTATTTCTCCTCATCTATCTGTCACTTCTCTTCGCGCTATACTTTTAATTATCTACAGCGTAACCACTGAAAGTATTCTGGACTGGATATTGGATCGGCTGCAACTCATCCCTGACCACATTGGCTGTGAATCGGGGCATAGCTGGCACCTTGTTGCAAATAAAACACCTCCACCGGGTCGGGGATGTTGTGCATAAAGCTAAGCTACCTTCATGAATTAATTTTTATCTGTATTTTAGCTTAAGCTTTTTCGTCGACTGCTGACTTAGTTGACGTAAAATAAATAAATAAATAAATAAATAAATATCCTATGCTAAGATTGAAGGCCGTTCTTTCGCAAACATTAGACTTTTTGGATAAAACGTTTTTACACTTTGATATCTATGGGTAAGGAAAGAATTACCAAAACAGTTGCAAGGGTATACAAACTTCGACGCGGTCGAAGTTAACCCCGGTCCTCTGGTTTGAATATAAATTCCGAATCGTATTCTTTGGAATTTGATAATGTCTGTTCGTTTAACGTTGTTGTCTATTTTTATTTGTGAGTCTCTTATCGAGGTTTGGTTCATATTAGTCGTCTTGTAGTGGTCTGATGTATTCCTCCAAACTTTGATTTTGTATTTGTTAAGGATGATATCCTTTATGTATTTAGTTGTGTCTTTGTGGTTAATGTTTTGCTCAACTATATATGGGACACTGTAAGCTATCTTTGTGGCTCTGTCCGCTGTTTCATTGCCCTGAATGCCAGTGTGACCTGGTACCTATATCAGAGCTATTTTGGCCTGTATTGCTGAACAAATTGCAAAATGCTGTTTTTCCCTTAGTGCATATTTACAGGAAGCCAGTATAGCTGCTGCTTCCGCTGTGTAATTCGAGGTGTGAGTTGGGAGCAAAGCCGCATTAACTAAGTCTAAATCAGTTGTGATGCTGTATGAGACTCCTTGTTTTGATTTCGATTCATCCGTGCAAATAAATCTATACCTATCATATCTCTCTTTGAGGCTAAGGAGCATTTTGTGATACAGTGAAACCTCGATATAACGAACTTCGTTATAACGAAAAACCCAATATAACGAATTTTTTGTTAAGTCCCTTGTTATACTAAGGTTTTACATTTCAGTACCTATAGCGAATCAATAGATATAACGAATAATTTTGTCCAAAACTTTAGCCGTGTAAGGGGCGGTATGTGTTTATTGCAGTTTTTGGAGTATTTGGTTTATGGATAGGGACTAATACGCTGTTTTTGAAGTTTTGTGGGATATTAGAATTAAGAATTTTGTTATATAGTTTTATTACCCGGTCTGAGACGTCGTTGGACAAATTTTTTAGCATAGGGTAAGAGATTCGGTCGAGCCCTGGACTCTTACCTTTAGGGCTATTAAATGCTGACCTGAATTCGATGTGTTTAATCTCAGATTCAATGCTGAGCGCTTCTTGGGGAGGTTCGTAGGAGAGAGTAATTGTTTTAGATCGATTTTTGTGATTCCTAAACGATGCGCTGAATTTGTGGTCGGAGGATTCTCTAGACCAGTGATTTACAAACAATCCACAACCTACCACAATTTGACCGACAGGTCAATGATCATGGGTCACACTAAAATATGTGCAGGGAAGCGTTTCCAAATTTCGCGAAAAAGGTTTGATTAACGTTGTACATTGGACTAGGGAGCTAGAAGAATGCGCTTTATCCGTACAGTGGAGTCAGTTGCAGCTTTTTGTGTATGCAAAATATTTGTTAAAAGAAGCTACATTGTCGTTTATACGTAGTAAGAGAGATATGTGTAGTTGGGAGTCCCTGAAAGTAGCCTTAAAGAACGAATTCAGCAGAAGTTCATAGAAGACTTGGCAATCGACAGTTGAAGATAGGTGAGAATTTGTATAAATTCTTGTATTCGCTAATGGAAATCGCAAAGACGATCGATTTGGATGGCTAAAGTTTGATCAAATATTTCGTAAAAGGTATACCAAACATGAGGGCAAATAAGACATTATTGTATCAGGCAAGTACAGTGAATGCGTTGAAAGTTCAAATAGAGACCTATTTAAAATACGACAATCCTAGGAAGTCGTCAAAGAAAGCAACATTTGAGTCATTTTTTCACAAGTAAGGTAGCAATAATAGAGAGAAAAGATCGACAACAAAAGAAGAGCGCAAATGTTTCAAGTGTGGTGAGCCATCGCACATGATGAGAGACTGCAAAAAGAAAACGTTTACTTGTTATAAGTGTGGCGAAACAGACCATCGTTCATTTGAATGTAAAGAAAAGAAGACCACAAAAGAAGAAAGAACCAATGTTGTAGAGGACAAATTAGTAAAACCATCTGGCAAATGTACTGATTCGGGTCTGGAATTGAAAGAAGTAAATTATAAGACGATTAAGTTCAACGGTCTAATTGATACAGGAGCAAATTTAAGTCTCATACGAAAAAGCGTGTTTGTTAAACTTGGAATTAATTCGTTAACAGGACATTCGAAGAGTCTTAAAGGTATTCAAATTTTCCATAAGTGTTAAGATAGATGACATTCAGATGGAAATTGAGTTTCATATCGTTCCTGATGAAGACATGAAGCATCACGTCGAGATGGTTGTGACAAAAGAAGGAACAAAGTCTGTGAGCAGCATGAGAAAATATTCAGGGTGTAAGTATAAATATATATATATATAAATTGCGCGGAACAGAAAGAAGTGGAAGTCAAGAGTGACTTGTCACATATCAGTGTAGAAATCGCTGGTAAAGTCAAGCAGTTGATTAAAAGTTACAAACCTATTAGAAATACAAGCAATCCTATAGAGATGCAGATTGTACTAACTGATGAGTTGCCTGTTTATCAGCATCCAAGGCGTCTAGCTGAGTCTGATCAGAAAATTGTTGATAGTACAGTACAAGGAATGGTTGGAAGAGGAGATAATAAGGCCAAGTTTTTCCGAATATGCTTCAGCTGTTGTACTTGTAACAAAAAAGAAAAAGAAAAAGCGTGTGCTGCGATTACAAAAAGCTCAATGAGAAAGTGGTCCGAGATAATTTTCCTATGCCATAGATGTATTAGAAAAACTTTAAGGTGCGCGTTAGTTTTTACTACTCTAAATCTAACAATCTAAAAAGTCAGTTCAACGATTTTTAGGGTTGACATCGTATTTTCGTAAGTTTATCGAAGGATACGCAGTAACAGCTAAGCCCTTGACTGAAATTTTGCGAAAAGACAAAAGAGTTGCAGATGGTAGCATTCGAACAATTGAAGTTAGCATTGAGCAATGCTCAGCTAGAGACTGAGATTCACACCGATGCCTCGAAATATGGTTTCGGAACTGCGCTTTTACAGAAGGATTGAGAAGATGGTTTATTTCATTCGGTACAGTATATGAGTCGGAAAACTAAACCCTGTGAAAAGAAGTACGATTCATATGAACTTGAGGTTTTAGCAGATATAGGAATATTAATAAAGATATTAAGAGATTCAAGATTGTGACAGACTGTAATGCGTTCACGATGACAATGAAAAAGAAAGAGGTCCAGTTGCGTGAAGCACTGGAAAGAGAAATAATATAGATTGCGCATAAGCATGCATATTTTGAAGCTAGAAAGACTCAGGATTTTGTAGAAAAATCGTATTACATCCCAAATTTGTAGCCCGTGTCGTTGAGTGTTGCGTCGAATGTCTTATTGTTAATGCCAAAACCGGTAAAAAAGAAGGATATTTTATGCCAATAAGCAAGGGAGATCAGCCCTTGATGACATATCACATTGATCCCGTTGATTCGATGGAGGGTACAACAATGCGTTACAATCATATACTTGTAATTGTTAATTGGTTTTCTAAAATTGTATAGTTGTATCCGACCCGCGAAACTGGAGTCGATGAGGTACTTTAGCTGCCTTGTAAAGCAGGCCACAGTTTTTGGTAACCTGGTGAGGATAATTTCTGACAGGGAAGCAGCATTCACATCCCATGCATTTAAAGAATACTGTAATAGACTGGGTATACAACATTTACTGACAGCAGCAGGTGTACTTCGTTGCAACGACCAAGTAGAAAGGATGCATAAGATAATAGTTCCGATGATTTCAAAGTTAAGCCAAGAAAATAGGGAAACTGGTACAAGTATGTAGGAAGTGTGCAACAACTTGTTAAAAAACTGCCCCAAGAAGTACAAAAGTTACACCTTTTAAGATTTTGACAGGAATAGAGATGCGTAGTCCTGATGATCCTGAAATAAGAAAGCTGACAACTGATTCGCTGAGGCTCGGAAAAATATCGAAGAAATACTGCAAGAAATGAAATGGTCGTTTGACAAAACGAAAAAATGAGAAAGAAAATATTATTTGAATGAGTTAGTGGCGATTAAGCGTACGCAGTATGGGACAGGACTTCAGTTGAGAGGTAAATACGTAGGACTCTATAAAGTTACAAAGGTGAATTGGCACGGTCGAAATGACGTTGAGAAAGTTGGCTATGGTGTAAGACCTCGACAGTGGCGGAATTCATAAAGCCTAGGCTAGGATCATTCGGGTCGAATGACTTGTCAAAACAGCCGATTGTAGGAAATGATATGTCAGGCGGGCATAATAATCGTAATCGTATAGTGGCCAGTGAGCGAGACAGAACGACATGTAGCGGCCGTAGCTATCTGGTCAACTCACTCATTTGCCAATAGAGCAGAAGTTCCGATTCAAAAACACTCGAAATCGTACTCTCGCCTCAATCACATCGCGCACACACAAAGTTGTAACTGAGGCCAAATTAATATAATACAAATACATATGTGTATTCTTAACACGAAGAATCTTATTAATAATAAAGACAAATAAATATTAGGAAATCACATCCTGTAATAATAATAAACAAAATAATTGTAGGTAGTATAGCCCCACAAACTGGGAGCTCAACCGGGATACTTTTACAAACTGGGGGGCTCAGCCGGGATACTTTTACATATAAATAAACTGTTAAACCCTAGGAGGCGACAATTGTTCTTAAAAATACGTTTTTCGGGCTCGAAAATTTTTTATATTTAATGCTTAACATTGGATACTTGATACCGCGCCGCTGTTATAATCTTAAGTGTTTTCCACAGAGCGTGGATGCATGTTTTGTTTGGTAATAATTGTCAGTCATTGAATCTTCATGACTCTTTTTGTTTTTATGTTTTTGCTTCGAATTGTATATCTCTTTGGCCTATCTGATTTGGTGAAGCCAAATCTGCTTCTAAAATTTAAATTGTTTATAACTTATCAATTACCTGGAATATCTCGGAGTATCGTTGCAGTTAGACCTTTGAATGCTCCTCTCAGACCTTCTGTTTTAACAATATACTTGAGGCACGAGACAGGTCCTTTGAACACGATACCATGGTCAATTTGCGATGCCAACTGAAGTCTGGTTTTTGTCAACTCCATTGGGGAACAAACAAATCCCTGAGCTATGCCAGCAATTGATCCCGCCCAAAAGTGGGTAATTAACTCATTTGGTGTTTGCGATAACCGCTGTACGTTTCCGTAAACACCAAAAACAATTGCATTAACTAAACCGATTCCCATCATCGGGCTGCTAATTCCTCGATATAATCCTTGTATATTATCCTTTAGTACAATAGTTTTCAAACAATGGAATGTTCCATTATACTTCGGATGTTTTGGATCATCAGTTTGCAAATGTACTTTAACAGTGTCCAGCGGATGGCCTACAAGAACCCCGGCAGCGCCTGTAAAATTAAGTTCAAGCTAAAATAAGTAGTACGACAGAAAAAAGATTTCACTGGGAATTTTTTTTTTAGTTTTGATAAAAGTTCTGTCTGGCGTTTGCGTAGTTATTACTTAGCAAATGATAAGCATCACAAGCCGAGTCGATCTTGTCATGTCTGTCCGTCCGCATTAGCACCTATAATTTGAAGACTATAATGAAGTGATGGAGTTTATTTCAAATTTCTTAACACGCATTTTTTCAAAGACCATAAAAGCTAAAGATGTTAATTTTTGTTTGTATACTGGCATAGAACGAACACGCCCGGATTTCGATTGTTTAAACATTTTTAAAATTATCTGTTTAGATTACGACCTATTTGAAATTTAAATCAAACCTTGCATGTAAGCCGGCTCGAGGTCAATCTTACAAAAGAAGAATATTTCAAAGGCAACATAAAAAGGTGAGCAGGTTGTCTGTATAGCTGTTTCAAGAACTACCAAGTTCTATCATCAGCAGACTTTGCTAAAGAACTTCGGAATTGCAATAGCCATACCATGTCTTCAACGCTAGAATTAGTTGGGAATTACAGCAACCAAATGAAGCGAAAAAGTTAGTAAAGCCTACAACAACGAAGACCACCTCTTTGTGCATACCTTTAGGCGCTATGAAAAATTAGTGTAAGAGCTGCGCCCTTACCAAACTAATATCACGACCTGTTATTTCATATGCGGTATATGGTACCATATAGAAAAAGGGTTTTTTTTTGGAATAAAAATTCCAAAGTAACGGCGTGCCTTCCGTTGGTGTTATCTGGTTAGATTACGACCTATTTGAAATTTAAATCAAACCTTGCAATTTAGCCGGCTCGAGGTCAATCTTACAAAAGAAGATTATTTCAAAAGGCAACACAAAAAGGTGAGCAGGTTGTCTGTATAGCTATATCAAGAACTACCATATTCTATCGTAATCTAAACAGATAACACCAACGGAAGGCACGCCGTTGAAACTTTTATTCCAAAAAAAAAACCCTTTTTCTATATGGTACAATATACCGTATATGAAATAACAGGTCGTGATATTAGTTTGGTAAGGACGAAGCTCTTACACTTATTTTCTTTGCTCCTAAGGGTATGCACAAAAAGGTGGTCTTCGGTGTTGTAGGCTTTACCAACTGTTTTCGCTTCATTTGGTTGCTGCAATTCCAAACTAATTCTAGCGTTGAAGACATGGTATGGCTATATTGCAATTCCGGAGTTCTTTAGCAAAGTCTGTTGATTATAGAACTTGGTAGTTTTTGAAATAGCTATACAGACAAGCTGCTCACCCTTTTGTGTTGCCTTTGAAATAATCTTCTTTTGGAAGATTGACCTCGAGCCAGCTAAATTTCAACATTTTTAAAATTAATTATCTCAACCACTAACTAAGTTAAGGTCACCAAATTTACTAAAATGTTTGCCACGCCCATTTCCACTTTCATAAATTAGGAAAAACTGTGTCTTGCAACTTTTAGATTATCTAAATCACACTCACTTATGAGATGATAATTAACGGTGAGAACCGATCTGTGATTATTAATGTCCTGGATGAGTTAAGGGGGATTTCTACCTTGTGTTATAAAAAAATTGATTTTTTTTTTTCATTGCATTTTCGTATAGATATATGTTTCAAGAATACAATGTAAACAATTTTTTGAAAAATTTTAAGTTTAAATCTGTAAAATTACGAAAGTTATCCGTCGTTAAGTGGAGCGGTGTCAAGCACGCTGGGCCGCACCGCAAATTTTCAAAAGCGTTTTTCTCAAAACAACGTTTTTCGACCTCACGGAATATTTGTTGGGCGCAAAATCTCATAATTTGTTTATTTTTCAACTTTTATTTTTGATTCTAGTCTATTGTAGTGCATGCGCATACGAGTTCTGATTACTCAACATAAATATTGAACGGCAACACTTTGTTAGCCGAATATGCATGGGCACTGCCTTTGTCACTCAGCGACAGCGTGCCAAGTGCCAGCACACATTGCAAGTGCAAACGTAATATGATATGCACTCATTGCATTCATCGCTTAGAGCCGAGTCAGCGTGCATGCATAACTCACACTCTCTGCCCGTCTTACATTTTGTTACTTTACTTTTATATAAGATATATAAAATGGCTGCTCTGCCGCTGCGCCGACAACTAGCAAGCCTTGAGCTTGATAGAACACATACTTATTTTATGACTGGTGAATAATAATGGAACATCATACAACAATACACATAATACCTATAATACACTATTCCATGCACTATAGTGTCTACATTAAGAAAATATTTTCATTTTTGGTTTCAGATTATCTGAAAAATTCACACACCTTCCGTGAGCGGGATAAGTCGGCGCCGACCACCCGCCCTTTGTCAGCGTCCCCCTCCCTCTCCTACCCCCTTTTCGTGGAATGACAAAAAAAAATTATTACCACAATAAACTTTGACAAGAAACTGTACATTTTTTTCAGCCTTTTATCTCTTATACCTTCCTCAAAAATAATTCCCGAAAAAAACTGAATTTCGGTCCAACAAGGTAAAAATTAATTGATCTCATCAGGGATATTAAAGCAGCCGCTATACCCTCACCTGAATGTGTCAAACTTCTTTTCAAGGCCACCCGTAGGTTATTGACCCAATCAACTTAATGTCAAAACTTTGAAGGAAGACACGACATACGGATATGCTACCGAACCGGCACAAAGTGCGGTCTATTTTGACGAAGGTTTATGCATACTGTCTATAATACTAAGAATGACCATTGTTAATAATTGTGCTATGAGGCATGTAAAAGGAAGGTATATTAAAGTCGCCAAAATGTATGGCAGAAGGAAACATTTCCTTCGAACAGAGTACGAATTTTTGAACTAATTTTACTATTTTTAAACTTTGTTCTTTTCCAAAGTATAATAGGGTTAGCACTACATTTTTTTTATCTAGTAGCAATCTAAATTAGCCAACCCTGGACGGTTTATGAAAAGTCGGTTGGAGTTAGTTGGTAGAACTATTATTCCGTCTATACCGAAGACCATAGTCCCTCTCCCACGGGCCGCACCGATGAAGTAGGTACTGCAACTACTAAGGTATCAGAATCCTGATGTGCCAACCTTAGACCTTCAGGTGCTGCATGCAGCTGATCCATCGCCTAGTAGCGACGGAGGGCAGAAGCAAAACCTCAAAGATTTGAGTAGATCGCGTGGGACGTGTACGTTCGTTTAAAAAAGCGATACCCCAAAGACCGGGAAGTAGAGCGAGGCGTAGGTCTTAAGCCTATTACCGAGGCGACTCACGGACTGAACGGAGTCAACTTAGACCAGAAACCGTGAATAGAGTCGGGCAATACGCATTCGTGCTGAGAACTCCTGACCTTTATCACCTTTACCACACCACAGTAAGGAGATGAACGCAATCACTTTCAGATATGTCTGTAGGACAGGATTTGGTCGACCAAAAAATATAAAAATAATATATACACATGCCACCAGATCGACAATACGTTCAACAGGAACTCTGTTTGCTTAGCGTAAGTGCCTAAGTGACGTTCATATTGAAAATGTTGAAAAAATTTTTGTACAATTACAGACACTGTACTATGGTCAGAAAATCGGATTTTTTAGCACAAAGTCCAATTTTAGACCTAGACCCTTGAAATTTGGTAAATATGTTTGTTATTTATGTAGAATTAAACTGAGTTTTAGCTCAGCTAGCTAAGGTCGAAATCTAGATAAATACCAAACACGGAAGGCCCACCGTATTACACATATTGTTTTTACACTTGCTGTAAACCATCTTTTTTGCATATAGTACAATATACTATACCAAAATATTTGGGTGCGACCGTTAGTTGGTTAAGGCGAAGCCCTTTAAACTAATTGTGATGGCGCCCAAGGGTATGCACCTTTTGTGCTGCCTATGATTTAAAATCTTACAAATAAATTAATAAGGTTTATTGACCTGAAGCCCGGCTAAAACTCAGTTTTGATTTAGAATTTTTTTTTTTTTTTTTTTTTTGATATTGACCTATGGGTTCACCCCATAACTCCCCTAGTAGATTAAAAATTTGTTTTTAGAACTGTCTGTATCCAATGCAAGGTTCAATCATCTTTCCATGTAACGTCAAAATAATTGACTGCCAAACTTTCGGCAATACCTAAGCTGTTTGAGAAAATTATTACGTCTTCCCTTCAACACCTATCCAGATCCACTATTTCTCCTTGTCAGCATGGCTTCATGAAAGGTCGTTCGTCGCTTACCAACCTTTTAGAATTGACTACCCTTGTACACCATGGCTTCCGTAAAAAGTGTCAAACTGATGTTATTTATACTGACTTTAATAAGGCTTTCGATACGGTTGATCATTTCAAAAATTGACTTCGACCTGACTGAATTGCAAGGTTTAATTTCAAATAGGTTGTAATCTAACCAGATAACACAGAGGGCGTACCGTTACTTTGCAATTTTTATTCCAAAAAAACCCCCTTTCTATATGGTACAATATACCGTGTCTGGTGGTCGGTCATAGAAATGTCTACACAGCCAAAACTTCTGGAGAAACCACCCACAACGAAGGAGTCCCGATAACGACGTAGCAGTTTTTCTGGTTTACAATGATTGGGAGACGGGTCAAAAAACCTACAACGTCGTCAAGATGTACATCGATGGATCAAAAATGAATGCAGGAGTGGGTGTTCATTTCTTATACAAGCTACCTGACTATTGCCGAATATTCCAAGCAAAGGTCTTCGATTTAGAGAAAGCAGTAGAGTTGGCGATGTCGATATTCCCCAAACAAGGATCACGTAAATTTCTTTGTGGACAGCCAATCACCCACTAGGTCAACCAACATCTGTTATCAAACTGTCCTGTCAAGCTGCGGTGCCGTGGTTGCTCTAATCATTATTAATAAGGTGTGAATCTACTGGAAACGAAAAAGTTTGAACCAAATGGTTTGTAGTTTGTTTATAGGTAAGAACAATACCAACTTATGAGAACAAACCAAACCCACTAAACTGCACCAACTGCCAGAAATGCAAGGTAACGGATGTTCAAGATGCTTGAACTCCTCCTATGCGAATGTCCATGATATCCTGATAAATATAAGCCCCGGCTAGGGATTGTACAAATCTCGAAACACGACGAACCACATAAGGTCTATGCGGGACTGCAATTTGATGTCCACCGGCTTCGGCTAACCTAATCTAAATTATTAAAGTTAACTTTTTTTTTAGATTTTATTAAATGTTTTTATGGCATCAAACTTTGTTTGGGCAGGGTGAATGTCAAATTTCAATGAGAAGATTATTTCAAAGGCATCACATCAGGCTAAATTACTACAGAATTCAAATGGCCATAATTTAACTTCAACGCTGAAACTAGTTGGGAATTATAACTATATAAAGCGCAAGAAGATTGGCGTGGACTTCAATACCAAAGTCCACCATTTTTTGTGTGTTTAATTTACTTTAAGTTAAAACAATATTCTTTTTTTAATTGTGCCTGGGAAAATGATTTGCCAAATCAGCAATATTTGGCCCTAGGCGGAAAAAGTGGCACTTACTTATCAAGAAAACAAAAAAGATTAATATATAATTCATTTGAGCTCTTTGTTCTCTTTATATACCCTTGCAGAGGGTATTATAAAATTGGTCAGTTGTTTGTAACGCACAGAAGGAGACTTTTCCTACCCTATAAAGTATACATTTTTTTCTCCAGAAAACTTTGGTGTGTGATTAAAAACGACACAGCGCTTTAACTGGAGGTTAAAGCCGCCAATCTTGCTGTTCAGATGTTCTGGGTACGCCCTTTATGTCGGTAACAGACTGCACTACGTTTAAGCAAACAATTAAATAGGATGTATCAAGCTAAGTTGCACAGTGGATATTACACCATTAGGATTTTGACTTTCAGATCGAATATCGATCTGCAGAAAAAAATGGACCATGTTGATTGTTTAAGTCGATACCCCATAGATGTATTGTCCATTTCGTCGGAAATCTCAGCTCGCTTGTAGCAACATGATGACTTCAAACTTAAAAGTGAATATTGTACAAAGTCTATAAAGGAAATGATTTGCTGAATTGGATTTGGTTTCACCCAAAGCAATCGAGCGAAAAATAATCAATACTGCTTCTGCTCTCTGACGTGACGGTCGTGTTTTTGCTTAGCTCCTGAGTTTTTATTAATATATATTTTTTTCTCTCAATTTAGTTTGTTTTCGCTTTCGCTGGTGTCGTTTGCTTGAAATCCTTGTGTTTTATTAGCATAATTCTCCAAATTAAACACTTTTTTTGCGCTTTTTAGTGAATAGTGTTTGGTGCATTTAAATTTTAAAAAATTTTTTTTTTTTTATGGTTCTCTCTCGTCAATGCTTTTGCAGTTGCTCCCCTCATCGCACCCATCATACAATCAGTGCTAGTAGTTTTGTTGTTCTCTCTGCTTTGTGCTTGTGCTTAGCTTGTCTCCCGCTTAATCACTTTTGTAAAGCCGCCTCTCAAAGCTCGTCTTATAACTGTTCTTGCACTCTCTCTTGTGCTGTATACTCTAGCTGTCTCTTTGTTTTATTTGTAATTATTGATTTTTTATCGATAATTTTCTTTGTGATGTTTATTTAAATTTTTCTATATATTTTTTTTTTGCCCTGTGTTTCTTTTGGCTTTTCAATCGTTTTGACGATCAGTAGAGTAGAGAGCACTATCGTGTTGGCTGATGCATTGAGTGAGTGAACCGCGGTACTGTCTGTGTGTCTGGTGTCCGGAACGCCTGTAAAAGTCAAAAAAGGAGTCAGATTCTTCCAAGGGAGCCCATGTACATACCACGTCGTTGGAGCCCCGCTGCAGCCCTCAATACTTGGCCCAGTAGCAGTCTTTGCTCCTACGGCAGGCCGGTCCACTGACGGTGGAGGGGGCGAAGGGTGACGGCTACTTGCCTCTCTTTTTCTCTTTTCCCGCCTCTCATCTCCAAATATTTCCTGGTGTGGGTGAGAGTTCTTTTATCCGAATTACTTCCAGAATTGTGCGTCTTGTTGTTGCACCAACTTTTCTTCTTCGTCAAAACTGCATCAACACAGCTGATCTTGCCAGTGTAAGTAAACGAGGAGAGCAAAGGGGAGCCCCTACCTAGAACCCGGCAGGCGTCGCATCCGGGCATACCTAGGCGGCAGATTTAAAATTGAATTTGAAGTTGAATTTAAAATTTTAAATCCGATTTCAAATTTGGTTTGTTTCCAAGCCTGTCCCCATGGATAAGTTCGTTGCATCCATGGAGCATCAATCCCGTATTAGTGAAGATCTTCTAGGCATTGCTGCACCAGAAGAGACGATTTTGGGTAAACGACCGCTGCTCATGCGATCGCCACCGTCAGCGACAACATCGGCATGCAGCGTACCTCAAGCGGCTGCAGAGGCTATGTTACTGCCAGACAGTCCATGTTTGGCACCGAATGGCCCAACTGTTCAAGTGGTCTCGCACATTCCAGAGCTGGATGAACTGGGATAACTGATATGGCAGCTGGACAACACCTTTAACCAAGCCATCTCGGCGGACGATAAGCCACGAAAGGCAGTCTGACACGTGACCATGGGCACTAAGCAAGCCATTGTGCGAATGGAGGAGCTGCAGGAACTGCTCTGCCTCAGAGTGCTTGCGGGTGAGTTTCGCAAACCCCCGCTTAACAGCGACAAAAGCACACAAATTACGCCAGCGACATCGGGCTCTAAGCCAACTAGGCCTATAATGGGGAGTGATCATGACTCCGCCAAGCGCCGCAGAGAAGACATAATACCAAGTCGAAATACTCCGCCAAAAAAAACACCGAGGAGCGACAATTCCCAGAGAAAAATTAATGCGGGAACAAACACCAGCCCCACGGCAGGTAGGCAATGAGCGTGATTCATACCAAATCGCCCATGAATGGCAACAAGTGACGTACAAACGTGCGAACAAAAAACCACCAGCGAAAAAGGATTTCCCTAGGCACCGGCCAGACGCTATTTTGTTAGCAAATAAAGCCAATTTGTCATATAGCGATATGCTAAAAATGGTAACGTCGAGTGAATATGACAAAGTGCGCTCGATTGGCGCTAATGTACGCAAGGCAAGACGCACAGCGAATGGCGACCTTTTATTGGAAATGAACAAGCCGATGGCTGAAAACCTCCAGAAGCTTACAAAAGATATCGAAGTAGCTTTCGGTGCTCAGATTGAGGCCAAAGCACTTTCAGATTTCATCAAGCTTGACATCAGAGACTTGGATGAGATGGTGTCTAAGGACGAGCTAGCGGCTGAATTTTCGAGCCAGTTTGGCGTCCAAATTACTACTTTGGCGATAAAGAGTCTACGACCAGCATTCGCTGGTACACAGCGGGCGACCATCAGCGTTCATGCAGCCCTAGCCAAAGATATCCTCAATGTGGGCAGAATCAAGATTAGGCTGAACGAAAGCCGCATTAAAATAGACAATACACCTGTCTGATGCTTCAGATGCCACGAATTTGGGCATGTTTCAGCAAAATGCAAATGCCAAGAAGACAGAAGCGACTGGTGCCTACGGTGCGGCGAAAAGCGGCATAATAACGCAGCGAAGTGCTTCCTATGTACTGCAAATAGCATAAAAGAGGCGGGTCATGTTGCCGGTAGCCAGCGATGTCCTTATGGGCCCCGGTGTGGCCAGAACGGTCTCATACAAAATGTTAATCATGGTTAAGTTCATGCAAATTAACTTAAACCACTGTGAAGCAGCACATGATAAGCTGAAGCAGACGACGAGGGAAGAAAACATTGATGTAGTCATAGTATGCGAGCCATACAGACTCCATAGCTGTAACAACTCGACCTGTAGTACGCAAAGAAAAGCGGCGATTTTGCTAACTAGCATGCGACCGCTGCAAATGTCTCATACCCGGGCTTTTGCACATTTTGTAAGGCCTAAGATAGACCGGTTCTGGGTGTATAGTTGCTACATGCCACCTAGCATCAATCACCAAGAATTTTGCGCAGCGCTGGATGAACTGGCTACCGATGCAAGAAGCCACAGACCATTCATTATAGCAGGTGATTTCCACGCGTGGTGATTAGAGTGGGGCAGCGTTTCAAACAATGCTAGAGGCTGTGCCTTATGGGAGGCTTTTGCCCTACTAGACATTGCCCTGCTAAACAGTGGCAATCAAAATACATTCAGCCGAGCGGGTGTAGGATCGGTCATTGACCTCACTTTTGTCAGCAGCAGCATTCTTCGGCCCCAATTCACTGCCGCTATAACTGGTATAGAGTTGGCAACGAAGTCAGCCCAGAGTATGGCAAACCAATTGGCTCGTAAGTTAGACGAGGCGTGTGGCATAAGCATGCAGGAACGTAAAGCTTACCGAGGCCACCATAGATCGGTATTCTGGTGGAATGAAAACATTGCAGAAGCACGGCGGGCTTGCTTTAGGGCAAGACGGTGTTACCAACGGGCGCGAAAAAGGAATGATGGCAACTGGCCCTCTCTTCATGTAGTTTTTGCAAGAACTCGCAAGGCATTAAAACGGGCCATACATTCCAGCAAACGCGAATGCTTCCTGGAGCTGTGTGACTCAGCAGATAAGGACCCCTGGGGCAAGGCCTATAAGATTGTAGTGAAACGGGTGTACGCAAATAAAAAAACTGCACCAACAAATCCGGAGCAGCTGCGGGATATAGTACAACCACTGTTTCCAGCTAGGAGCGATGCACTAACGTGCACAAGACCGATGCACCACTTTGCTATCGATGAAGTCTCAAATGAGGAGATAAAGGCCGCGGCTGGACGCCTCAACCCTAGCAAAGCTCCAGGGCCAGACGGCATACCAAATCGCGCCGTAAAGCTGGCAATGACGCTGAACCCAGATATATTTGCGCAGGTGTATTCCCAATACCTCCGGGAGGGCTGCTTTCCGGACATATGGAAGCTGCAAAAGTTGGTCCTGCTGCCAAAACCAGGCAAAAGCCTAGATGAGCCATCAGGATACTGGCCAATTTGCCTAATAGACACCATAGGCAAGGTCCTGGAATCAATTATATGTGCTAGGCTTGAGTCAGCCATCAGGTTAGGCGGCGGTTTATCACCCAATTAATATGGCTTTAGGAAAAGTAAGTCCACAGCTGATGCCATTTCAAGAGTGGTCGATATTGCTTCAGAAGCTATTAAAGGCGAGAGATGGAAGGGAGGTGCAAAAAAATATTGCCTGTTGGTCACCCTCGACATAAAGAACGCTTTTAACACTGCCGATTGGGGAACTATTCTTGACGCCCTGCAAAACTTTGGAGTCCCTGCCATGCCATCACCTGGAGCTACTTCGGAAGGAGGCAGCTGGAGTATACATCCGATGCTGGAAGCGTGCTGCATTCCATATCTGGCGGGGTTCCCCAAGGATCCGTTCTGGGACCCTTGCTATGGAACATAATGTATGATGGCGTCCTGAGGCTGACATTCGGCGATAGCTGTCAACTAATAGGCTATGCAGATGATGTTGCACTAGTCGTTGTTAGAAAAGAGATTCAGCAAGCAGAGGCTGCAGCAAACATGGCCATCGCAAAAAAAGTAGAATGGCTGGGCTCCGTGGGACTCAAATTAGCGGCGCAAAAAAGAGAGGCCGTTCTAATTTCTAGCAGAAAACTTGTCGAGACAGCACAAATTACTGTTGAGGGGACTACGGTCCAGCCCAAAAGAGCTATCCGCTATCTTGGCGTGTGGATAGACACTCGACTAACCTTTCGAGAACACCTTGCGAACATTCAGGAGAAGGCATCTGTATGCGTGCGTTCGTTGTCAAGAATTCTTTTAAACACGAGGGGCCGAAAACAGGAGACGAGAAAGCTGCTGACGACAGTACACAGCTCCATTGTACTTTATGCGGCTCGGATCTGGCAATCGGCTTTATTAGTAGAAAGCTACAGCAGGGGCATACGATCAACCCACAGACTTTGTGCACTCAGAGTCTGCTGCTCGTTTAGAACGGTATCTGACGACGCAGTATTAGTGTTAGCTGGGATGCTGCCAATTGACATCAAGGCGGATGAAGACACAGCCGTAGCCGCAGCACCTAGTGATAAGCCTTCAAAGAAACTGGCTCGTGCACAGGCTAGAGGCATAAGCCTAATAGCATGGCAGACAAGATGGGATGCGTCACAGAAGGGCAGATGGACCCACCTGCTGATCCCAAATATAGAGAAGTGGTTAGGCAGAAAGCATGGGTCAGTAAATTTCTACCTAACCCAGATACTAAGCGGTCATGGATGCTTTAGGCAATATCTCCATCGCTTTGGACACGAAGAATCGCCTATGTGCACAGTCTGCAGCGATAGCGTAGAAGACGCACAACATATTCTTTTCAGGTGTCGGCGCTATGAGTCCCAAAGAAGGCGCCTAGAACACACTGCAGGGGCTGGATTAACGGTGAACAACTTGGTAGACTTAATGGTTGGCAGCCCACAAACATGGGAAGCGGTCAACAGCTTTGCAGCATACGTTATGCGGGATCTGCGGCAATCTCAACGTATGAGAGCTGGAGCGTCGTAGAGAGAGCCACCGACCCTAGGAAGCAATTCCCACGAGGACGTCCCCTAGGATCAAGCTCCCTTTATGACATCTTTTTTCCTCTGTATATATCTATCTATACTATCTATACCTATCAATAAAGGAATAAAAAAAAAAAAAAAACTATCGTGTTGGCTTTGCGATAATCTTATGCACTTAAAATGTGCTGGCCTCAACGGCCGCGATTACGACAAATTTTCTGGTTTGTCTGTGTCTAAGCCTGAGCTTGGCTTAATGCGCTGGACTTGCCCATCTTGTGCCAGCCAGCAGCTTGATTTTAGCCGAATGTACAGGGATCTTCGTTTAAAGTTTCTTTCTTTAAATAAAATGGCCAAACAGCTGTCTAATGAGTGTGACTCTAGCATACATTTATTGTCGCAATTCAAGTTTGGTCCACCTTCTAAGGAATTTCCCAAGAAATGTACCCTTGAGTTGCCTCATAAGCAGTCGCCCGCACTCTCTATTACATCTTCTCCCATTTTACTTTCGCCTACACCATCTTCTTGTCCCTCTTTATGCTCTTCTTTTCAGATTGAAGTACCCACTACAAGACCTGGTGTACCTCAATCTATCCCTCACGGGAACACTGATCAATTACAGGATCATGCTGGCTCTCAATCACTTGCGGATCCCCATGCTCCTCCGCCTCCACTAACTGTAGTGCCTCATAGTAAACAATTATTTATCTCTAGGCTTGCTCCAGATACTTCTGAATCGTCTGTGGCCGCTAACATTGGTAATATATGCCCTGCTAAGGTTTTAATTCAAAAGTTTAAGTTTTCTAGGCCTCGCGAAATCTCCTCTTTTAAAATTACTGTACCAAATGAGTATTTCTCAGCTATGGTTGACCCTAACTTTTGGCCAGAGGGCCTAGTTGTACACGAATTTGCGCCCAATAAGCGCACCAGTCCTTTGCCTGTCCACCTTCCTAATGTATCTTCTGGTTCAAAAAACTAATAACGTCTAGTCTTTGCATTCATTATCAAAATGTAAGAGGACTTCTTACCAAGCTCTCGAAATCATTCTGTGATAGCCAAACCTTTTCGGCTGACATATTAGCTTTCTCTGAAACTTGGCTTAATTCCTCTGTTTTGGATAATGATAATCAAATTCTTTCTAATAACTTTATTTCTTATAGGCTTGATCGTGTTGGTCGACGTGGCGGTGGAGTACTCATTGCTGTCAACTCGAATCTGTGTTCAAGTGTTGTGCCGATTGATCTCCCCTTGTTGAGTTTATTTAAGTCGAAGTTACATGTTCTAACTTTAGCTTATATATCTCTTGTTCATATATTCCTACAGGTTCTGATATCATGATCTACATGCATCATGCTGATGCTTTGCGAACTATTTTTAGTCGTCTTAAAGATCGTGATTTTTTTATAGGTTAAGGTGATTTTAACTTGCCTAATGTTTCTTGGATTGTTGATGATAATCTATCTTTCTTAATTCCTTCATCTCAACATGTTTTTCTTGATAGCCTACTTGAATGTCCGCTATATCAGTTGAATTCTTTTCTTATTTTTCTCTTTCTTCTAAAAGAATCCTCGATCTTGTTTTTGTCTTGGAACCCACTGTTAGTGCTGTATCACAAACACAGCCCCTAGTGAAGCCTGAAGATACTTATCACCCTACCATTGAAATTACTATTCCTTACAATTCCGTTAACTATTTATTTAATAACATCTCAAATTCTCGTCGTAGATGTTTTCGTAAAACAAATTTCAATCTTCTTAACAGTCTTATTTTCTCTTTTGATTGGTCATTTCTATTTGAGTGCTGTTATAAAGAACAACTTTTACAACTTTGTTAATTCCAAAAGACGCTCTAATTCGTTACCTTCTACCTTCAGACTTAATGACCAGACTGCTAATAATGATTCAGATATTGCAGATCTGCTTTCTAAATTCTTTCAGTCAACTTTATCTACTGCTATTTCGGATCCGACACCTTATCCCTTCTCAATCCCACATTTAAATTTTATGTTTTTTCCCAGTATTACTGAAGACTGTATTATCTCTTGCTTGTCATCTTGATGTCTTCCTTCGTACCCGGGCCTGATAATATACATAGTTGCATCCTTAAAATGTGTTCGATTTTCCGATCTAAGCCTTTACTCGGTTATTCTTTATATCGAGTGAGACTTGTAGCTTTGCTGATTTTTGGTAGGAGTCTTTTATTATTCCAGATATTTCTAACAACCGTGGCATTGCCAAACTTTCGGCAATACCTAAGCTGTTTGAGAAAATTATTTCGTCTTCCCTTCAACACCTATTCAGATCCACTATTTCTGCTTGTCAGCATGGCTTCATGAAAGGTCGTTCGTCGCTTACCAACCTTTTAGAATTGACTACCCTTGTACACCATGGCTTCCGTAAAAAGTGTCAAACTGATGTTATTTATACTGACTTTAGTAAGGCTTTCGATACGGTTGATCATTCTATGCTTCTCATAAAACTTAACATCACGGGTTTTTCCCCGAAACTATTGGCTTGGTTAAAGTCGTATCTTATTGGCAGAACCCAAAAGGTTTCTTTTCGTTCCTCGATATCTAAAACTGTTCGACTTACGTCAGGTGTCCCCCAGGGCAGTCATCTGGGCCCACTGTTATTTACCTTGTTTATAAACGATTTGCCAATGGCCTTGGCTCATTCGCGCGTGCTCATGTTTGCGGATGACGTCAAGATTTGTTATTCATATAATGATCCTTCTTTCCAACAGTACTTGCAATCAGATCTCGATGCGTTCTGTGTTTGGTGTCACGTTAATAAATTACACCTTAATGCCTCTAAATGCTCTTTTATGACTTTCAGTTGTTTGTCGCCGTTCCTAGCTCATTACTCTATTAAGTCTGTTCTGTTAGATTGTGTACCATCATTTAAAGACTTAGGCGTTATGTTAGACCCAAAACTTTCTTTTAATATTCATATATCTTCAATTGTTAATAGAGCATGCAGTCTTCTTGGCTTCATTAAACGTTGGGCCAAAGAATTTGATGATCCATATGTGACAAAGGTTTTATACACTTCGTTAGTTCGCCCTACTCTAGAATATTGCTCACCAGTGTGGAACCCTCAATATGATGTTCACCAGCGTAGTATTGAATCGGTGCAGATGCAATTCCTTAAGTTTGCGTTACGCGGTCTTAATTGGGACCCGAATCTTCGCCTACTTTCTTATTCTGACAGACTTCTTCTTATTAATCTTCCTTCACTTTACAACCGTAGGCTCGTATTTGGCATTCTCTTTCTACATAAAGTAGTCAACGGCGAAGTCAGTTCTACCAATTTACTAGATACGCTATATTTTTGTGTTCCCTCACGTCGAACCCGAAACTTTTTTTCCTCTTCACCTTAGTAAATATCTGACTAACTACTCTCTTCACGAACCTCTTCGTGGTCTTTGCCAATCTTTTAGTAACTTTTCTCACCTTATTTCTCCTCATCTATCTGTCACTTCTCTTCACGCTATACTTTTTAATTATCTACAGCGTAACCACTGAAAGTATTCTGGACTGGATATTGGATTGGCAACTCATCCCTGACCACATTGGCTGTGAATCGGGGCATAGCTGGCACCTTGTTGCAAATAAAACACCTCCACCAGGTCGGGGATGTTTAGTTGTGCATAAAGCTAAGCTACCTTCGTGACTTAATTATTATCGGTATTTTAGCTTAAGCTTTTTCGTCGACTGCTGATTTAGTTGATGTTAATAAATAAATAAATAAATAAATAATGTCAGACAGCTTGCGCTACAGAAAACAATACATTAGCCAACAGCATTTCTGGAGTCCACATATCGAGAAAAAAGTTAAGCGAATCATATATAATTGCATTTTTTTGTACCATCAATAATGTACCAGCAATAAGAAACTAGGAAAACAAAATGGATTTCTGCACTGCATATAATAAGGGGATAGACCATTACACACTTAGCATGTTGATCACCTTGGACCCATGGACTCATCAGCAAAACAGTACAAGTTAATATTCGCTGTGGACGATGCATTCTCAAATTTCGTATGGTTATTCAATGCTATGTAAAAGCACAGGTGCTGAAAAAGTTTTAAGAAAACTTGAGGAATGCATTCGCTTCAAACGTTTTTATTGACTATATGGAGCAGAAAGGAATCGAGCGCGTATTGACAACAACTGGAGTGGACAAGGGTAATGGTCAGATAGAGCGAGTTAGTGGGGTTGCTGATGATTTGCAAGTTGTCGGCTGAAGATTCCTCAAAATGGTATAAATGATGGAAATGTGTGGAAGCAGAGACGACTGTAAATGCCAATTGAGTAATAAAACGCACTCAGTTTGTTGCCGTTAAAAAAAACGGAACCACTTTTATTGGAACATATGAAGTGGTACGAGGTGAGAAAAGCTGTTCAGGTAGATAGCAACACAATAACGTCAACAAGTTCGGACAATATAAAACTTTGCAACTACGTCGAGTCCAAGCAAGAACTATGGTCGTCTGGGTAATTCTAACGAGGATTAGGATGACGGAATGTAAAATGCCAATAACACATGCTCCAACTGTGTGGCATCCCTAAAGAAGACGCAGGCTTTTGATCGGAGGTTGCCATGATGTTGAGAGAGTCGACCGTCAATTGCAAAAGTCGTCAGTTGTCGGTCGGCATTAAGTTGTCAGTCGAATTAAGTTGCAAATCGTCAGTAGCAAAAGTTGTTTAACACCTATTAAAAGTCGTTAAATCTAAATGAATTATTTTCCTCTTTTTGAAAATATCCATAACTATATGATAAACTACAAATTAGTCTACATTAGAGGTCTGCATGAATGTATTAATTTCCAACGTCATAGTACTGTACAGTAGTTAAGTGTTCTTAAAAATACTGTATTCATTCTCTGCTTAGTAAGAACCGAGTACAGTAAAAATACTGTAGTCACTTACAGTAATAAATGTACTCTTTGTAAGTGTGTACAGTACATGTCACTTTTTTTCATGTTGTATACCACTGGGACAGTGAATATGTTTTGTCATTCATCTGTACAGATGAGTATAATATTTTGAACAACAAAGACAAAGGACTCATTTCACTCGTTGCAGAGGTCGAACTTGTTTTTTTTTGCGCTTATCAAATTTTACTTTTTTTCGTGATTAATAACTTTTCTTTAACTTTGAAACTCACTATCGGTTTAATTAAAATTTTAACATTCGAATTATATTTATAATATTTTGAACAACATATCAACATATCAAATTTTATTTGTTTTTCGTGATTAATAACTTTTCTTTAACTTTTAAACTCACTATCGGTTTAATTTAAATTTTAACATTCGAATTACATTTTCATTCCGAGATTTCTTTCACTCGTTTTTGTGTTTTTTGTTTCAATATACATAATTTAAACTTACAACAATTAATTGCATTAGCGGTGTTGTTGTTTAGCTAATCTCTTTTGCTTTTGTGTCTTTACCGTTGTAACTACCTATCGCGCTCTTGCGTACAAATTGTTGTTGCATGTGCTCAAAATGACGCGCTCTCCCGCTCTTTCCTATTCTTGTTTGATTTGCGCTCTAGTCTTTTGCCTACCCGCGACTCAATGATACCTGTTTTGGTTTTTGTGTATTCTTGTAATTTGTATTCTTAGTTGTGAAGGCTTACTCTGCACATAAACCCTTTTCAGTATATTACTTATACACATATTTGGTTACCTTTAAAATTTTGTATTTTATTTCTTATTCCTTTGTTGTTCTATATTAAATTAAATTATTTTATATAATGGTTGTCTGCTCGAAAAATAATTGCATAGTTGCCACTAATGCGGTTCACTCCCATGATTATATTCTTTGTTGGCTGTGTGACAATGCGGTTCACGTTAAGTGTGCAGGTTACACAGGCAGAATCAAGGAGTCTATTGCTAAAGGTGGTGGCTTAAATAATGGATGTGATGCATGCCGGAAGGTCAAGAATGAGATGCGCTTATTCATGAGGCGGACTAGAGATAGTTTTGACACTTTGAGGACAGGTTTTAACATACTCCAAGCGGAATTAACTGCGGTGGGTAGATCCGCCATTGTCTCTTATCGTCCACAACCACCCTCAGGCACCGACCTCTCCCAATGTACAGCAATTGATATCGTTTAAGAGCTCAGTGGTGATGAGTAAGGAATTACCGGTATCATCTAGGAATGATCTTTTAAAAACGATGCCAACTGTAGTGTCCGAAGTGTCCGGGCAATTACCCATTCCAATTGAAATTGCCGATAGCTTTAAAAGTATCGAGGGCCCCGTGAACAAGTTGACTGCTGCAGTGGGTGACTTGTCCAACGTTGCTGCTGCGGCTAACGCTTTGAGACCGCGGCCTCTCGTTGGTATACCACCAAAGAAACATATATTTCTTTCTAGGCTAGACCCTGTTGTCACATCTGATGATGTAATAGCCTATATTTGGAAGAAAGTTAACGTCTCGAAAATTGCGGTGGAAAAGTTTAAATTTTCGTATTCTCGAGACATTTCGTCCTTTAAAATTAGTGTTTCTGCCAATATCTTCGACAATATATGTCGAGAAGATTTTTGGCCAAAGCTTATAATAGTTAAGGAATATACTGTAAGGAAGCAAAATCGGCAAACCGATTCGCCTGCCAATAACAACAACTAACACTATTCCTGGCGCATCAGCATCTGCTGGTGTGTCAAAAACTAGTTTCGTCCCTTAACTTGGGTTACCAGAACGTTAGAGGACTGAAATCTAAACTTCCTAAGAACGTGGACACAGCTGCGCCAGATGCGTGGGTGAAAGCAGAGGGCCGATGGAAATCATCAAGTCGTGATCAAGCAACAAGTTTCTTAAGGCCTTACGAGTAACCTTAAAAACTCAGTAAGTCAACTATGCGTGATCAAGTAACAAGGCCTTACGAGTAACCTTAAGCACACAAGCAAGTGAAAACAAATCCGGTGAAAAGGATCAAGGAGAAACATAATAACTGAGAGGCATTACGAGTAACCTCTTAAGTTGTCAGACAACAAACAAGTCCTTGGAATAGTATCAGAACACCGTGCCCAAGCAGAAGAAGGAGAGAAGTCAAGCGGCTCAAGGACGATTCACAGCACATTGGAAGTCACGAGGATTTATCCAACTGCCAAAATTCCAGGATCTATATATCCTGACGAACACCAATCGCTGGGAAAATCTTATTAGGTAGCAAGCGGCCACGGGATTTGTCCTAGAGGCAAAAAGCGCGCCGAGGCCATCTCACAAATAAAGCTGAAGGCATCGAGGTGGAAAGAACATCCCTAGATATCAGGATACGCCAGAAATCGTGAATGAGAGGCCATAGGATCTATCCCAAGGCCAATCAGCATTCCCGAGATATCCAGAAAGGGAAATTCAAGTCAGAGTATCTACATTGCGAGTCTGAAATAACAAACAGCGGAGACACAAGGACCAAGAGCAGGACTGAAGCAAACAGCAAGGAACCCATACTCTCACTAACGCTACCAAAGTTCGAGACTTCATCGGAGAAGTTGATCATACCCAGCCGAACTCAAAAAGATTATAAATAAATACAATGTTTGAATCTGCTAACTAAACAGACCTCTGTGCACCGATCTCTTTTGTCCTTTCAAAATGAAAAAGCGAGCACTGAACAGGCAATTGCCGATATGTTTGCAAGATTTTTTAAAAAACACTTATTCCTCAACAAAATATCGAGCAAGTACGTATCCTTATCATTTAAAAAAAGGCTAATTGTATTTTGAATCCAGTAATTGATGAAGATCTCTTCTTAGTGAACTTAAACTGGTTAAACCTGTTTATTCTCCGGGGCCAGATGGTCTACCTGGATGTGTACTCAAGTTCTGTGCAAACGCATTATGTAAACCCATTTTAAAATTATTTTTACTGTCTGTCGAATCTTCCTCCTTTCCATATATTTGGAAGGAGTCGTATATCATTCCTCTGCATAAAAATGGCAAAAAGTCCGAAACCTTTAACTATAGGGGTATTTCAAAATTGTCCGCTATTCCGAAAGCTTTTGAGAAAATTATAACTTCGCAATTGCAACATTTTTGAAGCTCTATTATTTCGCCATCCCAACATGGGTTTGTGAATCGTAGATCTACAATCACTAACCTTTTAGAATTTACCTCTATAATCATCAAGGGGTTCAAAAATGCTAAACAAACTGATGTCATATACACCGACTTCAGTAAAGCCTTTGATTCTGTTAATCCTACCCTATTACTTTCTAAACTGAGCGACATTGGATTCCCACCCCTTTTCCTTTCTTGGGTTCGAGAATATTTAAGAAACACAAAACAGAAGGTATTTTTCAAGTCTTATTTTTCCAATTTCATTCCTGTGACATCTGGGGCACCTCAAGGTAGTCATCTTGGCGCCCTGCTTTTCACTTTATTTATTAACGATCTTCCATCAGTCAATATTCATTCGCGTGTGCCTATGTATGCTGAAGATGTGAAGCTTTGTCTTTCTTATAAAGAAATAGATTCATTTAGTCGGCTACAAGCTGACCTTAAACATTTTCAATCCTGGTGCCAGTTTAATTAATTAAATCTTAACACTACCAAATGCAAGGAAATGACTTTTTATCGTCAATCTCCTCAACTGGTTACTTATTTTCTAAACAATAGTCCTTTGGAACGTCTAAATAATATGAATGATTTGGGCGTACTTATGGACCATAAGTAAAATTTTAAAACCCATATTTCCACTTCGGTCGCAAAGGCCATGAGTGTTCTGGGTTTCATTAAAAGATGGTCAAAAGAATTTGATGACCCCTATACCACTAAAGTTCTTTTTACTTCGCTTGTCCGTTCTATTTTAGAGTATGGATCTTGCACTTGGTCACCTCAATATGAGTCGCACCAGATTAGACTTGAATCAGTTCAAAAGCAGTTCTTGCTATTTTCTCTTCGTGGCTTAAGCTGGGATCGCAGTGTCAATTTGCCTTTGTATGCTAGTAGACTTCTTTTGATTAAACTTCCTTCCATAATTAACCGTAGAATTATGCTTGGTGTTATTTTTATGCACAAGCTCCTAATCGGTGATTTTGACTCGCCTGATTTAGTGGCTCAGGTAAATTTGTCGGTACCATGTAGACAGAATAGGCATCCTATTATACTTTAACTCTTAGTCGTTGTTTTTCCAACTATGCCATACATGAACCTTTTAGAGTCCTCTGCTCTGATTACAACCTTTTATTCCCTGTAATCTGCTCAGAGTCTTTTATTAACACACTTAAAACTTATATCCTTTCCTATTTAGTTCATAGACAGCTGTAGTATTATTTGTTTGTCTTTTTTTCCATTGTGTATCTGTCCACGCGATTCGTGCTGTACGTTATACGGCTGCACCCCTTGGTCGGTCGGGTGGGAGGTGGGCAGCTATCTGTTTGGGCTCGCGCGTAACAGGCTTTGCCCTGGTGTCGTAGAGGCCACTTGAACGTACTGCGCATAGTATCGTCAACGTTCGCTAAATAAAAAAAAAAGACATGGCTGCCAAAGAAAATGACGCAAACGCAATAAATGCGAACGAAAGAGTAAGTTTTTTCTAAATTAAAATTATATATAATTTATTAGTGTTCAATTACAAGTTGTCACAATTTAATGAATTGGAGAAGGAAAAGACTATCGAAGACATTGAAGCAATTATACTAGATATTCAGCTTAGAACTCAAACTGAAGAAAGTGATAACATTATTCCATGCAGCCAAGAAATAGATTCGCCGATTATGTACAACCCATCCAGAATATTAATATTCAATCTATTATAAGCAATGAAATTCGAACATATCAAAATGTTATTAGCCGTTCCTGCGAGCAGTGCGGCATCAGAAAGAGCTTTCTCTGTTGCCAAAAAGCTTATTCATGATATGGTGAATAAGATTATGTTCTTGCACTCAAATGTTAAAGTTCTATATAATGACTTTTTTTCTGAAATAAATTTGTAATAATAAAAGTTATATTGGCTCACTTTTTCTTGCATATGACATTCTGATTTTTTATTTACTTTTATTATTTTTATATATATTTTTATGCTTCCTGCTTCCATTAAATTTTGCCTGCAATAAGCAAACAATCTTAACTCACTGTACAGTAAGCGAACTGTACACTAATATTGTGTACAGTAAAAGTGCTGTACAACATGAAAGTGAATACAAAGTCAATCCAAAAAAAAAAAAAAATTGTACAGAAAAAAGGTGTACACGGTTTTAGAATGAATGATTTATTTGCCCTTTTGGCTGCTTTTAAAAACTCATTATAATAACGTTTCGGAATCCCATGAAGTAGCAGCTTTAACCATCCAGAATGATTGAAAGGAAAAAGCAATATTACATTAAAACAACGTACAATAATATTCAAATGAATTTCTGACTTTAAAACTAGTATAACTTTACATGGTGTATAAGATAAAGTGGCGCAAACAGTTGAAGATTTCATAAATATAGCCACAAGGTTTTTACCATACTTTGATGGCCAAAAAACTACTAACTACTTCTCGTAGCGCTTCGTGTGCTTAACACTATAAGAAACACACGAAGCCATCGAAATTATAAATACTAAAGAATGTTTAGGGGTGAATCAGTAGATCTCTTAAAAGAACACTTCTCGTAGTCACAGTTGCAGATATATAAATTTTTATAGCCTCACAGGTTCCCACCATGCTCATTGACACTACTAAGAAAAATACAAATTAATGGAATATGCCAGGGGTTTGCAAACACTCTAGAACACGTTGATGTAAAATTAAAATTAAATCAAGTTTTCATATGGCATCATTTCTATAAAGCAAACGATAACTTTCACATACCCAGTATAGGTATCCTAGGTATTGATTTTATTAATGAATTCAACTGTACATATTCTTGACTATCAAACTGACGCATATTGCTTAATATTGAAACAAGACGACTGGCACCGACAAATAATTGTGACCATCCGAAATGTAGTTAGCAAGAATACGGTTTCAATACTTTCAAGATCGGTAGTAATTCGACAATGCATCAGAAATTTGTATATCAACTCAAGAGCTAGGAACATACATATGTCTTCATTGCCAATACAATGCAAATATTGAACAAACGGTTGATGAACTAATTGTTATTTCATTTACATTTCTCCGTCTTTTCATACTACAAGTCTCATGAATAATCTTGCACATCTTACGATGCTTTTGTTCTTGAATTTTATAAGTTTTACTGGAATTTGCTGGCGCCAGTCTGGTGCTTTCTCTCTCTCATAAGGATCGGTAATTTAGTAATAAGCACTCACACGAACGATCAAGATTTGTTCTAGCAGTGGCAAAAACAGTGAAAATAAAAAGAGGTTTTTTATGATGTATTACACACAGCGGTTTATTATTCATCATAATTTGGTCCTTCGAGCCGGATCGTTGGGCATGGTTTGCTGTTACTCATTGGTTAATAATTCGTTTTAATTCGGTGGCAATTCATTATTAACATCAGATTTAGTAGTCGATAGTTCTGGCCTACTATCGAATTGGCAACCGCGTGCAATTGAAAAAATCGCGGACTTACACGGTGGCGCCACAAGCCTATTGATAAAATCGAAGAGATTGTGACAGAACACATATCTAGGGAAAAACGAGCGTCTTGCAATTTTTGGTCTACACAAGCAGTGCAAATTTCTTGGTATTTTATCATTGAGGAAAAGAAGACGTTGGTCAAGGCCAGAGGAAGATTGAAGACAACTATTACCCGCAAATATGGATATGCAGAGAATCCAGCACAGGATGCAGACGTCTTTACAATTGACACCAAATTGGAAACCAAATTGGAAGCGTCCTTGCTCACTACGGTCAATATAGATAGACTACTGCAAAGATTTTGGGAAATAGAGAAAGTTCCATCACACACAACTGTAAACGAAGAGGATAAAAAGGTCGAGTCGCACTTCTAGTGTATGCACACCCGCAACTCGAATGGAAGATACATAGTCGATTTGCCGTTCAAGGAACAAAAACCCACAATCTGCGGACACATTTTAAGGAGCAAGATCGCGCTTTCTCGCAGTCGAGCGTCGTCTAATGAAGGATATATATACAGCAGGGCCACATGCAGGAAGTAGCTTGCATACGAAGCCACAAAGGTCTCTAAGATGTCATTCTATTTGCCACACTATCCAGTCATAGATGCCAAGATGCGTGTGGTGTTCGACGGTTCATTTCAAGATTGAGATGGACGATCTGTTAACGATGCACTTCATATTGACCCATGTATACAACGCAACCTGCGTTTTCGAATGCACAGATTCGTATTTTCTTTAGACAGATTTTAATAGTTCCTAAACTTCAAGATTTGTAACGAATTTCGACAGCTAGAGTGCCGGAACAACTTGCAGCTGATGACAAACACGAGTTTCCTAAGGCTGCTAGAATACTTTTGGATGATTTCTACGTCGATGACGTATTGACAGGAGCCATGAACGAAGAGCAACTGCTCGACATTAAGGAAGATCAGGTACACAGTATGTCACGGGCACAATTGGAGCTAAGCAAATGGGTCTCGAATAGTAGACGAATTGCCAGCAACGAGTGCAATGAAATTGATTTCTCCAAGATGGCGGCAAAGGTGCTTGGGCTGCATTGGCGTCCTGGAGAAGATGTCCTAACATACAAGGTTTAATTATCGGAATATATGAGTTGTACTAAGTGACAAGTGCTGTTTGATACGGATCGCATCTTCGACCCACTCGGTATTTTGGCGCCAAGGTAAAAATCCCACTTCGGGAATTATGGCTGCTTAATTTGGATTCGGACTCGGAACTGCCAACGCAGGACAAGGACATTTTCACGATAAAGAACCTGAAGATACCACGATTTGTGGACAACAAACCTGATGACATCGAACTGCATGGATTTTCAGATGCTTCATTAAAGGCTTCCTCTGCTCTATGACACACCTAGGTGGAAGAATCGGAGTGGCACTCACTGCAGCTTTAGCTTTGTTTTAACAAGGGTTTCATCATTAAAGCAGAAATCGTTGGCACGAACTTTTCGCAGCTCTACTCTGAGCTCGTTTGTTCTAAGCAGTTAAGTCTGGTCTGTGCCAGAAAAATGTTATGATACACACATGGACCGATTCTACAATCGTTTTGTCATGGCTCCCGCATCAACCCTGTAAACATAAAACATTTGCTAGCAACCGCACGGCAGAAATAGTAGAGACCATACCACGTAGCGCTCGGAGACAAGTCAGCACTAAGGAAAATCCTGCGGATTGTGTATCACGAGGCATACTAGCGAGTGATATAATTAGCTTTGATTTATGGTGGAAGAGATCATCTTGGCTGCACGATTGTAGACTATATTTACAGACAATGAATAGACCATCAACTTGCTGGTCAATTTTAAAGCCAGCAGTAGAACTCAGTAGAGTTCAAAACCAAATTCTTGACAACCATTTCCAAGGATATTGATATCATCTTGGATCAGACTGATTACAGTGGTCGCATATGTATTTCGCTTTGTTCATCGAATCAAATCAAGCAAGCCTAAATATTCAGGATCTCTCAACTTTGGTGAAATTACCACAGGTACAAAATTAATTCAATGATAATAGACAGCTTGTGAGGAAGCAGTCTTTGGAGCGCTGATCAACTTTATTGCAGAAGATGATGGCCTCGCTTGAGCAGTTCAAATATTCACCAAATCAGGAGAAGTCACTCGCCCTATCACCAAGATTGCAGTCCTACCGGAATGTTGAGATCCAATTGTCATTTCATTTACATGTCTACGTCTTTTCATACTCTAAGTCTCATAAATAATCTGGCATTGTAAGATGCCTTTGTTCTTGTTTTTTATACGTTTTTCTGGAATTTGCTGCCGCCAGTCTGGTGATCACTTTTTATAAACCTATGTGTCGTACGTAGCTGGCTGCATATGAATCGAAGAATCGAAGAAAACGAACGATTAAGATGGCAATGGCAGACTCAGTTCAGTACAGTTACAGTGAAATTAAAATTTCTTATGAGGTATTCAACAAAGTGGTATTCATCACAAACTTTTGTAAGGTTCATTAATAAGCGATAATAACATTACGCTTTTGAATCCTAAAATCAAATCAGAAAATCTGGCAATATATCCAATGATAAAAATAACAGGAAACTTGAAAAATTTGTATAAAACTTTCCATAATTTATAAAAGAAAAACTAGGCGAATCGTTCAAAAAATATAAAAGACATATCTGCGCTAGAAAATTAGAAAATATCTACGAATAATTCAACTTGGTCTAGTAGTGGACTGTACCTTTGAAATTAATTGGATAATTTCCTCTAGTGATTCTATGCTACTGAATTAGTTGCGTTCCAATTTATTACTGAACAAAAAGAGGTAAAGCGACGACGCCACAGCGCGCAAATATTTCTGTGTACTGTGCTTATGTATGTGTATTAATCAATTCTTATAACTACATGTGATTTATCGATAAATGCAATCCGTTCATTAACATCCCGGCCCGTCCTGAAACATTTTTTAAACGGGGCAATACCGCAACCTCCGAATGATATGTTTGGTGCTGTAGTGGTCCACTTTGGACCCTGTTGCAATGTGGATACTCCTGGCTTCCAAATGGCTGACCCTGACTTCAATGGTTGTCAAGAAATTGGGTTTGAACACAAGTTCTGCTGGCCTTAGAATTGACCAGCAAGTTGATGGTCTATTCATTGTCTATGAATATAGTGTACAATCGTGCAGCCAAGATGATCCCTTCCCCAATAAATTAATTAATTAATTAGCTAATTATATCACTCACTAGTATGCCTAGTGCTGACATGTCTCCGAGCGCTACGTGGTATAGTCTCTACTATTTCTGCCGTGCGGTTGGTAGCAAATGTTTTTTACAGGGTTGATGCGAGAACCATGAGAAAACGATTGTAGAATCGGTCCATGTGTGTATCTTAACATTTTTCTGGCTTCATTGCTTCCAGAAGCCTTGCATCATAGATTGGATACTTTGCCAGTACCCAAGTCGGTCCACGTGGATGTGGCCTAAGTCTGCATCCGGTATTGCTGTGAGAGGCCTGCCGATTAAGAAGTGTGCTGGCGACAAATAAATGACATCTGTGTTCGAGTTGTAGCACAAAGGTAGTGAGATGACGACTGCACTTACTTGTGCAAGTAAGCAAGAGTGAAGTGAGAGTGGATTTCTCTCTGCGGTCCATGTGGCGGAATTAATACCCATTGTATGCCATCATTCGATAAAGAGCTCGTAACTTTTTCGTGTGGTTGAGATGCCAGCAGCTTCTGCATTTCATTAAGCCAGCATTTAGCCCAGTGTAATTCATTCGAAGTATAGATTTTTTTCGCAACGAGACGAAGCGTCCTAACGCGACCAAGAATGAGTCGGTGCTCAGATCAGGTTTCAGATGGATTGCCGATGTCATCAGGCAAACAAATAGGCATATGTAGCCCTTACCAATGCGGCCCTTTCCTTCCTTAAGAAGGAGTGGACCAGCATAGTCACATTCGCTTGTGATGCTGGCCTTGAGTCGGCTCCGACGACCCACTAATGCCTTTAGTTCTTCCACTGCAAAGAACTATTTTAAAGTAAAAATCACTAAACTTTTCAATAGAACCAAAGAATTTTGAACGAAAAGCACCTTATTCAAACGAAACCCGTTTCCGTTATCCAGCTTGAACGGCAAAAATATTATTTGGTCTAGCAGTGGACTGTACGTTGAAATTAATTGAGTAATAATTTCCTTTATGATTCTTTGCTATTGAATCAGTTCAGTGCCAATTTATAACTGAACAAAAAGAGAAAAGCGCCGGCGCAGCAGTATGCAGCCAATTTGGATAAAACAATACGAAAATAAATTATGTAAGTCATCTCGCCAACTTCAGTATACCATGCACTATTAAATTCGGCTCATAGCATATGCAATCAAAAAAATGTTGAAAAATGTTGAATAATCATAATCTGCGCGCTTACTATACAAATCTACATAGCAAATTTGGTGGTTCTAAGCCAGTACAAACGTACAGTACAGACGGACTTACGTATGGACTGACGGACATAGCTCCGGACATGGATCAACATGGCTGTTGATCCTGATCAAGAATATATACTTTCTGGGGTCGGAAATGTTTTTTTCTGCACCCTATGTGTGCATAGTATAATTAAAGCAAAAGAGACTTATTGAACAGCGTGGTTTTTGGAAAAGTCTTTTTTCTTTCGTCCACGTGAACTCCAACTGATCGGACGTTTTTCCCCGAAGTTTCAATAGTTAAATTGGGGATTGACCCCTACGCTTTGGTGAAATTAAATTTATACGCGTGTGTGTGTGTTCAAGAGATTGATGTAAGTTAACTTCATAATAATAATTGTTTGCTTGTTGTGCATTTAACTTATGCATTTGTTCAGCAATTGAAAATTATTTCCATAAAGTATTAGCGATTTTTCGAAATATGAGTTTAACTTGGGACGCTTGTAAAAATAAAAGAATTCTCAAAATAGTTTTTGTGTCTTATATCTCACAAACTATGGATATGGTGATTGCGATACCAAAGCAAAATTTTCGAACGTTGAGGCATATTTAATTGTCAACATCGCGCTTTCTGCGTTTCCGGGCTAACCTGTAAACCAGACCATACAACCAGAGCACGTGGAGGATACAAAGGATGGAAACATGTACTTGACCTAGCCTTTCCCAAATCGAAAACTAACCTCAATCAAGAAGAACGTTACGTAGATGTGAAGAGCATTTTGGAAATATTTTTAATTACAAGCAATGCCTGTAATTTTTTAAAGGAAAAAGTATGGACGAAATGATTAGATTTAGTGAAATGAGTTAATATAAGGCATCACAGTGAATTTCCTGAAATGAATTTCCCTTTTTGTATGTTGGTTAAATGACTCAGGAGTGCCGGGCATGGCCCTGATTGTAAGGGGAATGATGCTCCAGGAAGTGATGTTGTATGGGATGCAATACCGCAACCTCCGAATGATATGTTTGGTGCTGTAGTGGTCCACTTTGGACCCTGTTGCAATGTGGATACTCCTGGCTTCCAAATGGCTGACCCTGACTTCAATGGTTGTCAAGAAATTGGGTTTGAACACAAGTTCTGCTGGCCTTAGAATTGACCAGCAAGTTGATGGTCTATTCATTGTCTATGAATATAGTGTACAATCGTGCAGCCAAGATGATCCCTTCCACAATAAATTAATTAATTAATTAGCTAATTATATCACTCACTAGTATGCCTAGTGCTGACATGTCTCCGAGCGCTACGTGGTATAGTCTCTACTATTTCTGTCGTGCGGTTGGTAGCAAATGTTTTTTACAGGGTTGATGCGAGAACCATGAGAAAACGATTGTAGAATCGGTCCATGTGTGTATCTTAACATTTTTCTGGCTTCATTGCTTCCAGAAGCCTTGCATCATAGATTGGATACTTTGCCAGTACCCAAGTCGGTCCACGTGGATGTGGCCTAAGTCTGCATCGGGTATTGCTGTGAGAGGCCTGCCGATTAAGAAGTGTGCTGGCGACAAATAAATGACATCTGTGTTCGAGTTGTAGCACAAAGGTAGTGAGATGACGACTGCACTTACTTGTGCAAGTAAGCAAGAGTGAAGTAAGAGTGGATTTCTCTCTGCGGTCCATGTGGCGGAATTAATACCCATTGTATGCCATCATTCGATAAAGAGCTCGTAACTTTTTCGTGTGGTTGAGATGCCAGCAGCTTCTGCATTTCATTAAGCCAGCATTTAGCCCAGTGTAATTCATTCGAAGTATAGATTTTTTTCGCAACGAGACGAAGCGTCCTAACGCGACCAAGAATGAGTCGGTGCTCAGATCAGGTTTCAGATGGATTGCCGATGTCATCAGGCAAACAAATAGGCATATGTAGCCCTTACCAATGCGGCCCTTTCCTTCCTTAAGAAGGAGTGGACCAGCATAGTCACATTCGCTTGTGATGCTGGCCTTGAGTCGGCTCCGACGACCCACTAATGCCTTTAGTTCTTCCACTGCAAAGAACTATTTTAAAGTAAAAATCACTAAACTTTTCAATAGAACCAAAGAATTTTGAACGAAAAGCACCTTATTCAAACGAAACCCGTTTCCGTTATCCAGCTTGAACGGCAAAAATATTATTTGGTCTAGCAGTGGACTGTACGTTGAAATTAATTGAGTAATAATTTCCTTTATGATTCTTTGCTATTGAATCAGTTCAGTGCCAATTTATAACTGAACAAAAAGAGAAAAGCGCCGACGCAGCAGTATGCAGCCAATTTGGATAAAACAATACGAAAATAAATTATGTAAGTCATCTCGCCAACTTCAGTATACCATGCACTATTAAATTCGGCTCATAGCATATGCAATCAAAAAATGTTGAAAAATGTTGAATAATCATAATCTGCGCGCTTACTATACAAATCTACATAGCAAATTTGGTGGTTCTAAGCCAGTACAAACGTACAGTACAGACGGACTTACGTATGGACTGACGGACATAGCTCGGACATGGATCAACATGGCTGTTGATCCTGATCAAGAATATATACTTTCTGGGGTCGGAAATGTTTTTTTCTGCACCCTATGTGTGCATAGTATAATTAAAGCAAAAGAGACTTATTGAACAGCGTGGTTTTTGGAAAAGTCTTTTTTCTTTCCTCCACGTGAACTCCAACTGATCGGACGTTTTTCCCCGAAGTTTCAATAGTTAAATTGGGGATTGACCCCTACGCTTTGGTGAAATTAAATTTATACGCGTGTGTGTGTGTTCAAGAGATTGATGTAAGTTAACTTCATAATAATAATTGTTTGCTTGTTGTGCATTTAACTTATGCATTTGTTCAGCAATTGAAAATTATTTCCATAAAGTATTAGCGATTTTTCGAAATATGAGTTTAACTTGGGACGCTTGTAAAAATAAAAGAATTCTCAAAATAGTTTTTGTGTCTTATATCTCACAAACTATGGATATGGTGATTGCGATACCAAAGCAAAATTTTCGAACGTTGAGGCATATTTAATTGTCAACATCGCGCTTTCTGCGTTTCCGGGCTAACCTGTAAACCAGACCATACAACCAGAGCACGTGGAGGATACAAAGGATGGAAACATGTACTTGACCTAGCCTTTCCCAAATCGAAAACTAACCTCAATCAAGAAGAACGTTACGTAGATGTGAAGAGCATTTTGGAAATATTTTTAATTACAAGCAATGCCTGTAATTTTTTAAAGGAAAAAGTATGGACGAAATGATTAGATTTAGTGAAATGAGTTAATATAAGGCATCACAGTGAATTTCCTGAAATGAATTTCCCTTTTTGTATGTTGGTTAAATGACTCAGGAGTGCCGGGCATGGCCCTGATTGTAAGGGGAATGATGCTCCAGGAAGTGATGTTGTATGGGATGCAATACCGCAACCTCCGAATGATATGTTTGGTGCTGTAGTGGTCCACTTTGGACCCTGTTGCAATGTGGATACTCCTGGCTTCCAAATGGCTGACCCTGACTTCAATGGTTGTCAAGAAATTGGGTTTGAACACAAGTTCTGCTGGCCTTAGAATTGACCAGCAAGTTGATGGTCTATTCATTGTCTATGAATATAGTGTACAATCGTGCAGCCAAGATGATCCCTTCCACAATAAATTAATTAATTAATTAGCTAATTATATCACTCACTAGTATGCCTAGTGCTGACATGTCTCCGAGCGCTACGTGGTATAGTCTCTACTATTTCTGCCGTGCGGTTGGTAGCAAATGTTTTTTACAGGGTTGATGCGAGAACCATGAGAAAACGATTGTAGAATCGGTCCATGTGTGTATCTTAACATTTTTCTGGCTTCATTGCTTCCAGAAGCCTTGCATCATAGATTGGATACTTTGCCAGTACCCAAGTCGGTCCACGTGGATGTGGCCTAAGTCTGCATCCGGTATTGCTGTGAGAGGCCTGCCGATTAAGAAGTGTGCTGGCGACAAATAAATGACATCTGTGTTCGAGTTGTAGCACAAAGGTAGTGAGATGACGACTGCACTTACTTGTGCAAGTAAGCAAGAGTGAAGTGAGAGTGGATTTCTCTCTGCGGTCCATGTGGCGGAATTAATACCCATTGTATGCCATCATTCGATAAAGAGCTCGTAACTTTTTCGTGTGGTTGAGATGCCAGCAGCTTCTGCATTTCATTAAGCCAGCATTTAGCCCAGTGTAATTCATTCGAAGTATAGATTTTTTTCGCAACGAGACGAAGCGTCCTAACGCGACCAAGAATGAGTCGGTGCTCAGATCAGGTTTCAGATGGATTGCCGATGTCATCAGGCAAACAAATAGGCATATGTAGCCCTTACCAATGCGGCCCTTTCCTTCCTTAAGAAGGAGTGGACCAGCATAGTCACATTCGCTTGTGATGCTGGCCTTGAGTCGGCTCCGACGACCCACTAATGCCTTTTAGTTCTTCCACTGCAAAGAACTATTTTAAAGTAAAAATCACTAAACTTTTCAATAGAACCAAAGAATTTTGAACGAAAAGCACCTTATTCAAACGAAACCCGTTTCCGTTATCCAGCTTGAACGGCAAAAATATTATTTGGTCTAGCAGTGGACTGTACGTTGAAATTAATTGAGTAATAATTTCCTTTATGATTCTTTGCTATTGAATCAGTTCAGTGCCAATTTATAACTGAACAAAAAGAGAAAAGCGCCGGCGCAGCAGTATGCAGCCAATTTGGATAAAACAATACGAAAATAAATTATGTAAGTCATCTCGCCAACTTCAGTATACCATGCACTATTAAATTCGGCTCATAGCATATGCAATCAAAAAATGTTGAAAAATGTTGAATAATCATAATCTGCGCGCTTACTATACAAATCTACATAGCAAATTTGGTGGTTCTAAGCCAGTACAAACGTACAGTACAGACGGACTTACGTATGGACTGACGGACATAGCTCCGGACATGGATCAACATGGCTGTTGATCCTGATCAAGAATATATACTTTCTGGGGTCGGAAATGTTTTTTTCTGCACCCTATGTGTGCATAGTATAATTAAAGCAAAAGAGACTTATTGAACAGCGTGGTTTTTGGAAAAGTCTTTTTTCTTTCCTCCACGTGAACTCCAACTGATCGGACGTTTTTCCCCGAAGTTTCAATAGTTAAATTGGGGATTGACCCCTACGCTTTGGTGAAATTAAATTTATACGCGTGTGTGTGTGTTCAAGAGATTGATGTAAGTTAACTTCATAAAAATAATTGTTTGCTTGTTGTGCATTTAACTTATGCATTTGTTCAGCAATTGAAAATTATTTCCATAAAGTATTAGCGATTTTTCGAAATATGAGTTTAACTTGGGACGCTTGTAAAAATAAAAGAATTCTCAAAATAGTTTTTGTGTCTTATATCTCACAAACTATGGATATGGTGATTGCGATACCAAAGCAACATTTTCGAACGTTGAGGCATATTTAATTGTCAACATCGCGCTTTCTGCGTTTCCGGGCTAACCTGTAAACCAGACCATACAACCAGAGCACGTGGAGGATACAAAGGATGGAAACATGTACTTGACCTAGCCTTTCCCAAATCGAAAACTAACCTCAATCAAGAAGAACGTTACGTAGATGTGAAGAGCATTTTGGAAATATTTTTAATTACAAGCAATGCCTGTAATTTTTTAAAGGAAATAGTATGGACGAAATGATTAGATTTAGTGAAATGAGTTAATATAAGGCATCACAGTGAATTTCCTGAAATGAATTTCCCTTTTTGTATGTTGGTTAAATGACTCAGGAGTGCCGGGCATGGCCCTGATTGTAAGGGGAATGATGCTCCAGGGAGTGATGTTGTATGGGATGATGAGAATGACGTTCCGAGTGAAGATGAGTTTGCTAACATTTATATAATTTTTTTATAATTTGTCATTATCAGGCTTCAGGTCATTTGATTAAATTACAATAATAAACCGCAGTTTCTAATTTTTTTTTTGTACCGACATATTTTGGTTGCGCAGCGCCAACCAAATTATTTAACACATCAGCACCGTTTGACGTAGACTTAAGTTCGACTCAGTTCTTAACTCCACGTCGAACTCTTAACTCTTAATTCAGTTCGTAACTCCACGTTGAATGGTCTTAATTAATTTGCCCCGAAGACGGTGCAGCAAGGAATTCGTTTAATTTAAATACATACATATAATACGCTGTGAAAATACGTCTTAGTGATCACAATGATCATAACCCCCCACAAGCTGTTTTTGCTAGTCGTCTGTGAATCCCATTAAGCAGTCATATGCACATTTAGCTCCTTCTTTATTCTTATGTGTCGGGGCGCCAAGATTTTTATTTACTTCACTCATGTTTCTCTTTATAATATTCACTTTAGACTTTTAACTTCACTTTAACTTTTTCACTGTAAGGCTAGTTGCCAGGGGGTTTGTTAACTGAGCTCTCTAGTCCGAAGGCGCCTTTTATATAGGACCTGACCTGAAGACAGATTTGTTTCTAAATAAGTTGCTAGTGCCCAGCAACATTTGACTACATAACTTTTCCATCGTTCAAATTAAGTTTTTCATGAGTTATACAAATCAAATATAAATATGCATATGTATGTGAGAAATTCAGATTATAGTAAATTACATAATGATACCTATACATTTCGAAATATTAAATTAATGATATGGTTACAAATAATCAGGGGGTGGCATTTTTTCCTTCGTTTTATATTTGAACTATGCACATTATTTAAATTAAATTTTCGATATTTCGGTTTATATTTGTGTTTTAGAGTCTTAAAGTTTTTAACATATTCCTCGTTTCTAGTTTCTTAAATTTTTTGTTTTTTTTGTTTGATTTATAGATGTAATGTCTTATTCCTTATGTTTTAGAATATTTTTGTAAATAAGTTTTTTATCGCAGTTTCCAAATTCAATATTCATTTTCGTATTTTGTATTCACTATATCTATATCTATATCTATAATTGAATTTTGTTTTCGAGATTTACAATTCTAATGTTCTCTGTTAGTGTGGTATGGAATCCTTCAACATCTAAATTGCCAGTGTGACTATTCGGTTTTACAAAATGATTTTATATGTTCTCATTCCTAAGATATTCTTTTATATTTACGCTATTAAACTCAAAACCTTTTTGGGATTTCTACATTCGCATTTTTTCAATTATAGTCTGGTTATTGCAGTTTTCAAGAAAGTAAGAAGTAGAAAATTTTAAAAATCGGTCAATAAATGTGAGAAAGCTACATTTTGAATTTGTATAGACATCCATATGGACCTTTTTTCTTATGTCACTTGGTGTTTTAGTATATTTGAATTATTCTTTAACTAGATTCCTTTCGTATTTACATCTATTACAATTAATTTATTTTTGGATGTAATGTTAAAGTTTTGGAAAGTAAATAATCTTTTTTAAACATTCGAACATAATGGAGTAGTTTGTGGAATCGTTCAATGTCTTTATATACATCTTCTTTGTTCTGAAATTTATTTTATAGATGATCATTGCATTCACTAAATATTCCACTTTTTATTTATAATATGACTCTAAAATTTATTCAATTTTATTTTCAAGATAATGGAATTCAAAGAAATTTTCATGTTTCTATTCTTAAATTTCAAACTCTTTTGTGTCTTAAATCTATTAACAACTGTTTTTTAAGTACCTAAAAAACTTGTGTCTTAAGCCGGTGTGTGTTTTATGCTTATCTTATCGACATTATTTTCTAAGAACGTTAAAGATTCAACTATATTCACCGCAAAAATTTCATCCTTGCTTATTCGACTTAAAAGATCAGCGACTTGGCTTTCCGTTCCTTTACTGTATGATACGTTTATAGAAGTTTCACTAAGCTTAACATCCATAAAGTAACATAAAAAGTACATAGTAAGTAGTTGACGATCGGATAAAATGTAAAATTTAGCTCCATAAAGATATGGGTCGAATTAGGTTGTTGCCCACACGAATCCAGAGGACTTAATACCGGGTTCTCAGAAATGATACTCTTTAGTTTATCAAACGCAATCACAAAGTTAGGTGTATTTACATCGATTTAAGCATCATTTTTAAAACATTTGATAAACGGATTAGTTACTTGGGAGAAATCTTTTTGAACTTTCTATAATACCCTGTGATTCCTAGAAAGAAATTTTAACATTCTTCGGAATTTTATTTGAAAAATGCTGCTAACTTTTGTAGGGTTAGGTTTAACTCCTTCGGGGGTTAAGACACGACCCCAAAACATAGTTTCCTTTCAAAATAAATTGAATTTGGTAATCTGAATCTTAAGATTTGCTTCGGCAAGTTTTTTGAAAATTGTGTGGATATGACTAACATAACTAAAACTAGTGGAAAAAATATAGGTTAAAAATAAAGGTTATGGGAGTAACAATAATACAGGTGGATATCGTAGTCGCAATACAATAACCGAGGAAGAAACAATTTCAACTGAAATAACTCCAACCAAGTTAATTCCAGTAATGGGAATGGTAATGTACGAATTACCAAAAGCAAGTCCCTACAGATATTCAAATATGAAACTGTGAATGTATACACATTCAACCTTAGCCTTAGTTTTTTTTATCGAATGAAAAATGAAAATACAGGCAACATGTTCACTTTCTTTTTAGATACTGGTGGTATACTATTCGATGGAATTTTGGGACTCGATTTTATCAAAACTTTTAATTACCAACTAGATTTCAGTGAACCAAACGATTCACTATATTAAGACCAAATAATGTAGACTTTGCAATTAACATCCCAATATTACACAACAAGATCTGAAAAAACTATTGTCCGATGAATTCCCATTACCAAGAATAGGCGATATTTTCATATATCTCAATATCTCACGATATTGCAAAGCCAAATATTTTTCATGTCTAGATTTAATGTCCGGTTCCCACCAAATAGAATTAGAAGAAAAGTGGCGAAGCATTACGTCACTTTCCACTAGCAATCGATCTTATCAGTATACCAGACTACCATATGGTCTGAAAATAGCACCAAATTCCCACACGGTAGCTAAAATTACTTTTTGTGTTGAAGAATAGTTTCTGTCATGATCATTTAATGTTCGACTGGCATAACAAATAGGATGTGTTTCTTGTTGTAGAACAGCGCCTAAATCTATATTACTAGCATCACCGTATATCTATGTGCCGGTGCCACAATAATGATTTTTAATTTTTCAAACGCAATCACAAAGTTGGGTTCATTTATATGGATTTTAGCATCATTTTTAAGGCATTTAATCTACGGATAAGCTACTTGAGAGAAATCTTTTATGAACTTTCTATAATACCCAGTAATTCCTAAAAACACTTTAATTTGTTTAACATTCTTCGGAGTTTCAATTTGAAGAATGCTATTAGCTTTTGTAGGGTAACGTTTAACACCTTCGGGGGTTTACGTGACCCAAAAACTTTGAAAAGAAATTGAATTTGTAAATCTAAATCTTAAGATTTGCTTCGGCAAGTTTTTTGAAAATTGTGTGGATAGGACTAACATGTTCCGTAAAACTAGTGGGAAAAATAAGAACGTCGTCAGTATAAGCGACGAAGATTCTATTTAATTCTTGTTTTAGAACTGTATTTAAAATGTGGCAGGAGCGTTTTTGAGCCCGTCTGTCTTTTCCCTGTTTTGTTCTTGAACAAGAATTTGGTGAAAACCTTTCGCAAGATCAATGATAGAAAATATTGCGCTCTTCCTAACTTATCTAATATACCTTCTATATTGGGAATAGGATTGTGGAATAGAATACTCTATTACCTACAGTATTTTCATTGAATTAGCGGTAATCAAAACCTATGCGCCACTGTTTCTTCCTACTGTTATCATTTTTGTTTTGTTTTGAAGCCATAAAGAGCCATAGAGAATTGCTTTTACGTATTTTTTCCTGTGGCAACATTTCTTGTTCATGTACTTGAGGGTATCTATAAATCTTACAATATAAAGGTTTATCCACTATACTTAGAATTTGAGTTAGCGCATTGCTTTCCTCTTGATTTAAATCGTTGAAAAGAGTTTTCTGTGTGCTGTCGGCTATTTCAATTGGTTCAATTTGATTTACCTCTTCAAAGTATGGTGAGCTATTTTGAAATTGTATATCATTATTATACCCTTGCAAAAAGGGTATATTCATTTTGGAAGCATAAAGCATAAATAAAAAGTATATTGTAGAAATTGAAAGACTGTAATTATTATTTATTCTTTTTTTTAAATTTGAAAGATATCTCTATATATATATATATATATATTCTTATTATTTTTTTTTATTGTTTATTTTCTCTATTGAATATTTTTTTTGTTTTATTTGTTAATTTGTTAATATATATATATATATATATATCTTATTAATTTTTTTTTATTGTTTATTTTCTCTTTTGAATATTTTTTTTGTTTTATTTGTTAATCCTTTTTAGTCTATCCCTATGAACTTTTTGTTTCCTATTTTTCCTATTCTTTATTTTTCTGTATACTAATGACCTCAAATGGTCCTATATAAGAAGATTCTAATTTATGAACTGTTTCATTCTTTAGATAAACTTGGTCTCCTTTTTTCTATTTTAAAATCTAATTTTTTCCTATCATTTATTCCTTTTTGCTTAATTTTATTTTGTTCTAAACGTATTCGAGCTCTCTTACACGCGTATTCTAATCTAAACTTAACTTCTTTAGAATATATATATATACTATATTGGATCTATAGTATTAACGCTATTAAATTGTATTGGTAGGTTACTTTGTCTACCAAATACTAGCTCATATGGACAATAATTATGTGTCACTGATGGGGTTGTGTTAAAACAATACACGAAATACTGTAACCATATGTCTTAATCAGTTTTATCTACTGAAATATATGAACGAATGTACTCTGGTGATGGTGTGCAGAAGACGTAATATTGTATATTTTTAAATATTTGCACAAGTCATTTATTATTGAATTTTTGTATTCTGTTCCCATGTCCGTGATGAATGTCTTCATTGGACCGTACTTCAGAACAAAGGATTAGAATGTGGCTTTTGCTACTGTTGTTGCACTTTTATTTGCAACAGAAATTGCTACTATTTGTCAGGTCACATATTAATGTGATTGCGTATTCATTCCCATTTTCAGAACGTGGTAGTGGACCAATTGTGTCTTCTATCACTCTGTCAAAAGCATATTGTGGAGTTTCGGTTAGAATCATGGGTGATCTTATATGTTTCGTCGTTTTCGACGTCAGGCATTTTGGACATTTATTAATGTACTTTTTTACATATTTAGTCATGTTTTTCCAATAATATCGTCTCTTTATTTTTGTAATTGTTTTATTTATGCCTGTATGACCTCCTTGAATTGGATCTTCATGGAATGTAGACAATATAGCTTCTTTTTCTTCATTGTTTTTGATGACGGTCACCGGCCTGAGTAGCGCTACTCTTAAAAATTGTAAAATGTCATAACCCATATTTTTGAAAGATTCTATTGAAAATGTTTCAAAGATCTTTTCGCTCGGTGCCACTTTGACTTTGGTGATACTAAGTAAACCGTCTTCTTTTTCGAGCCTTTGAAAAAACTGACCTACGTCGAGAATTCCATTGGTATACATATCGCAAATATCAATTCTTGCTATAACTTTCTTGCCATGTTTGAATGTGGTCGAGGAATCAGTTATTCGCAAGGTCACTACTTTTCCTACTTCGTCATTTACAATAACGTCATATACGTTGGCCTTGGAAGCTTTTTCAAGACTTTGCCTTGGTAATAGTTCTTGTTTATTTTCTGCCCAGAAATTGTTTTGTCTACTTTGGTACCTGGTGCTGACTTTCAGGACTTTTTTTGTTCATGTCAATTAGATCGGATATTGTTATCCTTGATAGGGCTTCTGCCACAAAGTTATCTTTACCTCTCAGATACTCTACCGTAAAATCATACTCTTCTAATTCGAGACGCATGAGTGTTAATTTAGAACTAGGATTAACCATAGAAAATAAATATGTTAAAGGTCTGTGATCAGTCTTAACTGTAAAGTGTTTGCCAAAAATATATGTTCGAATATGTGTTTTTGCCCAATGTATTGCTGATAATTCTTATTCTGTAGTACTGTTATTGCTTTCACCTTTAGTGAATTCTCGTGATGCATATGCAACTGGGAGTTGGAGTCCATTATAGTTTTGAGTTAAAACTGCTCCACATGCGTGTTTGCTTGCATCCGTGATTATGCAAAATTCCTTTGCTAAAATCTGTAATAAATTTGGTTCAACAAGTTTCTTTTTTAGAAGTTTTTGCTTTTTCACACTCTGTTGTCCATTCAAATGGGACATTCTTTTTACATAATCTCGTTATGTGACGTGAATATTCGGCGAAGTTTTTTATAAAACGTCTATAGTAATTGCAAAATGCAATGAATCTTGTAGCGCTGTCTGCGTCCGTAGGGACTGGATAATTATTGATGACGTCAAATTTTTTGTCATCTGGTAAGATTCCTTTATCTGTGCACCTGTGACCTAAAAATGTCACTTCGTCCGTAAAAAATGAACATTTGACTGGATGTAATTTGAGATTATTTTTTCTACAGAGTTAGAAAACATCTGTTAAATTTTTAATCATACATATGTTGTTCAAGCAACCAATAACGATTAAATCATCCATATAAAGGAAAGCTTGCGAAGGCTCAAGGCCTGAGAATGCCATTGTCATCATTCTCTGAAATGAATTAGGCGCTATTTTTAAACCAAATGGTAATCGCGTAAAGCGATATGAACCATTGCTTGATGAAAAAGACGAAATATTTCTTGAGTTTTCCTCAAGTTCAATTCGGTGGAAACCTGACATTAAATCAAGGCATGAAAAATATTTAGCTCGACCCAATAGATGAAGAATATCATCAATTCTGGGGAGTGGCAATCTGACAGCAATTTCTTATTTATTTGGCGCTAGTCAATTACTAATCGCCATTGTTTCTCTTTAGAGCCCGGAAGAGCTTTCTTCGGGACTAATAAAAGTGGTCTGTTATATGGTGATACAGAGAGTTCAACAATATTTTGTTCAATTAACTTTTCAACTTGACGCTGGATTTCTTCTATTTGGCTATGCGGACATCGATAATTTTTTACATATACTGGCTCACATCATTAAGTCTCAATTTTTGCTTATAAAAATTATTTGTTGTGATTGGTTCGGTTTCAAGTCCGAACACATCACTGTACTCGTTGCACATTTCTTCAAGTTGCTTTTTAAACAGAATTGAAAAATTTTTCTTTAATTTATTAAGTACAGACTCTTTTCTATTTTCTGTTAGGTTTTGAATCACCTCGTAGTCCGAAAGTGATTCGAATTTTAAATTATTATTGCCTACTATTTGGCATGTATCTGTGGTATTTAAGAATCGGACAAAGGTATTTTGGGCTGTTGCAATCGTGTTTGCGACATAAACACCCGGTTTAATTTCCTGATTGGGAATTAAAATGTTTTCTTCTGCTGAAGATAGCTCTATTTTGCGTATCACTCGAGATCTTGCTGGTAGAAGTGTTGAATTAGTACCACAACTAAACGTTATTAGAACGTTGGATTTTGTGGTCTTATTATTAACCAATCTTCGGAACTATTGTAATCTAATTGGCAATTAAATCTTTTCATGAAATCTAGTCCTATTATTCCATGGCAGGGGATTGCGAAATCTGCATGAAGTATATGAATTTTATATGGAATAATGTATTTGTCTGTTTAAAGTTCGATTGAGCCTAATCCTTTGGGATTTATTACTCTTTCTTCTATGCCTCGAATATCTATAATTTTATTTGTATGGATGTCGTGAAAGACATCAGTATTTTCTTTTATAATTGAAATATCTGCACCTGTATCAATCAGAAATGTTTAATTTTTATTTGTTATTTGTGTTCTGTCTATTATTATTATGTCCACCTCCACGGCCGCCTTTTTGGTGGCTGAATAATTTCTGCCTCGTTGGGCTCTGTGGGCATCGTTATTGCTCATGTTATTGTTCCAATTCGAGTTGTTTCTCCAAGTACCATTATTGTTATAGCGGTGGTATAGTGATGGCTTCTTTAGCTGAATCAAAGTTTCCTGATTCCATTAATATCTGGACTTGGTATGGCTTACCATAGCATTTACTGCCACTTTGGTAGTGTTTTTTATTGCTTGTTCAGTTGGAAGACCATCCGATATATATGCGCCTTTAAGAGCGTCATTGAACTCAGTAATCTCCTTTGTGTATGAAACACAGTTTTTGGGGTTTCTCTGCAGCTTTTTAATTTTTGCTGTTAAAAGATCCACTGATTGACCCTTGAAGATCGTTGATAGTTTTCGTATTACTTCATCAATTGTTGTTTCAGAGCTTAGGGTATTACCCGCTTGACTTTTTAATTTTGATTTTATGATTTCGATGGCTACTGCTTCATGCGTGTCTTTTATGGTGTTAAGAACGCGAAGCGATCCAAGGAAACCCGGTAGATTTTTAATATCACCATCAAAGTATGGTAGCAGCCTGGTCGCTGTGTTTATGAATTCTACTACTGTTTGCGTCATTTTACCTTCTGTACTAAGTAAACTTACACTGGAGTTCAAATCAGAAACTTCTTTGAATGTTACCTGATGTCGCTTCAATGCCAATGTTGCTTTTTCCTTGCAATGATTGTAAAAGGCTAGAGCTGCTGTTTGATGGTTTTTGGTAAGGTCGTTGTAATGGGCCACAATTTTTTTTTTTAAAGCGTTATTATATTTTTTGTGAGCTTTTCTATGGTGCCCTCAGATATATTTCTATCCTGGGAGAGGCACTTGATTGATTTGTGGATTTCCTGTTTAATTTCACGAGCTTCATTGAGAATATCTTCCCACTCTGTCTTAATGGGAAATTCCACACTTAGTCAAGGTCATTGGCTCGGCCTTTTTATCTTTTCTTTACGCTTTGGATATAGAGAAAAATTTCTTCCCATTCCTTGCTTAAAGATTATAAATAAAGTGTATTTAACTTTTCATGATATATTTATGCCATTACGCAGAACCAAAGGTAAACATTTTTTTTTTTTATTTTACTCTTCTTTATCTATTATTTCTACATCTGAGTCTGTTAAATTTATTGTTTCTGAACTCGATTCTGATATGTCTATCAGAGAGATTGAACCTTGAAAAGTTCGTGGACCCATCCGGGCACGCCTTTTCTTAAAGAAGTCTTAGCTAACAATCTACTATAAGCTACTTTTATGGATTTTTCCATAAGATTTACAATATTTTTTTTAAATTTGTAGTTGTTGGCTGATTTGTCTCACCTGATTGTATCAGGAAATCAAGGAAAGGTAAATATTTTTGCCGCTTTTTCGTTTCTATTTTATCCATATTCTACACTAACTTTCTAGTGTACTCCATTCCATTGTTCAATGAAACAATTGAGCTTCTAGCGGTGCATGCGCAGCATCAATATGTCTGTTGTTCCCAGTATTGGGTTTGTTTCGCTGATACTCTTTATTACCACACAGGGTAATGTGCTTAACACAATGCCCTTCTCGATTTTTGTACAACCGAAATGGGCTCACATTACTCTGGAATGTGTCAATGTATTCGATTTCGAAATTATATATTGTAATAAATTCCATTTGCTTTTGCAATATTATCAATGAGTTTAAACTGAAATCTGGATGCTTACTATATATTTTTTCAATAATTTCTGTCATATTGTGTTTTAATAATTTTGATATTATTGACCACATTGGCGGTATTATCTTTTGCTTGGGTATCGTCGCTACCGAAATTTTCTTCATTTATAGTTGCTTGTGTGCATATGTATTTTTAGATCTTATCTAGATCATTAGATTGGCTTAGAGCTCTTTTAGTTACACATTTATTGTGGAACAGGTAAGCCTTATATAATACATATGCGCACAATATTATGACAATTATCAATAGTATGTCCGTTAATCTCATATCAGCATTTGATGATTCATTTTTATTTATGACGTTTGCAGTGGAGTCCACTGATTTTGTTTCGATTAACCCCATTGTGGGTAAAGGGATATACATATCATCAAATTTACTTATGCTATTATCGAACATACTTATGGAATTTTTTATATTTTATATTTAATACATTCAAGACTATACTGGAAACCAGATAAAATAACTGCCCAGCGTTGAATTCGCGCTGATGTCTTCATAGGCAATCCTTTATATTCTCCAAGAATTTCTAATCGTGATTATCACGTCTAGTTTGCCTAGCTATCTGTTTGAAGCTAATTCTAAATGCAGATTTTCATGTAGCCATGTAGCAATTTAATTCGATGTGCCATGTAGAAATTAAAAATATTTTATGTAGAAATTAATAGGTTTTGTTTATTTTATTTTCATTATTTTATATCATTATTATTTCATTAGACGAATATATATATATATATATATATACATATATAGTATTTAATTTATTTTCTTTTATTATTTTTTTTACTCAATTTCATGTTTTTTTTCCTCTTTTTTTTTGTTTAAAAAAAAAAAATTTATCTTTTCTAGTCGATCAACAGAGTGATCTCCTGGCTATTATTATTCACTCGCAGGTGAATTTACAAAATTCCTGCCTATAATTTGTACAGCCTCCCAGCATGTACTCTAATCGGGCGAGTTGTCGCGCAATTTTTACAATAAGTATGTATAAAAAAAAGATTATTTGCGCTCTTTGTAGCTCTGCTGGTCCATTGTTGAGACGCGTTCAAGTTGCCGGTGCTGGTACACGCACAGGCCGGGAAGATCGTATGCTGTCCTCTCTATTCACGCAAGTTAGTGCGCAGCAAACGTTGTAAAATGGACCTTCACAGTCCGCGGGACATTGCCTCTTATATTCCGGGATAGCTGTTGGAACGGGGGGGGTTATTGGTGTGTATATATTTTTAATCTGGCGTTAGGTGCAGGATGGGTTTTGTTTTTAATTTATTAATTGCACTAGTTGTGCTTTACGAAACGAGCGCTTTTTTTGTATGAAAACAGAATCGTTCCATGCTGGCGGGTTATCTTGATTGTTCAAGATTTTGCTGAGACGGTCAATTTCCGACCTCAGTCTTTGTTTAACACCGCCGCGCTTTTTATGTCGTTTTTGATTTTTATCCATCCGCACTCCGGATTCAGAATGAATCGTCTATCTTTATTCAATAATGGACTTAGCCTAAAGTACATAATGAGGTTTGGAGTTCTGTCGCCCAGAGTAGCGGCAGAACGGGAGTATGTAGCATGTCATATGTATTTGTATATATGGACATATATGTAAGAATGGTGCATACTCGAAAAGTGCTTACGGTACCGTTCCGTAGTCCGCATAAGCAGGCATTAAAACAGAACAAATATACACCTTATCTAATAATCGCATCAAGAGAGAAACAATGCACGAGGATATATCCTACTGTCACAGATTCTATATATTCTTAAGACTACCAAAACGAGGAGAGTCTCTTCATACACAACAACGGAATAGAATCTATTCTTGTGATCCGTGGGCAGGCATAAAAATCCCAAAGAACGCGGTAAAGATACTGAGGTCGAAATAAACGTCCTTATGACTCATGATCTTGCCAAGAAGGCATACAAAAGTTCACAGGATTTCTCCAAGGGCATCCAGAATTTATCTTCGAAAAAACTCAAAGGGAATTGCAGCACTTATCCTCGCAATCAAGGAGCATCACTACAGAACAAAAGAGCATAGCCAATTTTAGACAGGATTGCTATGTAATAAATCGCGAGAGTTTTACTAAGCCATTGGTCAGGCTGATAATGAGCTTTCATTAATAAACTTGGAGCCTTTATATAGGCCAAGGTTATGCTTACATTGTAATCCAACTTATGCATTTGGACCGTGAGCACCCTCATAATTGGCTATCTTACAATAAATATGTTAATGGCCTAACGCTGCGCGAGTGTGTACTTATGTATAAACTAAATATGCCTTAATAGTGTAAGAACTGTTGTGTATTGTAGTATACTCATACCAAAAAAACATTCAATACAAAGAGCTCAACTTGTAACACTTTGTTGCAAGTATAAACAATTAAATATGTGCGCAATAAAATATAAGTATGCATATATATGTGTATACCTTAATGTATGCACATAGACATATTCAAATAAATACACAACTAAGCATGTTCATATACATATGTATGTACATACATATATATGTGGACATACATATAATATTTACTTAAGCAACAATGCACAGATGTAACATGAGTAAGAGTAAATGCTGTTATGCTGGTTTACAAACGCAGCAGGTACATTCCATTTTTATTTAATGGATAAAAAAAAAAAAACAATTATTTTTCTTTACACAAACGTAATAAAAATAAAGCGCGTACACACGCACAAGAAATAAATACATAATTTAAAAAAAAAAAAAAAAAAACCCGTTTATCAGGAGGACTTGGATTTCCTGACGGCTGTACTTACCGTACAAAGAGACGCAACCCTCCTAGAAGAGGTATTAGAGATGGTTCCAAACGAGGGAACACGCCCACTCACAATAGCTGAGTACCGGGCTCGCCAAGAAAAACAGAAGAAAGACCCTAAAAGGAAATCCAGAGGAGGAAAATACGCCAAGCTAAGGCGTGAAATGAAGCTCCTCCAGGACCTCATTCACACAGGACTGGAGAACAAGGACCGACAACACTACACAGAGTGCCTCATGCAGAATACGATCCAACTTCGCAAAAGAGCGAAGACACGCAATGAGTAATTCTCTTGCGTTTAATTATAACTGAAATTTCAATTAATATTAAGATACCATAAATACGTAGGGGAGAGGGCCCAGTTATGACGCGGGTTTTGAAAAACATCGAAATTTTTTCTTCAGTTCCGGAAATTGAAAAATTAAGAAGACTAACATTTTAATATTAACCAAACGCAACTTTTTTCCAAAGAAAGTATGTTTATTTGAGTTACTCAAAAAATTTTGGAACAGATTTAATTTGGATAACTTTTTTGGGGCCAAAAAAAAGTGGCCCAGTTATGACTCACCTTAAGAAATTCACTGAATATAAGAAAATATGAAAGGAATGTCACACCAATTGTTGTAATTTAATGGTTTATTTATTATGTGGGCCTTCAATGGCAAAAACAATGAAAAACACAAAAGAAAATGGACTCCTATGACCATAAATGACAACGATTTTTATTCCTCGTCGTCCATGTCACTTTCGCAGTTTTTGCATGTAAAATAACTTGCTTGCATGTTAGCGCACTTTGAATGAAATGGACGCTTGCATACATTGCAATGGATAGAGTTGGCAGCGGTCAATTTCTTTGGCAACAGCTTTAGGCAAATGATGCAGAAATCTGTTTCTTCATCAGATGATGGTGATGTTGGTTTGACGCGCTGCCGTGATGGTGTTGCTCGCTTCGTTGTTGATTTCTTCGGTGTTGGCTTCTTCACCCCTTTGGCTGCTTTTGATACTGCCTTTTCCTTCAAAACAGCACGAGTTTCTGGAGAGGTCAGTTCAATTCCCAAACGTTACTTAATCATTGTATTACCAAATGAAGCATTCCCGATCGAGATCTTCCAGAATATTCTCGGACAAACTGATCTCAATATGTAAATTTCCTTTCCTTGTTGTTAAACAACAACAAAAATGTTGGAATTTGACAATTTTACATAATCCGAGTGCAAAAAAAAAATGGGACATAACTGGGCCCCCAGCTGAGTCATAACCGGGCCTTTTTATAGTTTAAAGTTTATATGTATATTTTTTATAGACACTGCATAATCACATTAATTTTTATAAAATCACGAAATATACGGCAAATACAATATTTTTATGCATTACACTCACCTTTTCACTGTTAATTTCACATAATTTTGGTACTTTGAAAAAAATGAAAAAAAAAACTTTTTCGCGCGATTTTCAACACGATGTTTGGTACGCGTATATACAATACGATTATTAACGTTGGGGTCTGTCCAAAAACTGCAGAACGTCTAACAAACATGATTTACAGGGCTCAAACTGTCATTCAATACCGCATTTCAAAAATATTTGAGAATGACATAACTGGGCCTGCGTCACAACTGGGCCCTCTCCCCTACGAGTTTGCACTTGTAGCAGAGTACACCAACTAACACATTCTGTCAGGATTATACTAAAAACATGCGTAGGCATAGATTTAATTAAGCATTGTTCAAGCTGTAAGCCTACGCATGTCTACTCTCCTATCTTCCACGTCTCTGGCTCACTGTGTAAGACACAGTTGAGATAATTTTTCTTTCTTTTTCTTTAAAAAACAAACCCAAAAATACCCATAAAAATAAGAGTAAAAGATGAATCCATAAAGATTTTTTTCAAACATTTTCTTAATAATCGAATACCGGTCTAAACGACCAAGGAGTAAAATTTATTTTTAGCAAGATGGGTTCTCAAGAATCCAAAATATATTATCCAATGGCTAATATCGTCAACAACGTAAAAATAATAGATCTTATTGAAAATTAGAATAAATAGGGATATTATTGTAGAGTAGAGCAGATGGACTAAATATAACATACAAATGGGTCAAGTAGACCTCCAATATTTAAACAAACACAAAGATAGCTAACTTAATAAAAAGGTCAATAGGTCATACAACCGGCTAAAACGGAAAAACAGAATTCTACCCACCTGGGTACACAACCTATTCGCTCAACCCATAGATACAATTGATCTCTCAGGAAAAAAATAAAAATAATAATTTTTAACAAGCCACTATGGTTCAGATGTCGAAAATTTTGGCACAAACTGCAATTTTTATGCTAGCGTATTGAAACTTCACAGGCAGGTTTGTTAGATTAAAAAATAATTTTGATTTTATTCTTTTTGCAATTTGACCATTTATTTTTTGTAATTCGTATAAAAATGTAAAATTTGACGAAATTGCATACTCTTAGGCGCCTTTTTTAACTATTTGAAAAATTTTAATTTCACATTATAATTACGATTGAATGTATAAAAGATGAACTAAAATTAATTCACTTTACCTAAAACTCTTTAATATATCCTAAAAAGTCTAAAATTTCAGTAAAAACTGGAAAAATACAAGCCATAACTCTAGCATTTTAGAACAATTCTAATCGAACGTTCCTATATATTACCAAATTGTGCGTAAAGGGGGACGCACGGGGTGAGTTTTTGGTTTGTCGCTAAAGACAACACTCACAAGTACAAACTAGACCAATAAGTTGCTTTCAGCATGGAACAGCACATTAGTTTTATTCCACGAAACGCATGTTTTATTCCACGAAACGCATGTTGATTTTCTAAAAAAATACACACAAATTGGACATTACACAACACTAAATCACTAGAACTATACAAAACATAAGGTTATACATTAGATAGTGTATACCTTGAAGATTACTTTTCATAATTTAATTAAATTTTTTGAACCAATTTGACGAGTGTGGCACTACATAAAGCAATTAAATATTTTGGCGATAATTTCTAGTGCGAAATCAGCAGATCGCTATCTCTTTTTTAATAACTCTCAAAAGGCTTTAGTGGCGCTTTTAAAATTTTTTATTACAATTTTTATAATGTATGATGAGTTTACCTCAAGATTATAATAAAAAAAAACAACGATTATTAACAAAAAATCGACTTTATGCCAAAATTTTCGTCATCTGGACCATAGTGCAAACTATGGTAACTTGGGATGACATAATAACAAAAGCTAGAATATGTGCACAAGAATTAAATAAGTCTTGTAAGTGCCTCTCACAAAATAGACAAACATCCCAAGATACAATAGCCAAACACTCGAAAATAATAATTGAGAGTCTCAAAAATATTAAAGCAGTACTAACCGAACACTATAAGAAGTAAGCTAATACGTGGCATAAAACAGTGGCAAATGCATTCTATAGCGACTGCAAACAAAGAGCAATAACTGTGCTAAAAAGACATAATATTGAATATAAACAAACAACTGATTTGGAAATTTCAATATTAATAGAAGACGAAAGCCAGTTACCGGCTGAAGAAGAAACGGATAAAGAACAACCATAAGTGAGCTCAGATCAAACCCAAACAAACGTTAATAAACCAGCCAAGAAAGAAAATACAATAATGACTCAAACAGTCACTGATTTTTTGGGGACGCCCTCAAACCTTGTTCCAGAGTTTGATGGCAGAACAGAAATACAATAATGATTCAAACAGTCACTGATTTTTTGAGGACGCCCTTAAACCGTATTCCAGAGTTTCATGGCAGAACAGAAAATCTCCAAAGGTTCATGGATGCACTGAGTTCATCAAATTCACTAAAAGGCAACCATGAAGAAACACACAAGAAACCAGTGTGCTTAATAAAAACAAAACTGAACAGACAATAGAAGCAATAATTAACCGCACCGCCACTAATGTAAAAACAGAATCAGTAGCGTCAATAACCGCTAAACTAAAAAACCTACCCCAGAGAAACAAAACATCAAGCCAGTAGGCCCAAGAGGTTGAAAGACGGAAATTATCAAAATATAATTATAGGAGTAACAATAGCACAGGTGGCTATCGTGGTACCGATACAATAACCGAGGAAGAAACAATTTCAACCGAAATAACTCCAACCATAGTAATTCCAGTAATGGAAATGGTAATGTACGAATTTACAAAAGTAAGTCCCTGCAGATATTCAAATATGAAACTGTGAATGTATACACATTCAACCTTAGCCTTAATATTTTTATCAAAATTAAAAATGAAAATACAGGCAACATGGAAAATACAAAATACAGGAAAGTACAGGCACAGATACCTTTGAACATATAGATACTTCAAACACGATTGAAATATCAGGAATTGGTGAAGTTTCAATTATTTCCAAAGGTCTAACCCTTATTGAACTCCAACAAAAAGAATAAAAAATTTAAATTTAAAAAACATAAAGTATGTTTCATTAAAGAATTATGAAACAGTACAGAAAACTGATGACTAAAGAAATCAATCAATAATGCAAAAACTGAAGCTAAACTTCAGTTCAAACTGGAAGAAGTCTGCACCAATTATACAGAGACATTTGGTTTAGAAAACGAACCTATTACAACAAATAATTTTTACAAACAAGAACGAGTTTGAACGACAAACAGCCAGTATACACAAAAAATTACATAATACCACACTCATAAGGAAGAAATAACAAGACAAGTCGATAAACTCATTCAAGATAAAATAGTTGGACCCTCAATGTCTAAATATAATAGTCCGTAATTACTGGTGCCGAAAAAAGGTTTACCAGGATCAGAAAAGAAACGGTGGCGATTGACTATCGTCAAATAAAAAAACTGTTGTTCGATAAATTCCCGTTACCAACAATAGACGACATTCTTGATCAACTAGGCAGATCCAAATATTTTTCATATTTTTGGTTTCCACCAAATAGAATTAGAAGACAAATCGCGAAGCATTACGTCATTTTCCAGTAGCAATGGATCTTATCAATTTCTTATCAAAGAATGATGACAACTGCTTTCTCTAGATTAAATTCGTCACAAGCATTCCTTTACATAGATGACTTAATAGACATCGGTTGTTCCGAGTAGTATGCAGAAAACACATCCTCAAAACTGCATCCAGAAAAGTGTTTATTCTTCATGCACGAAGTGACATTCTTTTGTCACAAATGTACTAACAAAAGAATATTGCCAGATGTCACCAAATACGGTGTCATTGAAAAATATCCACTACCGAAAGATGCTGATACTGCTAGAAGATTCGTAGCATTTTGCGACTACTACAGACATTTTATTAAAAACTTCGCAGAACGTACTTTAACACGACTATGTAAGAAGAACGTAGATTTTGTTTGGTCTGAAGAATGTCAAAAAAGGTTTCAGTATCTGAAATAAGCTTTAAAAGAACCCACACTGCTACAGTATCCAGATTTTAGCAAAGAATTTTTTATAATATTAGATGCTAGCAAATAGGCATGTGGAGCAGCTTTGGCTCAAACTTATGGTGATTAGCAGTTACCGATAGCATACCCTTCTTATTCATTCACTAAATGTGAAAGTAATAAAAGCACTACTATGGTAAATCCAAGTTCAAAGTTAACTGGAATAAGACTTGATCTAAAAGAATATGAGTTCACAATAGAATATCTGAAGGGAAAAGATAATTTGTTGCGGATGCATTATTCCGCATTACGATACATGATCTAAAGTATTCATACGCACATGTCCTGAAAGTCACTACCAGGCAACAAAGTACATAAAATAATCTCTGGACATAAAATAAAATGAAAATACAATTAGGCACGTACCTAATGATACTTCTAAGCCCAAAATACTTGAAGTATTATGCAATGATGAAGTACGAAATGTAGTGTTTGCATATAACACATAGTTTATGTTCCCTTAAACATGGAAAAAAAGTTATAGCAAGAATTGAGATTGGAGATCTGTACACCAATGGAAATCTAGACTTAGGTCAGCTGACCTAAAAGGCGTGGAAAACAAGTCGGTATACTCGAAATCAAACAACTCAAATTGGCACCGAGTGAAAAGATCTTTGAAACATTTTTAGTAGAATCTTTTAAAGAAATGGGCAATAAGATATTGAAATCCTTAAGAGTAACGCTACTCCGACCGGTCACAATTATAGAAAAAGATAAAGAAGCAATATTGTCTACATATCATGATGATCCCATAAAGGGTGGCCATACGGGCATTACAAAAACTTTGGCCAAAGTAAGAAGACATTATTATTGGAAAAACATGACATGTCATGTGAAAGGATACATTAATAAATGTGAAAAATGCCTAAAGTCAAAAACGACGAAGCACATCAAAACACCCTTAATTATTACCGAAACCCCCATACATACTTTTGATAGAGTAATAGTGGTCACTATTGGTCCACTACCAAAATCTGAAGATGGTATTGAATACGCAGTCACTTCAAAATGTGACTTAACGAAATACTTAGTAGCAATTCCAGTTTCAAAGAAAAGCGCAACAACAATTGCAGAAACTACATTGGAATCCTTTATTCTGAAGTACGGTCCAATGAAGACGTTCATTACGGACATGGAAACAGAATACAAAAATTCAATAATTAATTACTTGTGCAAATATCGAAATAGAGAACAGTAATAGTAATATGTAGTAAACGTTATTACAGCACACAACTTTAGGACTCGTCGAAAGAAGTCATAGGACATTCAACAAGCACATTCGTTTATATATATCAGCAGATAAAACTGAATGGAATGAATGATTACAATATAAATACAACTCCATCAGTAACACCTAAATACTGTCCCTATGAACTTGTACTTGGTGGTAAACAAAATAATTTACCAATCCATTTTAATAACATAAATAGAATAGAACCTTTTTATAACGTAGATGATTATGCTTAAGAAGTAAAGTTTAGATTAGAACTAGCTTATAGTTGAGCTAGAATAATGCTACAAGAAAAATACTTGTGCTTCACTTCGTTCGTCTGTGCATTGTTGCTATTCTTTTCTCTCACATCTACACGCCGCGCTTTGTACTTTTCGTTTCTTTGTGCATTTGCGATTGATTTTCGGTCACAACCTACCTCAAATTTTAATATACAATTTTGGGGTTTTTTTTTTCTATGTCCGTGTATAGAACAATTAAGGTAAGAGTTATTAAGATATTATGCACTTTTCATTCCCTTCTAATTTTTTTCTTTTTAGAATCCATCCAAAATTCGATTCTGGATGAGCGGCGGACAATATGAAAATGGAATAATACAACACGCAAAACAATAAAAAAATAAGAAAAGTTTAAACATAATAATAATTAAACTTAATATAATATCTTACAGAAATAGAAATAATAATAAATCAAATTAAGGTTTTATTTCCGACATTCCAGCGAAATGTCGCCGCAAGTTTCGTTGAACGCACGAGCAATATTTTTGCTCGATTTTTCGGTGATATGTCGACGCAAATTCCGTTGAATGCAACAGCGACTTTGTTATTCGTCTTCAGCGGAAATTCGAGAGAATGTCCAAGGCGCAAAGACATGCAATGCTAAATGTCGCCGCAAATTTGTATGGTTTGTCTAGTTAGGGATAGCATTTTGATGCAAGCGCTCCAAATTATATGTATGTATGTACTGACACTCTCCCTCTCTTTTGTAGCTGTCGCCTAAGTCGCAGCATAAGAATATCTATGTAACAATAGGTTAAGCAAAAAAATATTTTTGGGAATAAAAATCAATCTGAATAATACCAAAAAACAACACTGACTATTACTACTGCAAGTCCACACTACATATTCTTCTACGCTTCTCAGATTTGTACTGTGCCATTATAATATTAATAAACACAATATACACATATATAAATTTGCACATACACAAAAAGAACACTATACCGTTGCTATATTATAAATCTCACATCAGCACTGTTGCCGCCGAAATCCGCTAACTGCCCAGCAGACCCGACGCAGCCACCAATGGGTTAACCCATATCACTCATTCTCTTTCATTTTCATACTTATACTTAAGCGCCAGCCTACGTTCTGGGAAATTAACCGTTGCATCTTGCGCTTTAAGCTTACATGTTAGGTTCTATGCTTGTTACTAAGCGGCGGACAGAACAGTTTGGTTACAACCGCGAGTAAGGGCGATTAATTTATAGCGGCTCGCATACGACGGCTCGCATACTGTATACACACACCCACTTAGCCTAACATTAGCATTAAATAAATGAAGTATCACGTGAAAAGTGGAGTGTTTTTCTTGTGGGCCCGCTAAAACATTGAACCTTAGCGCCAAATTCAACAATTCTATAAATTAAAGCCTTAAATTAATTTTATAGATCAATTCTATAAATTAATTTAGATCAATTCTATAATCTAAAGGCCATGAATTAATTCTCCAGATCAATGCAATAAATTGTGCTCGCGATTAATTCTACAAATTAATTCAATAGATTTATTCTATTAATTAATCCAACAGTGGTAAACCACTAAATGAACCGAAAAGTTAATTATTTAACTCAACTCGACAGTCAACCCACGGTTCTACACGCCAATCATATAGAGGTTAACCTCGATGATTGCATAAGCAATCACTTAATTGTGATACATAACCTCAACGGTCAACCGTTCACGACCTATGTACATACATACAGGTTACGTAACTAATCAACATCGCTTAAAGAGTAAACTCATTGGTAAACCATGGCAACAAAAGACTTATCAAGTGGAATATATCATTGCAAGAAATGCATGCAGGAAGACAATAACCGCATGGTGCAGTGCAATCGATGTTGTTCCTGGTATCATTACGACTGTGTTGGAGCAATAGACGAGATCTCTGAGAACAGCTGGAACTGCGACTGCGTCAACGTGTCAACGGAAGTCATCACAACCATATTGAGCAACGCTCTGCAGAACATCGGAAATACCACACGAGCAGGCGAACCTCAGGCTACCTCGTCACCAGCAAAACCAACGGGGCCGCTACCAGAACCGGATCCGGACTTGGGACTATGCCCGCCAAAAATATTCCCGGATACAGCTAGGACAGCTGTTCCTATTTTTACTTCTGCCAAACAAAAAGCGATGGTCACACACTCAGCTGTACGTGACACGTGGCATTACGATCACGAGGCACCGCAACTGCCGTTCCTAACCTCAAACAACACGCGTGCTACGACACGCGAACAACCGCACCTAAGTACTACGCCGATGGCGCCGTGGAATTTCACAAATACTCAAAACAGGGCTGCATCGTACTATCCAGAAAGTAAAATGCGAATGGACGTAGACCTGAGCACAGCAACACCAAGCGCGGCACAACTTGCAGCCCGTCAAGCGATACCGAAAGAGATTCCAACATTCGATGGCAATCCTCAGAACTGGCCTCTATTCTACAGTAGTTTTCAGACAAGTACGGAGATCGTCGGGTATACGAATGCAGAAAATCTTATGCGGTTGCAAGCTAGCCTAAAGGGAAAAGCACGTGAGTTAGTTCAATCTAAACTCCTTTTACCAAGAATGGTCCCTGAAATCATACAAACATTACGCATGTGTTTCGGTCGGCCAGAGCATATTTTGCACAACTTACTGGAAAAAACGCGACAACTACCCGCAATAAAAGATAAGCTTGAACCACTTATCGAATACGCACTGTGTGTACGAAACATCTACTCAACGATGGAAGCATGTGGACTCACAGGTTACATGCAAAACCCAATGCTCGTACAAGAGCTACTAGAGAAACTCCCCACACAATTGAAGCTGCAGTGGGCAATGTTTCCCAAAGACACTAAGATACCATCAATGGAATGTTTTAGCAAATGGATCTACGACATAGCTGAAGCAGCAAGCCAGGTAACATCGCCGCTTTACCATAAGAAGAGCGGAAGCCTAAATTATCACACAGAAGCACCTAAAGAGCAGATCAAGGAAATTACATGCGTCGCATGTAACGAAAAGTAACGAGCCATGCCACATCAGCGAAAGATGTCTTTTCTGAAAAACCACAAGCTCTGCCAACAATGCCTAAACCGTCATCACCAAAAGCGCCAACGTGAAAAGGTTTGTGGCATACGAGGCTGCCGAAGCAAACGTCACCCATTGATCCACGAAATGCAGCCAATACCAGAGGCTGCGAAATCCAGCAGCCCAAACAGGCCAGCTATGGTCACCAACGTGCATACGCCGGAGGGCAAGCACACCCAGCGATCCAGAGAGTCTGGCTCAACATATTTCCGTGTCATTCCAATACAAATCATCAATAAGACGAAGGTCACTAACACTTTTGCATTTCTAGATGAGGGATCGGCACTAACGCTCATCGACAACAAGATCTTCAAGCAGCTCGGCTTAAAAGGCGTTCCAGATCCACTGTGCCTAAAATGGACCAACGATACAACACGCGAAGAAAATGCATCGGAACGTGTCACGCTTACGGTTGCTAATCCACATAATGGCAAACAATTCTACTTGGAAGAGGTTCACAGTGTAGACACCCTGGATCTACCTGTACAGTCTATCGACATGGGGGCTCTCGCCAAGGAATTCCCCCACCTAGCTGGACTACCAATAGCATCATACACCAACGCACTACCAAGCATCCTAATCGGCACAAATAACTGGAACCTCGCCGTACCCCTTAAAATCAAAGAGGGGGCATGGCACCAACCAATAGCGTCAAAGACGCGACTAGGATGGGCACTCCAAAGCTCCACGCCATCAAGGGCCACCAGAGCTAATGTCAGCGTTCACATGTGTGGCTGCAGAGATGCAGACGCCAAGCTGCATGAGATCATCAAACAAGCGTTCTCATTAGATGCTACCACAGCAAAACCGCTATCATCACCAGAAGAAACTCAAGCTCTAGCCAGACTAGAATCTACTACCGTTTTGAAGAATGACAGGTACGAGGTCGGTCTAATGTGGAAAGACCCTGAAGTTTTATTACCTGATAGCTACGCAAACGCACTAAAACGGCTTAAATGCCTACAAAGGCAATTTTCCCGACAACCACAGTTGAAGGAGCAAATTACCAAGCAAGTCGAAAACCTCGTCGAAAAAGGCTATGCTCGCATGCTGACGCCGGAGGAAATAGCTGCACCAAACAGACGGACATGGTATCTACCAACCTTCATAACTAAAAATCCAAATAAACCAGAGAAGGTCCGGCTTGTATGGGATGCAGCCGCCCAATCCGGTGGCAAGGCCCTGAATGACTACATCTGGAGTGGTCCAGATCTCCTAAACTCCATGTTTGACCTCTTACTCTCATTCCGAGTGGGGCGAGTGGCGATCTGTGGCGATATCGCTGAGATGTTCCACCAGATCCGAGTGAGACCAGCAGACACCCATGCTCAAAGGTTTCTTTGGTTCGACAGCAAGTCCGAGAGGCAAGAGCCTAACGTCTATGTTATGGAAGCGCTTACTTTCGGAATCAATTGCGCACCCTGCATTGCACATTTTATTCGTGACAGAAATGCAGATCGATTCTGTCAACAGTACCCTCAAGCAGCACAAGCCGTGAAGGACTACCACTACGTGGATGATTTTATATACAGCGGCAACGACTACGTGGAAGCAGGAAACATCGCAACTCAAGTCAGAGATATCCACGCAGCAGGTGGTTTCCACATACGCAATTGGTCTTCGAACTCAAAGGAGGTCCTACGAATACTAAAGAGCGATCCGCTGCTCCCAAAAGCTGTCGAAATTACAGCCACAAAAAAGGTACTCGGCTTATATTGGGTGCCAAACTCCGACGTATTCACATTCATATGCAAGTTCGCCAGGCTAAAGCGCAACGTTTTAGACAGCGAAAAAACACCAACCAAACGCGAGCTCTTGCAAGTACTTATGTCAATGTACGACCCACTAGGCTTCATCTCATGCTTTACAATAGAGCTGAAGATCGTCCTGCAAGAAGTCTGGAGAAGCGGCATTGGCTGGGATACTGGTTTGCGCGACGCATTGTTACCCAAATGAATACGATGGAAACGGATCCTTACAACAATCGCCGGATTGACCATCCCGAGATGTTATTTCAACAGCAGCGATCAAATCCATGATGTCCAGTTACACACGTTCGTTGACGCCAGCGAATTAGCATACGCAGCAGTCTGCTACCTTCGGATACGCCAGTGGGAAAAAACCTACCTCAGCTTCGTGGCCTCCAAGGCGAAAGTGGCACCGTTGAGTCCACTATCTATACCAAGGATGGAGCTGCAGGCCGCAGTTATCGGAGCAAAGCTGAGTAACCGAATCCAACGCAATCCAAGTTTGTCAATCAATTCGAGCTATTATTGGTCCGACTCAAAGACTGTTCTTAAATGGCTTCGTATGGATCCACGAAAGTTTCAGCAATTCGTCATGCACCGCGTGGGCGAAATACTGGAATTCACAAACGTTAGCCAATGGAACTGGGTTCCAACCAACCTTAACCCTGCAGATCTTGCTACTAAAACAAACAACGCCAATAAACACAAAACTTGGCTAAACGGTCCAGACTATTTGCTGCAGGATCAACATGAGTGGCCAAAATGCGATGATTTGGGGCACCAAACAATGCTGAAGTCAGGCATAGCATACTCTTCATCGACAATTCGCCGATGGAACTAAATCTTAACGCGGAACATTTTTCCGACTGGCGCAGGATATATCGAGCTTTAGCGCGCTTTATTCTCTATATTGAGAAACTGAAGGCGAAACGCCAGAAGGCACCGCCACCTACAGAGGTGTCTTACGAGATGGTGCAGCAGGCGCGCACACTCCTACTGCGACATGCGCAGTCATCTGAATTCAATCCAGAAATTCGCAACTTAACGAGAGGTAAACCTTTAAAAACAAATTCTAAACTCATATGCTTGAATATCTTCCTAGACGAAAACCAGCTCCTACGTACCCGAGGGCGAGCAGAAAACCTAAACGGCTAAAACCAAATACCACATCACTCGGCTCATAGTGAACTGGTATCATCAGGAAATGCACCACACATCCCATGAGACGTGTATTAACAGGATTCGAGGCATGTTTTACATACCACGTCTACGAGTCCTATACAAAGGCATGCGGAAGTCTTGCCAACGCTGTAAAAATGAGAGCGCCATGCCTGTTCCACCGCAATTGGCTCCCTTGCCCATCGCCAGGCTGGCTGCCTACCAACGTCCCTTCACTTACGTCGGAATCGACTACTTCGGGCCCTTCTTGGTCGTTGGACGGCGAAGTGAAAAAAGATGGGGCGTTATTTTCACCTGCCTAACCATACGGGCAGTGCATATAGAACTGGCGTGCTCTTTGGATACTGCATCGTGCATAATGTGCATCCGAAACTTCATCAATCGGCGCGGGACCCCGAGAGAAATTTACAGCGACAATGGCACTAACTTCAAAGCTGCCGAAAAGATTGTCTGTGACAAAGCGCAGACGATCAACTTCAACGGCGTGCAACCGGCGTTTGATGACATCAAATGGAAATTTAATCCACCAGCCGCTCCTCATATGGGGAGGAGCATGGGAGCGACTTGTTCGTTCCGTCAAGACCGTACTCTACGCAATCTGCCCAGCGAGAAAATTCACCAGTGAGGGCCTACAAAGCGCACTCTGGGAAGTGGAATTTATCTTAAATTCCAGACCTCTTACCTTTGTCTCTCTGGACAGCAAAGACGACGAGGCTATCACCCCTAACCATCTACTACTAGGATCAGCAAGCGGCTCTAAACCAGTCTTCGAAACCACAAACACCGTACAGCACATGTGGAAAGCTGTACAAGAATTCGCCGATCAATTCTGGCGACGATGGGTACGCCAACACGTTCCAGATTTAGCCAGGCGAGGAAAATGCTTTACGAAGAGACCACCAATAGCAGCTGGAGACGTCGTTGTAACACTGGACGAGACTCTGCCCCGAAATAGATGGCCAAAAGGTATAGTCGAGCAAACGAATCTGGCCAAAGACAACCAGGTGCGTCGAGTGATCATCAGAACCCCCAACGGGACTCTTCAACGGCCCGTGGCTAAAGTAGCTGTATTAGACGTCGGCTGTAATGGAGCAAAGCAACCCCCTGAAGAGAGCAGCTTTACTGGGGGGGGAATGTTGCCGCCGAAATCCGCTAACTGCCCAGCAGACCCGACGCAGCCACCAATGGGTTAACCCATATCACTCATTCTCTTTCATTTTCATACATATACTTAAGCGCCAGCCTACGTGCTGGGAAATTAACCATTGCATCTTGCGCTTTAAGCTTACATGTTAGGTTCTATGCTTGTTACTAAGCGGCGGACAGAACAGTTTGATTACAACCGCGAGTAAGGGCGATTAATTTATAGCGGCTCGCATACGACGGCTCGCATACTGTATACACACACCCACTTAGCCTAACATTAGCATTAAATAAATGAAGTATCACGTGAAAAGTGGAGTGTTTTTCTTGTGGGCCCGCTAAAACATTGAACCTTTGCGCCAAATTCAACAAGCACAAAGAGACAAGTTCATATAGCCATGACCGTCTGTCCGTCTTTAAGTGATATAGAGCTGAAATTTTGTTGGCTTGAAATCTTGTTGTTTTCTGAGTTGTCATGAAATTGAATATTGGTCAGTTTAACACCTTGTGCCAAATTCGATTAAGACTATATCGTTTAACTTCCATAGGAACGATCGGTCGGAAACGAAGACTTTTGTCAATAACTTTATCACTTTTAACGCGATCGTCTCTTAATGACTGCCACAAATTTGGTCAAATTCGGATAACTTTATTATATAGCTGTCATATACACATACGATAAAAAATTGCGCACAATATACCTTCAAGCGCCGAATTGCTTTATCCCAAAGTAGTGTTCTGTTTTTTCGCGAACATTCTATTTTTTGGGAAAAACGATTTCCAATTTGACGACAATATGTGGGGTTTCCGCCAGTAACAAAAAAAAACTTTAGCCTGGGACCTCTGTTTTTCAGCTTAATTTTGAAATATTGATATTGATATATACAATATAATTAGTAAGATACTTGTCTGCTATAACATTTACATTATTTTTGATGTGTACTGTGGGCATTTTGGTATCTAACATTGCAAAAATCAAAGCTTTAAAACCGATCGAATTCCTTAAGCTTCAAAATGAATGTTTGTCAAGAGTGCTGGGTATCCGTGGTGCCTTTAAAGAAGAAATAAAACCCGTTTTTTTTTTTAATCACAAACGGAATATTTTGTTATTGTTTTAAACGGCTATGTTACATTTATGAATGTTCTTCAATAATCTTCTATATTTACATTAATATCTAATAAACTATACATTTCCTATGTATTATAGAATGTTTACATATCGAATACCCACTTTACACAGTAAAATACATAAATATACTTTTACAAACATATTGTAGCACTTTGTTGCCGTACTCGGCGACGCATGACTTTAGAACCAATCTTTGCGATTTAGCAGCTGACTACCTCTGGTACCGGTACTGATAAGCCACAACGAGGCTACACAGCAAGAATATTCCGATTGCGAACCAAATCTTGGGGAATCTGTTGAATGTAACATCATTGTTCAGCTCCCGGATGGCATTTAGGATACGTTGAATCAGACGCTGTAGCAAAGATAGACTTAACACATGAGCGTGTCCCGTTATATGCTGCAAAGAGGAAGCCAGAATGCCAAGAACCTGATTTACGCCCTTGTTGTGGTTGAGGTACGTGGTCTCGATTATCATAGCGCTTTTCTCAAACGTTATAAGATAAGTTCCATTGTTGTTTAATGTGTTACGATGATGCTCGCAAGCATATTGACAATAATGATCTGAACGACCTTTCCAACGCTTGTACATCGTTCTCTTAGAACCGTATCCAATTTATTTATATTGTTTATAAAGGATTCACCTTTGGCCTTGGCTCATTGACGCGTGCTTATGTTCGCGGTTGACGTCAAGATTTGTTATTTCTCTAATGATCCTTCTTTCCATCGGTACTTGCAAACAGATTTCGATGCGTTCTGTGTTTGGTACTACGTTAATAAATTACACCTTAATGCCTTAAGAAACTCTATTATGACATTCAGTCTTTTGTCTCCGTTCCTAGCGCATTACTCTATTAAGTCGGTTCTGTTAGATTGTTATGTTTGACCCAAAACTTTAATTTAATGTTCATATATCTTCAATTGTCAATAGAGCATGCAGTCTTCTTGGCTTTCTATAACGTAGGGTCAAAGAATTTGATGATCCATATGTGACAAAGGTTTTATACACTTCGTTAGTTTGCCCTACTTTAGAATATTGCTCGCCAGTGTGGAACTCTCAATATGATGTTCACCAGCGTGGTATTGAATCGGTACAAAAGCAATTCCTTAAGTTCGCGTTACGCAGTCTTAATTGGGACCCGAATCTTCGCCTTCTTATTCTGACAGACTTCTTCTTATTAATCTTCCTTCACTTTACAACCGTAGGCTCGTATATGGCATTCTCTCTCTCTATAAACTATTTTACGGCGAAGTCATTTCTACTAATTTACTAGATACCTTATATTTTTGTGTTCCCTCACTTCGGACCAGAAACTTTTTTCATATTCACCTTAGTAGATGTCTGACTAACTACTCTCTTCACGAAGCTTTTCGCGTTCTTTGCCAATCTTTTAACAACCTTTCTCACCTTATTTCTCCTCATCTATCTGTCACTTCTCTTCTCTTCTATACTTTTGAATCATCTACAGCAAAACCATTTAAAATAGTCTGGACTCGGATTGAGTGCAACTCATCCCTGACCATATTGGCTGTGAATCGGGGCTGGTTGATGTTATTGTTCTTCACTTTGTTTTCGTTTGTTATTCCGTTGACCGTTATACATGTAGTAATTACGCACTTCAAACCATCCACAACACTTGAAATACGTTTGGCGTTCACAACTAGAATGATTTATTTAATGGCGCTATATTGAGAAGACCTAAAACGATTTATCATCTGGGACAGATGAATGATCAGGAATGGCCGAAGGTACGATGGAGAGTTACAGAGGTGTAACAGCAGCAATGGACAGATGATCACTAACAGCTGAATTAATCAGCAGGACAACAAAGAGTACAACAGACAGCAGAAGAACACTTGTCACTTGTCAATTTACCTTTGAAAAACATTCTGAATTGTTGTTTAGTTGTGTTTTTGCTACTTTACTTCCTAAGCAATTTATATATTTGCACAACAGTTTAAAAGAGCAGTGAGCGGAAAAATATACTGGAAATTAATTTGTTGCCGTTATTTCCAACCTTCTGCCAAAGAAGCGTAGTCTATGCGTAGAGCGCTTAGACTTCATTTTTGGTCGGATGCTGTCCAATGCAAAAAAAAAAAAAAATGCGATCGCGAACGGCCACATACTGAAACAAACGTACATGAAGAGGACGAAATGGGCTTTTTATCGACTAATGTCGAGTTTGGTCCTACATTTCCTTGTGAATGTGTTTCTTCTCTCCAAACAACAGGTTAACATTCCTCTGTTTCGGAATCTTGACCTTTCCTTACTGATACGGATGCGACAAATAGGAGTTTATCGCCGCATCCGTGGGTTTCATTTACCAGAACGCGGCTTAAATACATTTACTGCTTCTGAACCAGAGCAAAAATACAGTACGCGAATCCACACAGGTATAAAAACGGTGTCCAGGTTTTCTTCAGTTTCAACATATAAGCACTAACCATAGAATACATAGATGCGTCAAACTCAAGATTTTTTGATTACAAACGCTAGCCTGAGCGTGAAACCCCAGAGAACTTCGGCAAAATCCGAACAGCGTAGAACCCCAGAGAGCGGCCGCAGCGAGAGCGAAAAACATTCGCTCGCAGCAGTGTCGCTACGCATCGAAAATAATTCAGTCTGCCACAGATCGCAGAACGATGAACGCATGTCTGTGTCGCTGTTTTCTCGTTTTGCGTATGTATGCGTAGGCTGACGTAAGCAAGCGAAGATGTCACTTTTTCAGTTGCTGGCTCCCAGACTTTTTGAGTTTTTGACGAACTAGCGACAATGCAAAAATGAGATACGTGCTTAAATACAGAACTCGACGGCGTTTTTCTTACTGTCGACGTGGCTCTGTTGTTATTGTGTTCGCTTGGCGATCAGGCATCCGGGTTCGACTCCCAGATTGGCCCAAGTTTTTTATATTGTTTTACAAATATATATATATATATATATATATATTTTGGCTTGCCCATATGTGTGCCTGTGGTGGCCCGAGCCGTAGACAAGTATGTGTCACTTTTGCTTATTTCTTGCGGCCCGCAATTATGCAACACTTTTTAGGAAAATTGCTCCCCAAGAGGGTGCAACAGTTTATGAATCTTTTCTGATTGGCAGGCCAGAGATGTGTAACTGTGAAATCTGCCAATAGTCGGCAGATAATACAGTTGGTTGATGTTATTGTTCTTCACTTTGTTTTCGTTTGTTATTCCGTTGACCGTTATACATGTAGTAATTACGCACTTCAAAGCATCCACAACACTTGAAATACGTTTGGCGTTCACAACTAGAATGATTTATTTAATGGCGCTATATTGAGAAGTACTAAAACGATTTATCATCTGGGACAGATGAATGATCAGGAATGGCCGAAGGTACGATGTAGAGTTACAGAGGTGTAACAGCAGCAATGGACAGATGATCACTAACAGCTGAATTAATCAGCAGGACAACAAAGAGTACAACAGACAGCAGAAGAACACTTGTCACTTGTCAATTTACCTTTGAAAAACATTCTGAATTGTTGTTTAGTTGTGTTTTTGCTACTTTACTTCCTAAGCAATTTATATATTTGCACAACAGTTTAAAAGAGCAGTGAGCGGAAAAATATACTGGAAATTAATTTGTTGCGGTTATTTCCAACCTTCTGCCAAAAGAAGCCAAGAATTGATCAAGCTCCTACAGCTAAACAGGCCTTAATCAAAAGGTTGATCAAAAGCGATAATGAATCTGACGGAAACACTAGTTCCTCCTCGGAGCTAGGGGAAATTAAGAGCAAAGCGCCGCAGGGAAAAGCAGAACAGGCTTCAACTTCGAAGGGTATCATCAGTAACGTCAACATTAATGCCAACAGATTTGCCATGCTATCTGATGAAAGCAATAGCGACGAAGAATATGCCCCAATGACGGCTCAACAGGAGCCACCCTCTACTGAGGTGCGTAAGGTCAAGACATCAAAAACGCAATTATCCGCAGCACTGAAAAACCTATGGCCATGTTCTTCGTCAACTTAGAACCGGCAAGCAACAACAAGCGCCTTGGCAGCTGCGTGGTCACCATTGAGCCACCCCGCAAATCCACTGACGTACCTCAGTGCTACAGATGTCAAGGTTTTGGACATTCACAAAAGAACTGCAACATGTAGTTCATCTGTGTTATGTGCGGTGGCACCCATAATTCCTCAGACTGCCGCAAACCAAGGACCAACCCTCCCCGCTGTTCTCACTACAACTGCTAACGTCAATCATGGGTCAAAAATGCAATAAGTATCACCGACAGTAACATGTCCTACCAAACATCTGGGGAGCCCACTTACTGGCCCACTGATCCCAACAAAATTCATGACGTCTTAGACATATTAGTCTCAAAAGGAATCCCAAGCCACAAAATTGTCACCAGTAATGTACTTGAACTATGCTCTGACGGCTGTGCTGTTACGCTTCTTCTTAACCTACAAGCCAGCACCAAATCCAAAAAAAAAAAACAGGCTATTCAAAAGAAGCACGAACATCGAGCGCTACCAGTACTGTCTGGAAAACCATCTGGACTCGACGGCCAAAATCTCCACCGGCGAAGACCTGGATAATGCTGTTGCGAGTATCAACCAGGCTGTCGCCTATGCCACACCTCCCGCTAGGAGCTCCACGAACAACAGCGTTCCTTACAGACATCCACCTTTGGTCACCCGATGTAGCCGCATTGGTAGCCAAGAAGAGACGTCTCCGTCGAACGTGGCACAACTCAAGGAGCCCAATAGACAAGATCCTGTTCAACAGAGCCGCACAAACTCTCAAAGAGCTTCTGAACAGTCTTCGTAGGAAGTCACTTGAATATTTCCCAGAAAACGTCGAGCCTGGAGATCTTCAACACAACCTATGGAGTCTGACCAAAGGCATCAAAAAGCCTGTCATAAGGAAGGAGCCCATTAAAGACGCCAATGGATCCTGGTGCCGTCTTAACAACGAAAGGGCCGCAGCTTTTGCAAACCATCTATATGAAACATTCACCCCCTTCAATAGATGCTCCCAACAGGAGGCCCAAGAGACGGATGAGTTTTTTGCCCTACCAAATGGCCCTCCGCATCAAAGAGGTGGAAACAGACAAGCTAGCTCTAGAAATCGCCAAGCTAAGCCCGGGCAAGTCACCTGGATTCGAAGGTATCGATGTGCTAGCCATCTAAGCCCTGCCTCCGAATGGCATACAATGTTAGGACATTTCCTCACCCAGTGGAAATGCGCCGAAACTATCCTATTACAAAAACTTGGGAGACCTGCAGCCAATCTCGCCTCATATCGTCCGATAAGCTTATTGGCGGTTCTCTCCAAAGTAGTCGAAAGACTACTTCTGCGTAGGAGTCCAATAACGGAGAAGGACGGACGAACAATGCCATAGGATCTCGGAGAGAATTCTGGAGGCTTTCGAGGAGAAGAAATATTGTACTGTTTTAGATGTGAAACAAGCATTCGACAAGGTCTGGCTCACTGGCCTACTATACAAAATCAAAACTGCCCTTCCTGCCCCATTCTACATGCTGCTAAAAACATTTCTAGAAAACAGGAGCTTCTATGTGAGATGCGGTGATAAAAACTCTGCCGTCAAAGACGTCAGAGCCGGAGTGCCCCAGGGAAGCGTTTTAGGTCCAGTGCTATGCCCCCTCTACACAGCTGACATGCCGATACTCAAAGATCCTAACCTCCCTAACTGCAACATACGCGGATGACACTGCCTTCATGGCAACCAACGAAGCGCCACAGGAGCCTAGTAACTTTCTACAAATGCATCTAGACAATACAAGCACCTAGCTCAAAAGATGGTACATGGCGGTCAACCCAAAAGAATGCGTTCAAACAACATTTACAGGAGAGAGAGGAGAGGTTACTGCCCAACATTTACATTGAGGAGAGGTTACTACCCAACGGAACCCCCATCCAAGTCAGCCAAATATCTAGGCCTAACTATGGTCAGAAGGCTAACATGGAAGCAGCATCTGAAGAGCAAAAGAGACCAGCTCGACGCAAGGCTGAAAAGGTACCTATGGCTCATCGGGAGAAGGTCTACCCTTCGGCCAAACATAAAGCTGCTAATCTACATAGTCATTAACATATTGTCACTCATGTTGGTGCTCTCTATTCTTCTGCTTTCTCTTTTGATCGCGCTCGCGGCCGTTAACTTCGCGCTTGTGACAAGTTTTTGTTGTTATGTGTTGTAATACAAAAAAAAAAAAAAATATTCTCTTTATTTTTTCTTGTTTTCTCTTTCAAATTTGCATATTGCAGTTAGCTTTTGCATTGGTTTGTATACACCTCTCTTAACATATATACATTTTTCCCTTTTTATTTACATATTGATTTAAACTTTGTTTGTGATAAATCAATTATTTAATAATGTCTGTCTGTTGTAAATATAATTGCAATAATCCCAGCAATACCAGTGAAGACTTTCTTTACTGTTGGCTGTGTGACAAAGTAATGCACTTTAAATGTGCTGGTTATTCAGTTGAGGTGCGGGATAGTATTGATCAGGGTGGCGGCCTTAAATGGGGCTGTGATTCGTGTCGTGGCTTGGAGCTCGAGATGCGTAGTTTTATGAAACGGACTGGGGATGCGTTGAAAACCCTGTCAGCTGGCGTTCATAAGCTCCAAGAAGAGCTTTTGGCGATGGAGGATCAATTCAGAAGTTCTAAACTTTTTATTGAATCTCCGACCCGAACGAGGGCCAGGTTTCAGGGCGCGTCCATCAGTCCGTCGGCATATCGTTCTCTACCAGTTCCGGCTTCCGACAATGACTCTATGTCACCAAATATACAGCAGCTGATATCGTTTAGGAGTCCGGCTTTGGAAGGTGTGGAGTCTCTTCCCATTTCCCTGGTGAAAGTACCCCACCTACTAACACGAAATCGGTTGTAGTCTCCGAACCGTCCGGGCAACATTCCGTTTCCAGGAATATTACCAATAAAGTTGTTACAAGAGGAGCTGCTGTTGCTGCTACTGCTGTGCCTGGCACTTCTAGTTCCCTTGTTGTAGTTCCACCCAATAAGCAAATTTTTATTTCGCGGCAGGACATTTCGTCCTTTAAGTGTCTCCACAGATCTTTTTGGCCAAATATGTCATAAAGATTTTTGGCCGGAACATCTTATTGTAAAAGAGTATACAACAAAAAGAAGAATCAGCCTCCGATTAGCCTGCTACCTGCCTCTGTGAATAACGTTCCTTCCGGCTCGTCTGCACCTGTTGGCGAGTCAAAAAACTAATTTCGTCCCTATCTCTGGCCTATCAGAACGTACGGGGACTAAAGTCTAAACTCTCTAGACTCTATCTAGATAGTTTAGTTTTTGACTTTCATATTCTTGCCTTTACTGAGACTTGGCTGAAGCCAGATATTGCCGATGCTTCAATTTTCCCCTCAAAATATTTAATATATAGACATGATCGGACTATCCGTAATGGTGGTGGTGTTTTGATCGCTGTTGATTCGGCGTTCTCGTCTGAAATTGTACAGTCTTCCAATCAGGAGATTGAATTTGTTTGTGTTAAAATTTCTCTTCATTCTTTTTCTGCCTATATTACTTGTTCGTATATTCCACCACAGTCCGACTTGGCAGTATACATTCACAATTTGGAAGCTATTCAACTTGTTTCCTCATATATCTCTGACAACGACTTCCTCGTTGTTCTGGGAGATTTTAATTTACCTGAGATTGCCTGGACCCTCTCATATGATTCTTTATTACTGTTGACCTCCTCGTCACATTGTTTCATAGATGGTCTGTTTGAGTTATCCCTAACTCAAATACATCCTGTCCGGAATATTCGGAACAGATCACTAGATCTGGTATTTGTGTTGGATTCTTCCAACTGCGATATTTCCAGGACTGATCCCTTAGTTATCCCTGAAGACAACTTTCATCCAACTCTGGATGTAACCATTGACCTTCTTTTTGGGGGTTATGTCTCGACATAATAACTCGATGCATCTAATCCGATGTTTTCGCATGACAAACTTTACTAAACTTAAAAAACTCTTATTAACTAATGATTGGACATATCTGTATACTTGCACAGATATGGACTCTGCCATTTCTGTCTTCTATAAAACTCTTGAGTCGTTCTTTGATGTTTGTGTCTCGCGTGTGACTCAAGGATGGTCTAATAAATCTCCTTGGTTCTCAGGTGTGTTATGTAACTTGAAGAACGTAAAATTGAGATGCTATAAAAGATTTAAAAAATCCGGTAAAGTATCGGGCTTTTCCCTATACGTTGTTGCTCGATCAAATTTTATGGTGCTGAATACACAATGCTATAAGGAAAACTTAGGTTTTCTCGCGATCCTAAGCAATTTTATAAATTCGTCAATGGAAAACGTAAGACATCAGTGCACCCGTCTTACTTGTCTTTCGAAAACAATAAAGCTGACAATGATCAGGCAATCGCGGATATGTTTGCTGATTTTTTTCAAAACAACTTAATCCTCTTCAATTTATCAAGCAAATCCTCCTTATCCTTATCACTTGCAATCGTCTAATTGCATTTTTGACCCTGTGTTTGATGAAAGTTCGGTTTTTAGCGTGCTTAGTTCCGTCAAACCAATATATGCACCTGGTCCTGATAGAATACCAGGCTGCGTATTGAGGTTTTGCGCAGAGGCCCTATGTAAGCCAATACTTAAGTTGTTTACACTGTCCCTTACATCTTCCGCCTTCCCGTCCATCTGGAAGGAATCGTATATTATTCCTCTTCATAAAATGGGGAAAAAGTCCGAAGCCTCCAATTATGGGGGTATTTCTAAACTGGCTGCCATACCCAAAGCATTTGAGAAACAAAAACGTCTCAATTGCAGCATTTTCGTAGCTCAATCATTTCGTCATCCCAACATGGGTTTAAAAAACGTAAATCGACAATTACTAACCTATTAGAATTTACATCTCACTCAATCAAAGGGTTTAAGACTGCCGTGCAAACTGATGTCATTTATACTGACTTCGGCAAGGCCTTTGACTCTGTTAATCACACTCTGCTTTTATATAAGTTAAATGCACTTGACATCCACAGCCTTTTGCTAGATTGGATTCTTCAATACCTTTCTAAGCGTACACAAAAGGTCCTCTTTAAGTCTTCAGACTAAGACCATCCAAGTGACTTCTGGAGTACCTTAGGGTAGTCATTTGGGTCCATTGCTATTCACTCTTCCATTGGTAGTGTCTTATTCTCGGGTGCTTATGTACGCGGATGATGTTAAGCTTTACCTCAGTTTTAAAGACATATCGTCTTCTTGCCTACTTCAATCGGATATTAATGATTTTCACAGTTGGTGTGAAGCCAACCTTTTAAACCTTAACGGCTCTAAATGTAAAGTTATGTCTTTTTATGGATGGAATCCATACTTAGCAACTTATTATCTTAGCGACACTGCCTTAGAGAGGTTAGATATTATCAATGACTTAGGTGTTCTTATGGACCATAAATTAACCTTTAATCCGCATATTTCTGCTACAGTTAGTAAAGCTATGAATGTTCTTGGGTTTGTGAAACGATGGTCAAAAGAGTTTGGCAGTCCATACACAACCAAAATTCTGTATACTTCATTAATCCGTCCTATCTTAGAGCATATTCAAAGTAAAATTGAATCTGTTCAAAAGCAATGTCTGCTATTTGCTCTTCGCGGTCTAAATTGGGATCGCAATGTCAATTTGCCATCATACTCCAGTAGGCTTCTTTTAATCAATCTTCCTTCATTAATTAATCGTTGAGTAATGCTTGGTGCAATATACTCTCCTGACCTATTGAACCAGTTAAACCTGTCTGTACCCTGTATTCCTCTATCCTTATAACATTGTAGTTGAATAAGGATTCCCGGAGAGAAGGAAAATAACCCAGTCTTCATTCGTTGAATTCAAAATATGAACTGATTTTATTTAAAAACTCTTAAACTCTAAAAACTGTTTATATTTCATGCTCAGCGCTGGTTACTTGATACCGCGCCGCTGTTGTAATCTTAAGTGTTTTCCACAGAGTGTGGATGCATGTTTTGTTTGGTATTAAGCAATAATTGTCATATGAATTTTATGACTTACTTTTGTTTATGTTTTTGCTTCGAATTGTATATTTCATTAGTGCATATGATTTGGTGAAGCCAGATCAGATGAACATGAACATGTTTCTTTACTGATTGTAACTGACTTCTTATTCATATGTATTACTGAGTTGACTTCTAGTGGTTTTTATACTGACTTCTAGCCTTTTTATACGGTGGAGAATTTAAAAAATAACTACCTTTACTTTTTGATTTGTTCCAATGTGATCTTTGCTCCACTATTTTTAAATATCGCTGATTGCTGAAGTATAAGTGGCTATTCTGGTTATTATTAAATGTTGTCCTTTTATAATTATTTTGCCATATCTGTCTTTTTTGGTACTATAGTTTCGGACAATTTGTTACCGGAATCTATTTTGATATTATTTTTCAAGTAACCATTATCTAATTCACCCAAGGGTACAATAACCATTGCCTTCTGAATATTCTCATTTTTTACTGGCTCTGGAATATATATTTTTTCTTCCCCAATTTTCACTTTACCTCCAATGTGAGGTCCTGCCAGGGGCCATATATTTATTTCTTGAGTTTTGTTTATATATTTCTTTGGAATTGTATTATTTTTATTTTGAAATTTACCTTTATTTTTCTCACAACGTTGTTCAAAACCTGTGACATCTATTGTTGTTACCACTACAGATTTATTCGCGAGACGATCCAACCAAATTGAGTATTTTTGCCTAGCAGGCCATCAATCTTTGTAATTCCTCCTTTTAAGATTTGGGTATATACGATTATTCCCATTGTTATATCAATCCTACCAGGTTTATTAAAGGTAGGATCAGCTAGAACGTAAGTTTGCCATTTTGACATATCCACGTTTGCTATTTTTAATGAAAGAGCTTTCATTAACTTTGGCAACACAATTGCCTCAACCTTAAGTGCTCCTTTCCAAGGGTTTCGCGTCTCTACATCTATTTTTACTTTATATTTTGACTTATTAGACTTTATTAAGGACACGCCACTTATTTCTGTATATTGTTTAATTTTAGGTAATTTCATTATTTGAGCGGCCTCTTCGGACAAAATGGTGCTCTGTGAACCACAATCAATAAGGGCTCTAAGAGTCTTATATCCTCCATTAATATTTTTTACTTGTATTAAACCCGTGGCCAACAGTTGGTTGTGCGGTTACACAAGTATTACTCTCTCCTGTTTTTCTTCAAAATGGAGTAAGGTATGGTGTCTCTTACTGCACATTGAAGAGACCATTTCATTAGTGCACACCTTATTGCTTGAATGGTTCAAGCATCTTATGCAAAGCTGCACTTTTTTGGCTGTTTCATACCTTTCAGTTGGTGTCAAACCTTTAAACATATAGCACTTATACGCTTTGTGCCCGGCAATTTTGCAAATCGGACATTTATCTTCGACTTCCGCATAATTTAACACAGTTTTTAGCGTTTTTTTCTCTCTTTGCACATGGCACTTAGCGAGCAATATCTTTGCTCCAAGTATTCCATGACATCAGATAGCATTTGAATTTGCCTTGTTTTTCTAATCTGACTCTCATACAATTGCAGAGCTTCTCTGTCAAATTTCCTTAGTAGGAGTTGTGCGAATATGACGTCAACTTCAACGGACAAATTTGCTTTTATTTTAATTAAGTAAACTGACTCATTAACTATGTCAATCACTCCTTTAACACTTTTTGCGGATTCATTGTTGATCATCGGTAAATCAACAATCAGACTTAATTGTTCGGAACATACCCTCCGATTATTTTCATACCGCTTGGTTAACAATTCCCAAGCGGCACTATAGTTATCAGCTGAACCTGACAATAGATGGGCTACCATGCTCCTTGGTTCGCCCTTTAACGCGGATTTTAAATAATTGAACTTAAGAGCAAGACTTAAATCCTCTCTTTTTTCAATCAGCTCCGCAAATAGTTCTACAAACCGATCCCATTCTCTAGGTTCTCCAGAAAATGTGGGTACCTCTATTTTTTTGGCAACACCGGTAGTTCGCCTCTCACGGTAACATTCTCAACTTTCAAATTTTTCTGATCGTTTGTTTTCATTTCTAGCATTGATAATGAATTTTGGACGTCGAATTCTAAATCCTCCATAGTATTCTTAAATTTTGCATCCTTTGTTATTACTTGGCATGCCCGTACCTTCTCCCATAAATAATTTATTTTTTTCATATAAATTATCCATGTTCCATTGCCTGTTGATTTCAACTCTACTACCTCCAAATATTTCTGAAGCTGTCGGACTCTATCCATAAATATCTCCTGGTTTCCACTACCGTTTTCATGACTGGAGGTCGCATTCCCGCGCGACTCTCCTTTGCTATCATCAAAGAAATCTGACATATCCGCTTCTGCTTCAACTAACCCTGACCTACTAGTGCCTGGTTTTTCTGACTCTCCTGTAGCTATTATTTTGGCAACTATCGTTAAAACCTCTTCATGTACTTTATCTCTGTAGTACTGATGATCGAAAATACCCTGCTGGAGCAATTTTTCATGGTTATGCATCCATCGGCTATTAATCACTTTTACTTCCTCGATTACCTTGCTGGTAACGTTTCTGGGATCCAGTGCTTCCAACTGCCTTAACCTGGTATGCAACTCTACCTGCTTCTCTAACAATTTAGCAGCCTTATTACTGAACATTTTATATGGTGGATGTATATATGTGTGACAATCAATTGATTCTTTTTTTTTTTTTTTAATTCGATATATTTATCCCCATTTTTTTTTTTGAGAAAGAGAGAGAAAAAAAATATCTCAACTGTGTCTTGCACAGTGAGCCAGAGACGTGGAAAAAATGTTGATAGCTTATGTGGTTGGCTCACAATTCAGATATACATTTCATTTTTCAATAAAAGAAGTTTTTTTTTTTTAATCTCCAACCACATTGTTAGTAAAAGCCTATCAAGGAGTTAGTAGTTCGCAAGTTGCACTTTCGTGCATCAACTTGCTTATACAGGCATATATTTAAATTATTAAATAAGGCAAGTTAAGGCTTGTGCATTTCTGCGGCCCCCTTGCGTTTCTTCGCTCTTCGGCGAAGTTCAGCTTTGTCGGTCCTCTTAGCACAGGGTCTAGCTTGTCGCGCTAAACGATGCCGGTGCTGGTCTTCGCACAGACGTACTCGCAATAAGGTGAGTCAACTGGTCCAGGGCAGTCCTTAGGACCCGTCTACCCCGGTGTGTTTTTTTTTTTTGCTGTGTCGTTGCTCAGCTGCTGTTGTCCAGGGCCTATGGGCTCAGGCGGTACCGGTGCCGGTCATCGCACGAGATTTTTATACCATACACCCATAGGGTGAAATGGTATATTAAAGTCGCCAAAATGTATGTAACAGGCAGAAGGAAGCTTTTCCGACCCCATAAAGTATATATATTCTTGATCAGCATCAACAGCCGAGTCGATCTAGCCATGTCCGTCTGTCCGTCCGTCTGTCCGTCCGTCCGTCCGTCCGTCCGTATGAACGCGTAGATCTCGGAGACTATAAGAGATAGAGCCACCAAATTTGGTATGTAGGCTCATGTAGTATGTAGAGTGATCAAGTTTATTTCAAATTTTTGCCACGCCCCTTTCCGCCCCCGCAATTCAAAAAAAACGTTTATCTCAAAAACTATTGTAGCTAGATACACCATATTTGGTATGTATATTTGCTTAGTAAATGCGCTCATGTTGCATGTATAAAGATTTTGCCACGCCCCTTTCCGCCCCCCGAAATTTGAAAAACTCGAATATCTCGCGTAATTTTTTACCTTGTGCAATCAAATTTGGCACACTTAAATTTGATACTAATACCCAGCAAAATACCAAATTTGATCAAAATCGGACAAAAAATAGCTGAGTTATGCATATAAACGTTTTTGCATAAGGCCAGAGATGGCCGTTGGCGGGTGGGGGCGCTAGGGTGCTTATATGCATAAGTGCGCGAGATACTGAAATATGCTTGTAAAAAGCATGTGAACAGAATTTCTTAAAATAGGCAAATGCATTAGTTATTACAAATTTGAAATATTTGTTTTACTGGTGTATGGTATACCCAAGTCGGCGAGACGACTTACTTACTTCATTTCTTATTAGCAACCTCTTCTCTGAAACTATCTTGTTGCTCTGCTGCTGTTTGTAGTTGCTGACTTGCAACTACATATACACTTTTAACTTTAACTTTTTTTCTTTTTTTCGATATTAGGGCTTCGAATACGCCACACACAAAAACTCCCGCCGCCGATATTACTACAGATGCTCCACTAGCTAAACTGTCTTTAAAATCGGACGCACGCACTTTTTAATTATTAAGCAATATTGTTTTTTTTATATTATACTCTCTCTCTTACCACTGGTGGGGAAAACAAGAGTTAATTTATTTTCGCTACTTTTAGCTGATCTTAGCATTTACACTTGCATAAGATCAGTCTTCAAGGAACTGATTCACACTCTGAGTCTCTTACCACTGGTGGTACCAAAATGAATAGGGATTCCCGGCGAGAAGGAAAATAACCCAGTCTTCATTCGTTGAATTCAAAATATGATCTGAATTGTTCTTAAAAATACTTATTCTAATGCCCCACGTTTTCGGGGGTTGAAAACTGTTTATATTTCATGCTCAGCGCTGGTTATTTGATACCGCGCCGCTGTTATAATCTTAAGTGTTTTCCACAGAGTGTGGATGCATGTTTTGTTTGGTATTAAGCAATAAATGTTTTTGCTTCGAATTGTATATTTCATTTGTGCATCTGATTTGGTGAAGCCAGCTCAGATGAACACGATGTTTATTCTTAAACAGTAGTTCTAACTATTCTTTGTATGAACATTTCCGAGTCCTATGTTCTGATTACAATCTTCTGTATCCCGTACTCAGATCAAAAGCCTCTCTTTCTCTTGTGAAAACCTCTATTTTAGCACATGTAGCTTGTAATTAGCTGTAGTTAATCATATTCTGAATTGTGGACAGCGCTCTGCTTGGGCTCGCGCGAAACAGGCTATGTCCTGGTGTCGTATGGGCCACTTGAACGTACTTCGCATTGTACGCGTCAACGTCCAGACAATACATGCTGAACTAGATATCCCATGGGTCGATTATGAGATTTCCAGACTGACCGCAGCCTATCTGGAGCGCCTTGGCAGGCACGTGAACCCGTACGCCATCAATATGCTGGACAATAGCACCACCACCAGGCGCCTAGGAAAACTTCGCACGCTGAACCTGCCACGTCAATGAGATTAATATTTCTATTAAACTTGCTTCATAATTTCGGCGTGTTATTACCTGAAGAGTCTTTTGTAGTTGGCTTAATTGCTTGTCACGCTTATATTGATCTGCTTGCAGGGTGCCATCGGAAGCTGAGATGTGGATCGAATTTCCTTCTCCAGGCTAACCACCTGTCGCTCCAGCTGCCTGCCATTGATCTTCAAGAAATTTTCTCAGCGCTATCTCTTTGGTCACAGTTTGACGCGACTCGACGAAAAGCCTCTGCAGCCAATCGATATGTTTTTCCGATCGATTTTCTCAGCCATTGACAATCGGCTTGAGGGCTGGCGAAAACTAGCTGTTTTTCACCAAATCCAAGCAGCGCGTCAAATAAAATGTCTCTATTCCCAACATCAAAAAATTTGTGCAAAGTCGTCTCTTGATCAATGATCAATGATTTTAGCCGAATGTACAGGGATCTTCGTTTAAAGTTTCTTTCTCTAAATAAAATGGCCAAACAGCTGTCTAATGAGTGTGACTCTAGCATACATTTATTGTCGCAATTCAAGTTTGGTCCACCTTCTAAGGAATTGTCCAAGAAATGTACCCTTGAGTTGCCTCATAAGCAGTCGCCCGCACTTTCTATTACATCTTCTCCCATTTTACTTTTGCGTACACCATCTTCTTGTCCTTCTTTATGCTCTTCTTTTCAGATTGATGTACCCACTACAAGCCCTGGTGTACCTCAATCTATCCCTCACGGGAACTCTGATCAATTACTGGATCATGCTGGATTTCAATCACTTGCGGATCCCAATGCTCCTCCGCCTCCACTAACTGTAGTGCCTCATCGTAAACAATTATTTATCTCTAGGATTGCTCCAGATACTTCTGAATCGTCTGTGGCAGCTTACATTGGTAATATATGCCCTGCAAAGGTTTTAATTCAAAAGTTTAAGTTTTCTAGGCCTCGCGAAATCTCCTCTTTGAAAATTACTGTACCAAATAAGTATTTCTCAGCTATGGTTGACCCTAACTTTTGGCCAGAGGACATAGTTGTTCACGAATTTGCGCCCAATAAGCGCTCCTGCCCTTTGCCTGTCCACCTTCCTAATGTATCTTCTGCTTCAAAAAACTAATAACGTCTAGTCTTTGCATTCATTATCAAAATGTAAGGGGACTTCTTACCAAGCTCTCGAAATTATTCTGTGATAGCCAAACCTTTTCGGCTGACATATTAGCTTTCTCTGAAACTTGGCTCTGTTTTGGATAACGATAATCAAATTCTTTCTAATAACTTTATTTCTTATAGGCTTGATCGTGTTGGTCGACGTGGCGGTGGAGTACTCATTGCTGTCAACTCGAATCTGTGTTTAAGTGTTGTGCCGATTGATCTCCCCTTAGGTGTTGAGTTTATTTGCGTCGAAATTACATGCTCTAACTTTAGCTTATATATCTCTTGTTCATATATTCCTCCAACATCTGATATCATGATCTACATGCACCATGCTGATGCTTTGCGAACTATTTTTAGTCGTCTTAAAGATCGTGATTTTTTTATAGCTTTAGGTGATTTTAACTTGCCTAATGTTTCTTGGCTTTCTGATGATAATCTACTTATCTTTCTTAATTCCTTCATCTCAACATATTTTTCTTGATAGCCTACTTGAATGTCCGCTATATCAGTTGAATTCTTTTCTTAACTCTTCTAAAAGAATCCTCGATCTTGTTTTTGTCTCTGATCCCACTGTTAGTGCTGTATCACAAACACAGCCCCTAGTGAAGCCTGAAGATACTTATTACCCTACCATTGAAATTCCGTTAATAATTCATTCAATAACATCTCAAATTCTCGTCGTAGATGTTTTCGTAAAAGAAATTTCAATCTTCCTTCCTTCTGATTGCTCATTTCTATTTAGGTGCTGTGATATAGATTGTGCAGTAAATTTTTTCTACTCTGCTCTTAATTCTCTAATTGATAAATGCGTTCCTTCAGTCTGGTTCACACATAGGCTCTCTAATCTCCGTAACATTAAATCGAGATATTTTAAAAGATTTAAAAAAACTGGTTCGCGACTTGACTATGCAAATTATTGTGTAGCCAAATCCCAATTTTGTCTTTTAAATACTCAATGCTACAATAATTATATCGTTCGCTGTAAGGTTGAATTTTATAAGAACCCCAAAAGATTTTATAACTTTGTTAATTCCAAAAGACGCTCTAATTTACTACCTTCCACCTTCAGACTTAATGACCAGACTGCTAATAGTGATTCAGATATTGCAGATCTGTTCGCTAAATTCTTTCAGTCGACTTATTCTACTACTGCTTCGGATCCCACACCTTATCCCTTCTCAATTCCACATTTAAATTGCATATTTTTTCCTAATATTACTGAAGACTGTATTATCTCTAGCTTGTCAATTATGACGTCTTCGTTCGTACCCGGGCCTGATAATATACCTAGTTGCATCCTTAAAATGTGTTCGATTTCCCTATCTAAGCCTTTATCTCGGTTATTTTTTATATCGAGTGAGACTTGTCGCTTCCCTGATATTTGGAAGGAGTCTTTTATTATTCCGCTTTTTAAAAAGGGTAACAAATCGGATATTTCTAACTACCGTGGCATTGCCAAACTTTCGGCAATACCTAAGCTGTTTGAGAAAATTATTACGTCTTCCCTTCAACACCTATCCAGATCCACTATTTCTGCTTGCCAGCATGGCTTCATGAAAAGTCGTTCGACGCTTTCCAACCTTTTAGAATTGACTACCCTTGTACACCATGGCTTCCACAAAAAGTGTCAAACTGATGTTATTTATACTGACTTTAGTAAGGCTTTCGATACGGTTGATCATTCTATGCTTCTCATGAAACTTAACATCATGGGTTTTTCCCCGAAACTATTGGCTTGGTTAAAGTCGTATCTTATTGGCAGAACCCAAAAGCTGTCTTTTCGTTCCTCGATATCTAAAACTGTCCGAGTTACGTCAGGTGTCCCCCAAGGCAGTCATCTGGGCCCACTGTTATTTACCTTGTTTATAAACGATTTGCCTTTGGCCTTGGCTCATTCTCGCGTGCTCATGTTTGCGGATGACGTCAAGATTTGTTATTCATATAATGATCCTTCTTTCCAACATTACTTGCAATCAGTTCTCGATGCGTTCTGTGTTTGGTGTCACGTTAATAAATTACACCTTAATGCCTCTAAATGCTCTTTTATGACTTTCAGTCATTTGTCGCCGTTCCTAGCTCATTACTCTATTAAGTTTGTTCTGTTAGATTGTGGACCGTTGACCCAAAACATTCTTTTAATGTTCATTTATCTAATTGTTAATAGAGCATGCAGTCTTCTTGGCTTCATTAAACGTTGGGCCAAAGAATTTGATGATCCATATGTGACAAAGGTTTTATACACTTCGTTAGTTCGCCCTACTCTAGAATATTGCTCGGCAGTGTTGAACCCTCAATATGATGTTCACCAGCGCAGTATTGAATCGGTACAGAAGCTATGCCTTAAGTTCGCGATACGTGGCCTTCATTGGGAGCCGAGTCTTCGCCTACCTTCTTATTCTGACAGACTTCTTCTTATTAATCTTCCTTCACTTTACAACCGTAGGCTGGTATTTGGCATTTGGCCATAAACTAGTCAACGACGAAGTCATTTCTACCAATTTACTAGATAGGCTATATTTTTGTGTTCCCTGACGTCGGACCAGAAACTTTTTTCCTATTCACCTTAGTAGATGTCTGACTAACTACTCTCTTCACGAACCTCTTCGTGTTCTTTGCCAATCTTTTAACAACCTTTCTCACCTTATTTCTCCTCATCTATCTGTCACTTCTCTTCGCGCTATACTTTTTAATTATCTACAGCGTAACCACTGAAAGTATTCTGGACTGGATATTGGATTGGCTGCAACTCATCCCTGACCACATTGGCTGTGAATCGGGGCATAGCTGGAACCTTGTTGCAAATAAAACACCTCCACCGGGTCGGGGATGTTTAGTTGTGCATAAAGCTAAGCTACCTTCATGAATTAATTATTATCTGTATTTTAGCTTAAGCTTTTTCTGCTTCAAAGCATCCAACTGGACTTGTCATATTATTTCCAAGACCTCACAGCTTCCAAGTCCACCTCTTCATCATGGCGCCTGGAATATTGTTGAATACCGTCTTGGTCACAATGGATGCATCGGCGCCCGTATGTACCAAGCATCCACATCGACTCCGTTGACAGCTTTCCTCTTCATGCGTGTAGTGCCACGAACAACATTAATGTCCACAGCTGAGCTAGGACAATTTTTTGCCATATATCTATTTTTATTGCACCTAAAAAAATGATCAACTGACACACAATTAAAGCAGTGCTTTTTCTTATCTGAGACATGTAGCAATCTCTTCTGATTCGTCTCATTGGCCAAAAGACGTTTCACCGATCTTTTGGCAATGCACATACACATCATACATCTCCTGAAGATCTTGCAACCTTAGTGAGTATATCTAAAGTCGCTTTTAATTGCAAACTGTCGACAATATAGCGAATTACGGACTGCACATCAATGTCGCCAACCGCAACCAGCTTTTTTATCTGAAAGGATACTCGTCAAATCATTTCTGATTGTGCTTTTTCCGATCACGTTGCTCTTCGTGAATCTCGGTGCTGCATTTGCTTCGTTGACCAAACTCATTCTCCAGCATCATCCGTATTTCTGAATATTGGCATACCCGTTTGGCCTCCAGAAACAACTTTGCCGTTTTTCGTCATTTTGCCACGTGCTTGTAAATATATTTGCTTTATGTTCCTGCCATATGCCCCAGCATTTAACTCAAAGTTCTGAAAACAATGTTTCACCGGAATCGTTTCGCCATTAAACTCGAGGATTATTTTCCCCTGCGATTGTGTATTCTGTTTGTATTCTGCTTGACTGATCTAACTTTCAAAGCGAGGAACTGCAGATATTTGGTCTTTGCTTTCGAACTGGTTGCCTCACTCTCCCTATTGGTATTCTAGAAAGCTTTGTTTGTACTGCCGTCTCTCTCATCAGCGTCACTCTGCAAGTTCGCAGCCAAACTTTTGTAGTAGTACGGTTGTCTCCCACTCATTATTCTTATTCCAGAACGCTGTGTTTGTAATGCCGTCATCAGCGACATTCAGCAAATTCGCGGCAAACTTTTGAGACTCCTCTGGCCAAATTTGAGACACCTCCAGGCAAATCCAAATAACTTGCACTTTTAAAATTAAGAAGAGCCCACAAATGTGAGTGGAGTGGTTTAACTCAACTAAGTTTATTGATTATTTAAATTAAAAGTAGTTTGGAAAAGTAACACTTATTCTATTCTCGTCGTTTACTCTGCTGCTTCGGTTCACTTCTCTTTTCTCTCACTGCTGCTTCTTCGTTGCCGACTGTCCAATTTCAACTGTCTCTCTCTCTACTGTAGTCTGCTGTACTCAATGTTGTCCTGCTGTTTAACTCTGGTGTTAGTGACCATTGTCCGCTTGCTGCTTTTAAACCTTTGCAACTCTCCATCGCAACTTACATGTATGTATTTAAAGAAATCTAAGTGATTTTATTTATGCAATTATAGTGTGTTAATGTGACTATAATATAAGTTACAAGAAAATATATCCAGTACTTTGTAGAAACAACAAATTTATATCATTACATTTAAGCAGGGTTTGATATTACTACGAAACTCCGTAGTATTTTTTTTTGCTCTCGCTACCGCTCCCGTTTTTGACGATAGCAGGAGCAGAGTCAAAGGCAAACTACGAAAAATAAATGATATGCTCTGCTATAGTTTTTGACGTTTTCAAAAGCTATAGCAATAGCAATAGCAAAAAACCTAGACGGCTAGCCGTAGCCGTAGTTCAAAACCTACAGCGAGATGAGAGCAGATGAAAAATTTTTTTTTTTTTGTTTGCTACCGCTCTCATTATAGTCATTTTTGATATTACTATTATGTTCAAATTAATATTTTTTTTTTTATTTGAACATTGATTAAACTAATAAGAAAATAGGTAAAAGAACCTCTACAATTTATTTCCATTATTTAGATTAACACACAGTAATTATTTATTAAGTTACTGAATACGTATGTACCATGCAACCAAAAAACAACACTAAGACTCTTCATGATATTTGTTACAAGTTTTCAAAGATTTTATTTATAGTAATTAGGGACAATGTATGTATGTTTAAGTATTAGTATTTCCGAAATCCTTTTACCCATCCTCAAACAAAGTCAAATTATCGATGGCACTGTTTAAGTTTAACGAGAAGTATATTTTCCAGCGTTTCGTGGCTCAATCTATTGCGGTTATCCGACAAAACCAACTTCATTGATGAAAACGCCCGCTCTATAGTAACCTGAAAAAATGTATGTTTGTCTTTGATAAAATAATATTGTTAATTAAACAAGAAAACTTACCTGAGTTGGGGGAATAGCAAAATATATTTTGCTTAGGGCATAAAGCTCTGGATCGCTTGATTTCCTGTCCTTCCAAAAATTTAAGACATTTGTATTGGCTTTCATGAAAGAAAGTTTTAAGTTTTCAATCTTTTCAAACACATCAGTGGATTCCTTTGGAACCACCATGTTCGCACTTAAGAAGTTGTCCAATAGTTCATAATTATTGTCTTGGAAGTCTTCAGAGTGTGTCTCCAGTGAGTTATTCGACGTTGCTGATTCAAGGATAGGTCCGTGAATTGTCATTTGTTCCCACAATGTCTTCAAAAATTTTACAGCTCTTTCTTTTTGCTTAAATTCAATCATATTATGAAATCTGGGGTCCAAATATAGGCAAGCGTCAAATCCAACGTTTGAGACCAAGGTTTTACTTCTTGCATCAATGCTTTCAATTAACTTTTTTCCAATAACATACATAATTGAATCTTTATTCCCAGAATTAGTTGCTAAAATCTGGTTAGTAGCTAGTTTGGATGTTAGCCACAAAGCATAAAAATTTCCATAATGTAACTGTTCTTCTTGGAATTGTACAATAACTTTTTGTAGTGGAGCCATAATAGTTATGTAGGACTCTATAAAGTCCCATAAAGCTTAATTTGCTTCAAAATTTTCCTCCTCTGTTTTGTCTTTTACCGTTTCAACAAGGCTCAATATACATTTCGCCCTATATAGTTGGTCAATCATTTTAAATGTTGATCCCCATCTTGTAGGACAATCCAATTGCGCTATTGGATATTTTCGTAATTCGAACAAATCACAATAACCGCTTGAAGGTTTACGAACGTACTTGGCAAGATTGCTGCATTGTAATATATACTTTCGTATATTTACATGTTTTGTTACGTCCAAAGCACAAAGCTGTGCGGTGTGTGCTGCGCAACGGCATATTTGTATATCACCCACATACATATTTTCTATATTTTCAAAGTGGTCAATTTGATTGATATACTCAATGTTCTTTTGTTCAATACCGGCTTCGACAAAATCGTCGTCGCATTTGTACATTTGCGATAAAATCTTTGATGCTTTTATCATATTGGCGCCATTATCAGATGTTATTGACACAATTTGGCTTAGTGATATTTCGTAGTTAGCCAAAACAGATATAATTTCTTTAGCGAGATGTGCTGGACTCAGCACCTTTCAGTTCCACCATTCCAAGAACTCGCGATTTAATTTCATTTTTGCGTATAAATTGAGCAGTGACGCCAAAAATACTTCGTCCGAGTCGGGTCGCACTATCAATTTTTAAAGATAGCAGCCGATTTTTGGTTTCATCTTTTATGTCTATTCTAATATTCACCGCTACTAGTTTCAGCACTTCCTTGCATTTATTTCCGTTTAATGAAAAGCTTCTTTCGCATTTTTCTTCAACGCCTTTGCAAATAGGGTCAATTATACTGCGCATATTGGTCGAGTTTAGCACATGGAAAGGGACGCTATCCTCAGTTACTAGACCAATATAAGACCTAATCAAAATTTTTTTATTCATTTTAACTTTAATGCACCTTTGCCTCATACTTTTTGAAGCTGGATGGCAAAAAGAATCATTTCCCTTGTTATCTAAAGTTAAATGTTTCTTTAAGTTAAAAAGCCGATCACTTTTCAAGATTCTAGAACATATTTTGCACTTAACGTGGTTTTCATCATTTTCATCAAAATATTTGAATATAGCTAATGATTTCTTTTGCGCTGCCAGCATTTAAATACAAGTTACTAAACGGACTAACTTTTTCCAAATGCGCCGACTCGAATGACTCAACAATCCACCTGACCAATCGATAGTTTTACGCTGCTTTGTCAAGTCATTCTGCAAAGGCGTATTCAGTAACTTAATAAATAATTACTGTGTGTTAATCTAAATAATGGAAATAAATTGTAGAGGTTCTTTTACCTATTTTCTTATTAGTTTAATCAATGTTCAAATAAAAAAAAAATATTAATTTGAACATAATAGTAATATCAAAAATGACTATAATGAGAGCGGTAGCAAACAGAAGTTTTTGCAAACCCTGGTTTTAACTTTGGTATTAAGATCTTTGGCTACTATTTCTTTTTATATTCCGAGGTTAGTTTCGAACCCAATCATTTATTAATCCTTAGATGATTTCACCTGGATCATAAATTTTGATGGTTTTTTTGGTTCCTTGGTTTCTTGGTTTGGTACTCTAGATCTTTATTTTGTTTCTTTAAAATGTTTTCCGAAATTCTTTCTCTTTCCCCAAGTGTTAATTTTTCTGGTGTATGGACTAAATCTGTCGCAAAAAATGCTTCTATTGGCTTTTTGTTAGTGGTACTGTGGATTGCTTTATTGTACTCATCCACGGCTTTCAATATTAAATCCTCGAATTCCATTTCGGGGTGTTATAACTTCAGGCATTTCATAATTTCCGTATACGTGGAATGGAACCTTTCGATTTGGCCGTTGCTAGACGAAGTATATGGTGGAGTGTGTGTGGAGTGTGTATATTTGTTATTTCTAGGTCATAAAAAAGTGTTTTAAGTTCAATAGGTGGCCTTTAGCAATTGAGAGGTGCTGAGCACGGCCCTGTACTTAGTTTTTGCCCATAACGTCAGGTTTTCGAGAAAAGTGTGTTGAAATTATTTCAATTGACCGCATTTTATTGCATAATATAAACATTATATTAGGCTAAAAACAGTTTTATTTTAACCTATTAATATATTAAATATTATTTAATAGCAATTTACAAAATATCAAAGAGGTACTTCTTTGTTATATTGCATAATATCTTACACTTTGGATATGGTTCTATATTGATTTAAATTTGAACCAAAAAGTATGCTATAGAGATTCCAGGAATTGTCTGCTTTTTAATTTGAAAGAATTGTGGAACTCATGCATTTTACCAATTGTTTATTAGTAATATTTGCAAACAAGAGATATTTTTCTTACACACTTTTAAACTTTCTAAAGTATACTTTTAGGTGCCCATTTTCCGACCTCAGATCTCCTGATTTCACAGAATCTGAACGTTATGGACAAAAACCTAGTATGCAGTCAGAATCAGGGTTGCCGAATTAGTTAAGAACACCTCTCAAGTTAACGTCAGCAAAAATCATGTAGGCCTGTGTTATTTAAGAGAAATTTAATTGATGCCGAATTTCAGGCTTTTTCGTTATCCATGACCACTTCTGTGTTCTGCTGCTTTTGAGTTTCCGAGTTTAACTTGCGCGGACTTAGAAAACTTGTCTATTGCGGTTTAAATGAATTTGCTTTTGTGGAATATAAGTCTATATTGATTATTTTACCTGGATATGTTGGAATAGGAGTTCGTTGTATTTCTTGATTCGGAAGGTGTCACTGGTATTTTAAGAGTTTACTACTGCTTTAACCTTTTTCTTCATACCGGGAAAGAAATATTCAGATAAAATTTGTTTTTTGTTTTCTATTGAATTTCTATGGGCTCTAATATGTTCCTTAACTATGATGTCTTGTTTTTGAATCTGATCGTGGAAATTTGTTTTTTCTTTTCTATGGAATTTCTCTTCTAAAGGACTATCTATACTGGGGAATTATAGGGCGACCGTGAGGGTCGTATTATACCATCTCGTAGTAATTTTGTAGCTGGTCTTCCACTACTTCTCTTAAGGAAGGTGGGTATGGATAATGCTGGAGTGTCTGTTGTCGTTCGGATTTCTTCTTGGACATTAGTAGCATAGGTCAATTTTTTATTTGGGTCTGCCAATAGCGATTCGTATTCCTCGTGGAGTGCCTTTAGCCCTAACTTTTGCTGATTGGTGAGTTCATCCGAGTCGATCGTATGGACCTGGTGAGCTCGCATCTGCTTTACTTTAACAATATGAGTGATTTGGTCTAGCAGTGGACTGTACCTTTTGTCAAACTAATAATTTTCCTTTGATTCTTTGCTACTGAATCAGTTGAGTGCCAATTTATTACTGAAGAAAAAGAGAAAAAGCGCCGACGCAGCAGCGCGCAAATATGTGTGTGTAATGCTAATGTATGTGTGTTAATCGATTCCTATAGCTACATATATTATCGATAAATGCAATCCGTTCATAAACAATGAGAGTTCTTGACATATAATAAATCCTTTACCACATCAATGATGGCGTTTAATTCTTTTAGTGTGTCATTACCTAAAATTCCATGGACTGGATTGAAATTAGGTAATAGGAAGAAACTTATAGGTTTATTGGGTTCGTTAAATAAACCCAAATGGATATGGCTGGTGATTAAGATGCGACCACTTACGGTGTTCGCGTAAAACTTGTGTTCATTTGTTTTGATATTTTTGGCGATTTCGGGTTGGGCATAGTTTTTTTTGAACCGGTATCTATTAAGAAATTGTATGCTGTTCCGTCTTTGTCCCGGACAACAAAGCACGGCAAAGAGAAACACTTTAGCCTAAAAAATTAGCGGTGTCCTCAATTTGGGGTTGTTGAGTCTCCTGTGATGATGATCTTGTTTCCTCTTTATTCTGTGGGACTAACTCTGAGTTGCCTCCTACTCTTGATATTCACGAACCTTATGGAACCTATGGAACTAATTCAAAAAAAACCTTGGTGAACGGCCCCTCTTCTTGAGGGGGTATGGTAACATATTGTTCACCTGACATACCTGCTTCGATATGGAATTGCCCCTGCACTTTATTGGGAAAATTTGCAGTAGACCGATTCTTTTGAGAGCAAATTGTTGTGTTGAATTAAAGTTTGGCTTGTTCATGAAGTTAACCTTTTTTGTTAAAATAGAGCCGTCAACATCCATTGGTGTTGGTTCCGGCTGTGGCTTCGGGGCGAATGGCCCCGAATGTGGGAATTTGTATAAAAGTTGTTGTTATTATAAGGTTTGGGTGGAATTGCCAATAAGTATGGTCGCTGAGGCTACAGGGTTTTTTTTTGTGTTCTGTAGGTGGACGAGTGTCGCGATGGCCGCACAGTTGCAATGCATGCCTCAAATCTTTGGGTTGAGCTAGGCTCATTCTGTCTGAGAGATCTTCGTTTAGATCCCTGATGAAAGTATCTAGAGCCCTATCTCTGACCTGTTTTGCCATTGCTTCCATGGTCTCGGGAGTATCGCCCATGGTTTCGATTTGGTCTAGTATTAAAGACATCTGTTGGTACACGGCAAAGTAGAAGTCATGAATGGAAGTGCCCTTTTGGGACATGGCGAATAGCTGGTATTCTAAAGTGCTCAAATCTCGTTTGTTTGAGTATTCAAACAACAGACACTGATATTGTGATGTAATGCGGTGCGATAGATTTTTAACAGTGGATTGGCATGGCCTGTAATTTTGCCTCGAATGGTCATAAGGATAGCAAAGAATTTGGGTGTTCCCTGTGTAGTGATTTACATGTGAACGTGTAGTTGCTAGCTGCCTAATTTTTCTACTTTGCTAACGATAACACAAGTGTATGCTAAAGATCGCGGTCGTGCGCTTCAAGCGTTGCTCTTGCTTAGCTCGTCGGATGAGGGGGGTCATTTTCTACTCTAGGCATACGCACGGATCATACAGAAAAAAAAATATAAGTGCACTATCAGAAACTAAAAGGACGTAAAAAGCAAAATGTTGAACCAGATCGGGATACTATAATTGTGCGGACGACTTCTCTGCGGATTAGCTAAAGGTGTTGCTCGCTAACCCTTTCTGTACCCACCCTACCTTGGCAAACTATTGGGTTTAATTGATTGCTCCTTAACAGACATTTAAACGATCTTAGACGATTTGTAACGGCAGCATAGTCATGGATTCAGGCGACGGATTCCTCAAAAAATTAGTTAACGCAAACATGACGAAATTTCGGGTTATGATTTTAATTTCAAACAAAAGGTTTTCATGACTTATTTTCTAAAAAATTACAAAATAAAGATAAAGCAAAATAAATTTAAATACGGTAATTAGACAAAAAAAATAGTTTCAAAAATTAATAGTAATTCAAAAGAGATTTGGGTTATGTGGCCGCGTGTGCCAGTTGGCAATGAAACAAATATTTATATTATATAAATATATATGTGTGTTAACTCACGATTTATCCAACGGGATTTGCTGTATAATTTAGTTATTAGAAAAATGAAATGTAACAAAGCCAGTCTCAACGCATTACATACCCATTAGGCTTCCTACTAAGGAAAACTGACTTTACTTAACTGAATATGGACTTAATTTAAATGATAATGTCTAAATTTTCATTACGTTATTTAAACTAATAATTCATTTAAATTTCTTTTAGATCAGCATAATTTACGTCAATAAAAGGAGAGAAAAATAAAAATAAGTATGAACAGTGTTGCCGTGGTGCAACAAAAAAAAGTAGTATTCAACCAAAGTGCTGCTACGCCATACGATGCGATGAAGCAAGAAAAGGGTAACAAAACTACTACTAAGTATGCATAGGCATACAAAAAAATGTCAAAAAGTAGTAAATCCTGCTTAAATTGGGTATATAATTGGGTACATAATACCCATGGCGGTGATCATTGATGAAATGGAAGAGTTGATAAAATAAATCCGAGGCTCGTTGGTGTCTTGGTTGTTCAAAGAGGTCTCCTTTTGTTCCAACGAAGAAAATATCAGCGATTGGGCTGGGGTACAATAAAACAAATTGTCCCAAAGAAAAAAGATAAATCCAAGGCTGCTTGAAAGCCAAAAGTCGCTTGGTCGACGCCACGCGACCGAAATATGTATGTATAAATTTTAACTGAAATATAACGGGGTTTAATTTTCTAATATTTCCGCTAAATTAAATGTTATATCACCTTATTCTTTGAATATTCACTACTATTTTTAATCACTTTATCCAATAAGTGCATATATTTTTCCGTGAATATTAATATTCACGTGTGTTCGCAATCAAATATCAAATTAAATGAAAAAGCCTGTACCAAAAATTCTGATTCTAAGCGAATGCAATGCATGCGAACGAATTATAACGGATATTTTGTATGCTCTCTTCTTTGCATGCGCTTTGTGTTCGCTGTGCGAAATGAGAGTAAGAACCGTACCAAGTGAAGACATGTGCGTAGTACGCAAAGGGGTTGTTCATTAAATCTTGCAAACACAGAAAAAAATATATTACCGAAATGCAATTAAAATTATTATTAGTATTGAAGAGGGCTATACTACACCTGAATGGGAGCATACAATGCCATCAAACGCATGGCGGAAGCAAACCATGTTGAGAATTCTTTAGGACTACTTAGAATTTGTCAAGACTATTTACAATATCTGGCACCTTGTCTAATTCATGCCAGTTATCCTGGTTGAGAATAATTTACTTGCTGAAATATTTCCTGTAGCTTAGACGACAAAATATTCTGGATGGCTACATCTAATCCTTGTATTCTGTTTGAGGTTGCTGCATTTGAGGTGGACGCTGTCCGAGCATCTGAAGTTGCTGCCTGATTACCACCCTGCTGGAGGACTGCTGCTTTAACCCAGCTGTCTTTAATCATTTTAGGAAAAAGATTACTTCACGAAAATAAGTGTTACGATATCGCGAATATTATGGTGTCGCGGTAACTTTAATACCGCGAAAGTTATATGTGTCGAAAAAATATAACGGTATGTCCGCTAATTCTGGATGGAAATGGTATTTGGTACTTAAATAATATTTTGTGGTATTATGAAAATTTTTCGATATTATATAATTTTTTTCTTTTTTTAATATTTTTGAAATTTTTTTTTAAAAATTATTTTTCACTTTTTTGAGATTACTTAATTACTAGTTCTTTTCTTTCAATTTTTTTCTTTTTATTTTAAGTGGGAGGAAAAAAAATTTAAAAAGGCTTTTTTTTTGAAAATTGCTTGTTTTACTTTTTATTTATTTTTTACTTTCGTTCTGTTCAATAATTTTTTTCCCGTGTCTAAACAAATTCTTTTCTCTTATTTTGGATTTTTTTCTTAATTATATTTCCTTAAGTTACATTAACATTAACATCTTCGGTGCTTTTTTATTGGCTGGTTGGTAGGGGTACTCGCTTTTCCCACGTTGAGGTATTAACGCTCCGGATCCAAACACTTGTACCAATTTCCCTCCGAACGGATACTAGAGGAATTTGCAGCGATAGGTTTGACCCTGCCTTACTCTAGATGCAGTTCAATATAGCGTTTGTTATTTCGTTGACACTTAAAGCATTTAACACGTTTTCTTGGTCACAGAGAACTGCAACGAGTATGATTGAGAATAATCAAACTTCAAAAAATCAAATCATTCCGCTCAACACCTATGTTACAACATGTTTACTCCGCTCACTCAGTTGAATCGAAACAATCATTCAGGGTGTCGCAACCAATTGGTTTGAATCAATTGCTATAATATTAGTTTCTCGATCAAGTCACAACCTTGATTGTTGTAGCAAGAACGCTCACCCGAATTGATCGTTCGTAAAATTCGATTCAAGACAAATAGATAAATCCGAACTAACATCGGATTTCGTGCACATGATTTGAGTAAAATTTGACATTCAAAATCGATATGAATTGCGATATGACTGTGCACCGCACCCTCCCTTCTACGGTTTCGACAAAAAAGTATGGAAGTTATAAAATTATTTCTCTTTTTAAATTAAAGTACTTTTATACATAAAACTTCAGTAAAGACATCTGTATTTAAATTTTGCTGATTAAGGTAATAGCAAAAAAGATGTGCTAAATAAACATAAGATATTGAAGAAACAAAATTGTACATGGAGCAGATTACGTTTATGTATTAAAAATTTTTAGAAAATGAATTTAGGAAAAGCAAGCTATCAACCGCTTTCGATCCAAGTCTATTCCGCTTTTCGGTAATAATGTTGCCAGCCATAGAAAAAGATCGCTCAGCCGCTGCGCTACTAGCTGGGATGGAGTGAATTTTGAACGCCAACTTAGATAAACCAGGATATTTGTTCTGGTTCATTTGCCACCACTCCAACAAATTAAACTTGTTGCTCATTTTAACAACTTCCTTGCAATATCTTTCGACTTCTTCTTCAGGTGTTTCGAATGGGTTTCTTGTCGGTTTCATCAAATTAGAGAAGAAAAATGAATCGCCTAAAGCATTGGATCGTGAGACATGGTTGTTTGAATCGTTCTGAGCCTGCTCCCCGAATGAAAATTGTGACAAAAAGTCGCCCTCCGGTGTCGTATCCAAAATGTGGGTACTGCAAAATCTTTTGATGTCGGCTAAATCCTCAAGTTGCATATTTATCGCTGGTGGATATAAAAAGAATGCAGCTTTATGCCAGATACTTAAATTGGCGACCCAAACTTCATCAACGCTGTGAAGAATCTTTGCTTTCAGTTCTGCAATGGCATCGATATCCTCTGCTTTTGCCATGCAAAGGGTCTTAATTGTATGTATCGACGGGTACACATAACACGGCGATGGGGAGCTGCAGAGTTGCAATTTTTTTAAAAAATGATTTCAAAACTGCCACACAACTCAACGAGGGCTTGCAACGTTGTTATATTAATATGCAACATACGTTGGCCTCGTTCGTTGTTTTTGAAAATATTGTTGATTTCGCCCCAATTGTCGAGTATAGACTTCAGCATCCTATAATTAGAGTTCCACCGTGTTGGGCATTGGCTTTTTAGCGAGGTTGGAAGAAGGTGCTGCAACCTCGGTGAGCTCTGCGGTGGCTGCAAACGACTTGTCTAACACATTCGAAAATAAATGGCTGCTGCAGTTTAGACGTCTATTGTTCTCCAAAGCTTTCACCATATTTGTTCCTCTGTCGGTAATAAATGTAATCTTTTATATGTTATCCACACCGAATTCATTAAAAAGGGATCTTAGTTTTTGTAATACATTTGCACTTGTAGACCTTTCAAAATCCATAGATTTCATTCCCAAAACCAAGTAAATGTATTTTAAATTTTTTTGGTAGTGGAGTGTCACGCCTAAGAAATTTCGCCTCACATAGTTGTCCGTCCACATGTCAATTGTAGCTGATGCACCATCATTGTTCACAGTGTCTATTATTTCATCCTTCATTTTATTTTTTTTTTTTCAAGGGCAGACTTTTGAACATGACGTGATACTGTTGTGGGATCCGGTAGTAAGTCCTCGACATCCACATTTTCGCCATACTTTGCCCCGATTTTTATGAAAAACTTTACCAGTTTTACAAAGCCAGCACCTCCAACTGAAGAAAACTGTCGGCAGTCTTCTGTGACCCACGTTGCACATCGTTCAACGGCTTCAGCCTTATCCAATGTGGATGCTATTTTTAGGCATTGTGGTTGCTTTGCTGCTTTGCAACAGCCATGCCTAGCCAAATTAGATGTCTGATACGCCGTGTATTTCAGAACAGCACAGCAAGTGTGGCAAAATACGAAATTTGGCAATATCGCATTGTCAGACATTATTATTTCGCACAATATCTCCCAAATCGCACTCCGTCCTTTGCGTTTAGTGGACAGAGAATAGTTTCCATTTTCGATTTCCTCTTTTACGAACTTCGAATTAATTTCTTCCATTTTTTCCAGGAACTTATATTTTTTGTTTTGGCTATGTCAAAAATTCGATAAGTAATTCAAATTAATCACGCACAATCGAAAAGTGTGATTGTGAGCAAACAGACGATAAATCATTCGAACAAAACAAAAATCTTCGGTCACTCTCATTTGACTAAAAAAAAATTCGTTCCGCTCAATCAAGTTGTAGGAAAATATGTGTTCATACAGAATGAACTACTAGCAATACTTTTGTGAGCGTTCGTGAGCGTTCGATTCAAACTGATATAGCTCAATCACTCAATACATAGGACCGCATCGAACAAAATCAAACTCAATGATTGAGTGTACCGTAAAATTTATTACTCATTGCAGTTCTCTGGTCACGACCACTTTTTGGCAGGGTCCCTGCTCGGGCTTTATTCACTCCGATGTAAAAAAAAAAAAGTTTTATTCAAAGATACTTTTTGTTACAGTTACAGTATGTTTCGGTTTACTGAAAGATTCTGACTTCGAAGTGAATAACGCGGAGCTGGAGCGAAGTTACTGGCTGATTAGAACTTAGGCTCAAGACTGATTTGCTATGATTCGATTAGGTTAGATGAAGATTTGGTACTTGACGTCGTCGCAGGCGGCGGCGTTGGATGAATTAATTAGTCCTCTGAGTGCGTGGTTGCACACTTGTGTAAACAAGGAATGTTTATTGCCAAAAGTTATGGCGTGATTCTGGGCCAGGGAAAGTGGGGTGCAGGCCTGTTGTTTATCTTAGTAATCGGACTGTTTATTTGAGATAGCTGAGCATGCGACTAATATGCATGTGATGATGGAGTGGGGTTGACCATTGGGCATTGCATTTTATGATGAAATAGTATTGTTTATCCTAGCTATCGGACTGTTATTTGGGATAGCTGATCATGCAACTAATAAGCATGTGATGATGGAGTGGGGTTGGCCATGGGGCGTTGCATCTTGTGATTTGGGTGCTTAACTTACACCACTCGAAATGAATTGAGTGAGTATAAGTGAGAAACAGAATGACAAAGCGTTTGTTATTGTTATTTTATTACCACTCCTCCATGGGGTGAAATGGTATATTAAAGTCGCCAAAATGTATGTAACAGGCAGAAGGAACGTTTTTCGAACTCATAAAGAATATTTATTCGTGATCAGCATATATAGCCGGATCGATCTAGCCTTGTCCGTCTATCCGTCCGTCCATAGTAGGTTCGTGTAGTATGTAAAGTAATCAAGTAATGATTTCAAATTTTAAAATAGCCAAGTTATTTATCATTTAGGCGTTTATCCACAAGGCCGGATTTGTCCGTTAGCTGTGGCGGCGCTAGGGTGCTTGTATGCATGTGAACAAGCATGTAAACAAAATTTGTAAAAAAAAAAAAACGTAAATTCATTTGTTATTAATAATTTGAAATATTTGTTTTACTAGGCGAGACGACTTGCTTAGTTCATTTTTTTTTTTTTTTTTTTTTTTTTTATTGTGCTTACAGAAATATTTTATTTCTTTTTTTGTTGTTCGAGTTATCCGATTGATTCAATTCTCATTTCGTTCTTAGCTGTATTCATTCTCACTCAATTTGCTTTGTATGAGCACGGAAACATTACAATAGTCACTCACTCACTTCAATTCAATTCGAGTGTACTCATGTTATTTAGTATGTAAATGAAACCAAGCAAATAGAACAGGATAACAGAACATAATAACTTTTAATAATAAATATAAAAAACAAATAGTATATATCTAAGTAGTATAGTCCATACTGGTGTCACAGAAATCGATAACAACATAAAACCAACCCAAAAGCAAATATGGGTGTCACAGAAATGTCGTTTGTCAGTTTTAAAACCTCTCATCTTTTCCTTCAACGTCCAAATGTGCAAATAAACTTTGATAATTTTTGCACAGATCTGCATTTAAGCGATCGCTAAATATGTTTTTTTTTTATATTTAATTTTTACGAAATCCCATTGAAAAAATTTAACACAGGGGGCTTTTGCCCAAAACAACCATAACTGAACCTGCCAACCTGCCAGAACTGAAAAAAATTACAATGAGAAGCAAAGATTGTCTTTCAAAAAATTGAAAAATATCTTAGCCTCAGAGGACGTAATGCTTCTATACCTATACCCTGATTACCAAAAACCATTTGACTTGACCACAGATGCTTCACAACAAATGAACGTGAGATATTTGCGATAGTGTGTGTAAAAACCCTTCGAAATTATCTGTATCTTATATTTATTGACGATCGGCCACTTACATCAATTCAATTCAACCGCAGCCGCGTGCAGACGTGTTTTTTTAATGCACTCTGCAAAATTTAGTGTAAAAAAAAAAAAGACCGCGTTTGCAAAAATTGTGTAGGGCTCTCAGTCGCCTCAGAGACGCCTATTTACAATAATATTGCTATTAGTTTGTTCTAATAGCAATAAATACTAAGTTGAAACAACAAAGTGAGAACTTTGTTTTTTTTGGAAAAGCCATGTGCACCAATTCGGGCCCAAGCTCTCTCGATCCCCACCAGCAACAGCTACAAGAACTACATGTACAACAACAACGTGAGCGTCGTCTCTCGGTCCAACGGTGGTGTCGCCGACCCCACTGAATGCTACCGTAAGCAAGAACACCGAAAGTGCAAACCACTCAGTAATCAACAGCAATTTACCGTGGAGAGAGCAGTGTGCTTCTCCATCAATATCGATAACTGGGTCACCGATTGCACCGACCAGCACCGTCAGCTCGTTGACAGCAACTACTGCAACGTCTGCCGAAATATAGACCTGCCTCAAGCCGTCAACGACAAGTCGCCCAGAGTCAGCCACGACAATAATCCCAACGCCTTCTGTCCCAACTGGAATGGAAAGATATATTAAAATAACTAAGCGGAAGCTAAGCCCGCAAAAGAAAAAAAGTGGCAATACGCCGAAAATAACCAAAACAAATGAACGAGTAGCACTTCTAAGCGGGAATCGTTTTAAAATTCTTGCCGATCAGCAAGACGATCAAGCCGGCGTTGTAGATAAAGTTAAATCGGCTAGACCACCCCCTTTATACATCCGTGGAGCCAACTGCAGCGTCCCGATTTCGAAGCTAGTAGATACAGTAGGGGCAAATAACTTTGTTGTAACCCCTCTCAACAGGGGTAACATAAAAGAAATTAAATGTCAAACCCAAACTGAGGTCGATTTCCGCATCATCGAAAAGTAACTCCGTAGTGCTAACATCAACTTCTATACCTACCAACTAAAAAGTAGTAAAGGGCTCCGAGTTGTGTTAAAAGGGATCGAGCCATCGGTCCCACCCCAAGAAATAGCAGACGCATTGTCCGAAAAAGGGTTTGCTGTTAAGTCCGTTCTCAACATCATCAACAGGAATAAAGTCGCACAGCCGCTCTTTAAAATCGAGCTCCAACCAGATGCAAAGCGGTCGAAGCCAAATGAAGTGCACCCAATCTACAACCTTCAGCTCCTATTGCACAGAAGCATCACCATAAAGGAGCCCCATAAGAGATACCAACCACCGCAGTGTAAAGACTGCCAGGAGTACAACCACACCGCTAACAATTGCAATCTTAGGTCAGTGTGTGTTGGCTGCGTCGAACATCATAAAGATGGAATTTGCACCAAGGACAGAAACAACGTCGCACTAAGACTATGCAGTAACTGTGGAGGTAACCACACAGCCAACTACAGAGGATGTCCTGTCTTCAAGGATCTTAAATCACACCTAAGCGGGCGCAAGCCCCCAGCTGGACCAAAAATCACCTTCAACGCCTCCAAAACTACACCGGAGGTATTCTTCGCCAAGGCTGTTAGATCATCTAACATGCCTGCTACAACCAGTCCTAGTGTATCCTTCGCTATGCAGGAACTGATGCGGAATCAAAACCTGCTTATCCAGAAGCTTACCGAGAATAAAAAATGGCTTCCCTACGTCGATGTCTTTGGAATGCTAACGGCGTCTCCAAGCACAAAAATGAACTGCAACTATTCCTAGACTCAAGTGAAATCGACGTCATGCTGATATCTGAAACACATTTAACATCAAAAAATAATTTTCAAATACCAAAATATGCCTTCTACGCAACAAACCATCCACACGGAAAAGCTCATGGCGGGACTGGTATCCTAATCAAATACCGTATAAAAGACTCGTTCCTCAACAGATTTGAAACACAGCACCTACAAGCAACTGCCGTAACCGTCCAAACCAGCTGCGGCAACACTACGTTGGTTGCCCTGTACTGCCCACCACGCTTCTCAAGTTTTGAAAAGGAATTCACCGGTTTCTATAACACACTCGGAGAACGCTTCATTGCAGCAGGGGACTATAACGCCAAATATACGCACTGGGGATCTCGCTTGGTAGATCCTAAAGGCAAGCAGTTGTACAACACAATAGTCAACCCACTCAATAAGATGGATTGCGTCTCACCGGGTAGGCCTGCTTTTTGGCCCACAGATTTCCAGAAAGTGCCTGACTTGATTGATTTCGCAGTAACCAAGAGGATTCCGCGTAATCGGATCACTGCGGAAACATTGCTAGATTTAACCTCCGATCACTCTCCAGTGCTATTCACACTGTTAACAAGACCTCAAGTACTTGATCGCCCATATATACTTACAAACAACAAAACAAATTGGCTTAAATTTAAAATGTACATGAGTGCCCACATTGACTGTTTGCCGAAACTAGACGCTGCAGAGGACATTGACATGTGCGTCTCTACACTTGAGTCGATGATGGGAGCTGCAGCAAGAGTATCTACTCCACATGCCTCTACTTACGCTAAGCCTGCTGTCAGGCCTACGAACCGGCGGCCTTACTCGATCACCACCCAATTTTAAGCACTCCTACAGTCTGTTTCACCAATAAGGGGTCCAACTGGTGAATGGGCCCGCAGTGACGAAGAGAGGGCATCCGTATTTGCCACACATCTTAAAATGGTTTTCCAGCCAAATCCAACATCAAACTCATTTGTACTTCCCCCTTCGAGCACATTAACGGATAGTGAGTACTCGGAACTCCAATCGGATGAGATCACTGCAGTTATTAAAAACCACATAAAGCCGAACAAAGCACCTGGCCATGACCTAATCACACCGAAAATAATCCTAGAACTCCCTACCATCGCCATACAATACATCTGCAAAATGTTCAACGCTATAATAAGAATTGGCTACTTCCCAAGAGCATGGAAAAGGTCCACTATCATCATGATTCCTAAAGTGGGAAAGGACAAAACCCAACCATCATCCTATAGGCCAATTAGTCTGCTGCCATGTCTTTCGAAGCTTTTTGAAAAGGTCCTGCAGATTCGTCTAAACTCATTTCTGGCATCGGAGAACATAATCCCTTCACACCGGTTCGGCTTCCGCGAAAAACATGGGACAATTGAACAAGTCAATCGTATAACATCCGAAATACGAACAGCATTCGAACTACAAGAATACTGTACGGCTGTCTTTCTCGACGTTGCCCAGGCTTTCGACGGAGTTTAACTGGAGGGTCTAATGTTCAAAATCCGGCAGAAACTCCCACAGTACACCCACAAACTCATGGAATCTTACCTTTACAATAGAAAATTCGCCGTAAGATGTAATGGCTCCGTCTCGGCTGACTTTGAAATCAAAGCTGGTGTACCGCAAGGCAGTGTACTCGGCCCATTGCTCTACCTGCTGTACACTGCAGACTTACCAACGAGTTTAGGACTTACAACGTCCACTTTTGCCGATGACACGGCAGATCCAAACGCCCAATACAAGCCTCTGCAAAATTAGAGGAACACCTCAAGGTGGTAGAGGAATGGCTAGCAACCTGGCGTATCCGGGTCAACGAGCAGAAATGCAGATATGTTACATTTACGCTTAACAGAAGAAACTGTCCAGCTTTAATGCTAAACAACGTACCAATTCCTCAAGCCGTGGATGTCACTTACCTTGGTATCCACCTAGACAGAAGACTAACTTGGCGCAAGCACATCGAGGCAAAAAAGTCACAGCTTAAACTGAAAGCGAGTAGCTTACATTGGATCATCAATGCTCGGTCCCCTCTACGTCTGGAGTATAAAGTCCTCCTATACAACTCCGTACTGAAACCCATCTGGACTTACGGCGCCGTACTATGGAGAAATGCAAGTACCAGCAATATCGACATTATACAAAGAGCGCAGTCTAAGATTTTAAGATCAACCACTGGGGCTCCGTGGTACATACGGAACGACAACATTCAAAATGATCTAAATATACCTAGCGTAAAATCTGAAATAGGTAGTCAAAAAATAAAGAATTCTGCGAAACTGGATGTACACCCTAATGATCTTGCCAATTCCCTTACGCGAACTAATAATAGAACTCGTCTTAAAAAAAATGGCAGACCAACCCAATATCTCCTGGATTTATCTTAAGTACTAGATTAAGAAAAATATCTCAAACTTGTTGTTAGGCTCTAATTTAAGAGTAGATTCAACAAATATATATTAAACGTTAAAAAAAAAAAAAACTTACATTTGCCGTTTCCGACAAGAACACAAACGCGAGAATCATAAGGTGGAAATCGTATGTTGTTGGGTTTAATGCCCAAATGTTTCTTAAACCGGGAAAAGAAAACTTCGTTGCCGATGCTCTTTCAAGACAAAATATTTATGCTTCAGAGGAGGACATTACATCGGATCTAGCCACTATTCATAGTGAACAGTCTTTGACCTATACTATCGAATCCACAGAAAAGCCGATTAATTGCTTTCGAAACCAAATAATTATCGAAGAAGGCGTTACTGCTTACCAGAAAATCATTATAATGTCCGGGAAAACGACAAGAAATGTCATATACTTTTCAGACAGAGATACCTCAATAGAGAAAGTATGTGATGCTTTAAAAAAGGGCGTAGTAAACGCTATTAAATGCGATTTGCGAACCTTGGCTTTCATCCAAAACAAAATAGTTGAAACCTCCCCTTCCACCAAATTTTGGGATGCCAATAAATTGGTTATTGATGTCCGCGATAAAAACAAACAGAAAGAAATCATAGTTACAGAACACAATAGAGCTCACAGAGCGGCCCGAGAAAATATAAAGCAGAAACTTCAAGATTATTTTTTCCCTAAAATGACCCACTTGACTAATGAAATTGTCGCAAACTGTAAAATTTGTTATAAGGCGAAATATGATCGACACCCACAAAAACAATACATCGGCGAAACCTCCATTCCCAACTACGTTGGAGAAATACTTCATATCAATATATTTTCCACAGACAAAAAATATTTTCTGACTTGCGTTAATAAATTTTCTAAATTTGCCATTGTGCAACCCATAGCCTCTAGGACAATAATTGATATTGAACCCCAAATATTGCAACTCATGAATTTCTATCCCCACACCAAAATGATATATTGCGACAACGAACCATCACTTAATTCGGGAACAATAAAGTTCCTTCTAAAAAATCATTTTAATATTGAAGTTGTAAATTCTACCCCACTGCACAGTACCTCAAATGGACAGGTGGAAAGATTTCACAGCACTTTAGCAGAAATTGCCAGATGCCTGAAACTCGAAAAGCAATTAAACGATACAGTTGACCTTATTCTCCAAGCAACAATAGAATACAATAAGACAATACAATCGGTCACCAATTAGAAACCAATAGAAATAATTCATATGTACATCCCCTCCAGAATTTGAAGCAGAAATAAGAAGAAGAATCGTTAAAGGACAAGAGCAACTTCTTCAGAGACAAAACATAGATAGGTGAGATAGGACCTTTCAGGTAGGCGATAAGATACTGATAAAATTAAACAAGAGACTTGGCAACAAGTTGACAGCCTTGTTTGAGGAAGTCGCGGTTGAAGCCGACTAGGTGACAACGATTCTTGTCAAGGGGAGGGAGGTACATAAGTATAACATTAGATAAACAAATCATCCTTCTAGTACTCATTCTCTTTATTCTTAATAGGGTTTGGATACTATACCTTCTACTATTAGACCAATGACAACCGGAAAGATAACAAACTACTCGAACTCGGAATACATCGCAATACTGGAAGGGAAAGCTATTATTTGGAAAGATTATGAAATCCTCAGACACTTAACTAATCTTTCAAGGTACTCGGAAATTACCGATTAATGGTTCATTTCTCTTTATCTCATATGAGATTACTTCTTGAGTCCGACGTACATCATATTAGAAATCTATTGGAAACAGTTAACATTCATCATAGACAAACTAGGAGCATTAATATACTAGGAACAACTCTAAAGATAATAGCAGGAACACCAGACTTTAATGATTTCGAAGAACTTAAATTCCAGCAAAACGAATTAGCTAATTCAATAAACAGGCAGGCTTCAATAAATTTAAAAGTCCAGGAGAAAATAAATAAATTAACAGAGTCGGAAATACCATCATTAAATTTGCAAAAGAGAAACAGATTGTTTCCAGTTCAACACAACGGATCAATTATAGGTCAGGGCTAGCTTAGCATAAGAATATTTTGTACTCTTAGCTTCAGTCTTTTACGAGCAATAAACAGAATCGGTCGATCCGAAATAATTAACTTATACTTAGTGACATCGCACAAGTAAAGAATTATATTAACTCATCCACATATCATCAAAAACCCAAAGACATAAAAAAACCTTTATTTTTATACAAGTAACTGTCAAGAAAATAACTTCATATAATTGCGTTATTTTTCTAAAGGAGGGAAATGTAGCATGTTCAATGAAATGCATAAATATTAATGCAAACATATTGTAGCACTTTGTTACAATATTTATAAAAATCAAGTACCATGCATTTTTAGTAATATAACCATCCATGAGTGCATGGGATTGGACAGTGGTGAGTCGGCATATTTAACAACCGCGACGGCTCTATCACCAAGCGAACATGATACGTCCTATCTCCCCCGCGGTGTCTCTTCGCCAGCCTTATAAATTTGTAAACATTTATACATAAGCAGAGCGCTCCTCTGCCGGCGTCACTGGCATTGGCAGTACAATTTTTATTTTCTAGATGCAATAAGTGGGACAATAAGAGGCTACCAGCATGATAAAAACGTATTATTTTCGTCTAACGCGAAAATATTTGTATTGATTATTGTATCAAGGACTTTCCTTGTTTATAAGTTCTTGTGTTTCTTCAGACAGCTTTCCAATTGTTAACACTGATAGCCTATTGAGTGATTTCTGTGAGCAAAAGATCTCCTCGAAATATTTGCACTATTCGTATTGTCGTATCCATGCTTTGGACAGTCAACTTTTAGTACTAGCTTCCGAAAGAATTCAGCTTGTATAATATCCCTCATACTATGTATATCTACACAAGTTGGATTATGCGTTTTTTGGTTATGCTAACTGAGTGTGTTTGGGCTAGTTTCAGAATAAATTCCATAAACTTGATTCTGCAATACATCGGAAAAGTTCCATATTCTTAGCTTTCTGATTTGCTCTTAATATAGGAAAACGAGAAAATCCAAAAAATGACCAAACTGTAAATAGCCCAATTTTCTATTACATCATATAAGCTTCTGCTCTATGACGTGACGGTCGTATTTTTGCTTAGCTCCTGAGTTTTATTAATATATATTGTTTTCTTTCAATATTTAATTGTGCCTAGTTTGTTTTAGTTTTCGCTGGTGTCGTTTGCTTGAAACCCATGTGTTTTATTTGCATAATTCGCCAAATTAAACAGTTTATTTTTCTTTTTCGTGATTAGTGTTTGGTGCATTTAAATTGTTTTTATTTTTTCTTATTGTTCTCTCTCGTTATTGCTTCTGCAGTTGCTCCCCTCATCGCCCCCATCATACCATCAGTGCTAGTGGTTTTGTTGTTCTCTCTGCTTTGTGCTTGTGCTCAGCTTCCCTCCCGCGTAATCACATTTATAAAGCCGCCTCTCAAAGCTCGTCTTATAACTGTTCTTGCACTCTCTCTTGTGCTGTGTACTCTAGCTGTCTCTTTGTTTTATTTGTACTTATTGATTTTTTATCGATAATTATCTTTGTTGCTGTTTATTTAAATTTTTCTATATATATATTTTTTTTTGTTGTTGGTTTTTTTGCCTTGTGTTTATTTTGGCTTTTCAATGGCTTGTTGTTTGCCCAATTGCAAGCATTCTGATCGTTTTGACGATCAGTATAGAGCAATATCGTGTTGGCTTTGCGATAATCTTATTCACTTAAAATGTGCTGGCCTCAACGGCCGTGATTACGACAAATTTTCTGGTTTGTCTGTGTCTAAGCCTGAGCTTGGCTTAATGCGCTGGACTTGCCCATCTTGTGCCAGCCAGCAGCTTGATTTTAGCCGAATGTACAGGGATCTTCGTTTAAAGTTTCTTTCTCTTAATAAAATGGACAAACAGCTGTCTAATGAGTGTGACTCTAGCATACGTTTATTGTCGCAATTCAAGTTTGGTCCACCTGCTAAGAAATTGCCCAAGAAATGTACCCTTGAGTTGCCTCATAAGCAGTCGCCCGCACTCTCTATTACATCTTCTCCAATTTACTTTCGCCTACACCATCTTCTTGTCCCTCTTTATGCTCTTCTTTTCAGATTGAAGTACCCACTACAAGACCTGGTGTACCTCAATCTATCCCCCCACGGGAACTCTGATCAATTACAGGATCATGCTGGCTCTCAATCACTTGCGGATCCCAATGCTCCTCCGCCTCCACTAACTGTAGTGCCTCATGGCAAACAATTATTTATCTCTAGGCTTGCTCCAGATACTTCTGAATCGTCTGTGGCAGCTTACATTGGTAATATATGCCCTGCTAAGGTTTTAATTCAAAAGTTAAAGTTTTCTAGGCCTCATGAAATCTCCTCTTTTAAAATTACTATACCAAATGAGTATTTCTCAGCTATGGTTGACCCTAACTTTTGGCCAGATGGCCTAGTTGTACACGAATTTGCGCCCAATAAGCGCTCCCGCGCTTTGCCTGTCCACCTTCCTAACGTATCTTCTGCTTCAAAAAACTAATAATGTCTAGTCTTTGCATTCATTATCAAAATGTAAGAGGACTTCTTACCAAGCTCTTTAAATTATTCTGTGATAGCTTAACCTTTTCGGCTGACATATTAGCTTTCTCTGAAACTTGGCTTAATTCCTCTGTTTTGGATAATGAAATTCTTTCTAATAACTTTATTTCTTATAGGCTTGATCGTGTTGGTCGACGTGGCGGTGGAGTACTCATTGCTGTCAACTCGAATCTGTGTTTAAGTGTTGTGCCGAATGATCTCCCCTTAGGTGTTGAGTTTATTTGCGTCGAAATTACATGTTCTAACCTTAGCTTATATATCTCTTGTTCATATATTCCTCCAACATCTGATATCATGATCTACATGCACCATGCTGATGCTTTGCGAACTATTTTTAGTCGTCTTAAAGATCGTGATTTTTTTATAGCTTTAGGTGATTTTAACTTGCCTAATGTTTCTTGGCTTTCTGATGATAATCTACTTATCTTTCAATCTCACCAGTACAATCAGTTTAACCAACGGCTTCACCACGGACAACAGGCAAATCTGATAAATGCAGAAATAAATAATAGATGTGAGGAGCAAACCAATAGGCCAAATAAAAGAAATAGAGAAGGAAGTAGTGGACACCAAAGAATGGATACGAGCGAAAATTTTCAAATGAGTGCCTTTCCAGAAAACAATACCTTACAATTAAGTTTAATGATAAATCTTTCAAATGGCTAATAGATGCGGGATCTTCTGTCAATCTAATTAATCATATTTTTTTCAATCTTTCAATACATACGAAAACAAATAATGTCGACACCATAGATTCAGAAGTTGCACTAGAGAATTATGTATTAACGCAACCAAACAAACTTATAGCTACAACTCACATATTTTACTATTCAAATTCTCAAATATTTATTTATTTATAATAAAGTTAATAATAATTAAAATTATTACTAGCTTATTAACTAAAGCGCTGGCGGCTAAGGCCTTCGGCTTGTTATTTACATACATTTATATTTACAAAATTGCATATTTACCTACACATTTACGTATTTACATATTTAGATATTTACATATTAACATACTTATAGTTACAATAAATGGTATATTTGTGAAAGGTTAAGGAATCGTATTATTGGGGTTGTATTTTCTGGCGTGGGATTTGAAAGGATGGAAAGGGGGCAGGTATTTTTGAAAATTTGGTTTCTAAGGTGCTGGGTTGCTGGGCATTCTTTAAAGATGTGGGTAATGGTGAGGTTACTTGTACATGAACAGTTTGGGCATGGGGGTGATGTTGTTGGGGTCGATATATACTTGATGGGTGAGCCGTGTGTGTCCTAGTCTAAGCCTTACTATTTTTATTTGGTTTCTACGTGTTATTATGTTCTGGCTAAATGATTTTAGATAGTGTCTTGAGTTTGTTAGGCTAGTGTTGACTTGTTGGTACCATCTATTGCAGTGTTCAATGTTATTCCTAAGTTGTTGAATATTTTTGTTTCTAAGAAATTTGTTGATGTCTTTAGTGTTGAAGTTGGGGGTGCAATGTAACGGACTATAGATTGTGGACTTAGCTACTGAATCGGCAAGTTCGTTCCCTTCAATGCCACAATGGCTGGGGATCCAAAGTAGTTTTATTTTGGATGCAGATTTGGTAAGCAGATTCCTAATTAATGTTGGGTAAAAGTTGTTGTTGTCAATGTTCCCGTTAGATTTTATAGATGAGAGAGAATCCGAACAAATTACAAAGTTACCTTTTCTACTTTGAATTAGTTTAATTGCGTCAAGAATGGCTATGGTTTCGGCTGATAGTATTGATGTGAAGTGCGGTAGTACACCTCTTTGTAAGGTTTCCTTTTCGGTGGTGATGGCAAAGGTAGCAGTGTTGTGTTGCAACGAGTCGTCTGTATATATAAATGTGTGATTCTTGTATTTAGCCTTGAGATCAAGGAAGTGCTACCTAAAAATACTCGTGGGTGTGTTGGGTTTGCTGTATTTTTGTAGTGTAGTGTTTATAACAGTAGGGAAAGTCCATGGGGGGGTTATTGCTCTGTTTGGGAGCGGGAGGTAGGGGATATGGTTTTCTTTGCATAATAGTATAATTTTTTCTAGTGTCGATGATATTTTATATATTTTACTTTTGTTACTTTGCTTAATATGTTTGTAGAGTGGTGAATTTGAACTGTTAAGTAGTGTTTTGTATGTTTTGGCTGTAATGAGGTCTCTCTGTTGTTCTATTGTGGGTATATTCGATTCGAAAAGTAAGTTAGATATAGGTGTTGATCGTAGGGCGCCAAGTGATGTGCGTATTGCTGCGTTAAACAAAGACTTAAGCTTGTTGAGCGTTGATTTTGGTGCATGCCTGTAGATAAATATTGCATAGTCTATTTTAAATATCAATATAGATTTTGTTATGTTGATCAGTGTGTGTGTGTTGCAGTTGAATTTGGGACTTGCTAGGCATTTGATAGCATTCAGTTTGCCATCAGAGTGCCATCTGTATTTGCTGTTTATTGTTAGTCCTAAGAGTTTTAGGCTTGGAACTGTGGGAATTTGGCACGCAGACACCTCTCGAAGAACTACTAAGAAGGCTCTATAATACGGACTACATGGGAAACCTTAGTAAGTTTTGTGAGGAACTACAAAAAAAGTCACGTGTAGTTGCTGATGAACTAGAATCAGAGGATAACGCAGTGAATTCAGCTGTGTATACCCAAGCAATGGAAAATACTATTAAAAATTGTATTCAGAGAAAGTTACATAATAGACTTCTCATATTGCTGTCAAGGTACGATATCAGCACTCTATCTTAATTGAAACGTATCGCGCAGCATGAAGGCTATTATGAAGAAAGGAAACAATTCAGCAATAAAAATAGTTTCATGCCAACTAATTATAGGAGTAATATGACTAGAGACTGTCCCAATTTTCAATCATCAAATTCATTTATGGACCCAGGGTCTAACCAATCAATATTTCAATGGTCAAACATGAGTAACTCAATCTCACCAGTACAATCAGTTTAACCAACAGCTTCACCACGGACAACAGGCAAATCTGATAAATGCAGAAATAAATAATAGATGTGAGGAGCAAACCAATAGGCCAAATAAAAGAAATGGAGAAGGAAGTAGTGGACACCAAAGAATGGATACGAGCGAAAATTTTCAAATGAGTGCCTTTCCAGAAAACAATACCTTACAATTAAGTTTAATGATAAATCTTTCAAATGGCTAATAGATGCGGGATCTTCTGTCAATCTAATTAATCATATTTTTTTCAATCTTTCAATACATACGAAAAGAAATAATGTCGACACCATAGATTCAGAAGTTGCACTAGAGAATTATGTATTAACGCAACCAAACAAACTTATAGCTACAACTCACATATTTTACTATTCAAATTCTCAAATATTTATTTATTTATAATAAAGTTAATAATAATTAAAATTATTACTAGCTTATTAACTAAAGCGCTGGCGGCTAAGGCCTTCGGCTTGTTATTTACATACATTTATATTTACAAAATTGCATATTTACCTACACATTTACGTATTTACATATTTAGATATTTACATATTAACATACTTATAGTTACAATAAATGGTATATTTGTGAAAGGTTAAGGAATCGTATTATTGGGGTTGTATTTTCTGGCGTGGGATTTGAAAGGATGGAAAGGGGGCAGGTATTTTTGAAAATTTGGTTTCTAAGGTGCTGGGTTGCTGGGCATTCTTTAAAGATGTGGGTAATGGTGAGGTTACTTGTACATGAACAGTTTGGGCATGGGGTGATGTTGTTGGGGTCGATATATACTTGATGGGTGAGCCGTGTGTGTCCTAGTCTAAGCCTTACTATTTTTATTTGGTTTCTACGTGTTATTATGTTCTGGCTAAATGATTTTAGATAGTGTCTTGAGTTTGTTAGGCTAGTGTTGACTTGTTGGTACCATCTATTGCAGTGTTCAATGTTATTCCTAAGTTGTTGAATATTTTTGTTTCTAAGAAATTTGTTGATGTCTTTAGTGTTGAAGTTGGGGGTGCAATGTAACGGACTATAGATTGTGGACTTAGCTATTGAATCGGCAAGTTCGTTCCCTTCAATGCCACAATGGCTGGGGATCCAAAGTAGTTTTATTTTGGATGCAGATTTGGTAAGCAGATTCCTAATTAATGTTGGGTAAAAGTTGTTGTTGTCAATGTTCCCGATAGATTTTATAGATGAGAGAGAATCCGAACAAATCACAAAGTTACCTTTTCTACTTTGAATTAGTTTAATTGCGTCAAGAATGGCTATGGTTTCGGCTGATAGTATTGATGTGAAGTGCGGTAGTAAACCTCTTTGTAAGGTTTCCTTTTCGGTGGTGATGGCAAAGGTAGCAGTGTTGTGTTGCAACGAGTCGTCTGTATATATAAATGTGTGATTCTTGTATTTAGCCTTGAGATCAAGGAAGTGCTACCTAAAAATACTCGTGGGTGTGTTGGGTTTGCTGTATTTTTGTAGTGTAGTGTTTATAACAGCAGGGAAAGTCCATGGGGGGGTTATTGCTCTGTTTGGGAGCGGGAGGTAGGGGATATGGTTTTCTTTGCATAATAGTATAATTTTTTCTAGTGTCGATGATATTTTATATATTTTACTTTTTTTACTTTGCTTAATATGTTTGTAGAGTGGTGAATTTGAACTGTTAAGTAGTGTTTTGTATGTTTTGGTTGTAATGAGGTCTCTCTGTTGTTCTATTGTGGGTATATTCGATTCGAAAAGTAAGTTAGATATAGGTGTTGATCGTAGGGCGCCAAGTGATGTGCGTATTGCTGCGTTAAACAAAGACTTAAGCTTGTTGAGCGTTGATTTTGGTGCATGCCCGTAGATAAATATTGCATAGTCTATTTTAGAAATCAATATAGATTTTGTTATGTTGATCAGTGTGTGTGTGTTGCAGTTGAATTTGGGACTTGCTAGGCATTTGATAACATTCAGTTTGTTGTTTAACGCTGGTATTTTCAATATGTGAGTGCCATCTGTATTTGCTGTTTATTGTTAGTCCTAAGAGTTTTAGGCTTGGAACTGTGGGAATTTGGCACGCAGACACCTCTCGAAGAACTACTAAGAAGACTCTATAATACGGACTACATGGGAAACCTTAGTAAGTTTTGTGAGGAACTACAAAAAAAGTCACGTGTAATTGCTGATGAACTAGAATCAGAGGATAACGCAGTGAATTCAGCTGTGTATACCCAAGCAATGGAAAATACTATTAAAAATTGTATTCAGAGAAAGTTACCTAATAGACTTCTCATATTGCTGTCAAGGTACGATATCAGCACTCTATCTTAATTGAAACGTATCGCGCAGCATGAAGGCTATTATGAAGAAAGGAAACAATTCAGCAATAAAAATAGTTTCATGCCAACTAATTATAGGAGTATATGGCTAGAGACAGTCAGAATTTTCAATCATCAAATTCATTTATGGACCCAAAGTCTAACCAGTCAAATCATCCTCAATATTCCAATGGTCAAACGGGAGTAACCCAATCTGACCAGTACAATCAGCTGTATAATCAATTTAACCAACAGCTTCACCAGGAACAATATGTTTGAGGAGCAAACCAAAAGGCCAAATAAAAGAAATAGAGAAGTAGTGGACACCAACGATTGGATACGAGCGAAAATTTTCAAATGAGTGCCTTTCCAGAAAACAATACCTAACAATTAAGTTCAATGAGAAATATTACAAATGCCTAAAAGATACTGGATCTTCTGTCAATCTAATTAACCATAATTTTTTTTAATCTTCCAATAAAAAAAAAAAAAATAATGTCGACACCGTAGATTCAGAAGTTGTATTAGAAAATTATGTACTAACGCAACCAAACAAACTTATACCTACAAGTCAAATATTATACATTTACAAATTCTCAAATAATTATGATTTGTTATTCGGAAGAGAGCTCTTAAAAGATTGCGGAGCAATCATTAATTTTCAAACAGGTTTAACGACGCTAAATAACTTTGCATTTAGCCACCATAGCTCCCAGTCTGAAAAATCTCAAAATTCTTTTCAAAATCAAATTGAAAACCAACCTTCAACGAAAATTATTATTGCTTTAGAAGACGAATTAGAAGAAAATAATTAATATAGGTTTGAACATTTAAATAGCGAAGAGAGAAAGTGTGTTAAGAAAATACTAATTGAGTTTCGCGACATACAATATCAGGAAGGGGAACAACTTCCTTTTACGAATGAGGTTAAACATAGAATCAAAACTATCTATGAAGATCCAATATACAAAAGAGTTTATAGTTACCCCTACGCGTTTGAAGACGAAGTTACAAAACAAATAAAGGATATGTTACAACAGGGAATTATTAGAGAAAGTAACTCTCCGTATTGTAGCCCACTTTGGATAGTGCCAAAGAAAAAATACGCATCAAGCAAAGAGATTTTTAGAATCACAGCATTTTCAACCATTGCCACTATGAGTACACTCGTATGCCTTTTGGATTAAAAAACGCCGCTGCAACCTTTCAAAGATGCATTAATAATGTCCTCGGTGACTTAATAAATAAACATTGCTTAGTCTATTTAGACGACATTATTGCCTTCCCAACTGCGCTTGAGGAACCCAATGATTCAATTCGCAAAATTTTCGACAAACTCAGAAAGGCAAACTTAAAATTGCAGCTTGACAAATGTGAATTTTTTGAAACGGAGATTGAACTTTTAGGTCACATAGTTACTGCAGAGGAAATAAAATCCAGCCCAAATAAAATAAATGCAATTAAAAATTTCTCTTTGCCAAAGTCTAAAACACAGATCAAATCTTTTTAGGCCTGTGTCGCTTTTATAGGAAATTTATTCCTGGATTCGCTCATATAGCACAACCTATAACTTTAAAATTAAAAAAAAAAAAAAATGGTAACACGGATTTCAATGATTCCTCTTATATAGAAGCAGTAGAAAAGGCTCTAATTATGGGTGATTCGATTCCTGTCTATCCAGTTTTAACAAAAGAATTTAAAGTTGCTTCTGATGCAAATAATGTCACACTAGTGGCCGTCTTATCTCAAGAAGGCAGGCCCATTTGCTTTGCTAGCCGAAACCTAAATAGTCACGAAGAAAATTATAGTACTATTGAAAAAGAGTTATTGGCAATCGTCTGGGCGACGAAATATTTCAGACCGTATCTATACTGAAGAAGTTTCGAGGTTCTTAGTGACCACAAACTTCTAGTTTGGTTTAGTATGATTAGGGAACCCAACATGTAACTCCAACGCTGGAAAATAAAGCTTAGTGAATATGATTTCAAAATTCAATATATCCATGCAAAGAGAATTATGTGGCAGACGCCTTGTCACGAATACAATAATGGTAACCGATAACCTTACAACTATGGCAACAGCCCACAGTGCCCCAGAGGATAACCATAGATGTATTCAAATAACAGAAAGGCCATTGAATTATTTTGAGAGATAAATAAAATTTGTTAAGGCAAATCAAAATTATTAGAGTGAAGCTAAGTATTTTTCAAAAACTAAAATTACTATTGAGTATAAAGAAATCACCTCTGAAGTAGCAAAACATACAATTTTGAAGTATTTTTCCATGCGAAATAGTGCGATCTTCATCGAAGATGAAAATGATTTTGGTATATTTCAAAGAGAAAACATTCGCCTTATAAATTTTAATGTCATGGTTACCAAAACATCAACCATACTGCGCGACATTTTGACATATGCTGAACTAAAAGAGATTGTACTGAAAATTCACTTAGACACTCTTCACTTAGGTATCAATAAGGTTGAAATGACTTTTAAGCAGCAATACTATTACCCAAAATCGGCAGAAATTATAGAAAACAGTATAAATGATTGTAATATTTGCAATTTAGGCAAATCGGAACACAGAAATACGGATTTACCTTTAGAAATTATACCAGAACTACCCACATTCTACATATATATACATATTCTACATTATAAAAAAAAAAAAACCCCTTCTTTTCTTGTATTGATGTATACTCAAAGTTCGCCGCTCTCATGGAAGTTAAAGGCAGAGACTGGTTAGAAACTAAGAGAGCGTTACTAAGTATTTTTAACAATAGGGGAAACCACAATTCATTAAAGCGGACAAAGATTCCTCTTTTATGGTTAAAGAAAAAAAATGTTGAACTCCAAGTTACTACAAGTAAAAATGGAATAGCTGATGTAGAACGATTGGACAAAACATTGAACTAGAAAATTCGAAAAATCAATTCAGATTATAACACAGAGGATATAGAAACTTCAGTAGAGACAATATTGTTCACCTATAATCATAAAATGATACATTCAACAACTGGACAAGCTCCAGCTATGATATTTCTTTATTCATGGAAACCAACAATCGATACGCATACTAAGAAAATACACAAAAACTTGAAAACTTTTCGAGAAACAGGAAAAAAAAACTGAACTAGATGAAAAACATTATGAAAAAGAGAATAGAGGCAGAAAAATAATTCATCACAGAAGTAAATTTAGAAAGAAGAAAAAAACAAATCAAAATAATTATATTTGAAAAAAAAAAAGAATACTGATTATTTTTGTTTGTATACGATAAATAACACTTTAATACAAAAATATCAAAGAAGCTAACTTCGGCTATGCCAAAGTTTATATACCCTTGCAGTCTTTGGCAATAATTTTTTTACATTTTGAATTTTCTTTCCCTGCAACTGAATTCATCAATACACAAACAAAACATTCAAATTATTTCTCTTTTTATAATAAATTTTCTTTCTTCTTGCATCATTCTCTAAGCAAAGCACAACACGCATACACATACAGTTCTTGTAGCGCTGCGTCTGTGTGTGTGTATGCATGTGCTCTGTTTGAGCAGCGCTGTTTGCTGCCGGCAGCGCTGCTTGCTGTCTACTAGGTCATCATTTGAACCGATTTGTGTTGACTGTAACTTCTGTTCTATTTATCCGATCAGATTCAAATTTTGGGATCTGTCAATTTATGTCAAATACTATCATATTGGTGAATTTCATGGGGATACTCCAATTTTTGCAAAAAATGTTTGTTCTAGAACTATATGATACAGTGGCCCGATCCTGACAAATTGCATACTTTATCTAGCCCGGGTAATAAAAAGCCCACAAAAAAAATTTCATCCCAATAGCTCTTAAGATGGCAGAGTAAAACGCGTACGCAGAGACAGACGGACAGACGGTCAGACGGACAGACGGACATGGCTATATCGACTCAGCTTCTCATACTGATCAAGAATATATATACTTTATACTTTATACTCTAGCCCGGGTAATAAAAAGTCCACAAAAAAAATTTCATCCCAATAGCTCTTAAGATGGCTGAGTAAAACGCGTACGCAGAGACAGACGGACAGACGGTCAGACGGACAGACGGACATGGCTATATCGACTCAGCTTCTCATACTGATCAAGAATATATATACTTTATGGGGTCGGAAACGTCTCCTTCTGTGCGTTACAAACATCTGACCAATTTTATAATACCCTCTGCAAGGGTATAAAAATTGTAACTAAAATAAGAATTTTGAAAATTTTTCTTTGTTATATATTTAACAAACCCTTTACCTATCATACATTCTGTTACCCTAGAAGTTATGCTTGTATAATTTGCAATGGAATATGGACTTAGTACAACTGTAAATTATAAGTAATACAGAGAACTAAGAAGAGTATGTACAGCTTGCACTAAGTCATTCTTTTGCTTGTCGATCCACTCGCCAAACTTCTGTTAAAAAGTAAAGACATCATTTAACAAAAACTGTGAAATAAACCTTTAAAATAAAATTAAATTAAATAATTTTTAGCGGACGTTGACGATACTATGCGCAGTACATTCAAGTGGCCCTTACGACACCCAAACAAAGCCTGTTACGCGCGAGCCCAAGCAGATAACTGCCCACCTCCCACCCGACCGACCGAGATGCAGCCGTAAAAAAAAAAACTGACAAACACATAATAGCTATCAATTAACTAAATGGGATAGGACAGATGTTTTAAATATTTTAATAGAAAACTCTGAGACAATTACGGGGAATAGAAGGTTGTAATCAGAGCAGAGGACCCTAAAAGGTTCATGCATGGCAAAGGTAGAGCAGCAACGACTAAGGGATAAAGGTATCAAAGGATGTCTACTCCGTCTACATGGTACCGAGAGATTTACCTGAGCTAATAACTCAGGCGAATCAATATCACCAATTAGGAGCTTGTGCATAAAAATAACACCAAGCATAATTCCACGGTTAGTTAAGGAAAGAAGGTTAATCAAGAGAAGTCTACAAGAATACGAAGGCAAATCGACATTGCAATCCCAGCTTAAGCCACGAATAGCAAGAACTGCTTTTGAACGGATTCAAGTCTAATCTGGTGCGACTCATACATCTAAAAAAGGACAGACAAGCGAAGTAAAAAAAACTTTAGTTGTATAGGGGTCGTCAAATTCTGTTGTCCATCTTTTAATGAAATCATTCATATTCTTTAGACCATCTAAAGGACTATTGTTTAGAAAATAAGTGACTAGTTGAGGAGTCATTACGTCATTACCTTACATTTGGTAGTGTTAAGATTTAGTAGATTAAACTGGCACCAGGATTGAAAGTTTTTAAGATCAGCTTGTAGCCGACTAAATGAATCTGTATCTTTATAAGTAAGGCAAAGCTTGACATCGTCAACATACATAAGCACACGCGAATGAACAATGACTGATGGAAGATCGTTAATGAATAATGTAAAAAACAGAGGGCCAAGATGACTACCTTGAGGTTCACCAGAAGTCACAGGAATGCAATCGAAAAAAGAAGACTTAAAAAGTACCTTCTGTTTTCTGTTTAAATATTCTCGAACCTAACAAAGGAACAGAGGTGGAAACCGAATCTCATTCAGTTTAGAAAGTAATAAGGTGTGATAATCACTGCAATTGAGAAGTTATAATTTGCTCAAAAGCTTTCGGAATAGCGGACAATTTTGAAATATCCCTATAGTTAGAGGCTTCGGATTTTTTGCCATTTTTTGCAGAGAAATGATATCGACTCCTTCCGAATAGATGAAAAAGACAAAGATTCGACAGACAATAGAAACAAATTTAAAATGGGTTTACGTAATGCGTTTGCACAGAACCTGAGTACACATCCAGGTAGACCATCTAGCCCCGGAGAATAAACAGGTTTTACTAGTTTAAGTTCGCTAAAAAGAGAACTTTCATCAATCACTGGATTGAAAATGCAATTAGCCTTTTTTAAATAATAAAGATACGGACTTGCTCGATATTTCGTTGAGGAATAAGTTCCTTTGAAAAAACTCGCAAATATATCGGCAATTGCCTGATCAGTGCTCGCTCTTTTTATTTTGAAAAAAAAAAAAAGGGTGCACAGAGGTCTTACGTTTAAAAATTAACAAAATTATAAAATTGTTTAGGATCAGAAGAAAACTGAAGCTTACAGCGCTGAAGATAATTCTTATAGCATTGTGTATTAAGCATCATGAATTTTGAACGAGCGACTGTATACAGTGCGTAATCTAATGAACGACGTGTTTTTTTAAACTTATTATAATATCGAGTCTTCACATTTTTTAAATTGGATAACTCTCGAGAGAATCAGAGAGGTTTGTCAAGCCGCTCCTGCCTACCAAGAGGCACACAAATATAAAAGAGTGAAGTCAGATTATCATGAGAGACGAGAACAGCTGAGTTCATATCTCTACAATTGTACAAATAAGACCAATCGGTTGTAGTAAAGTTTTCATTAAAACTGGCAAAGTCAGTCCTACGAAAGCACCTAGTTAGAGGTACCTCATTTTAACCAAGTAATGGTGAAACCAAAGGCAGATCAATTTTTAAATTTAATGTAGGATGAAATTTGTCTTCGGGAATAACAAATCGTTCTATCCTAGAAACATCACAAACGATTTTCATTAGAATTTAAGACAGGATTGACTAGGGATAAAGATAAGCCTAGAAGACCATCAATAAAGTCATGTGACATACAGGGCAGCAACATGGTACATTCATCTGTTGGTGACAATGCTACAGCGGATAAATTAAAATCACCTACAACTATGAGCATGTCAGACAAACTGAATTGCCTCTTAATGATTTAAATATACCACCATGTCTCACATTGGTGGAATATAGGAACAAGTAATAAAAGCATTTAAAGACTTAAAATTTACTTTAACACCGACAAACTCAATCTCCATGCTATTAGAAAATTAAATAATTTTAGATGATAAAGCAACATATATATAGCATATATCAGAATATATAAGAACGCCACCGCCTGCGAGAAATCCGGTCACGTCTGAATATAGAAAAGTTTGTGGAAAAGACCGATGCATCAGCAATATGACGTTTTAGCCACGTATCCGTAAAAGCAAGAATGTTATGTTCAAAAGAAAGACTATATACATAGAGATAAGCAAGTTTAGATTTCAGTCCTCCAACGTTCTGGTAACCCAGGTTAAAGGACGAAGCTAGTTTTTTGACACACCAGCAGATGCTGATGTGGCAGGAACAGTATTAGTTGTTGTTGTTGTTGGCAGGCGAATCGGTTGCCGATTTTTCTTTTTTGCAGTATATTAATTAACTATTATATGTTTCGACATTATACATGTCGAAGATATTGGCAGAAACACTAATTTTAAAGGACGAAATGTCCCGAGAATAAGAAAATTTTAACTTTTGCACCGCAATATTCGAGATGTTAAACTTTCTTCCGAATATAGGCAATTCATCATCATATGTTACAACAGGGTCTAGCCTAGAAACAAATATATATTTCTTTGGCGGTATGCCAACGGGAGGCCGCGGTCCCACTGCAGCAGTTTAATTATATGCCCATTTAATTATATGCATTTGTTTTTGATAAATAAATAGTTTTAATAATTTGTGTCTGCTGCAAATATACTTGCAATAATCCCAGCAAGACAAGTGAAGATTTTTTTACTGATGGCTGTGTGACAAAGTAATGCACTTTAAATGTGCTGGTCAAGGTGCGGGATAGTATTGCACAGTGTTGCAGATCGAGATGCGAAGTTTTATGAAACGTACTGGGGATGCTTTTCAAACTCTATCAGCTGGCGTTTATAAGCTCCAAGGGGTGCTTTTGGCGATGGAGGTTCAGTTCAGAATTCTAAACTTTTGATTGTATCTCCGACCCGAAAGAGCGCCAGGTTTCAGGGCGCGTTCCTCAGTCCGTCGGCACATCGATCTTTACCAGTTCCACTTTCCGACAATGACCCTATGTCACCAAATGTACAGCAGCTGATATCGTTAAGGAGCCCGGGTTTGGCAAATGTGGAGTCCCTTACCATTTGCCATAGAGACAGTATCCCACCTACTAACACAATATCTTTTGTAGTTTCCGAACCGTCCAGGCAAACAGTCCTTCCCAGGAATATTGCCAACAAAGTAGTAAAAAGAGGAGCTAGTAATACAACCAGTTCCTTAATAGGCTTCCCCAGGCCTGACATGTCCTGCAGCAAAACAGACTGGGATGTATGGCTACAATACTTCGTATATTGCTTTAACACAACACCCTCCATGGCTCATGATTATTGTCAAAATGATTTGGTATTTTACAATTTATTGCATAGATAGCATAAAACCACTTTATAACGAATCTTAATTTAGACTAGAATAGGCAAATAAAATGTTGCGTTCCATGTTTTACAAAAAAAGAAGCAGGTCATAAGTTAGATTGTAAATATACAGGTACAAAATATAAAAGGAATTGTAAACATCATAAACATCTGCATGACTGGCAAACATTCGAATGTGAACCACTCGAAATGAATTGAGTGAGTAAGAGTGAGAAACGGAATGAGTATGAGTGAGTGAGTTAGCTCGGCCTACACTCAGTCACACTATGTTGAATCGAAATAAATGAGACGAATGAGTTGACAGGTATCAACATCTGTATTCGAATAACAAAGCGTTTGTTGTTGTTATTTTTTTACCATTCACACATGGGGTGAAATGGTATATTGAAGTCGCCAAAATGTATGTAACAGGCAGAAGGAACGTTTTTCGAACTCATAAAGAATATTTATTCGTGATCGGCATATACATATAGCCGGATCGATCTAGCCTTGTCCGTCTATCCGTCCGTCCATAGTAGGTTCGTGTAGTATGTAAAGTAATCAAGTAATGATTTCAAATTTTTGCCATGCCCTTTGCGCTTCCGCAAAAACTATTCTAGCTAGAGACACCACATTTGGTATGTATATTGGCTTAGTAAATGCGTACATTTTGTATGTGTAAAGATTTTGCGACGCCTCTTTCTGTCCCCGTAGTTTGAAATGAATTATTTCCCGTAATTTCCTACCTTGTGCAATCAAATTTGGCACACTTAAATTTGATACTAATATAAAGCAAAATATCAAAAATTCATCAAAATCTGACTAAAAATAGCCAAGTTATTTATCATTTAGGCGTTTTTCGACAAGGCCGGAGTTGGCCGTTAGCTGTGGCGGCGCTAGGGTGCTCGTATGCATGTGAACAAGCATGTAAACAAAATTTGTAAAAAAAAAAAACGTAAATGCATTTGTTATTAATAATTTGAAATATTTGTTTTACTAGGCGAGACGACTTGCTTAGTTCATTTTTTTTTTTTTTTTTTTATTGTGCTTACAGAAATATTTTATTTCTTTTTTTGTTGTTCGAGTTATCCGATTGATTCAATTCTTATTTCGTTCTTAGCTGTATTCATTCTCACTCAATTTGCTTTGTATGAGCACGGAAACATTACAATAGTCACTCACTCACTTCAATTCAATTCGAGTGTACTCATGTTATTTAGTATGTAAATGAAACCAAGCAAATAGAACAGGATAACAGAACATAATAACTTTTAATAATAAATATAAAAAACAAATAGTATATATGTAAGTAGTATAGTCCATACTGGTGTCACAGAAATCGATAACAACATAAAACCAACCCAAAAGCAAATATGGGTGTCACAGAAATGTCGTTTGTCAGTTTTAAAACCTCTCATCTTTTCCTTCAACGTCCAAATGTGCAAATAAACTTTGATAATTTTTGCACAGTTCTGCATTTAAGCGATCGCTAAATATGTTTTTTTTTATATTTAATTTTTACGAAATCCCATTGAAAAAATTTAACACAGGGGGCTTTTGCCCAAAACAACCATAACTGAACCTGCCAACCTGCCAGAACTGAAAAAAATTACAGGTTTTAACATTAAAAAACGTACTAAGTTTGGAGTTACAATTTTCAATTGACCTTATTTATATTTATATTAATATCAAATTATTATTATATCAATATTAAAACTTTAACAAACGCAAATATAATTTTGTTGTTGCGCTGCTTAGATTTTAATTTCTTTCTATTTTTTGCTCCCACCCGCGCTTTCGATTCACAGTTCAAAGTTTATTTTTGTTTGTGTGGTGTTACTGCTCTCTATTCTTTTGTTTTCTCTTTTGATCACGCTCGCGGCTTTAACTTCGCGCTTGTGACAAGTTTTTGTTGTTGTGTGTTTTAATACAGGGTCTTGGGTCTTGCTTTGGTTTGTATACGCCTCTCTTCACATATATATATATAATACATACATATATAGATATTTCCCTTTTTATTTACATATTGATTTATAATTTCTTTTTGATAAATCAATTATTTAATAATGTCTGTTGCAGATATAATTGCAATTATCCCAGCAAGACCAATGAAGACTGTTGGCTGTGTGACAATGTAATACACTTAATATGTGCTGGTCAAGGTGCGGGATAGTATTGCACAGTGTTGCAGCTCGAGATGCAAAGTTTTAAGAAACGTACTGGGGATGCTTTTCAAACTCTGTCAGCTGGCGTTTATAAGCTCCAAGGGGTGTTCTAAACTTTTGACTGAATCTCCGACCCGGAAGAGGGCCAGGTTTCAGGGCGCGTTCCTCAGTCCGTCGGCACATCGATCTTTACCAGTTCCACTTTCCAACAATGACGCTATGTCACCAAATGTACAGCAGCTGATTTCGTTAAGGAGTCCGGCTTTGGCAGATGTGGAGTCTCTTCCCATTTCTCCTGGAGACAGACAGTATCCCACCTACTAACACAATATCTTTTGTAGTTTCCGAACCGTCCAGGCAACCATTCGTTCCCAGAAATATTGGCACGCGATCGTGCCGTCCGATATACGGCTGCGCACTACGACGGTCGGGCGTGAGGTGGACAGCACTCTGCTTGGTCTCGCGCGAAAAAGGCTATGTCGTGGTGTCGTATGGGCCACTTGAACTTACCTCGCATTGTACGCGTCAACGTCCAGACAATTTAGAATTATTTTACAATTTTGGAGCTCTTATTAGAAACAAGTTCATTTTGATACTTTTCAACGGATTAATTTATTTGTAATAAAAAGGACAACCCTACTTGACTCACCAACAATCGAAATAACAACTAATTAAAAAAGAATACTTTTTTGAATAATATATAAGTTAACACATCCGGCCTGACTAAAAGTCATCAGCTTAAATTCTGCATGGACAGCAAACTTGCAACTATGTTCCTGCTTGCCATGCAATCGCTTCTCCGCTGACAACGCGTGACATCGCACAAGTAAAGAATTATATTAACTGGCGCCCAACTAGCTGTGAAAAAAAGAACTCAAACACCCTGAGTAAGAAATCAACATCGTCATTACGGCATTTGAGTTTGCAAGGAAAAAACAAAAAATCAACAAGTTATAAAAAATAATAATACAAAAAATTAACAACAAAAAACCAACGAGCTATAAAAATAACTAAAACGAAAGCAGCAACAAAAATCTGCAACAAAAAAACAAGTTACAAAAAATAACTAAAATAAAAACACAGAAAAATCATCAGCAAAAAAATCTAAAAGTTATAAAAACAACTAATACAAAAAATACAACAAAAAACCATCGAGTTATTAAAATAACTAAAACGAAGCAGCAACAAAAATCTGCAACAAAAAATCAACAAGTTATAAAAAATTTTTTATAGCGCCTAAGGGCATGCACAAAAGGTGGTCTTCGGTGTTGTAGGCTTAACCAACTTTTCTTTTGCTTCATTTAGTTGCTGCAATTCCCAACTAATTCTAAAAAAATTTTTATTTTTTTTTTTTTTTTTTTTTTAATTTTAATTAAAAAATAAAAAAAAATAAAAAAAAAATTTTTTTTTTTTTTTTTTTTTTTTTCATATAAAAAAAAAAAAAAAAAAAATATATAAATTAAAAAAAAAAAAAAATTTAAAAAAAAAAAAGAGAAAAAGAGGAGTAAAGAAAAATAAAAAAGGAAGAAGGAAAAAAAAAAAAATTTTTTTTAATATTATTTTTGTCTGAACAGAAAACTATAGGCCACGCACAAAGGGGTAAAATGTTTTCATTGTCTTCTGTTAATAACGAAGGACACATATTTAAGGTGAGATATAGTATTAAAACTTTGATAAAGAGCTTTATAAAGCCTTAACGATCATATATAGGTCTTTATGATCCTTATAGAAATATTTGCCGATAACGGTATGCCCTTACAAAAGGTGGTCTTCGGTGTTGTAGGTTTTACCAACTTTTTTTTTAGAAACCTCAACCACCACAGCTGGATATTGATACTTCTTCGCGGTTGAAACAACCGACTCAATATTCAAACCAAAACAATGATCCATAGCAAAACCAGATTTCAAAAAGACCAAATAGTGGAACGGCAGTTACACCGGGCCCAAACAACAAAGAATTAACCACATATCAGTAGAAGAAGCTCCCACATGTCAGTCAGACGAAGAATATCAAACACTGGCAGAGTCTGAGGTATCAGACACCAATGACCAAGACCAGCTCCAGGAAATAAATTTTTTAGAAATAGCTTTCTGCTACCGTTCGTAGAACGATCGATAGCAGGAAAGACAATAAAACTACTAATCGATACAGGCGCAGCGAAAAATTACATAAAACCGATGCCACAATTAAAAGGAATAATTAGTGTTAAAAAAATTTTTGGTTAAGACACTTCATGGCTTTAACCCAGTTCAGGTAAAATGCCTTATTGTTTCTATTGCCAAATTTCACAAGCATTGACGGAATAATTGGGATTGACCGATTAAACGAAGTTTGTGGCACTTTAGACTTTAAACCCAAGAACCCGATCTACTCTAGGCACTATCCATACCCGTTGGGGGTTTCAGACTTTGTCAATAGCGAGACAAGTAACATGTTAAGGGATAATATTATCAGACCATCGGTATCCCCTTTAATAATCCCTTGTGGGTAGTTGACAAAAAATGGGTAGACGAACAAGGAAATAGGAAAAAACGTCTTGTTATCGACTTCAGGAAAGTAAATTCTAAAACAATCGATGATAAATACCCTATACCCAATATCAATGCAATTCTTTCAAACCTCGGACAAGCCAAATACTTCACAACTCTTGATTTGAAGTCAGGATTTCATCAAAATCCTTTTCGAGAAAAAAGAAAGGGAAAAACACCATTTTCTGTAGAAAATGGGAAGTACGAATTCTGTAGACTTCCCTTCGGTTTAAAAAACACTCCTTGAATCTTTCAGCGGACAATTGAAGACGTCCTTCGCGAACAGATTGGCAAATCGTGCTATGTTTATGTAGTTGACAAGAATATATTCTCTGAGAATATGGAAAACCACATCTACCATATTGCTTGGGTATTAGACAAACTGTATAACGCTAACATGAGGGCATCACGAGGAAAGCCCCACTTCTTCAAGGAAAAGGTCGAGTATCTTAGATTCGTGGTTTCCCGGGGCGGTATTACAAACAATCCCAGTAAAGTAGAAGCAATTGGTAAATTCGAACACCCTACCAACCTGTTCCAAGTAAGATCATTCCTCGGATTAGTAAACTACTATAGGTGTTTTACAAAAGACTTTGCATCTATAGCTAAAACATTAACTGATATACTTAAGGGTGATAATGGTAAAGCAAGTGCTGGACAGTCAAAAACAATTCCAGTATGCCTCAATGAGAAGCAAAGATTGTCTTTCAAAAAATTGAAAAATATCTTAGCCTCAGAGGACGTAATGCTTCTATACCTATACCCTGATTACCAAAAACCATTTGACTTGACCACAGATGCTTCACAACAAATGAACGTGAGATATTTGCGATAGTGTGTGTAAAAACCCTTCGAAATTATCTGTACGGCGTAAAGAATTTAAATATATTTATTGACGATCGGCCACTTACATCAATTCAATTCAACCGCCGCCGCGTGCAGACGTGTTTTTTAATGCACTCTGCAAAATTTAGTGTAAAAAAAGACCGCTTTGCAAAAATTTAGGGCCAGTCGCCCAGAGACGCCTATTTACAATCATATTGCTATTAGTTTGTTCTAATAGCAATAAATACTAAGTTGAAACAACAAAGTGAGAACTTTTTTTTTTGAAAAGCCATGTGCACCAATTCGGGCCCAAGCCTCTCGATCCCCACCAGCAACAGCTACAAGAACTACTTGTACAACAACAACGTGAGCGTCGTCTCTCGGTCCAACGGTGGTGTCGCCGACCCCACTGAATGCTACCGTAACAAGACAAAAAGTGGCAATACGCCGAAAATAACCAAACCAAATGAACGAGTAGCACTTCTAAGCGGGAATCGTTTTAAAATTCTTGCCGATCAGCAAGACGATCAAGCCGGCGTTGTAGATAAAGTTAAATCGGCTAGACCACCCCCTTTATACATCCGTGGAGCCAACTGCAGCGTCCCGATTTCGAAGCTAGTAAAACAGTAGGGCCAAATAACTTTGTTGTAACCCCTCTCAACAGGGGTAACATAAAAGAAATTAAATGTCAAACCCAAACTGAGGTCGATTTCCGCATCATCGAAAAGTAACTCCGTAGTGCTAACATCAACTTCTATACCTACCAACTAAAAAGTAGTAAAGGGCTCCAGGTTGTGTTAAAAGGGATCGAGCCATCGGTCCCACCCCAAAAATAGCAGACGCATTGTCCGAAAAAGGGTTTGCGGTTAAGTCCGTTCTCAACATCATCAACAGGAATAAAGTCCCACAGCCGCTCTTTAAAATCGAGCTCCAACCAGATGCAAAGCGGTCGAAGCCAAATGAAGTGCACCCAATCTACAACCTTCAGCTCCTATTGCATAGAAGAATCACCGTAGAGGAGCCCATAAGAGATACCAACCACCGCAGTGAAAGACTGCCAGGAGTACAACCACACCGCTAACAATTGCAATCTTAGGTCCGTGTGTGTTGGCTGCGTCGAACATCATAAAGATGGAATTTGCACCAAGGACAGAAACAACGTCGCACTAAGACTATGCAGTGACTGTGGAGGTAACCACACAGCCAACTACAGAGGATGTCCTGTCTTTAAGGATCTTAAATCACACCTAAGCGGGCGCAAGCCCCCAGCTGGACCAAAAATCACCTTCAACGCCTCCAAAACTACACCGGAGGTATTCTTCGCCAAGGCTGTTAGATCATCTAACATGACTGCTACAACCAGTCCTAGTGTATCCTTCGCTATGCAGTAGTAAGTATGCAGGAACGGATGCGGAATCAAAACCTGCTTATCCAGAAGCTTATCGAGAATAAAAAATGGCTTCCCTACGTCGATGTCTTTGGAATGCTAACAGCGTCTCCAAGCACAAAAATGAACTGCAACTATTCCTAGACTCAAGTGAAATCGACGTCATGCTGATATCTGAAACACATTTAACATCAAAAAATAATTTTCAAATACCAAAATATGCCTTCTACGCAACAAACCATCCACACGGAAAAGCTCATGGCGGGACTGGTATCCTAATCAAAAACCGTATAAAAGACTCGTTCCTCAACAGATATGAAACACAGCACCTACAAGCAAATGCCGTAACCGTCCAAACCAGCTGCGGCAACACTACGTTGGTTGCCCTGTACTGCCCACCACGCTTCTCAAGTTTTGAAAAGGAATTCACCGGTTTCTATAACACACTCGGAGAACGCTTCATTGCAGCAGGGGACTATAACGCCAAATATACGCACTGGGGATCTCGCTTGGTAGATCCTAAAGGCAAGCAGTTGTACAACACAATAGTCAACCCACTCAATAAGATGGATTGCGTCTCACCGGGTAAGCCTACTTTTTGGCCCACAGATTTACAGAAAGTGCCTGACTTGATTGATTTCGCAGTAACCAAGAGGATTCCGCGTAATAGGATCACTGCGGAAACATTGCTAGATTTAACCTCCGATCACTCTCCAGTGCTATTCACACTGTTAACAAGACCTCAAGTACTTGATCGCCCATATATACTTACAAACAACAAAACAAATTGTCTTAAATTTAAAATGTACATGAGTGCCCACATTGACCGTTTGCCGAAACTAGACGCTGCAGAGGACATTGACATGTGCGTCTCTACACTTGAGTCGATGATGGGAGCTGCAGCAAGAGTATCTACTCCACATGCCTCTACTTACGCTAAGCCTGCTGTCAGGCCTACGAACCGGCGGCGTTACTCGATCACCACCCAATTTTAAGCGCTCCTACAGAGACTGTTTCACCAATAAGGGGTCCAACTGGTGGATGGGCCCGCAGTGACGAAGAGAGGGCATCCGTATTTGCCACACATCTTAAAATGGTTTTCCAGCCAAATCCAACATCAAACTCATTTGTACTTCCCCCTTCGAGCACATTAACGGATAGTGAGTACTCGGAACTCCAATCGGATGAGATCACTGCAGTTATTAAAAACCACATAAAGCCGAACAAAGCACCTGGCCATGACCTAATCACACCGAAAATGATCCTAGAACTCCCTACCATCGCCATACAATACATAAAGTGGGAAAGGACAAAACCCAACCATCATCCTATGGGCCAATTAGTCTGCTGCCATGTCTTTCGAAGCTTTTTGAAAAGGTCCTGCAGATTCGTCTAAACTCATTTCTGGCATCGGAGAACACAATCCCTTCACACCGGTTCGGCTTCCGCGAAAAACATGGGACAATTGAACAAGTCAATCGTATAACATCCGAAATACGAACAGCATTCGAACTACAAGAATACTGTACGGCTGTCTTTCTCGACGTTGCCCAGGCTTTCGACAGAGTTTGGCTGGAGGGTCTAATGTTCGGAATCCGGCAGAAACTCCCACAGTACACCCACAAACTCATGGAATCTTACCTTTACAATAGGAAATTCGCTGCAAGATGTAATGGTTCCGTCTCGGCTGACTTTGAAATCGAAGCTGGTGTACCAGCCCACAGATTTACAGAAAGTGCCTGACTTGATTGATTTCGCAGTAACCAAGAGGATTCCGCGTAATAGGATCACTGCGGAAACATTGCTAGATTTAACCTCCGATCACTCTCCAGTGCTATTCACACTGTTAACAAGACCTCAAGTACTTGATCGCCCATATATACTTACAAACAACAAAACAAATTGTCTTAAATTTAAAATGTACATGAGTGCCCACATTGACCGTTTGCCGAAACTAGACGCTGCAGAGGACATTGACATGTGCGTCTCTACACTTGAGTCGATGATGGGAGCTGCAGCAAGAGTATCTACTCCACATGCCTCTACTTACGCTAAGCCTGCTGTCAGGCCTACGAACCGGCGGCGTTACTCGATCACCACCCAATTTTAAGCGCTCCTACAGAGACTGTTTCACCAATAAGGGGTCCAACTGGTGGATGGGCCCGCAGTGACGAAGAGAGGGCATCCGTATTTGCCACACATCTTAAAATGGTTTTCCAGCCAAATCCAACATCAAACTCATTTGTACTTCCCCCTTCGAGCACATTAACGGATAGTGAGTACTCGGAACTCCAATCGGATGAGATCACTGCAGTTATTAAAAATCACATAAAGCCGAACAAAGCACCTGGCCATGACCTAATCACACCGAAAATGATCCTAGAACTCCCTACCATCGCCATACAATACATAAAGTGGGAAAGGACAAAACCCAACCATCATCCTATGGGCCAATTAGTCTGCTGCCATGTCTTTCGAAGCTTTTTGAAAAGGTCCTGCAGATTCGTCTAAACTCATTTCTGGCATCGGAGAACACAATCCCTTCACACCGGTTCGGCTTCCGCGAAAAACATGGGACAATTGAACAAGTCAATCGTATAACATCCGAAATACGAACAGCATTCGAACTACAAGAATACTGTACGGCTGTCTTTCTCGACGTTGCCCAGGCTTTCGACAGAGTTTGGCTGGAGGGTCTAATGTTCGGAATCCGGCAGAAACTCCCACAGTACACCCACAAACTCATGGAATCTTACCTTTACAATAGGAAATTCGCTGCAAGATGTAATGGTTCCGTCTCGGCTGACTTTGAAATCGAAGCTGGTGTACCGCAAGGCAGTGTACTCGGCCCATTGCTCTACCTGCTGTACACTGCAGACTTACCAACGAGTTTAGGACTTACAACGTCCACTTTTGCTGATGACACGGCAATCCTCAGCAGATCCAAATGCCCAATACAAGCCTCTGCAAAATTAGAGGAACACCTCAAGGTGGTAGAGGAATGGCTAGCAACCTGGCGTATCCGGGTCAACGAGCAGAAATGCAGATATGTTACATTTACGATTAACAGAAGAAACTGTCCAGCTATAATGCTAAACAACGTACCAATTCCTCAAGCCGTGGATGTCACTTACCTTGGTATCCACCTAGACAGAAGACTAACTTGGCGCAAGCACATCGAGGCAAAAAAGTCACAGCTTAAACTGAAAGCGAGTAGCTTACATTGGATCATCAATGCTCGGTCCCCTCTACGTCTGGAGTATAAAGTCCTCCTATACAACTCCGTACTGAAACCCATCTGGACTTACGGCGCCGTACTATGGGGAAATGCAAGTACCAGCAATATCGACATTATACAAAGAGCGCAGTCGAAGATTTTAAGATCAATCACAGGGGCTCCGTGGTACATACGGAACGACAACATCCAAAATGATCTAAATATATCTAGCGTAAAATATGAAATAGGTAGTCAACAACTAAAGTATTCTGCGAAACTGGATGTACACCCTAATGTTCTTGCCAATTCCCTTACGCGAACTAATAATAGAACTCGTCTTAAAAGAAATGACAGACCAACCCAATAATAAATGATTAGGGCCGCCAGCAATATCCCCTGGATTTATCTTAAGTACTAGATTAAGAAAAATATCTCAAACTTGTTGTTAGGCTCTAATTTAAGAGTAGATTCAACAAATATATATTAAACGTTAAAAAAAAAAAAAAATATATCAACCTTACCAGGGTTGTTAAAGGTAGGATCAGCTAGAACGTAGGATTGCCATCTTGATATATTCACGCTTACCGTTTTTAATGGAAAAGCTTTTCCGACCCCATAATGTATATATATTCTAGATGTAATGTGATGAAATTTATTTCAAATTTTTGCCACGACCCTTTCCGCTACCGCAATTTAAAAAAAAGCGTTTATCTCAAAAACTATTCTAGCTATAGCTACACCATATTTGCAACGCCTTTTCCGCCCCCGTAATTTGAAAAATCTCGATTATCTCCCTCAAATTACCTAAACTCGACGGCAAATATGGGGAATTCAAAAAATTGATTACTCATCTCCGTACGACTCTCCGTACAACTTTGGATACGTCTTCAGCTCTCCGTATGTATAAGGATTTAAACGTCTAAGTAAATTATCAACTAGATAGACCTTTTCTTCTATTCATCATCAATCGCAACAAATCATTCATAATACACATGAACACATGCAACATCGATGCTGACTCGCCAAGCTCGCCGGAAATTGCTTCCAACAGCAACGCTCTCGAAGAAGACGGACGTGTTTTTTTAAGCCCCCCGCGTTTTTAACTGATTTACATTTTTTTATACCATACACCCATAGGGTGAAATGGTATATGAAAGTCACCAAAATGTATGTAACAGGCAGAAGGAGGCTTTTCCTAATCCACAAAGAATATATGTATATTCTAGCCTTGTCCGTCTATCCGTCCGTCCATCCGTCTGTCCGTAAAAACACCTAGATCTCGGAGACTATAAGAGATAAAGCAACCAAATTTGGTATGTAGGTTCTTGTAGTAGGTAAAGTGATAAAATTGGTTTCAAATTTTTGCCACTTTTCGCTTCCGCAATTAAATAACTTTTTTCTAAAAAAACTATTCTAGCTAGATACACCATATTTGTTATGTATATTTGCTTACTAAATGCGTACATTTTGAATGTGTAAAGATTTTGCCACGCCTCTTTCCGCCCCGTAGTTTGAAAAAACTCGTAATTTCCTAACTTGTTCCAAAATACGAAAAATACCAAAAATTTATCAAAATCTGACTAAAAATAGCCAAGTTATTTATCATATAGACGTTTTTCCACAAGGCCGGAGTTGGCCGTTAGCTGTGGCGGCGCTAGGGTGCTCGTATGCATGTGAACAAGCATGTTAACAAAATTTGTAAGAAAAACGTAAATGCATTTGTTTTTAATAATTTAAAATATTTATTTTACTGGTGTATGGTATACCTATGCAACTAGGCGAGACGACTTTTTTTCTTCTTTCTTTTTTTGTTGCCCGTACAGAAAAATAAAAAGGAAGCTAATTCATGGTTTACATTATAATATATATTCCATATATTATATACATTTAGTTTAAGTTTGAATGGTCCGATTCGACGACACAAAGAAAAGAAATTGGCAAAATGTGAAATCGGATATTCGAGTTATCCGATTGATTAAATTGTCATTTCGTTCTAAGCAGTATTCATTCTCACTCAATTTGCTTTGTATGAGTGCGGAAACAATACAATACTCATACACACTCACTCAATATGAGCCTATCACTCACTCTCTTCAATTCAATTCGAGTGTATTTATGTTATTTAGTTCATTTGTGAATGAAATCGAGCAGATAGAACATAATAACAGAACATAAATATTTCTGTTACGATATAGTTTCGTTGAGCATTTGTTAACTTCTTCGCATAAACGCTATGGGTTTCTCCTCTCCTTCCTCGCCCAACTGTACCAACAATGCTCCGATGCCGTAGTTACTTTTATCACTATGCACTAGGAATTTCTTGTCAAAGTCTGCAATAATTAAGATCGGGGCTAAGATAAGCTTTTCCTTAAGTTTTTCGTATCGTAAGAGCTGTTATAGGTTTGAATTTTTCTAACAGGGCAATTTGCCAGTAGGTCTTTTAAATTGATTTTTGTTGTGTAACTAGCCTTTGCCAGCCGCGCGAAAATTCCATATATGTATGCTTTGATGGCATCATTTATTAACTGTCTTGATCATTCCCATTTTCAACATTCGGTCGATTCCTTCATACATCAACTTTTCAACCGCTGACAACTCGGGATAGAAGCGTTGTTTGAGTGGAGTCACTTCTTTGATCTCGATCTGTCAAATCCGCCAAATTTTGTTATTTATCGCTGAATTAATGTTAACATCTACTGACGGTTCACTCAATTGCGATGGAATTATGGTCCCCGGTTGGAGTTTTTCGAACTGGTAAGGCATACATCAGATTAACTCCGGTTGAATATATTTTTCTTGGGATTTTCGTCTGTCTCTTCAAGTAAAGCGATATTATATTGTCTGGACGTTGACGCGTACAATGCTAAGTACGTTCAAGTGCTCATACGACACTACAACATAGCCTGTTTCGCGCGAGCCCAAGCAGAGTGCTGTCAACCTCCCGCCCGACCGCCGTGTCGCGCAGCCGTAAATCGGACGGCACGATCGCGTGGAAAAATACAAATAAAAAGGACAAACAATTAAAATATGATTGACTAAAGTTAATAAGGAGCTAATTGTGCTAAATTAGAGGTTTTCACAGTTACGGTATACAGAAAATTGTTATCAGAACATTGGACTCGCAAAGAATATTTAGAAAATCAGTATTTTAAAGATAGAGGAAAAAAATTTCTAGTAGGTCCACGCGGTACAGATAGGTTTAACTAGTTGAAGCTCGCGAGAGTCTATTTCAACTATTAAAAGTTTATGATTAAAGACAGCACCAAGCATTAGTCTACGATTAATTAAAGAAGGAAGTTTGATTAAAAGAAGCGTACTGGAGTATGATGGCAAATTGACATTGCGAACCCAATTTAGACCGCGAAGAGCAAAAAGCAGAAATTGCTTTTGAACAGATTCAATTATACTTTGGTGCGTCTCATATTGAGGTGGCCATATGCAAGATCCGTACTCTAAGATAGGACGGATAAATGAAGAATACAGAATTTTTATTGTGTACGGATCGCCAAATTCTTTTGACCATCGTTTCACGAAGAATATTCATAGGTTTACTAAATCTAGCAGAAATATGAGGATTAAAAGTTAGTTTATGGTCCATAAGAACACTTAAGTCATTGATAATACCTAACCGCTCTAAGGTAGTGTCGTTAAGATAATAAGTTGCTAAGTATGGAGTGTATCTATAAAAAAACATAACTTTACATTTAAAGCCGTTTAGGTTTAATAGGTTGGTTTCACAACAACTCTGAAGATCATTAAGATCCGATTGAAGTAGGCAAGAAGACGAAATGTCTTTGAAACTGAGGTAAAGCTTGACATCATCCGCGTACATAAGCACCCGAGAATGTGACACTACCAATGGTAGATCATTTATAAAAAGACTTATATAAAAGCACAGTATGATTAACAGAGTCAAAAGCCTTGCTGAAGTCGGTATAAATGACATCAGTTTGCACGGCAGTCTTAAACCTTTTGATTGAGTGAGTAGTTGTCGATCTACATTTTTGAAACCCATGTTGGGATGACGTAATGATTGAGCTACAAAAATGCTGCAATTAAGATGTTATTATTTGCTCAAATGCTTTGGGTATGGCAGACAGTTTAGAAATACCCCTATAATTGGAGGCTTCGGACTTTTTCCCCTTTTTACGAAGAGGAATAATATATGATTCGTTCCAGATGGACGGAAAGGCGGAAGATGTAACGGACAGTGTAAACAACTTAAGTATTGGCTTACATAGGGCCTCTGCGCAAAACCTTAATACGCAGCCTGGTATTCCATCAGGGCCAGGTGCATATATTGGTTTGACGGAACTAAGCACGCTAAGAACCGAACTTTGATCAAACACAGGGTCTAAAATGCAATTAAATTGCAAGTGATGAGCATAAAGAGAATTTGCTTGATAAATCGAAGTGGAATAAGTTGTTTTAAAAAAATCAGCAAACATATCGGCAATTGCATGATCATTGTCAGCTTTATTGTTTTCGAAAGACAGGTAAGACGGGTGCACTGATGTCTTCCGTTTAACATTGACAAAGTTATAAAATTGCTTAGGATCGCGAGAAAACCTAAGCTTACATCGCTGAAGATAATCCTTATAGCACTGTGAATTCAGCACTATAAAATTTGATCAAGGAACTACATATACGGAAAAATCCGATGGTTTACCGGGTTTTTAAAATCTTTTATTGAATCTTGATTTTACGATCTTCAAGTTACGTAACTCACGTGAGAACCAAGGAGGTCTATCAGACCATCCTTGGGTCACACACGGGGCACAAACACTAAAGAACGTCTCAAGAGTTTTAAAGAAGTCAGAAATGACATAGTCCAAATCAGTGCAAGTAGTAGAAGGTCAATGGTTACATCCAGAGTTGGATGAAAGTTGTCTTCAGGGATAACTAAGGGATCAGTCCTGGGAACATTGCAGTTGGAAGAATCCAACACAAATATCAGATCTAGTAATCTGTTACGACTATTCCGGAGAGGATTTATTTGAGTTAGGGACAACTCAAACAGACCATCTATGAAACAATGTCACGAGGAGGGCAGGTAAATTAAAATCCCCCCAGATTAACAAGTCTTTGTCAGAGAGATATGAGGTAACAAGTAGAATAGCTTCCAAATGGTGAGTGTATACTGCCAATTCGGACTGTGGTGGAATATACGAACAAGTAATACAGGCAGAAAAAAAATTAAGAGATATTTTAACACAAACAAATTCAATCTTATGATTGGAAGACTGTACAATTTCAGACGAGAACTCCGAACAATTTGGCTTCCGACGACATCAATCTTTACACCTCACCGTATTCTTGAAATTCGAAGACAAATTCTACACTTTCGCTGCACGTTTTCGACCGTGTCTAGCACGATGGACTTCTGCACAAGCTAAATATTTTGCTACCTGCTCCTCACTTGATGGTTCTAAAGTTCCACCTCGCCGACAGACGCTCCTACGTCAGGTATGAGAACTCCATGTCCGAATTAAGTCCATCACATTGTACACCGCAGATCTGCCAGTGCTACAACATGAGCAGCTCTTAATTGCTACATACGCAGACAATACTGAATTTTTCGTCTATGCTTCGGAACCATCGGTGACCTTGAGTCCAGGAATGGTTGAACCTTTTGGAACCATGGTTGATCAGATGGAACATCTGTGTGAACGCGGACAAGTCGCAGCACAGCCCCACAGTCAAGGTACGGTGTGCAGCTTTGGGGTAAGGCGTCCAACTCAAACATTGAAATCCTGCAACGATTTCAAAGCAAACTTTTCCGCAGAACTGTCGAAGCGACTCTCTTTGTACACAATTCCGTGATTCACAAAGACCTCAATATCCCGTCAAGAGAGAGATCCGTAAATATGGCACTATGGTAAAACAAGTGCATAAAACTTTATTATCGAAAGTTCGATACCGTTGAAAATGTTTTACGAAATCAATCTTTGTCACTTAGTTTTACTTTTTTTAACACTGAAATGTCGAGTCCCTAAAGTAAATATTTACCTAACTCCTTTAGATGACCCCACACAGTTACTGATAAATTGCCAAAATAGACAGTGGGAACTATATTTTGTTGCTGATGTGCTGCATGTGAAAAAACACTATTTTAAAGATTAAACACAGTGTGTATCTGAATATTGAGTTATTGTGCTTCTCATACATACAGGAGCAATGGTACATAAGCTGAATATGTGTGTGTGCCAAAACATGTAAGGGGGATATACAAAGGGGATGTGGGAAGAAGAAAAATAAGAAATTACTGGTATAGCGAAATAAAAAGCGGCAAAATGATACTTGTGATTGTTGGTGTATTGATGATTTTAGTTACAGGAAGAGTTTGAAACACATAATCATCTGACAAATTATAAGCTTTATGACAATAGCTTAGATAATAATAAAGTAATTTTTAAACTGTTTGTGACATAATTCTACATATGGCAGCTGTAAAATGTATTACTTTAATCTGGCTGTATCCGAGATATACAATGCGTCCAGTGTATAGAAACCACTAACTTTTACAGTCTAGGAGAACTTTGAATTGATCCAGGCGGACGGAATCCGTCTCGTCGTGCTGAATAAAAATTTATTCTTTGTAGGATCGGATATGCGTTACACACTTTTATATATTACTCGCTTTATTACTTTTACTTAAAAATTAAATGATATTTTTACCTCCAACAAGGCCTGCAAAGAAATCAATCATCATGTTTAGTGACCACCTGCCAGAAGAGGGCGTCTGCTGTATTGCGTTATCATCCGTTTATGACTTAGGACCCACTTTCTGTAAAAGATATAATGTTATTAAATCACTAGATTATATAGGTGAACGGTAGTCGGAAAGGCCGACGGTAGAAATAACTGAAAATTAACAATCTTAGAATAGAAAACTATATATTCAAATCAAAGGGCTCCGATTAACCTAAGGGAGGTTTCTACTAGAGTCCTGCACGAATACACTCATTTGCCTCAGTCTTTCAAAAACTGACAAATTTTCCTATATTTGGTTTGATAATACTGCTTCGGAACGAATGAAACGAGATGAAAAGTCTCGAAGTTTTGTGTTTCATAGTTCCTGAATGTTTCAAGCCGAACAAACAAAAACAAAATCATAGCAAGCCGAAACAAATAAGAAAGACTACAAACGAAACAAATGAATACGGTACTTCTTTCAAGTTACTTGGTTCTTCCAAGTACTTGAGAGTATGGTCATACTTATGAAATGTCAATAATTTTCGAATGCCAATTTAATTTCGGTTTTGTTTTAATCTCACTGGAGTAATTGCAAAGTGTATATCGTTTTTTGTGCGTAAAAAATGAACAGCAAACAAAATCTGCAAAATAATTCAAATAATGTAAGTATGCTTAAATTAAGTTTTTGATTGTTGATATTTATGTGTAAAACTAACTAAATGTGTTGTTCTAACTAACTGTGCTGTACTTTTTAAATCTCAATTTGTAAAAGATTGTATGTATGTATGATATTTATGTCGGACTTCTACGAGTACTTTTTAAATTACTTTAATATTCATGTATTTATGTTCACAGTGTGTACATATGTATAAGTACACTATACATATACATACATATCTTTTTAAATTAGCATAGAATTTCGGAAAGCTCAGGTGTAATCGAGCAAATAAAGACCATTTTCCACTTCTTTTTAAAGTAAGCTGCAAAATTTTATGTATTGCAGCTAGAAGTGCTTCATCTGAAAGAGCTTTCTCTCAGGCCCGGTTATTAATTTCAGAAAAAAGAAGTAGAATTGCCACAAACAGCGCCATGATAAATGAAATTATGTTTTTAAATTTCAATTTGAAAAAAAAAAAAAAAAAAAAATACACTTTAGGGGGAGGCTCTTAAGTTTTTAATTTTTTTTTTTATACATTTTTTTTTAAATATTAGAATTTAAAGAATGTTGTATGGAAATTTAAAGTAAATCGGAATAAAACAGACAAAGATTTAGCGCTACAACTGATTGGCTTTCAGTAAAGATATTCAAGTATAAAAACCTTTAAGTCGATTTTCTGACAAACAGCATTTTTCAAGCATATAAAAGAAATAGTCTCAGATTATTCATATCTTCACAAAAAATGTTTCAAAATGTGTAAATAGTTATTGTTAAGATATCATTGTTAAATTTGAAATAAAATCATGTTTTAATTTTTATTAAATATTGTTAATATTTTTTTAAAATTAATTTGTTTCATATTACATATGTACATTGAGTCTACTGTCAGGTACTAGCTGCACAATTCGGTATACTGAGAACGAGCAAGGCATTTGAACAGTACCTAGTACTCGGTTCGGTTTTCGGTACTTGCTTCTCGATATTCGTCGGATTTGCTTTACCGGATTTTTCGGTATGCCCTGCTCGTTTAAACTCATTTGTTCATATGAGATGCTTGGCACACTGGATTTGAAAGTACGAGTAAATGTGAGACCGAGTTTCGAAAAATTAGGGGGTTTCGTTTTGTGTTTCGAATGTACTCGTGCAGATCTCTAGTTTTTACCTTGTGTTATAAAAAAATTCGATTTTTTTTTTTGCATTTTCGGATAGGTATATGTTTCAAGAATACTGTGTAAAAATTGTTGTAAAAATTTAAATTGAAATCTGTAAAATTACGAAAGTTATCGGTCGTTAAGTGGAGCTGTGTCAAGCGCGCTGGACCGCACCGCAAATTTTCAAATGCGTTTATCTCAAAACTAAGTTCTTGTAGCTTTTTACACATGTTCTTTTGGATTTTGTTAATCGCTGGTAGTAGAATTTTCGAAAAATATTAAAAATTGTTAATTTTTTATTATTATTATTATTAAGAGATTTACGTGAAATTGTAAATTTCACGTAATTTGAGAAATAAAGCTATAGCAACTAAGGCCTTAAGCTTGTTGTGTGTATGTTTAACATAAAATCAAATTAATCTAGTATTAATATTATTATTTACATTTAATATTTACATTTGTATTGACTATATGACTAAATTAGATGGTAGGTATTGGTAGCTTTTAAGAATTCAATAGTATCTTCAAAATTATGGTATGACGTTATTTCTTTTATTGATGGTTTAAGAAATTTTGATCTCTCCTATTGATATAACGGGCAATCAATAAGTATATGAAATATCAAAGAAGCTAACTTCGGCAATGCCGAAGTTTATATACCCTTGCAGTCCTTGGCAATAATTTTTTACATTTTGAAATTTCTTTCCTTGCAACTCAATTCATCAACACACAAACAAAACATTCAAATTATTTCTCTTTTTACTACAAATTTTTAAGCAAGGCACAACACGCATACACATACATACATACGTGTAGCGCTACGTCTGTGTGTGCGTATGCATGTGCTCTGTTTGATTTGCTGATGACGTAGAACCGATTTGAATTGACTGTAACTTGTGTTCTATTTATCCGATCAAACTCAAATTTTGGGATCTGAGATTTTATATCAAATTCTATTATATTGGTAAATTTCATGGCGATACTCCAATTTTTGCAAAAAATTTTGTTCTAGAGCTATATGATATAGTAGTCCGATCCTGACAATTTTCATACTCTATTATCTCCCGGCTAAAAGTAGCTCAAATATGAAATTTCATTCCGATAGCTCTTAAGATGCCAGCGTGAAGTTGATTTGCACAGACGGACGGACGGACGGACGGACGGACGGACGGACGGACGGACGGACGGACGGACGGACGGACGGACGGACGGACGGACAGACGGACATGGCTATATCGACTCAGCTTCTCATGCTGATCAAGAATATATATACTTTATGTGGTCGGAAACGTCTCCTTCTGTGCGTTACAAACATCTGACCAATTTTATAATACCCTCTGCAAGGGTATAAAAATGTTGATTGGTGCGTTGCAGTGTGTACATATTGGAGGAGGGGACTTGTTAAGGATATGGCTGTGGGTTATATTTGTGTGTCCCAGTCTGACTCTGGTAAATTTCAATATATCAGTTCGAGAGGTGTTAGTTGTTGTCGTTTTGTCTTGGGAAACGTTCTTGTAGTGTTGCGATGTATTAGTGAATATTAGTTCCTTGTATGTCTTTGTGTTTTATTTTAGGAAGTTTAGGATATCCGTGGGGTTATGAGTATTTTCCATAATGAGAGGGAGTATTTTGGCGTTTTTGGGTGTAACGAAAAATAGGCAAAATTTTATATTTTTTTCTAAAAAAGCTCATAACTTTTTAATTTTTCATCCTTTTTTCCAATTCTACTACCAGCGCTGCGGAAAAATGGCTAGATTAAGAAAAAATTCATTTATGGATTCAGACTTCATTTGCGAACGGTAGGACTTCCATAAGGACTAAATGGGGATGCCATTGGAAAAATACCCCCCCCCCCCAACCACCTCCTCACCATTTTCACGGATCGCAGAAAAAAATGTTTATACATAGAATAAAGTTTTCCCAACAACTGTGGAAAGTTTCACTCCTTGATCTATTACACTTTTCTCAAAAATATTCGTACTAAAAAGCTCTTTTTTAGCCCAACAAGGTAGAAACCCCCCTTAAAACAGGTAACTAGCGGCTTATCTCGCTGAGGCGTCGCGTCGGGTTTTGTTGCATTTTTTTTTCTGCAGTCAGCGATTTTGTGTCCTGGTTTCCATTCGTCTTTTCTTGATCCAGAATCGTCGGCACGGTCAACATTACGACGTTTTTGAATTGTATTGAGTTCAGATTGTAAATCGCTTCTAGTTTCTAACTTGGACTTAAAAACAATGCGTTGCAGGCGGTTATCCACACTTGCGAAATGCGCGAGCACAACTGAAAAGGCTATTTCTTCTATGTTTTTGTTTCGCCAATAAGCGGTTTAAGTTGTCACCAAACGACTGGCATAAGCCGCAAGGCATTCACCATTGGTTGGGTGGCTGTTTAGCAAATTTAAAAACATCGCCGACGGCGTCTCGTTTGCTTTTATAACGGTGAAGAAATAATTCCTTGAAGTGGTACCACTTAACGCTGGGATATGAAATTTGGGTTAGCCACTGGGAAGCACTGCCTTCCATAGCCTCGCTGAACGCCATGATCAATTTGCTTCCTTCAAGGGGATGCTCCGTTAATATTATGTCTGCGGTGATGCACCATTTCGAAGCATCGGCGTCTTCTAAATATATTTGTTTCTAAATATGTTGCTAAAGCAAAGATGCTTGTCATCCTGCAAAGTCAATATTCCCAACAACATTCCAGGTTTAAGGCTGTAGCCGCTGCAAAGGTAATGTCAGTGCTACAATTGCCTGTAAACTAACTAGTAGGCTTCGATTTATTAGTCACTTAATCGACATATTAATATTGTATTGCCTTATATATAAATAAAAAGAAAAAAAAAATACGTTCTTTTTTAAGAAATTCGAATTTTCGATGGAACTATCGGTTGTTTTTTCTATCGATGGCGAGACCAAAAGGTTGGTTGACTAGTATTTCATTTTCGTTTCATTTGGGCTTACATCAGTTTATTAGTTGCCTATAAAGCTCTTTTTGGTTTTGATCTGATTACGTATATGGTAGATTACTGTCTAATCAAAAACTAGCAATTGTTGGAAAAAAATATTACACAAATAGGCAGCTCAAAGAATTTAGCATTGTTACATAGAGACAATCAATTTAACAAGCTATAGGCTTTGCTAAAAAAAAATTTGATGCTAAAATCAGAAAAGAGGTGTATGATTTTGCACGAAGTAAATTTGTTAAAAATTGCAATGCTAATCTTGGTCGACAATTTGTGAAATTTAGAATTCGAAAAAAATTGGAATATTGTTACTATGGATTAGAAGATTTGCAAGAAAAAGAAGTGACACATATCATGCAAAGGACATCAGAACTCTAGAGCAACAGAGCAACAGGTCTCCACTGAGCCTCCGACTAGGTAGATATATCTATATATGTATATGTATATTCATGTGTAATAGGTAAATGTAAATAAATAATTAATGTATATAATAATAATTAATGTCATATGTATAAATATTAAGATTTGATGATTTGGCCGTCTGGGTTGTTTTTGAATTGGGTTGTTTTCGAAACTTCTCGCATGAGATAAAAGACCTAGTACTGCTTAAACAACCGATATTAATACGGTATATTATAGAGGGCGTTTCGCAGCTTATAGAAGCGAAAATATACGCCTTTTCACACTAATCGCACCCGACTTCAGGGATGCTAGAAAGAGCTTTGGGAATACAAAAGGACGGACTCAAACTTTTCAAATTATCCATGTAGACTTGTATATACTGCACAGTTTGGATCGGACCACGATATCATATAAATACCAGGAATTTTCTTAATTACTTCGTTATTTTTAGAGATATTGTCGTCAAATTAAATATTGTTGGGTTTATTACACCCAAAGTTGATAAAGACCGACTAACACATAAACTTTATATGGTCGAAGGTGCTTCCTTCTATGCGTTGCACACTTTTGACCAAAGTTAATACACCCTTTTTGCAAGAGTATAAATATCAACTAAGCTTACTTCGGCTGAATAACAGACTTTTCTATTATCGCTTAACCGTTGTATGATATGATAAAAAAATAAAAAGAATTTCATTTCGGAAAAAGGGAATTAGAGAAGCAAAAACTATTGGAAGCACCATTTTGGCGATATTCATTTCCGAGAACCTCCTAAAACTTTAGTAAAATCAAGAAATCCTCAAGCCTATGAACATTGCCGCGTAGAAAAGATTCAAATTCATTCATCCAATTTCATTTCCAAAATCTCCATCGCGAAACTTTTGATACCTTTTTAACTGTCCAGACTGTCTTAAAACAGCACATCATTAAACAAAAACCACATATCAATCACTTATAGAGCTTAAAGAACAAATAAAGATAAACCTTTAAATTTTCGATTTTGATATGAATTTTAAAGGTCCGATTGAGATGGATGTCCTTAGACAATTAAAAGCTAAAATTGACGTAGATCATTTTATCTTGAAACTCCAAAATCATGCATAGAAATGAAAATATCATAAAAGCTAACTTTGGCTATGCCGAAGTTTATATAGTCATATATCCAACAGCAATCCGAAATAACTTATAAATTTTTCGCCCCCTAAAATTTATAACTTTAAAGTAAACATCCGTTTTATTCACAAACAATTGGACACTTGCAATAACAATTGTTCCCCTCAAAATCTTCCAGCGTGAGAACGCAATATTATAAACAAATCTGTCCCCAAAAATTCCTCTAAGCGTGAGAACGCTTAGTATGCGAAATCAATAAGCCAATCAAATATCAGATCAAGACATCATCCGATAAAAAGCTCCCACTAGTAGCATAAAAAGCTTTCAACATAAAAAGCCTTCTAACCGAACTGTAAACTTAATTGTAAAAATACTGATAAGTTAGTTCTTAAGATACATCCTTTGAATAAAGATCGTTTCTTTTGAGTTCAAAAGATCCAAGTTTTCTTTTTTTTCACCTATAAAGGAAATTGATTTATAATTGGCGCAGTCGGTAGGATTGGTAAAAGTGAACTAGTTATTCTATCCGTGTGATACATAGAATTATTATCCGTGTATTTACACCAACTGTGTGCAGAAATATCAACTGTATGTGTTACAGCCATAAACTCCAATTGTGGAACAAAAACGCCAACTGTGTGCGTAAATATCAACTGTGTGTGTTACAACCATAAACTCCAATTATGGAACAAAACGCCAACTTGTGTGCGAATAAAATAAAACACCACTAAAAACAAAAATGGCAGAACTCACCGAAACCCACCTCAATCAAGTACTGTCTTCATTATGACAGGTGGCAAACTATGCTGGAGCACCAGAGAATCTGACATCATTCATAAGGAGGATAGATTTCATCATGCACCTATATCCAACCCATGACATGGGGCAACATAACATATTGTTCAGCGCGGAGAGGCACAACGGCTCTCGCAAATTGGATAAGCCAACACCTGGCCGGAACTTAGATCATTCCTCACCAATGAATTGAAAACGCAGACTCCCTGTGAGGAACTTCTACCACGCCTCTACAACACCCACTATACAGGAAACCTTCGTAAGTTCGTAACTGAATTAGAAGATAAATCTTATATTATTACAAACAAGCTTAGTCTTGAAAACGATGCAAATAACACCATTCTTTATACAAATGCCTTAAATAATACTATAAAAGATGTAATAAACAAAGAATTGCCCGATAGATTATTTATGACGTTAGCTAGAGATGATATAACCACAGTTAGCAAGCTGAAACAAGTAGCTCAAAGAGAAGGGTTATACGAGGATAGCATAACAGAAATCAGAAAATCAAATCAAAGTCAAAATCAAAAAAGTGGAAAATCTTTTGTACCCAATAATACAACTCCGTCTCAAACAAAAAAATCAGACACAACACGAAACCAAAAACTTTTCCAAGAATTTCAACAAAAATTAAATATCGATAGGGCTTAAAATCCAATGAATTATCAACAGCAAAATAATTATCAAAAATATAAGGTAGCAAACCAGCCTACAAAAAGGCCAAGAGAAAGTAAAAGTGGAATCGGCAAAATGGACACATCCGAAAATTTTCATCAGAATGCCTCGGATCAATCAGAAGAAGAGATAGAGACAAGTCCTTCATCAGAATCACAATGAACAATAAACATTTGAGATGTGTAGTCGACTCAGGCTCTTCAATAAATATAATGTCCGAAAACTTTTTTAATTTCAAAACCTATTCAGGAGATACCAAAATTCACACGATTGAAGGAGCAGTAGAACCAAAAGAAATAATTTTCCTTGCACCCAGCAAACTTTGTCCGACAGAACAAAAAATTCTATGTCCATAAATTTTCAAATAATTACGACATGTTAATAGGCAGAACTTTCCTAAAAGCCTGCAAAGCCCAAATAAATTATGAAGAAGAATACGCAAAACTAGGAAACTATACATTTTATTTCAGAGATATGGAAGAAATAGAAGAAGAAGATAACATAGAATGTTTAGACCCAGACACAAATTTTGCGGTTGAAAATGAAATAATAGAAAGTAATCAGTACAGACTCGACCATTTAAACAACAAAGAAACACAAAAACTAAAAATAGTCTTGTACGAATTAAGTGATATTCACGAGTACAATAAAGCACTCTATTCATACAAAACATGAGGACCCAATTTATAAACGTCCATACAAATATCACCATAATAGAAATATAGAATATAGAAATCAACAAACAGATAAATGAAATGATTGATGATGATTGAACAGGGTATCATTCGAAAAACTTGAGATGTGTAGTCGACTCAGGCTCTTCAATAAATATAATGTCCGAAAACTTTTTTAATTTCAAAACCTATTCAGGAGATACCAAAATTCACACGATTGAAGGAGCAGTAGAACCAAAAGAAATAATTTTCCTTGCACCCAGCAAACTTTGTCCGACAGAACAAAAATTCTATGTCCATAAATTTTCAAATAATTACGACATGTTAATAGGCAGAACTTACCTAAGAGCATGCAAAGCCCAAATAAATTATGAAGAAGAATATGTAAAGCTAGGAAACTATACATATTATTTCAGAGATATGGAAGAAATAGAAGAAGAAGATAACATAGAATGTTTAGACCCACCTACAGAAAGGGACCCAGAAACAAGTTTTGCTATTGAAAATTAAATAATAGAAAGTAATCAGTATAGACTCGACCATTTAAATATCGAGGAAACACAAAAACTAAAAAAAGTCTTGTACGAATTCAGTGATATTCAGTACCGAGAAGGTGAAAATTCCACTTTCACGAGTACAATAATTCATACAAAGCATGAGGACCCAATTTACAAACGTCCTTACAAATATCACCAAACGTTTGACTTAGAAGTCAACAAACAAATAAATGAAATGATCGAACAGGGTATCATTCGAAAATCGTACTCACCCTACTGTTCACCCATTTGGATCGTCCCAAAAAAAAGGAGACGCTTCCAACAAACAAAAATTCAGATTAGTCATTGACTACCGAAATTTGAATGAAGTCACAATAGATGACCAATTCCCAATTCCAGTCATGGATGAAATTCTTGACAAACTGGGAAAATGCCAATACTTTACCACCATTGATTTAGCTAAGGGATTTCATCAAATTCAAATGGATCCAGAATCTATTGCAAAAACAGCATTCTCAACTAAACATGGCCAAAATATTTCAGACCATACCTCTTCGGTAGATAGTTCGAAATTTTAAGCGACCATAGGGCTTTAGTATGGCTCAGCAATATAAAAGAACCAAATATGAAACTTCAACGATGGAGAATAAAACTAAATGAGTTTGATTAGGAAATTAAATATTTACCCGGCAAATAAAATCACGTAGCAGATGCTCTTTCCAGTATTGAAACAAAGGAAAACTTTTTAGGATCAACAGACAGCACCGCAGCTACAATACATAGTGCTCAAGAGGATAATTGAAATTACATTCCAATAGTAGAAAAACCCATTAATTATTTTAACAGGCAAATAGAATTCATTAGAGGTTCAGAAGACAAAACAGAAACATCAACCTATTTTTATAAATCAAACATAAAAATAACATACAAAGAAATGACCAATGCTTACGCAAGGGATATAATTAAAAGATATCTTTGCGGTAAGAACACCGTACTATATTATCATAACGAACAAGATTATCCCATATTTCAACAAGCCTTTATTGAAATAATACGATCAAACGCAAAAACAACAACCTCGAAATCAAGCATTAAGTTAGAGGACATTCAAAAGTTTGCACAATTCAAAGAAATAATTCTAAAACAACATAAAGAATTACTACATCCAAGAATCAAAAAACGATTAACTTGTTTAAAGAAAAATATTATTTCCCCGATTTTCAAAACCTGATTCAAAACATTATTAACGAATGCTCAGTATGCAATATCGCAAAGACAGAAAATAGAAATACAAAACTAACTTTTGAAATAACACCAGAAACTTTTAATGTCAGAGAAATATACGTCATGGACTTTTACATGATTGACAATTTGCAATTCCTTTCATGCATTCACATTTACTCCAAATTTGCAACACTTGTGGAAGCGAAATCTAGAGATTGGTTAGAAGCCAAGAGAGCAATTATGAAAGTATTCACTGAAATGGGCAAACCAATTGAAATAAAATCAGACAAAGATTCAGCATTTCTGTGTATAGCACTAAAAAATTGGCTACAAGAAGAAAATGTAAAGTTAGAAATTACAACAAGTAAAAACGGCATTTCAGACGTAGAAAGATTCCATAAAACAGTAAATGAAAAACTCAGAATTATAAATAGTGAAAATGACATCGATTTTTAATTTCGATAATTAAATTTGAAAAAATTCTTTACATATACATATAACCATAAGACGAGACAGACAACAACTAACCGAACACCAGCAGACATTTTTATCTATGCAGGATCACCCGACTATAATACCCAAGCAAATAAAATACATAAAATAAACAATTTCAATAAAGATAGACCCGACTCGATACTAGATTTAAACAAGCACCATTAGTAAAGTCAAAAACAACAAATCCATTCAAAAAGACAGGAGAAATAAATCAGTTAGATGAAAAACATTTTGAAGAAAGAAACAGAGGACAAAAGGTAACACACTACAAATCAAAATTCAAAAAGAAAAAGAAAGTTAATAAAAGCAAATACGACAATTGATACATTACAATCATTAAAATCAACATGCAGTCAATCCATTGAGATAAACCCATTAAATCACCGAACGGTTACTTAATATTTAAGACAGGAACTATGGACTTACCGACATACTTTAAATATCATTATTTAAAAGTGAATTTAACACTAATAGACATTACATATAACAATCTAATGCAACTAGCACAGGAATTTAAAGACATAATCCATATTCAATACTTAAAAGAAAAATTATGTAGGGAAATTAATGGAATACAAATTGCAAAACGTAATAAACGAGGACTAATTAACGGAATTGGTTCAATATACAAATATCTTTTTGGTACTCTTGATCAAGACGATAAAGAAAAAATAAATAATCTTGAAAGTAATAGCGTACAAGCAAATGAAAAAAATTACTTAATAGACACTATAAATAAAGGTTTAGAAGTAATAAACAACCTCAAGGAAGAAAAGGAAAAATCAGTAAAAGTAGAAGTTCTAATCTTTAATTTTGAGCATTTCACAGAATACATTGAAGACATAGAAATAGGCATGCAGCTCACTAGACTAGGAATTTTCAACCCGAAACTTTTAAAACATAATCGCTTAAGTCATGTTAATTCGGAAAAACTATTGAATACAAAAACATCCACCTGGCTTAAACCAAATTCAAACGAAATATTTATCATTTCAAACATTCCTCAAGAAATAATAAAAACCCCCATCTTTGATATACTTCCAGATGAAAATAAAAATATTTTGACAGAAAATTCATACGATAAATACTATTTTAACAACAACACTTTGTTTAATAAAAATACAAAATAAATAGAAACTGATGAATGTATAATAGGCATTTTAAATCAAATCCCAACCACTCGCAAATACACTAAAACATATAAGAATTTTCAAACTAATTATATTGAACCAAACATATTTGGAACATGGAATTTACCAAAAACAAAACTAAATCAAAATTGTGTAAACAACGACTTAATAATAGAAGGCAATAACATAATACAAATTTACGATTGTGCCTTAATATTAAATGAAATATCAATAACGAATTTATTGCTTGACTACAGCCAAAGCATTTATGTAACAAACAATATCACTAGGCTAGAACCTATTTCTTTTATCCAAACAAAAGATATAATTAACGAACACACAAAATATTATACTGTATTTCAAACTATTACATTGACCACATTTGTACTTACTATAATAAGTTTGATTACATACTTAATCTATAAGTTTAAGGCAATGCCACAAAAATTAATAATTAAACATATTCGATCAAATAAGAATCGTATTCCCACAAAAAAAATCGAAACCCCAAAGTATAAAAAAATTGAATCCCAAAGTATAAACAAAATTGATACTTCAATCTTTGCAACTGAGAAAAATCTCTCGCTATACCCCAATGTATCCGCCTGAGGACAGGCTATTTTCATTAGGATGGGGGAGTCATATATCCAACAACAATCTCTAATAACTTATAAATTTTTCGCCCCCTAAAATTTATAACTTTAAAGTAAACATCCGTTTTATTCACAAACAATTGGAGACTTGCAATAATAATTGTCCCCCTCAAAAACTTCCAGCGTGAGAACGCAATATTATAAACAAATCTGTCCCCAAAAATTCCTCTAAGCGTGAGAACGCTTAGTATGCGAAATCAATAAGCCAATCAAATATCAGATCAAGACATCTGTAGTGACCGGATTGAGTTTCAGCTTTGAGTCCAGTTATGATACCCACGCTCACATCGCCCAATGAAAAGACGCCACGTCGCAACACTTTGGAAAAGACCCGTTAGAAAGCTCTGTTCGCGAATTCTTTTGCATAAGACGCGTGCCTTAGTTCAAAAATTTATTCTATTCTGTTCTGCCGAAGCGATAAGTCGCATAAATTATATAGTGATTTTTACTTAAAGAAATTTCATTACGTAATACCACGTGGTCGTGGATAAAAATAATTTACCAGGCTATTTAGCCAATAGTGCAAAATTTGAAGACCAGTACAGTGCCAAACCTAATCGTTCGGTTAGTTTATTAAAAGTGGAAGAGTTGAAAGGTGATATTTTTTTTATATTTAAGAGAGGTTTTGATTCTCTGACCCGGTAAACTAAATTCATGTATTCACAGTCCCAGCCGTTACAAGGTACCGAATATCCGTACTAGAGCTAAGAGAAAGCCTAGGCCTCGGAATTTCGTAGCTGGAGTTTCCAGAATTTGAGGCGACGAACACCCCACGGCATACAGTGACATAAGGCGCTGAAGAAAGGCCATGAATTAGGCAAAACCCTAAAATCTACATGCATCGTCTTCAGAGGGAGCTGCCTAGACTGCTGAAAATGAGTTGTTGTCATATGGTCCTGTAAATACGCTACCTCGCTCATGTCGCTCGTAGGCCAAACGAAAATATGAAAACCGTCTGAAAAATAACCCACAATGTGTTTAAAGAGAGTGTTAAATTGAGTCAGCCTCTCTCATAATCTATAAAATTCGCACTTTGTCATTCGATTGGAATCAATCATAACTCAAGGTTCCTTCAGCAACGGCCTTGTACCGAACAATTTAAATTTAGTTCATTTTCGCTCATTACGAGCTTTAAACCTTTTTTTTATAGTATTTAAGTAATCTCTAGTTAAGAATCCTACTTTAATTGTTTGATCTAATGAAGCGATATGCGTAAGGTAACCTATGGAGTATATTTCATTGTCATTTATATAATTAATCTAAAACTTCTTTAAAAACCACACCACAGCAAATTCGACGTCATCTTGGGCCCAACGATTACAACGAAAAACCGTGAAGTAAACCAAAGTCGTGAGTAATGTGTTAATCCTTTAAAATTTTTATTCTGAAAAAATCAAATTTTTTTGCTACATATATATATACATATGAAATATCCCCATATGGTTTGATCTAGCACAACCGTTTCTTTCTCTTATATTTAAAATATTAGTAATTTAAGTCATATTTGGATTTGAAAGTAATGAAGTCAACAATATGAAATTTTGTCAAGTTTGTTAGGAAATAAGTAAAGAATCCCAAAATTATGTTTGAAACAGGAATAATGATTTGAGTTAATTTAATATGGTCTGTCAAGTACCCTTGCTAAACTGTCATAAGATGTCATAAAAGTAATAAAACTACATTTGTTTTGGGACAACCTTTAAAATAGAACTGTTGTCATGGTCGGGTGGGTAAAGAAGAGGGACTAATCACACCTAAGTTCTCTCACATCCTTTATTTAGATTCAGGTTTGTCTTCTTTGTATAGGTCACGGTGAATTGGCACCTTAGCAATAGTAATAATAGTAACACAACCTTTAGCTTTTGGTAGTTAGTTTAGTTTTCAAAACGCGCATTAAATTTATTAATGATAGTGAGTGTGAAAAGGGGAGAAAGAACCCCGACCAATCCGACGAGCTAGACCCGAGCATAGCAAGAATGCGCACCCTCGATCCTGATCACACTTTTGGTTTTACCCTTTTGTCATCTCAACAACAAATGAGTATATCGTATAACATTTCCGGAGGATACCACTCATTTTAAAGACTTACCCTCAACCTTAGTGCCTTTACTTCTGAACTGCAGTTCTTTTAAAGAGGATTGTGTCCACTAACACCTTGGAGCCTTTTAGATGTTAACTAGGTTGAGCGAGAATTATAAACCAAAACCCATTCTGGTCACTACATATATTAATAATTGGCGCCCAAACGTGGGACACGACCAATAAATCCATAAACAAATCAGTTTTTTAAAATTTGAGGAAGATTCTCAAATGATGGGTCGTCCCACCAAGCTCGAATAGTCCATCCATATTTACAATTTTTGTTAGGAACAATTAGAGTTCCATTTGATTACAAGTTATTGTGCATATTCTAGGGAGTATTTTGGTATCGCGCACGAGTACGACCTTTGGAAATGCGATTGCAATCCCGAATTGAGGATTGGTCGACCAAGTGAGTTTCGTGATAGCCTAGCCTTAGATACATATTTCAAGAAATGCTACGGTAGTATAAATTTGGTTTTGATAGGCATGGAGGATTTATTTTGGAATTACTATGTTCTGGAGAGTTTCGGACATAGTCCAGTCATTCAAGCTTATCCACTCTCAAATCAGCAATAGGCATATTAGATACAGTAAGACCAAAGAAGAAAACAAACATTTAGATCAAGATAAAGTTGAGACATCTATGAACAAGTTAAGCAAGAGGAAAGACAGACTTTAGTGCAAAATTTAGAAAAAAAAAAAAAATTAGTAAAATTTATTTGAACATAGACATTCAACATGTTTCGCAGTAATGAAAATATAGCCCAGCCGGCAATAGAAGATCCATTTTGCGGTATTTGTAATGAGGTAATGAACGCGACGGATTTGATAGCAAATGCTCCATGTAAACACAGATTTCACAAGGAATGCCTTCTTGAGCATCTTAAGACAACTGCAGCCTGTCCGACATGTGCGACTAGTTGTATTCCTTTACAGCTAACATTTTCCAACAACACTTTAGCAGCAGAATTACATTCACTAGCGAGGGGGTCAGCAAGTGTTAATACTTCTAACGAAAATGTCCAAAAATCAGCTACAAAACACTACAGAGGCAAAGGCAGAGTGAAACACGGCAGCAAACCCGGAGTTAACACTAGATCACAACAAAAGCAAGTAGAAAGTATACTTGATTGCCCAAATTCACAGAATGCTTTCAACGCAAATGCGCAGGTCGAAATAACGAATTACATCAATTCGGCTTTAGACAGTCAGCAAGTAAGGATAGTGCAGGATTTGACCAATATATTAAGTCAGAATATTGAGTCGTCTATACAAAAACACCTAGCTTCACTTCAAATTAGCCAACAACAAGCAATCAGGACCAAGCCCCAATAGAGAAGAACCAGAAACCTTCCAAAGATCAAGAGTAGACCTAGACAATTCAGAAACAAGCAGAGATCAACTTAGATCACTTAGTTGCATTTCACCTGGAAAAGCGTCTAGCATTATCCAGACGTGGCGAATTAAGTTCGATGGTACAAAACAGGGTATGAGAATGGAAGATTTCATCTATCGAGTAAGATCACTGACACGACAAAATTTAAATAACGACTATCAACTATTATGTGATCATTTATATTTATTATTTGCGGGTAAAGCCAGCGATTGGTACTGGAAATTTCATAGTAACCATAGCAACCTTACCTGGGAAATATTTTGTGTCGAATTTCGCAAAAGATTTGAAGATGTAGAGACAGACTTAGATATTTGGGAAAAGATTAGAAAACGACGTCAAGGTGAAAACGAAGTTTTTGACGACTACCAGTATGCAATTGAAGACTTAAGCGATAGACTTCAACAAGGCATGTCAGAAGAACAGTTGGTAGCACTCTTAATTAGAAATTCTAAATCCAGTCTTCATCATGAGTTACTCCATCTGAAAATCGCAAACAGGTCACAGTTACGAGTAGAGGTACGCAAGCACGAACAGTTTTATAACGAAGTTAAAACATTTAAACCACGCACGCTGCGCTCATACGTTAACGAATTGACTGAAACCTATGAAAAGTTAGACCAAACAATTGATAAAGAATCATGCGAGGAAGTCCTTGCTATAACAGCAAACCCATCTAGTCCAAAGTGTTGGAATTGCGACCAACATGGTCACCGTTTCGATGACTGCTTAGAACAGCGTAGTATCTTTTGCTATGGGTGTGGCACTAAAGAAGTATTTAAGCCGCGATGCCCAAAATGCAATCCAACGGGAAACCGGATTTCGGGTGTGTTTCCCAAACATCACAAAGCACACCCGTAAAACCCGTCGAATCTAGTTCTCAAATGGAAAATAAAGCCCAAGAAACACAAAACAAGTCCATTTTAACTAAAAGAGAACCTTATCATCTTCGTTTGCAAAACTACAATAAGGTACGCGAAAGGATATTTGCAGGAATAGATTATGTAAATTGTATTAGAAAACCCAGACGTTCAACTATACGGATAAGAAAATTTTGGAAAGCGATTCGCGCTAACCACCAAAAGATCGTTTCAACCATCTTTACTGAGTCTGACGATCGATTATATACGGAAATCACGATCGAAAATAGAAAATACAAAGCTTTGCTAGACTCAGGAGCGAACATTAGCTGTGTAGGCGGAATGGCTGCCAAAGAATTGTTAGACACCGGTAATTATAAAAAGTGTTCAGACAGAATACGTACGGCGAATGGAACACCAAGTAAAATAGTAGGTAGACTTGAAACTAAAATTAAGTATAGACAAATCATAAAGACAGTAGAGTTATTCATAATTCCCGAACTTAAACAAGACGTTTATCTTGGAATTGATTTCTTTAGGAAGTTTGGTCTACTGGACTTTATCACTTCACCACTAGAAGTTACAGAATTGGATGTAGGATCAGATTACTCGGAAGAGCTACCTAAATATCATAATTTATCACAAGAGCAACAGAAACGACTGAATGTAATAATAGGTAACTTTCCATCGTTTGAATTAGAAGGACTTGGCCGCACTAAGCTAATAGAGCATACGATCGATGTCGGTTCAGCAGTCCCCATAAAACAACGAACTTGGCCCGTATCACCTGCTAAAGAAAACCTTATGTTTCCAGAGGTAGATATGATGTTAGCCCTAGATGTTATTGAAGAATCAAATAGTCCCTGGAGCAGCAACTGCGTCCTGGTTCAGAAAGGAAGTAAAAATAGATTGTGTTTGGATTCACGTGAGGTTAATCGAGTGACAAGGAAAGACGCTTACCCATTACCGCACATCGACGGTATTTTAAGTCGTCTTCCCGCAGCACAATACATCACTGGTTTAGATATGAAACATGCATACTGGCAAATTTCTCTTGATGAGAAATCGCGTCAATATACTGCATTTTCTATTCCAAATCGACCGTTGTACCAATATAAGATGATGCCTTTTGGTCTTTGTAACGCTGCTCAAACCCTTTGTCGGTTAATGGACAAAGTAATACCACCTCAGTTACGTAACCAAGTTTTTGTATACCTCGACGATCTCTTGATCATGTCCGATACCTTTGATTCTCACTTACTTTTACTTCAAGAAATAGCATTATGTTTGCGAAAAGCTAATCTTACCATCAACATAAGGAAATCTAAATTTTGTATGCGTGAGATAAAATATCTTGGTTTTATTATTCGTGAAGGACAATTAATGACCGACCCGGACAAGATAAAAGCCATTAAAGAATTTCCAACTCCGACAACCGTAAAACAGTTAAGACGATTTTTAGGATTGTCCGGCTGGTATCGTCGATTCGTCGAAAATTATGCCACCATTTCTTTCCCTCTTACAGAGTTATTAAAATCCAAAGGTCCCTTAACGTGGAACGATTCGGCTTCTTTAGCTTTCGAAGACTTGAAAACTCGTTTAACCACCGCACCAATACTGATCACTCCAGACTTTTCAAAACAATTTATTTTGCTATGTGACGCGAGCACTGTTGGAATCGGATGCGTTTTAGCCCAAGAGCGAGAAGGAATCGAGTTACCAATCTCTTACATGTCCGAAAAATTATCAAAAGCTCAGCGAAATTATTCAGTAACTGAACTAGAATGTTTAGCGGTAATCAAGGGTATTAAAAAATTTCGACCATATATCGAAGGACAAGATTTTGTAGTAATCACAGATCACGCTTCACTCCAATGGTTAATGCGCCAGAAAGACCTATCAGGGAGACTCGCAAGATGGTCAATGAAATTGCAATCATTTTCTTTCCAAATAATACACAGGCGAGGTTCCGAAAATGTAGTCGCTGACGCGTTATCTAGGCAAAACGAGTTAGAGATATCGGAATTTGAAATGAGTACTTCTATTGTAGATATACAATCAGAATATTTTAAATCCCCGGAATATCTAGAACTGATAAAACATATTCAAAGTAAACCAATCTAAATTCCCCGATTTAAAAGTTATAGAAGGATTCGTTTATAAAAGAACCGTTTTTAACAATGTCGTAGAGTCTCGAGAAGATATATCATGGAAATTGTGGATTCCATCTGCCTTAGTACCAGACGTCTTACGTCAGGCGCATGATTTACCAAGTTCAGCTCATTGTGGAATGGCGAAAATGGTAGAAAAACTAAAACGATATTTATTTTGGCCAAATATGGTAAGCCAAATAAGAGCTTACGTTTCCAATTGTGATATTTGTCGTTCAACGAAGAGTCCAAATATTGTGCTAAAACCCCCTATGGGAAAGCCTTTAGTTTCTGAACGTCCGTTTCAAAAACTTTATTTAGATCTCCTCGGCCCATATCCTAGAACCAAGAATGGAAACATTGGACTCATCGTAATCGTCGACCATAACACGAAGTTTCATTTTTTGAATCCCATAAAAAAATTCACTGCGCCAAGGATTTGTGAATTTTTGGAAAGAACAATATTTTACACTTTTGGTGTGCCTGAAGTCATTCTAACGGATAACGGATCCCAATTTAAATCCAGTTATTTCGAAGCCTTTTTAACAAGTTTTGGTGTATCGCATCGGTTTACGGCTATATACTCGCCGCAAGCTAATGCCAGTGAAAGACTTAATCGATCTATTCTTTCCGCGATTCGTGCATATGTCGGAGAAGATCATACTAATTGGGATGTCCATCTCAACGCTATAAGTGGCGCGCTCCGAGCTAACGTACATCGAAGTACCGGTTTTTCACCATATTTTCTTACATTCGGTCAGAACATGATCCTTAACGGGAATGACTATACGCTGTTAAGAACATTAGATTTGTTAAAAGATGACACAAAGTTAAATCACCCTGATATTCTACAACTAACTAGACAAAAAGCACAAGAATATATTGATCAGACCCACGGGAAAAACGCACAAAGATATAATTTACGTAGTAGAAATATACAACTCAACGTTGGTGATCAAGTTTATGCCAGGAATTTCACCCAGAGTAATGCCGCTAAAAAGTTTTCGGCAAAATTAGCATCTGTTTTCGTACCGGCAACTGTAAAGAAGAAACGTAGTCCCTTTTATTACGAATTAGTAGACAACCACGGTAAGATCCTAGGAGTTTTTCACTTAAAGGATATTCAGGTCAAGAAAAAGTGAAGAAATCCTGTCTTGTTCAGATCATGCTGCTGGGATAAAAATCACGCTTCATTATCTGTGGTGTAGTGACCGGATTTTTCCTTACAAATATTTAATCGACAAAATGAAGAGAATTTATTTAAATCAACCGCGCTTTTATGAAAAGCATATAAGAACACGGTCACCCTGAAACGATCATGGTCAAGTTAATTGCAGGGTTGAGCTTCAGCTTTGAGTACAGTTATGATACCCACGCTCACGTCGCCCAATGAAAAGACGCCACGTCGCAACACTTTGGAAAAGACCCGTTAGAAAGCTCTGTTCGCGAATTCTTTTGCATAAGACGCGTGCCTTAGTTCAAAAATTTATTCTATTCTGTTCTGCCGAAGCGATAAGTCGCATAAATTATATAGTGATTTTTACTTAAAGAAATTTCATTACGTAATACCACGTGGTCGTGGATAAAAATTAATTACCAGGCTATTTAGCCAATAGTGCAAAATTTGAAGACCAGTACAGTGCCAAACCTAATCGTTCGGTTAGTTTATTAAAAGTGGAAGAGTTGAAAGGTGATATTTTTTTATATTTAAGAGAGGTTTTGATTCTCTGACCCGGTAAACTAAATTCATGTATTCACAGTCACAGCCGTTACAAGGTAGCGAATATCCGTACTAGAGCTAAGAGAAAGCCTAGGCCTCGGAATTTCGTAGCTGGAGTTTCCAGAATTGGTGGCGACGAACACCCCGCATACAGTGACATAAGGCGCTGAAGAAAGGCCATGAATTAGGCAAAACCCTAAAATCTACATGCATCGTCTTCAGAGGGAGCTGCCTAGACTGCTGAAAATGAGTTGTTGTCATATGGTCCTGTAAATACGCTACCTCGCTCATGTCGCTTGTAGGCCAAACGAAAATATGAAAACCATCTGAAAAATAACCCACAATGTGTTTAAAGAGAGTGTTCAATTGAGTCAGCCTCTCTTATAATCTATAAAATTCGCACTTTGTCATTCGATTGGAATCAATCATAACTCAAGGTTCTTTCAGCAACGGCCTTGTACCGAACAATTTAAATTTAGTTCATTTTCGCTCATTACGAGCTTTAAACCTTTTTTTTTGAGTATTTAAGTAACCTCTAGTTAAGAATCCTACTTTAATTGTTTGATCTAATGAAGCGATATGCGTAAGGTAACCTATGGAGTATATTTCATTGTCATTTATATAATTAATCTAAAACTTCTTTAAAAACCACACCACAGCAAATTCGACGTCATCTTGGGCCCAACGTTTCTTTCTCTTATATTTAAAATATTAGTAATTTAAGTCATATTTGGATTTGAAAGTAATGAAGTCAACAATATGAAATTTTGTCAAGTTTGTTAGGAAATAAGCAAAGAATCCCGAAATTATGTTTGAAACAGGAATAATGATTTGAGTTAATTTAATATGGTCTATCAAGTACCCTTGCTAAACTGTCATAAGATGTCTTAAAAGTAATAAAACTACATTTGTTTTGGGACAACCTTTAAAATAGGACTGTTGTCATGGTCGGGTGGGTAAAGAAGAGGGACTAATCACACCTAAGTTCTCTCACATCCTTTATTTAGATTCAGGTTTGTCTTCTTTTTATAGGTCACAGTGAATTGGCACCTTAGCAATAGTAATAATAGTAACACAACCTTTAGCTTTTGGTAGTTAGTTTAGTTTTCAAAACGCGCATTAAATTTATTAATGATAGTGAGTGTGAAAAGGGGAGAAAGAACCCCGACCAATCCGACGAGCTAGACCCGAGCATAGCAAGAATGCGCACCCTCGATCCTGATCACACTGTTGTTTTACCCTTTTTGTCATCTCAACAACAAATGAGTATATCGTATAACATTTCCGGAGGATACCACTCATTTTAAAGACTTACCCTCAACCGTAGTGCCTTTACTTCTAAACTGCAGTTCTTCTAAAGATGATTGTGTCCACTAACACCTTGGAGCCTTTTAGACGTTAACTAGGTTGAGGGAGAATTATAAACCAAAACCCATTCTGGTCACTACACATCATCCGATAAAAAGCTCCCACTAGTAGCATAAAAAGCTTTCAACATAATTTTAAACATAAAAAGCCTTCTAGCCGAACTGTAAACTTAATTGTAAAAATACTGATAAGTTAGTTCTTAAGATACATCCTTTGAATAAAGGTCGTTTCTTTTGAGTTCAATAGATCCAAGTTTTATTTTTTTTCACCTATAAAGGAAATGGATTTATAATTGGCGCAGTCGGTAGGATTAATAAAAGTGAACTAGTTATTCTATCCGTGTGACACATAGAATTATTATCCGTGTATTACATAGAATTAGTGAATAATCACTATTAAAACTCCGATCCGACATCAAGAATTTACGGGCATGGCTCAAAAGCCAACAACAGTGAAAAATATTTACACCAACTGTGTGCGGAAATATCAACTGTATGTGTTACAGCCATAAACTCCAATTGTGGAACAAAAACGCCAACTGTGTGCGGAAATATCAACTGTGTGTGTTACAACCATAAACTCCAATTGTGGAACAAAACGCCAACTTGTGTGCGAATAAAATAAAACACCACTAAAAACAAAAATGGCAGAACTCACCGAAACCCACCTCAATCAAGCACTGTCTTCATTATGACAGTTGGCAAACTATGCTGGAGCACCAGAGAATCTGACATCATTCATAAGGAGGATAGATTTCATCATGCACCTAAATCCAACCCATGACATGAGGCAACATAACATATTGTTCAGCGCGGAGAGGCACAACGGCTCTCGCAAATTGGATAAGCCAACACCTGGCCGGAACTTAGATCATTCCTCACCAATGAATTGAAAACGCAGACTCCCTGTGAGGAACTTCTACCACGCCTCTACAACACCCACTATACAGGAAACCTTCGTAAGTTCGTAACTGAATTAGAAGATAAATCTTATATTATTACAAACAAGCTTAGTCTTGAAAACGATGCAAATAACACCATTCCTTTATACAAATGCCTTAAATAATACTATAAAAGATGTAATAAACAAAGAATTACCCGATAGATTATTTATGACGTTAGCTAGATATGATATAACCACAGTTAGCAAGCTGAAACAAGTAGCTCAAAGAGAAGGGTTATACGAGGATAGCATAACAGAAATCAGAAAATCAAATCAAAGCCAAAATCAAAAAAAGTGGAAAATCTTTTGTACCCAATAGTACAACTCCGTCTCAAACAAAACAATCAGACACAACACAAAACCAAAAACTTTTCCAAGAATTTCAACATAAATTAAATATCGATAGGGCTTAAAATCCAATGAATTATCAACAGCAAAATAATTATCAAAAAAATAAGGTGGCAAACCAGCCTACAAAAAGGCCAAGAGAAAGTAAAAGTGGAATCAGCCAAATGGACACATCGGAAAATTTTCATCAGAATACCTCGGATCAATCAGAAGAAGAGATAGAGACAAGTCCTTCATCAGAATCACAATGAACAATAAACAATTGAGATGTGTAGTCGACTCAGGCTCTTCAATAAATATAATGTCCGAAAACTTTTTTAATTTCAAAACCTATTCAGGAGATACCAAAATTCACACGATTGAAGGAGCAGTAGAACCAAAAGAAATAATTTTCCTTGCACCCAGCAAACTTTGTTCTACAGAACAAAAATTCTATGTCCATAAATTTTCAAATAATATGAAGAAGAATATGTAAAGCTAGGAAACTATACATTTTATTTCAGAGATATGGAAGAAATAGAAGAAGAAGATAACATAGAATGTTTAGACCCACCTACAGAAAGGGACCCAGATACAAATTTTGCTATTGAAAATTAAATAATAGAAAGTAATCAGTATAGACTCGACCATATCGAGGAAACACAAAAACTAAAAAAAAGTCTTGTACGAATTCAGTGATATTCAGTACCGAGAAGGTGAAAATTTCACTTTCACGAGTACAATAATTCATACAAAGCATGAGGACCCAATTTACAAACCTCCTTACAAATATCCCCAAACGTTTGACATAGAAGTCAACAAACAAATAAATGAAATGATCGAACAGGGTATCATTCGAAAATCGTACTCACCCTACTGTTCACCCATTTGGATCGTCCCAAAAAAAGGAGACGCTTCCAACAAACAAAAATTCAGATTAGTCATTGACTACCGAAATTTGAATGAAGTCACAATAGATGACCAATTCCCAATTCCAGTCATGGATGAAATTCTTGACAAACTGGGAAAATGACAATACTTTTACTTTACAATACTTTGATTTAGCTAAGGGATTTCATCAAATTCAAATGGGTCCAGAATCTATTGCAAAAACAGCTTTCTCAACTAAACATGGCCATTACGAATACACACGTATGCCATTTGGTCTTAAAAATGCCCCGGCAACATTCCAAAGATGCATGAATAATCTTTTGGAAGACCCTTTTTATAAGGATTGCCTTGTTTATCTGGATGACATTATAGTGTACTCCACTTCATTGGAGGAACATTCATATCAATTATTCAGCTATAGAAAAAGAATTACTATCAATAGTTTGGGTAACAAAATATTTCAGACCATACCTCTTCGGTAGATAGTTCGAAATTTTAAGCGACCATAAGCCTTTAGTATGGCTCAGCAATATAAAAGAACCAAATATGAAACTTCAACGATGGAGAATAAAACTAAATGAGTTTGATTATGAAATTAAATATTTACCCGGCAAATAAAATCACGTAGCAGATGCTCTTTCCAGAATTAAAACAGAGGAAAACTTTTTAGGATCAACAGACAGCACCGCAGCTATAATACATAGTGCTCAAGAGGATAATTGAAATTACATTCCAATAGTAGAAAAACCCATTAATTATTTTAACAGGCAAATAGAATTCATTAGAGGTTCAGAAGACAAAACAGAAACATCAACCTATTTTTATAAATCAAACATAAAAATAACATACAAAGAAATGACCAATGCTTACGCAAGGGATATAATTAAAAGATATCTTTGCGGTAAGAACACCGTACTATATTATCATAACGAACAAGATTATCCCATATTTCAACAAGCCTTTATTGAAATAATACGATCAAACGCAAAAACAACAACCTCGAAATCAAACATTAAGTTAGAGGACATTCAAAAGTTTGCACAATTCAAAGAAATAATTCTAAAACAACATTAAGAATTACTACATCCAAGAATCAAAAAACGATTAACTTGTTTAAAGAAAAATATTATTTCCCCGATTTTCAAAACCTGATTCAAAACCTTATTAACGAATGCTCAGTATGCAATATCGCAAAGACAGAAAATAGAAATACAAAACTAACTTTTGAAATAACACCAGAAACTTTTAATGTCAGAGAAATATACGTCATGGACTTTTACATGATCGACAATTTACAATTCCTTTCATGCATTCACATTTACTCCAAATTTGCAACACTTGTGGAAGCGAAATCTAGAGATTGGTTAGAAGCCAAGAGAGCAATTATGAAAGTATTCACTGAAATGGGCAAACCAATTGAAATAAAATCAGACAAAGATTCAGCATTTCTGTGTATAGCACTAAAAAATTGGCTACAAGAAGAAAATGTAAAGTTAGAAATTACAACAAGTAAAATCGGCATTTTAGACGTAGAAAGATTCCATAAAACAGTAAATGAAAAACTCAGAATTATAAATAGTGAAAATGGCATCGATTTTTAATTTCGATAATTAAATTTGAAAAAACAACCTCAAGGAAGAAAAGGAAAAATCAGTAAAAGTAGAAGTTCTAATCTTCAATTTTGAGCATTTCACAGAATACATTGAAGACATAGAAATAGGCATGCAGCTCACTAGACTAGGAATTTTCAACCCGAAACTTTTAAAACATAATCGCTTAAGTCATGTTAATTCGGAAAAACTATTGAATACAAAAACATCCACCTGGCTTAAACCAAATTCAAACGAAATATTTATCATTTCAAACATTCCTCAAGAAATAATAAAAACCCCCATCTTTGAGATATTTCCAGATGAAAATAAAAATATTTTGACAGAAAATTCATACGATAAATACTATTTTAACAACAACACTTTGTTTAATAAAAATACAAAATAAATAAAAACTGATGAATGTATAATAGGCATTTTAAATCAAATCCCAACCACTCGCAAATACACTAAAACATATAAGAATTTTCAAACTAATTATATTGAACCAAACATATTTCGAACATGGAATTTACCAAAAACAAAACTAAATCAAAATTGTGTAAACAACGACTTAATAATAGAAGGCAATAACATAATAAAAATTTACGATTGTGCCTTAATATTAAATCAATAACGAATTTATTGCTTGACTACAGCCAAAGCATTTATGTATGTAACAAACAATATCACTAGGCTAGAACCTATTTCTTTTATTTAAACAAAAGATATAATTAACGAACACACAAAATATTATACTGTATTTCAAACTATTACATTGACCACATTTGTACTTACTATAATAAGTTTGATTACATACTTAATCTATAAGTTTAAGGCAATGCCACAAAAATTAATAATTAAACATTTTCGATCAAATAAGAATCGTATTCCCACAGAAAAAATCGAAACCCCAAAGTATAAAAAATTGAATAAACAAAATTGATACTTCAATCTTTGCAACTGAGAAAAATCTCTCTATACCCCAATGTATCCGCCTGAGGACAGGCTATTTTCATTAGGATGGGGGAGTCATATATCCAACAACAATTCCTAATAACTTATAAATTTTTCGCCCCCTAAAATTTATAACTTTAAAGTAAACATCCGTTTTATTCACAAACAATTGGAGACTTGCAATAATAATTGTCCCCCCTCAAAAACTTCCAGCGTGAGAACGCAATATTAAAAAAAAAATTCCTCTAAGCGTGAGAACGCTTAGTATGCGAAATCAATAAGCCAATCAAATATCAGATCAAGACATCATCCGATAAAAAGCTCCCACTAGTAGCATAAAAAGCTTTCAACATAATTTTAAACATAAAAAGCTTTCTAACCGAACTGTAAACTTAATTGTAAAAATACTGATAAGTTAGTTCTTAAGATACATCCTTTGAATAAAGATCGTTTCTTTTGAGTTCAAGAGATCCAAGTTTTCTTTTTTTCACCTATAAAGGAAATGGGTTTATAATTGGCGCAGTCGGTAGGATTGGTAAAAGTGAACTAGTTATTCTATCCGTGTGACACATAGAATTATTATCCGTGTATTACATAGAATTAGTGAATAATCACTATTAAAACTCCGATCCGACATCAAGAATTTACGGGCATCGCTCAAAAGCCAACAACAGTGAAAAATATTTACACCAACTGTGTGCGGAAATATCAACTGTATGTGTTACAGCCATAAACTCCAATTGTGGAACAAAAACGCCAACTGTGTGCGGAAATATCAACTGTGTGTGTTACAACCATAAACTCCAATTGTGGAACAAAACGCCAACTTGTGTGCGAATAAAATAAAACACCACTAAAAACAAAAATGGCAGAACTCACCGAAACCCATCTCAATCAAGCACTGTCTTCATCATGACAGTTGGCAAACTATGCTGGAGCACCAGAGAATCTGACATCATTCATAAGGAGGATAGATTTCATCATGCACCTATATCCAACCCATGACATGGGGCAACATAACATATTGTTCAGCGCGGAGAGGCACAACGGCTCTCGCAAATTGGATAAGCCAACACCTGGCCGGAACTTAGATCATTCCTCACCAATGAATTGAAAACGCAGACTCCCTGTGAGGAACTTCTACCACGCCTCTACAACACCCACTATACAGGAAACCTTCGTAAGTTCGTAACTGAATTAGAAGATAAATCTTATATTATTACAAACAAGCTTAGTCTTGAAAACGATGCAAATAACGCCATTCTTTATTCAAATGCCTTAAATAATACTATAAAAGATGTAATAAACAAAAAATTACCCGATAGATTATTTATGACGTTAGCTAGATATGATATAACCACAGTTAGTAAGCTCAAACAAGTAGCTCAAAGAGAAGGGTTATACGAGGATAGCATAACAGAAATCAGAAAATCAAATCAGAGCCAAAATCAAAAAAGTGAAAAATCTTTTGTACCCAATAGTAAAACACCGTCTTAAACAAAACAATCAGACACAACACAAAACCAAAAACTTTTCCAAGAATTTCAACAAAAATTAAATATCGATAGGGCTTAAAATCCAATGAATTATCAGCAGCAAAATAATTATCAAAAAAATAAGGTAGCAAACCAGCCTACAAAAAGGCCAAGAGAAAGTAATAGTGGAATCAGCTAAATGGACACATCCGAAAATTTTCATCAGAATGCCTCGGATCAATCAGAAGAAGAGATAGAGACAAGTCCTTTATCAGAATCACAATGAACAATAAACATTTGAGATGTGTAGTCGACTCAGGCTCTTCAATAAATATAATGTCCGAAAACTTTTTTAATTTCAAAACCTATTCAGGAGATACCAAAATTCACACGATTGAAGGGCCAGTAGAACCAAAAGAAATAATTTTCCTTGCACCCAGCAAACTTTGTCCGACAGAACAAAAATTCTATGTCCATAAATTTTCAAATAATTACGACATGTTAATAGGCAGAACTTACCTAAGAGCATGCAAAGCCCAAATAAATTATGAAGAAGAATATGTAAAGCTAGGAAACTATACATTTTATTTCAGAGATATGGAAGAAATAGAAGAAGAAGATAACATAGAATGTTTAGACCCACCTACAGAAAGGGACCCAGATACAAATTTTGCTATTGAAAATGAAATAATAAAAAGTAATCAGTATAGACTCGACCATTTAAATATCGAGGAAACACAAAAACTAAAAAAAGTCTTGTACGAATTCAGTGATATTCAGTACCGAGAAGGTGAAAATTTCACTTTCACGAGTACAATAATTCATACAAAGCATGAGGACCCAATTTACAAACGTCCTTAGAAATATCACCAAACGTTTGACATAGAAGTCAACAAACAAATAAATGAAATGATCAAACAGGGTATCATTCGAAAATCGTACTCACCCTACTGTTCACCCATTTGGATCGTCCCAAAAAAAGGAGACGCTTCCAACAAACAAAAATTTAGATTAGTCATTGACTACCGAAATTTGAATGAAGTCACAATAGATGACCAATTCTCAATTCCAGTCATGGATGAAATTCTTGACAAACTGGGAAAATGACAATACTTTTACTTTACAATACTTTGATTTAGCTAAGGGATTTCATCAAATTCAAATGGGTCCAGAATCTATTGCAAAAACAGCTTTCTCAACTAAACATGGCCATTACGAATACACACGTATGCCATTTGGTCTTAAAAATGCCCCGGCAACATTCCAAAGATGCATGAATAATCTTTTGGAAGACCCTTTTTATAAGGATTGCCTTGTTTATCTGGATGACATTATAGTGTACTCCACTTCATTGGAGGAACATTCATATCAATTATTCAGCTACAGAAAAGGAATTACTATCAATAGTTTGGGTAACAAAATATTTCAGACCATACCTTTTCGGTAGATAGTTCGAAATTTTAAGCGACCATAAGCCTTTAGTATGGCTCAGCAATATAAAAGAACCAAATATGAAACTTCAACGATGGAGAATAAAACTAAATGAGTTTGATTATGAAATTAAATATTTACCCGGCAAATAAAATCACGTAGCAGATGCTCTTTCCAGAATTAAAACAGAGGAAAACTTTTTAGGATCAACAGACAGCACCGCAGCTACAATACATAGTGCTCAAGAGGATAATTGAAATTACATTCCAATAGTAGAAAAACCCATTAATTATTTTAGCAGGCAAATAGAATTCATTAGAGGTTCAGAAGACAAAACAGAAACATCAACCTATTTTTATAAATCAAACATAAAAATAACATACAAAGAAATGACCAATGCTTACGCAAGGGATATAATTAAAAGATATCTTTGCGGTAAGAACACCGTACTATATTATCATAACGAACAAGATTATCCCATATTTCAACAAGCCTTTATTAAAATAATACGATCAAACGCAAAAACAACAACCTCGAAATCAAGCATTAAGTTAGAGGACATTCAAAAGTTTGCACAATTCAAAGAAATAATTCTCAATCAACATTAAGAATTACTACATCCAAGAATCAAAAAACGATTAACTTGTTTAAAGAAAAATATTATTTCCCCGATTTTCAAAACCTGAATTAAAACCTTATTAACGAATGCTCAGTATGCAATATCGCAAAGACAGAAAATAGAAATACAAAACTAACTTTTGAAATAACACCAGAAACTTTTAATGTCAGAGAAATATACGTCATGGACTTTTACATGATACACCAGAAACTTTTAATGTCAGAGAAATATACGTCATGGACTTTTACATGATCGACAATTTACAATTCCTTTCATGCATTCACATTTACTCCAAATTTGCAACACTTGTGGAAGCGAAATCTAGAGATTGGTTAGAAGCCAAGAGAGCAATTATGAAAGTATTCACTGAAATGGGCAAACCAATTGAAATAAAATCAGACAAAGATTCAGCATTTCTGTGTATAGCACTAAAAAATTGGCTACAAGAAGAAAATGTAAAGTTAGAAATTACAACAAGTGAAAACGGCATTTCAGACGTAGAAAGATTCCATAAAACAGTAAATGAAAAACTCAGAATTATAAATAGTGAAAATGGCATCGATTTTTAATTTCGATAATTAAATTTGAAAAAATTCTTTACATATACATATAACCATAAGACGAGACAGACAACAACTAACCGAACACCAGCAGACATTTTTATCTATGCAGGATCACCCGACTATAATACCCAAGCAAATAAAATACATAAAATAAACAATTTCAATAAAGATAGACCCGACTCGATACTAGATTTAAACAAGCACCATTAGTAAAGTCAAAAACAACAAATCCATTCAAAAAGACAGGAGAAATAAATCAGTTAGATGAAAAACATTTTGAAGAAAGAAACAGAAAACAAAAGGTCACACACTACAAATCAAAATTCAAAAAGAAAAAGAAAGTTAATAAAAGCAAATACGACAATTGATAGATTACAATCATTAAAATCAACATGCAGTCAATCCATTGAGATAAACCCATTAAATCACCGAACGGTTACTTAATATTTAAGACAGGAACTATGGACTTACCGACATACTTTAAATATCATTATTTAAAAGTGAATTTAACACTAATAGACATTACATATAACAATCTAATGCAACTAGCACAGGAATTTAAAGACATAATCCATATTCAATACTTAACAGAAAAATTAAGTAGGGAAATTAATGGAATACAAATTGCAAAACGTAATAAACGAGGACTAATTAACGGAATTGGTTCAATATACAAATATCTTTTTGGTACTCTTGATCAAGACGATAAAGACGAATTAGAAGAAAAAAATAAATAATCTTCAAAGTAATAGCGTACAAGCAAATGAACTAAATTACTTAATAGACACTATAAATAAAGGTTTGGAAGTAATAAACAACCTCAAGGAAGAAAAGGAAAAATCAGTAAAAGTAGAAGTTCTAATCTTTAATTTTGAGCATTTCACAGAATACATTGAAGACAAAGAAATAGGCATGCAGCTCACTAGACTAGGAATTTTCAACCCGAAACTTTTAAAACATAATCGCTTAAGTCATGTTAATTCGGAAAAACTATTGAATACAAAAACATCCACCTGGCTTAAACCAAATTCAAACGAAATATTCATCATTTCAAACATTCCTCAAGAAATAATAAAAACCCCCATCTTTGATATACTTCCAGATGAAAATAAAAATATTTTGACAGAAAATTCATACGATAAATACTATTTTAACAACAACACTTTGTTTAATAAAAATACAAAATAAATAGAAACTGATGAATGTATAATAGGCATTTTAAATCAAATCCCAACCACTCGCAAATACACTAAAACATATAAGAATTTTCAAACTAATTATATTGAACCAAACATATTTGGAACATGGAACTTACCAAAAACAAAACTAAATCAAAATTGTGTAAACAACGACTTAATAATAGAAGGCAATAACATAATAAAAATTTACGATTGTGCCTTAATATTAAATGAAATATCAATAACGAATTTATTGCTTGACTACAGCCAAAGCATTTATGTAACAAACAATATCACTAGGCTAGAACCTATTTCTTTTATTTAAACAAAAGATATAATTAACGAACACACAAAATATTATACTGTATTTCAAACTATTACATTGACCACATTTGTACTTACTATAATAAGTTTGATTACATACTTAATCTATAAGTTTAAGGCAATGCCACAAAAATTAATAATTAAACATTTTCGATCAAATAAGAATCGTATTCCCACAAAAAAAATCGAAACCCCAAAGTATAAAAAATTGAATCCCAAAGTATAAACAAAATTGATACTTCAATCTTTGCAACTGAGAAAAATCTCTCGCTATACCCCAATGTATCCGCCTGAGGACAGGCTATTTTCATTAGGATGGGGGAGTCATATATCCAACAACAATTCCTAATAACTTATAAATTTTTCGCCCCCTAAAATTTATAACTTTAAAGTAAACATCCGTTTTATTCACAAACAATTGGAGACTTGCAATAATAATTGTCCCCCCTCAAAAACTTCCAGCGTGAGAACGCAATATTATAAACAAATCTGTCCCCAAAAATTCCTCTAAGCGTGAGAACGCTTAGTATGCGAAATCAATAAGCCAATCAAATATCAGATCAAGACATCATCCGATAAAAAGCTCCCACTAGTAGCATAAAAAGCTTTCAACATAATTTTAAACATAAAAAGCTTTCTAACCGAACTGTAAACTTAATTGTATGAATAACGATAAGTTAGTTCTTAAAATACATCCTTTGAATAAAGATCGTTTCTTTTGAGTTCAATAGATCCAAGTTTTCTTTTTTTCACCTATAAAGAAAATGGATTTATTATTATATAGCCTTGCATTCCTTGACAATAATATTCTTACATTATACATTTTTTTCCCTGCAACTTCATTCATCAATACACAAACAAAACATTAAAATTATTACTCTTTCTACTACAATTTTTTCCTTCTCCTTCCATCATTCCCCAATCAAAGCACGGCACGCATACCCATGTACTTAAGCTTATCATGTAGCGTTGCGTCTGTGTGTGTGTATGCATGTGCTCTGTTGATTTGATGATGACGTAGTAGGCAGCGCTTCAGCCGATTTATATTGGCTGTAACTTGTGTTCTATTTGTCCGATCAGATTCAAATTGGGAGCTGAGGGTTTAAGTCCAGTACTACCAAATTGGTAAATTTCATGGGGATACTCCAATTTCTGCAAAAATGATTCTTTTAGAATCTTATGATTTAGTAGTCCGATCCCGATGATTTTCATACTTTATCTTAGCCCCAAAAAAATTTTATCCCGATAGCTCTTAAGATGGCTGAGTAAAACGCATACGCACCTACGGACAGACGGTCAAACGGACATGGCTATATCGACTCAGCTTCTCATGCTGATCAAGAATATATATACTTCATGGTTTCGGAAACGTCTCCTTCTGTGCGTTACAAACATTTGACCAATTTTATAATTCCCTCCAAGGGTATAAATATCATCAACTATGTTTAGAAAAGCCAACTATCCACTACGATCAAAATCACTTCGTTGATGATTACGACATTAAAAACAGAACACCTCAACTCCGAAGAAAAAAGTGCATTAATGCAACTTTGTAGTAAACATACAGACTTTTTCTACCATTCATTCACCAGTGATATAAAGCAATCTTTACGCACAACTGACGATTCGCCAGTCTTTGTCAAATCTTATCGTTATCTTATCGTTATCGTTTGATTTAAAGAAAGAAGAAAAAGACCGAACGTCCTCCCAACAGTCATCCAGCAACAATCATGAATAAACCCCTTCTGAAATACTTCTTACATACAATAATGTTATACATTTATATACAAAGTATACACCATTTGAACTTTTTACTGGATGTACACGTTCAAATAATAATTATTATAATCTCTATTTTGATATAAGTTACTCATTGTACTTAAGCTTATTTTAAGCAATAAGTCGATTAAGTGACTAATAAGTCAAAGCCTACTAGTTGGTTTACAGGCAATTGTAGCCGTAGCATTACCTTTGCAGCGGCTACAGACTGACACATGGAATGTTGCTGGGAATGTTGACTTTGCAGGATGACAAGCATCTTTACTTTAGCAACATATTTAGAAACAAATCTGTCTTTAGGTCAGGTCCTATATAAAGGGGGGCCTCGGGCAAGAGATAACTGGAATTAATAATATTGTGTACGCTCCGACATCAGAAGCATCACATTCTGCATTCTTAGAGGAACAATGGCGCATAGTCCTACAGATGCAAAATCAAAACCTAATGGACCTTTTAAAAACTATTCAAGCGTCAACACGTGAACAGCAGCAAATACGTGGAGTCATCATTATGTGAGAAATGCAGAACCGAAACCTGGAAGAGTTCCCGAAAAGAAAATTAATTAGTGCTCTGTGTCTGAGCCAATGGGAGTTATGACACACCGAGTTGAGACCTTTCCAATTTGTTTCGACTCCGGAGCTGAGTGCTCTCTTATCCGAAGCAGTGTTGCCGTTAAATTTGATGGCAAACTCTACAACAATCATATTAAAATTGATTCAACACTCGTTGCAGAGGTCGGACGTATTTTTTTTTTTTTTTGCGCTTATCAAATTTTATTTGTTTCTCGCGATTAACAACTTTTCTTTAACTTTTAAACTCATTATCGGTTTAATGAAAATTTTAACATTCGAATTGTATTTTCATTCCGTGATTTTTTCCAGTCGTTTTATGCTTTTTGTTCAATATATATAAATTAACTTACAACAATTACTTGCATTAGCGGTGTTGTTGTTTAGCTAATCTCTTTTGTTTTTGTGTCTTTACCGTTGTAACTAACTATCGCGCTCTTGCGTACAAATTGTTGTTGCATGGGTTCAATTTGACGCGCTCTCCCGCTCTTTCCTATTCTTGTTTGATTTGCGCTCTCATCTTTTGACTACCCACGACTCAGTGATACGTGATTTTGTTTTTGTGTATTCTTGTTATTTGTATTCTTTAGTTGTGAAGGTTTGCTCTGACACAAGGGTTAAAATGGAGTTCTGACAGAAGACTTAATGTGCAGAACTGGTCAGTATATTTCTTATACCTTTAAAATTTTATATTTTATTTTCTTATTCCTTTGTTTTTTTAAATTAAATTAAATTATTTTATATAATGGTTGTCTGCTCAAAAAATAATTGCATAGTTGCCACTAATGCGATTGACTCCCATGATTATATTCTTTGTTGGCTGTGTGACAATGCGGTTCACGTTAAGTGTGCAGGTTACACAGGCAGAATCAAGGAGTCTATTGCTAAAGGTGGTGGCTTAAAATTTGGATGTGATGCTTGCCGGAAGGTCGAGAATGAGATGCGCTCATTCATGAGGCGGACTAGAGATAGTTTTAACACTTTGAGGACAGGTTTTAACAAACTCCAAGCGGAATTTACTGAGGTTTAATGCGAAACGTAAAAGAACCAACGCTTGGTGTGTGTCTTTATCTGTAGATTCGCCAGTGTCGCTTATCATCCCCAACCAGCCTCAGGCACCGACATCTCTCAATGTACGGCAATTGATATCGTTTAAGAGCCCAGTGGTGATTAGTAAGGAATTACCGGTATCACCTGGGAATGATCTCTTAAAAACCAATTGCCAATTGTAATATCCGATGTGTCCTAACAGTTATTAAAGATGTCATTTTATCATTTTTAAGAAATCTCTTTGTCGTGTTTCCATCATTGAACTTTTAATCCTAGTATCCGAAAGAATTCAGCTTGGGCAAATTACCTACGTCTTTCTAAAATTCTTTCTATGTACATCCTGACAAGGTGTTTTATCCTTCTTTGTTTATCTTGGCCGTGGAAGTGGCTAGGCAAGCTTTGATTTTGCAATGCATGGGAGAAATTCTATTTTTATAGCAGTTCTGATTTGCACTTGTTGGCTAACGGCTGCGCCCTTGCGGAGCCCCAAACTGCTCGCTTTGCATGATGCGGCCTTCGGATGATTTCCACCGAGGCGGCTTTGAGGCACTTGCGATTTGGCAGGAATAAAATTATCAGAGTAACTTCAAGTTGCTTTATTAACTAAACCTAAAAACTAGTACAATTTTCGGTGGGCAAAATGCAACCACATCGAACGAGATTAATTTCAAGAGTAAAAATTCAAGTACAGCAAACCATGCTGTCTTTTACAAAATTCAAAGTTCTGGAAATTTCCATAGAAGAAGTAAGCAAGAAAAGAATTAAAGTAACGGAACTCCAAGTTTGCCTCTTCAAAGTAATTTGCGCTGTTCTTGGTCTCTCTCTCTCTTCGTTCGTTTTCTCTCTTCAGCAAAGAGTGTCTTGATTCAGTTGTAGCCCAAACAGCCCTTAATAAAGGTAAACGGAGAAATCTAAAATGTATTATACTTGAAGTATAAAATTATCTATTACCTAAAAATAGATATCCCTATTTCCGTAGGCAACTGAGAAAGTATCATGAAAATAAAAAAATATTTCTAAGACGGATAAGGCACCTGAGAAAGTATCATGAAAATAAAAAAATATTTCTAACAATAAGACGGATATATGTACAAATATAGTCAAGTAGTATTTTTAATGCATTATTGTGCAATATTAACAATTAACAACGCACAAATTATAGCGAAATATGCATGCGCTCTTCTTCATCCCTATACTTGCGGCGCATTTTTTAGGCGAGGTTTCCCTAGTTTTATGGCACGGAATTTGAAAATTTTCGTTAGCTCTAAAATATTGAGGGCCCCGTGAACAAGTTGACTGCTGCAGTGGGTGGCATGTCCAACGTTGCTGCTGCGGCTGACGCTTTGGGACCGCGGGCTCTCGTTGGCATACCACCAAAGAAGCATTGTTTCTAGGCTAGGCCCCGTTGTCTTATCTGATGATGTAATGGCCTATATTTGGAAGAAAGTTAACGTCTCGAATATTGCGGTGGAGAAGTTTAAATTTTCTTATTCTCGGGACATTTCGTCCTTTAAAATTAGTGTTTCTGCCAATATCTTCGACACTATATGTCAAGAAGATTTTTGGCCGAAACATATAATAGTTAAGGAATATACTGTAAAACAGAAAAATCGACAACAACAACTAATACTATTCCTGCCACATCCGCATCTGCTGGTGTGCCAAAGAACTAGTTTCGCCCTTAACCAGGGTTATTAAAACGTTAGAGGACTGAAATCCAGACTTCCTAATCTCTATGTAGATGGTCTCTCTTTTTAACATAACATTCTTGGATAAAAGCCGACATTGCTGATGCATCGTTCTTTTCCACAAACTTTTCTATATTCAGACGCGACCGGATTTCTCGCGTAGGCGGTGGCGTTCTGATAGCTGTTGATGCTGGTTTATCATTTGAAATAATTCAATTTTCTTATACCCAGGAGATTGAGTTTGTCGGTGTTAAAGTAAATCTTTATTTTTTTTATTACTTGTTCCTATATTCCCCCATCGTCAGACATTTTGTCTCCTCTTTAGTTTCTAGTCAAGACATGCTCATAGCTTTAGGTAGTTTTAATTTACCTGCTTTGTCATGGTCACTATCACCATTACTTGGTTCAAATGAGTTACCTCTAACTAAGTGTTTTCGTAAGACTGACTTTACCGATTGGTCTTATCTGTACAATTGTAGAGATATGAACTCAGCTATTCGATTCTTTTATGATACTCTGAATTCACTCTTTGATATTTGTGTGCCTCTTGGTAGGCAGGAGCGGCTTAATAAACCTCCCTGGTTCTCTCGAGAGTTATCGAATTTGAAAAATGTGAAGACTCGATATTATAGGAAGTTTCAAAAAACACGTCGTTCATCTAATTACACTCTGTATACAGTCGCTCGTTCAAAATTCATGATGCTTAATACGCAATGCTATAAGAATTATCTTCAGCGCTGTAAACTTCAGTTTTCTTATGACCTCAAACAATTTTATAATTTTGTTAATTCTAAACGTAAGACCTCTGTGCACCCTTCTTTTTCGTCCTTTCAAAATAAAAAAGCGAGCACTGATCAGGCAATTGCCGATATGTTTGCGAGTTTTTTTAAAGGAACTTATTCCTCAACGGAATATCGAGCAAGTCCGTATCCTTATCACTTAAAAAAGGCTAATTGTATTTTTAATCCAGTAATTGATGAAAGTTCTCTTCTTAGTGAACTTAAACTGGTTAAATCTGTTTATTCTCCGGAGCCAGATTGTCTACCTGGATGTGTACTCACGTTCTGTGCAAATGTTTTTATTGTCTGTCGAATCTTCCTCTTTTCTATATATTTGGAAGGAGTCGTATATCATTCCTCTGCATAAAAATGGCAAAAAGTCCGAAGCCTTTAACTATAGGGGTATTTCAAAATTGTCCGCTATTCCGAAAGCTTTTGAGAAAATTATAACTTCGCAATTGCAACATTTTTGCAGCTTTTTTTTTCGCCATCCCAACATGGGTTTGTGAATCGTAGATCTACAACAACTTACCTTTTAGAATTTACCTAATCATCAAGGGGTTCAAAAATGCTAAACAAACTGATTTGATATACACCGACTTCAGTAAAGCCTTTGATTCTGTTAATCATACCCTATTACTTTCTAAACTGAGCGACATTGGATTCCCACCCCTTTTCCTTTCTTGAGTTCGAGAATATTTAAGAAACAGAAAACGGTACTTTTGAAGTCTTATTTTTCCGACTCCATTCCTGTGACATCTGTCGTACCTCAAGGTAGTCATCTTGGCCCCCTGCTTTTCACTTGATTTATTAACGATCTTCCATCAGTCATTATTCATTCGCGTGTGGTTATGTACGCTGAAGATGTTAAGCCTTGTCTTTCTTATAAAGAAACAGATTCATTTAGTCGGCTACAAGCTGATCTTAAACATTTTCAATCCTGGTGCCAGTTTAATTTATTAAATCTTAACACTACCAAATGTAAGGTAATGACTTTTTATCGTAATTCTCCTCAATTGGTCACTTATTTTCTAAACAATAGTCCTTTGGAACGTCTAAATAATATAATGATTTGGACGTACTTATGGACCATAAGTTAAATATAAATACCCATATTTCCACCACGGTCACAAAGGCCATGAGCTGGGTTTCATTAAAAGATGGTCAAAAGAATTTGATGACCCCTATACCACTAAAGTTCTTTTTTACTTCGGTTGTCCGTTCTATTTTAGAGTATGGATCTTGCATTTGGTCACCTCAATATGAGTCGCACCAGATTATACTTGAATCCGTTCAAAAGCAATTCTTGCTATTCGTGGCTTAAGCTGGGATCGCAATGCCTTCGTATTCTAGTAGACTTCTCTTGATTAAACTTCTTTCCTTAACTAACCGTAGAATTACGCTTGGTGTTATTTTTATGCACAAGTTCCTAATCGGTGATATTGATTCGCCTGAGTTATTGGCTCAGGTAAGTTTGTCGGTACCATGTAGACAGAGTAAACATTCTATTATACCTTTAACCCTTAGTCATTATTCTTCTAAGTTTGCCATGCATGAACCTTTTAGGGTCCTCTGCTCTGATTACAACCTTTTATTCCCTGTAATCTGCGCAGAGTCTTCTATTAACACACTGAAAACATCTATCCTTTCCTATTTAGTTCATAAATAGCTGTAGTATTATTTGTTTGTTTTTTCCATTGTGTATCTGTCCACGCGATTCGTGCCGTGCGGTATACGGCTGCTATCTGCTTGGGCTTGCGCGTAACAGGCTTTTCGCTGGTGTCGTAGGGGCCACTTGAACGTATTGCGCATAGCATCGTCAACGTCCGCTAAATAATACGAGGTATTGGCGACGCTGGCATATATACAACAAAAAATAATGTAAACTTTGATTGATTGATTAACCCAAACACTTTAGAAGTACTATTTTATGTTATATCGTTCAAATATCTTACTAATGATATTATTATTCGTAGAGAAATCCTTAGTAAAGGATATAACATTTTCTGACCAATTTGAAATTGTTAAATTCTTGTGTAGTGTTCGAGCACTCTACTGTACTGTTTTATTTAACGTTATTACTGAATTACTCGTCAATGATAAAGAGAATGTGATTAAATTGATTTACAAATATTTAAAAGCATTTATCGATGAAATCCCTTGCACGAGACTTAACTCCGGGATAATGACCATTAGGTGGATTGACCCTAACAAAACGGTGCAGAGGAGTCCATTGATAATCGTGAGTTAAATGCCAGCACGGTCTGTGCGTTACTGCTTATTAGTGATCAAATTGCTAGACTTAGGGTTGTAAAATAGTTTACGTGTTTGGATATAACTAATAAACTGCGTTTGTAATACCTGAGTAGCAGTACAAGTATTTAACAATGCCATTTCGCCTCAAGAACGCTCCTTTCGTTTTTCAGCGAGCCGTATTAAACGCTTGTGGAAATTTAGCACATACCTATGTGATAGTCTACATGGATGATATTATGATAGTATCATCAACTATAAAACTAAGCGACGAATGGCTTAAGGTCGTTTTGGAGGTACTAACTAAGGCTGGATTTTCATCTAATATTTCGAGATGTGAGTTACTTAATTCCCTAATCCGCAGAAGATCTTAACACTAACTTCTCTGAGACCGCATTCAACATTTAGTATTGTGGGACAATTTGTTCGTTTAGCGTCTTATTTTCGAAAATATATCCCCCAATTCTCTCAGGTTATGAAACCGATATACCTGCTAACTTCGACCAAAAACGTCTTTGGTTGGGATGACCATTTGGGAACAATTTGGAAGATAGCCATGTCTACTCTCTTCTCCCAAATAAGCCAGTACTGAAAATATTTGATCCACAATTTCGAATAGAACTACATACAGATGCTAGTTTTCATAGTTATGGTGCTATGTTATTACGTCGGCAATGGTAATCCTCATGTAGTGGAATACTTTAGTAAGAGAACCTCTCCTGCAGTCCAGATATCACTTCTAGTTGGGTCGGCTAAGCATTTTTGACAGTATTTGATTGGCCGTGAATTCGTTGTGTATACAGATTATAATTCCCTGAAAGCATCAAGAACAAAGGAGAAGGGAAGCGCATGGCGCACATGCACGTAAAGAGCAGAAATAAAAAATGCAAATGGGTACCCTTAAAACTCTTTTGTCCGCGGTCGAATCGTATCCCCGGTGGCAGTAGTATGCTCTTGGCGAGGTACAATTTGCTTTTAATTGCACAGTTAACAGTGTAAGCAATGCAAGTCCTTACCGATAAAAATAGGCACATCCTCTTAGCTTGATTTCACCGTGCGATACAGAGATTGATATCGCGAAGTAGATGCAAAGTTTAGAGTAGAAGGTAATAGGTACATTTTGAAGTCATTGGATATTAGGAGAACTTATAAATATTGCCGTGAGGATTAGAGAAAAATGCCAGATGGTTATGTTCCGCCCGCGTGAATGGTATCCCTAAAAGGATATGTGTTTAAGATTAAACAACTGAAATGGCTTCACCAATGCAGATTGACCAAAAAAATATACATATACAATACGTAACATAAACAAAAGTAAGTCATAAAATTCATATGACAATTATTGCTTAATATCAAACAAAACATGCATCTACATTCTGTGGAAAACACTTAAGATTATAACAGCGGCGCGGTATCAAGTAACCAGCGCTGAGCATGAAATATAAACAATTTTCAACCCCCGAAAATGTGAGGCATTAGAATAAGTATTTTTAACATTTGTCGCTTCTTAGAGTTTAAGAGTTTTTAAATAAAATCGTTCAAATTTTGAATTCAACGAATGAAGACTGGGTTATTTTCTTTCTCTTCGGAAATCTCTATTCAATATGTTATGAAAGGTATCCCGGTGAGAGGATATGTTGATTGGTAAGTTGCAATGGTGTTGCAATAACCTTGGATATGGAAATTTTGTGAATAGGGAGGAATGAAGATTCCAATGGAAACAACATGGCAAATATATTGTGTTGCATGGTAATATTTGATCTATGATCTTGAGATTAGAGCTAACTGCGTCATTGAGCAAGCACAAGTGAAAAACGAAAGTTGGAACATGTCGTGTGGAGCTTTTGACGGAACCATGGTCATAATCAAAAGGAAATCATAGTGCTGTCGAATTTCTGGTCCTTAATATGCAACTGATTAAGTAGTTGAAAAAGAAACTGTTGAAAGAGACAGTATTGAAATAAGAGAAACTGTTGAAAGAGACAGTATTGAAACATGAGAAACCGTTGAAAGAAACGGTATGCGAGCTGTTGAAATGGACAGTATAAATGTTTGAAGAAATCCAAAATGAAGTGTGTATTCATTTATACGATTATCGATCGCTGGTATCTGGTCCAAGAGAAGTTATAGAATTGATATAAAAACTAACAAAGTATAAAAAAAAAATAAAATAATTTAAAGATTATTTGATGAATAATGTAAATGAATTATAAAAGTATTTTTAAGTCTGAAAAAGAAGCTTGATGTGATAAATGGCTATTTCAATAACACTTTGGATATATGTATTAGTGGGTAATTACCCATTCGGAAATTCCCTGAAAATCACGTATTTTATGGTAGTATGTTTATTGAAGTTCTCACGGTAAAGCATCTTCAAACTTAATCAAAAGTTGCTTAAAATCGTTCTTTAGAAACTGACAAAACACCGGCAGTGGAGTGAATAAAATTGTAATTGTAATGTAAAATTGTAATAGTAATTGTAATGCTAATGTATCTGGAAGAATCTCTGGCTTGCAACAGCGAATACATATGCTCATAATCTGAATCTAGGAGTTCAAGACGGCATTGAAAATATATTAGAGCGAGAAAATTTATCGGAGTGGTAAAGGACTTGATAAATTTTGTGCGAGACTCGCCAAAACGCATTGCACAATACCAGGAACTTTAGGCCGAAGAAGAAAATAAAAAAATTTGCCTGCTCTAGCCGCTTACTGTCCCACGAGGTATAAATATATTTAAAGGTCTTTCTTATTATTTATCTGAGTTACAGAACTTTATTTTTCAACACATGGGTGCTTCGAATAATATCTTAGAAGACTGTAGCTGCCAACTACGAAACATTGATGAAATTTTTCCAAAATCTCAATGAAAATAGAGATGATAACAGCACTATCGTGGCGAAGTCTTCGGGATTTCACCATTCCATGGAGTCATTCAAATGTTTGTTCCTTTTAGTAACAACGATCGAAATTTTCGATTGTAAGGAAATTCTGAACAAAGATCTACAGCACTCTGAGCTTTGTGTCGTCGATTCATATAAAAAGATAGAAATTGTTGGGGAAATTATGAACAGTACTCGTGATTCCAAATTTACGAAGATTTGGCAAAATTGTAATGAAATGGCTAAGAATTTTAAAATTGAGGAAGCTGATTTACCAAGGAAACGAAAATTGCCAGAGCGTTTTCAAAATTCTAATTCCAACGGTCATGTTTTCGAATCTCCTCAAGATTTTTACAAGAAAATGTATAGTGAAATTTTCGACCAAGTGTATTCTTTATTGAAAAATCGATTCGATACTGATTCAGCTAAATTTTTTAATTCTCTGGAGAGTTTTGCTATAGGTCAATCAAACGATGTCCACAAAATTGTATCCTTTTATCGGCGGGACTTCAAAGATCCTGAACTTATAAATGATAGAGATTTTTTTCTTCAAATTTTACAGCGCGAAAGAAAGAAGTTCAGCAATATCCATGAAATAGTTAATTTTTTGGGTAATAATTTGTTTTCACTTCCCACTCGGGCTAAGCGCGTGCCGCCGGACCTGCATAGAACTGATTATATTTATGTTAAGAATAAATGTAAAAAGTTTGTATGCAAGAAATGTTGAGCTGAATAATTTATCAAACTACACGAGAACGAGTGAATGTCAGAATGGTTATCAGTCTAGGAGAGACGATGGTTATCCGTCTAGGAGACGATGGTTATCCGTCTAGGAGACGATGGTTATCCCTCAAGGAAAGACGATGGTTATCCGTCTAACAATAAGAGAGACGATCGAATTCCGTAAGGTAGACGATGTATTATTAAGCTTACTTCGGCTATGCCAAAGTTTTTATACCCTTGCAGTCCTTGGCAATAATATTTTTACATTTTAAAAATTTCTTTCCCTAAATTCATCAATACACAAACAAAACATTAAAATTATTACTCTTTCTACTACAATTTTTTCTTCTCCTTCCATCATTCGCTAAGCAAAGTACGGCACGCATACACATGTACTTAAGCTTATCATGTAGCGTTGCGTCTGTGTGTGTGTATGCATGTGCTCTGTTGATTTGATGATGACGTAGTAGGCAGCGCTTCAGCCGATTTATATTGGCTGTAACTTGTGTTCTATTTGTCCGATCAGATTCAAATTGGGAGCTGAGGGTTTAAGTCCAGTACTACCAAATTGGTAAATTTCATGGGGATACTCCAATTTCTGCAAAAATGATTCTTTTAGAACTTTATGATTTAGTAGTCCGATCCCTATGATTTTCATACTTTATCTTAGCCCCAAACAAATTTTATCCCGATAGCTCTTAAGATGGCTGAGTAAAACGCATACGCACCTACGGACAGACGGTCAAACGGACATGGCTATATCGACTCAGCTTCTCATGCTGATCAAGAATATATATACTTCATGGTTTCGGAAACGCTCCTTCTGTGCGTTACAAACATTTGACCAATTTTATAATACCCTCCAAGGGTATAAAAATCATCAAATATGTTTAGAAAAGCCAACTATCCACTACGATTAAAATCACTTCGTTGAAATACACAATATAACTTCAGACGATCAAAATTCTCAACACGTCCACAAACATATTACGACATTAAAAACAGAACACCTCAACTCCGAAGAAAAAATTGCATTAATGCAACTTTGTGGTAAATATACAGACTTTTTCTACTTTGTCAAATCCTATCGTTATCCTTTTGATTTAAAGAAAGAAGAAAAAGACCGAACGTCCTTCCAACAGTCATCCAGCAACTCTCCTGTGAAACTTATAGAATAATCACAGAATTAAAAAAGAAATGCAAGCAGATAAACAATCATGAATAAACCCTTTCTGAAATACTTCTTACATACAATAATGTTATACATTCATATACAAAATATACACCATTTGAACTTTTTACTGGATGTACACATACAAATAATAATTATTATAATCTCTATTTTGATCTAAGTTACTCATTGTACTTAAGCTTATTTTAAGCAATATGTCAATTAAGTGACTAATAAGTCAAAGCCTACTAGTTGGTTTACAGGCAATTGTAGCCCTGCCATTATCTTTGCAGCGGCTACAGACTGACACATGGAATGTTGCTGAGAATGTTGACTTTGCAGGATGACAAGCATCTTTCTTCAAAGCAAATCTGTCTTCAGGTCAGGTCCTATATAAAGGGGGGCCTCGGGCTAGAGTGCTCAGTAAATGTTGTGGAATTGGCCGTAGTTTTATTATTTATTTTTATTTTTGTAGAGCTTTATATTTTAGGCACGTTTTTCTTCGCCATAGTCTTTATTCAGAGTGTGACCATCTCTTCATTAGAACAAAAAGATAAATTGACTTATATACTAGATTCAATAACAGAAATGATATTTTTCGGTAATTAGCTTAAATACAAATAATAATAATAATATGATATTTTCTGCGACGTAATTCCGCCCCCTAGTATTGAACCAAGGCTTCAGCACGATCCTTTATGTCGCGGGATTCCAGTCCTAATCTGCATAGGTTTCCTACTGGCCGACGATAAGTGTTTTTTGTTGTTTTTATGTCTGCTACTCTCACTATTCCATCTTCTCCTGGGTGTGTTTTGAGTACTATACCAATTCGCCATTCTCCTCTTGGTGTCATGCATTTTACTACGACGAGTTCACCCTTTTTCAGGTTGTCGCAATTCTTTTCCCATTTCGATCTGTTTACTAAACTTGGGATATATTCCTTAATGAATCGTCTCCAAAATGCTTCCACTAACATTTGCGTCATCTTCCATGTTTTCTTCTCACTGGATCCGTTAATTTTGCATGGTGCTTGAATTGATCCACTTTGTTGTACGATTATGTCATTGGGGCATAATCCTAAGCCGTCATCTGGATCATCCGATTCGAGAATATGCGGTCGACTATTTACTAAATGTTCCGCTTCACAAAAAAGAGTTTGCAGCACTTCGTCAGTGGGAATACTTTCGACGGACAGTACAGCCTCTAGTGTTCTTTTAAAGCATCCAATTAGCCTTTCCCAGCAGCTTCCAAAATTCGGTGAGTTCGCTGGTATAAATTTCCATTCGATTCCTTTTTGTGTTAGTTCACCGCGCGCTGCTTGCATATCTATTTCCTCTAGAGCTTCTGTTAGTTCTCTTGAGGCGCCTCTAAGATTAGTACCATTTTCGGACCATAGTGTTTTGATTTCGCCTCGCCTTGCCATCATTCAACGGATTGCCAAAATGCACGAGTCTGTAGTAAGAGAGTGTGCGATTTCTACATGTATTGCTCTAGATGTTAAGCATGTAAAGAGAACGCCATATCGCTTTCGCAGGCTTTTAGTGTACCTGCTGTTGGAGCCCCGTCCATCTTTTGTATAGAACGGGCCGAAATAATTCATGCCAACGGATGTGAAGGGTTTTTGAAATGTAGAGAATCTCTCCTTGGGTAATAGACCCATTTGCGCCTTAACCGGTTTGGCTTTGCGTCGTCCACATACATTCGTTGATAATTCTTTTGATCTTGGTATTCATCTTCGGCATCCAGTACTGCAGCTTGAATTTATGTACGACGATTTGTATTCCGGTATGCTGTACTTCGTTGTGAAAATGTTGTACCATCAGCTTTGTAAATACTTGATCTCCATCCAACACAATCGGACTTGTCGCGACGACGCCTTCTGCACGTATGATTCGACTGTTTATGCGTAGAATTTCATCTTCACTCATAGAAAGACAACATTTAGTGAGGCGTAAAGCCCCTGTGATCTTGCCAGTTTTAACATAGATTATGTCGTTGTGAAAACATTCCGCCTGGACATGGAGATACCATTTTGACAGAAACCAATTATACTCCTCCACGACGATATCGCCCCGTCGGAGTTCCATCTTATATCGTTTCGCTTTTACGTTTTCTATAAATCTTTTGACCCATGCTGTGGCTCTTACCAGTTTTGTGAACTTCGAAATTCTATTTTCCAGTATTTTAAATGGGTGGTCATATTGGTGAACCATCATCGTAAGCCCTGGTTCGGTTGGTGCCTATAATTTTGACTGTGGCCACATCTTTTTATCCAATCCAAGAAAAGCTGGACCTTGTTGCCATCTGTCTGTGGCAACTTTTATGGGAGAATCCCTTGTTATGATATCAGCAATGTTTTCCATGGTTGGAACCCAATTCCATTCTGCCCTCTTGGACTTTTCACATATTTCGCTTATTCTGTTGGCTACGAAAACTTGCAACCTTTCGTTACTGTTTATCCATGAAATCACCGTTTGGGAGTCTGTCCAAAAAAATCGTTCATCAAATTTTAGATGTATTTCGTTTTCAATAGTTTCCGCCAGTCTACATCCCATCACAGCTGCCAATGTTTCAAGTTTTGGAATCGTAACATGTTTTAAAGGTGAAACTCGAGCCCTAGATGCAATAAGCATGACGTCATATTTTGTTGCAGCTTCTGCACCCTGGTAACTCGCATATATGCTGCTGTAGCGTATGCTTTGCTGCTAGCGTCGCAAAAAAACGTGTAGTTCGATTTTCGTGGCAATGGATAAATGTTGGGAGTAGCATCATGGTATACTAACATCATGTGGTCTTTTCAAATCGTTTAACCACTCTTGCCACTTTTTGACTGGGTCGCCTTTAATGACATCATCCCATCCAATGCCAAGTTCCCAAATATTACGCATCAAGATCCGACCTTTTATTGTTACTGGGGTCACCATCCCCAAGGGATCATATATTGAGTTGACTGCTGCAAGTACCTTTCTTTTTGTGGGCATCCTTGTTCCATTCAATATGTCTTCGCTTATACTGTGCATTGTAGTTGTTGAGAATGTGCGTCCCAAATCATGCCGAGAACCTTTTTGAGATATGTCTCCTTTTTCTCCCAATCGAATCCGTGTTAACGGACCACGTAGATCTTCGGGTATTTCCTGTAAGACATCATGATTATTACAAATAAAATTTCGAATTTGAAAATGTCCCGCTGCATGTATTTGAATTACTGCATGAATTATCTCAACAGCTTCGCGAATTGTTGTCTTTGAATCCAGATAGTCGTCGACGTAATGGTTTTCAATGATGGCTTGAGCTACTTCTGGTGTCTCACTTTTGTATATCGCCGCATTGTGGTTTTTTACAAATTGAGCTATAAACGGTGAGGAGGTTGCTCCGAGTATCATTGATGTCATCTGGTAGACTGTTGGTGGTATTTGGGTATTCATATTTCTCCATAAAAAGCATTGTGAGACTGCATCTTCTTCTGCAATTTTTACCTGGTTAAACATTTCTTTAATATCTGCAGCAAAGGCTATTGTGTTTAATCTAAATCTTATAAGCACGCCTACGATTGATGAGAGCCAATCCGGCCCAGTTAGTAGATTTTCGTTCAAGGAAGTGCCATTACAAACGGCTGCTGCGTCGAACACAACTCGAACTTTTCACGGCTTCTTGGGACTAATTACTGCAAAGTGTGGCAGGAACCGCAGTTTTGGGGATTTAACCATGTTTACATTAGTGACTATTTTGGCATAACCATTCTTCAGTAGCTTCTCCACTTCCTTTTGGTGCGCTCGCGCTAGTTCACGGTTTCTGTTCAGCTTTCTTTCTAAACATTTTAGTCTTTGCTCTGCCATTTGGCGACTATCGGGGAGCTCTACCACGTCGCTTTTCCAGGGTAAGTTTACCTGATATTGTCCATTTACTCTTATAATAGATGAGGATATCTTGCTAATAGCCAATTTTTCTTCTGTCGATTTAGTTTTGTCCGTTGTTGGTTTACAGACACCAAATCCTTCTATGCTAAATTGGTTTTTAAGCATATCGCCAAGCTGTTCATCATCGATGTGGCAGCATACGAAATCTGCTTCTCTTAATTTTGCTTTTATAGGACCGTGTATGACCCATCCGAGTTTTGTTTTTGCCATAATCGGACCTCTTGGATCTACATTTAGTATGGTTTGAGTTGTAGGGAGTGTTGCATGTCGTTGTCCAATGAGGAGATGAGGCTGAAGATTCCGAATCGAGTTCATTTTTGCCATTTTTGTGTATGGAAATTCTTTCTGTATAGCTTCGTAATCGATTCGTTGAGTTGGTAAGTTCAAATCCTTGATAAGACGTACATTTTGAAGCTTCTGAATTTTGCTATCGCCAGTAATAGCAATATCTGCGATTTCTGAAGTTTCATCATATCTAGAGATTCCTTCAGTCCATCCAAAGCAATATGGTTCAGGTTTCCCAACTATACCGACTTCGCGTGCTACCTTCATATCCAACATTGTGGTTGTGCTCCCATCGTCGAAAAAAGCCAGAATTTCTTTTTCACCAGTTGGACCACGGAATATAACTGTTAACATTTTAAGAATTGCTGCTTCTTGGACTTCTTGAATGCATCCGCTAATAGCTTGCGGCAAGGATTGTAGATGAGTCTGTTTTGCTTTATGTAGTAAGCGATGATGATATCGTTCACAGTTGTCGATCTTGCATTGCTCACAATTATTGCATTGTCCCTTATGGAATTTTAGACGTGTGAAGCAGGCGTTACTTGTGCTTGCGTAATCCCATCGTTTCTTCACCTCTGCCTTTCTAAATTTACTTCATTTATCTGGTGAATGCTTGTCTTCATCACAAATGAAACACTTGCTGGTTGAGCGAGTTTGTGTAACCTTTTGTGATTGAATTTGTGATCCGAATTTCTTTTGTTGCTCCGAATTATCTTCTTGTAGAAACATATATCGTAATACAGTCTCGACTGCTCCTGCGTCCATTCAGCAAATATTTCACAATTACATTCTGCAGCTCTTAATTTTCGAGCGGTTAAAAATGATCCCCATTCTCGGAGAAAACTTTCATCTAGCCGCTCAATTAGGGTTGCAAGCAACTTTTGTGTATCGATGAACTTGCATTGTACAAACTCCAGCGCTGAATTGATATTTTGAACAGAGCAGTTGAATTCGTGAAAATCTCCAATTTCCTTTACATATTTTATTTCGAAAGCCACATTTTCTGGAGCTCCGTATATGTTGTCCAAAATGGCTAAAATTTTCGATGGCTCCTTGGCCGACATCAACAAAATGTCAACCTTCTTACGAGCTGCCCCTTTCAGTGACTTGTCCAGACGATATACATCCTCTTCTCCAGAAAACTGACACTCGCTTCCTGATTTTATGAACTGCGTCTTAAAATGTCGCCAAGCCAAATGAGAGGAACCGTCGAATTCCAGATGTTTATTGCCTAAGGTTTGTCTGGCTAACATGGTAATGACGGTGCTTTGCATGTTGTTGTCCCCGTTGGAGATCGATAGAGATTTCTTTATCGGGTGGTCTCCCTCAGACATTGCAGATTTTTGTGAGGAGGTAGACGAACGAATTAGTGCTACAGTAGTGTTCAAAGTATGTTTTTTGCTCACCAAAGCTTCAGCGCGTGCCTCCAGAACTTTCACCTCTAATGACAGCTGTTGTATTTCATATTCATGCTCTTCGATGACGTCGGTAGAAGCGCCCCCAGTTTGGGCTTTGCTTAGCTGTCTTTTTACATCAAGCATCAATATTTCCTTTTTTGAGATTTCGTCTTGAAGTTCCACGTTTTCTACATCGATGGCTTCTATTCCCCTTAGTACTTCCAACTGGTTCATATTTTCGAACTGGTGCTCGGACTGGTTCGCGTTTGATGCTTGTATGGCGTTCCCGCTTGATTTGCCAGAAGTTTTGTACCAAATGGCGTCATAAATTTTTGATGCCATCTCGGTACAGTCTGTCCCTTCTTGCGGCGAAATTTCTAAGAATTGGCATACTCGTTGCAAGGCGTTTGCGCCCAGCTCTTTCGAGATGCAGTCGATGTGTTCCAGCTTCTTTTTGGAGTCGTAAGGTAAGCCCTTGAATTTTCGTAGCTCGCGCTTCACGAAATTATGTCTAACAAATTTTGTATACATATATGGCGAAATGAACATCGCGCAATTCTTGCGACTTCAACGCCTCCAATTTCTTTTCTACCACTTTTGGCCAACTCCACATTTTTGTTATTATTGTGGACTGTATTATGCGCGTTAATGATCCGGCTCGAAGGACCAATTTTATGTTGTGGAATTGGCCGTGGTTTTATTATTTATTTTTATTTTTGTAGAGTAAAAACCCTTAAAAGACAACTGGAATTAATAATATTGTGGACGCTCTGACATATCCATTTGTTTTGTGTTGGTCTCAATAAAAACCGCTAAGTAAGCCCAATCCATATTACGATAATCAGCTGTATTCACTAAGAAAACCCTCTCATAACCAACAGCTCAATTTGGAGAAAAAGGAATTACCAACCCAACACTCTTGCGTCTAGTATTCTAGGTCTCGACTCAACAACTCACAAGCATATATCCATGTATCTATATGCATATATTGTTTATAAAAACAAACTAACACATATGTAAACGCAAATGAAAAAATATGAAAGAATAAAAGAAATCAGTTATGTTTTGTTAATCGTATTGATCAGACGTTTGATCTGTAGTGGTAGATTATACACCGACACCCACACCATTTAGCTCCCGATGGTAACTCGCGTGACTTAGCGATGCTATAAATAGATCTGAAGAGGCTGCCAGTACCTTTAAAAGCTCACCGCTTTCTCTAACACACGACATTTTGTATTCATTAATGTGAATGAACCTTCTATAATCCTTGTTTTTTTGTTCCTGTCCTTCTTCGGCAGCATTCCAATCGGTAAATACTGATTCTCTATTAAATCTTTTTCCTTAGCCAAAATCATATGTATATATATTATTTTTAATAGCTTCCGAAAGAATTCAGCATGTATAACCTACTTTCTTCTATGTACATCCTAACAAGGTGTAATCTTAAAAAAAATGAAGTAAGTAAGTCGTCTCGCCGACTTAGGTATACCATACACCAGTAAAACAAATATTTCAAATTTATTAAACCAATGCATTTTCACATGCTTTTTATTATAAGCATATCTTATAATCTCCCTCACTAAAGTATACGAGCACCCTAGCGCCTCCACCAGCCAACGGCCAACTACGGCCTTATGGAAAAACGTTTATATGCATAACTTGGTTGTTTTTTGTCCGATTTTGATCAAATTTGGTGTTTTGCTGGGTATTAGTATCAAATTCAAGTGTGCCAAAATTGATTACAAAAGGTAGAAAATTACGTGAGATAATCGAGTTTTCCCAAATTACAGGGGCGTGGCAAAATCGTTGCATATACAATATATGCGCATTTATTAAACAAATACACATACAAAATTTGGTGTCTCTAGCTATTATAGTCTTTAAGAAAATCAAATTTGTTTAAATTTCGTGGGCGGAGGGGGCGTGGCAAATTTTTTTGCAATAAATTTGTGCGCGCTTACTAAAGGATTAATCATACTAAATTTGATGTCTTTAGCTATTGTAGTCTTTAAGAAAATCAAATTTGTTTAAATTTCGTTGGCGGAGGGGGGCGTGGCAAAAATTTGAAATAAACTTGACCACCGTAGGTAATACACGAGTCTACGTACCAAATTTGGTGACTCTAGCTCTTATAGTCTCTGAGATCTACGTGTTCATACGGACAGACGGACGGACGGACATGTCTATATCGACTCGGCTGTTGATACTGATCAAGAATATATGTATATACTTTATGGGGTCGGAAAAGCTTCCTTCTGCCTGTTACATACATTTTGGCGACTTTAATATACCATTTCACCCTATGGGTGTATGGTATAATTAGCAAGCAAGTAGAAAGACAGTATGAAATGAGGTTGATTTTAATCGGATGAAGAAGAAATCGATATAAGCCATACTTAGCTCATATGACAAACTGAAAAATAACTTCGACCTCTTTAGGTCGATTTTCCAAGCAATTATCTTTTATTGTGCTCCTGTATGAGCGGATGTGGTAAAGTATCACTTAAAAAGACTTCAAATTTCTCAAACTTAAATACTGAAGCTAATCTTAAGCATTACTCGACAACATTTGCACACTAGAACTGAAATCGAGACAGTCGCAAAACGAACTATACGTCCAGCTAATAATTTCAACAAGAGAAGTGTACACTCCACTTATCACCATATTAATAATCTGTCTTAGCTAATTATTGTATAAGTTCCCCATATTCCTCTCACTTCTTATTCTAAACTCTATATATACCTCATGGAAATAAATATATGTGCAAGACAATTTTTGGAAAAAAATTATTTCAAATGAAAGAAAAATAATAACTTTTTTTTAATTATAATTAAAAAAAAAAACAATAACAAAAATTAATTTTTTTTTTAAACTCATGAAAATATTGCAAAAAAAAAAAATCTTCATAGGAAAAAATTATAAGTGCATAATTCACTTTTGGCGAAATTCTAGCCGATTTCAATGATTTCAACTAATCTATTTATGATTAGTAATTAATACAATGGCCTTTTACTTGAATAACCTTGTTTAGGCGACTGTGCATTGAGTCTACCAATTCTTCCAGAGTGGATTCGTTAATTGTTTCCCACTCAGCGAGCACAGCTTGCTTAAGGTGCACTATTGAGTCAAATTGACGTCCATTTTTGTAAACCTTGGCCGTTAAAATGCCCCAAATGTCTTCAATTGGATTACGGTCTAGGCTTAAAGCTGGCCACTCTAAAACGTCAATATTACGTGAGGAAAAAAACTCTTTTGTAGACTTTGCTGTGTGTGTTGGAGCAACGATGTCACACAAAATGGTAATAACGGTACCGCGAACGGTGGCGAAAGAAGAATTTTGCAAGAACATTCTTGCAGTAGGCCCAAAAACAAAAAATGTTGTGCGTTCCAAAAATAATTGTTTGATTAGTTTTAATTAAGATATGAACAAAAAACATTGTGCACATATAATTGTTTCGATGAGGTATATACATTTTTTTTCATATGCGAGTTTTTTTTTTTTTACAAATTTTCCCCTCATCTACTATTACTAATAAACTACGAATTACTGTAAATCTAATGTATAAAATTGATTCAAAGTAGGTTATATCACCTAAAAATAAAAAACTCGTAAAATAAATAAATAATTTGAATAAATAACAACCATACACCAGTAAAACAAATATTTCAAATTTATAATAACAAATGTATTTACGTATTTTTTTAAAATTCTGTTCACATAGTTTTTACAAGCATATCTTAATATCTCTCTCACTCAAGCATACGAGCACAATGCAAAATTTGTTATTTTGCTAAATATTAATATCAAATTTAAATGTGCCCAAGGTTACACAGCTAAGAAAATTGCAGCGGCGAAAAGGGCCCTTTACATATACAAAATGTACGCATTTACTAAACAAATGCAGTGGCGGCATATATATGTGTGTACATACCAAATATGGTGTTTGAACAGTCTTTTGGAAATACGCTTTTTTAAAACTGAGTGGGCGGAAAGAGGCATGACAAAAATTTCAAATAAGCTCGATCGCTTTCAATTTCTCCGAGATCTGCGTTTTCATACAGACGGATAGACGGTCGGACAGACGGACATGGCTAGATCGACACGGCTGTTGATACTGATCCAGAATATATTTACTTTATGAGCTCGGAAAAGCTTCATTCTTCCTGTTACATGCATATTGGCGACTTTAGTATACTATTTCACGCTATGGGTGCATGGTATAAAAATACGATCTAACCTTAAAAAACCAAAATAAAGGTTAAGGTATTCAATAGGTGTACTTTCGGGAAAAAGCAATCCTGTGCCATTTAATTTCGAGAATCTAACAATTTGTCAATTCGCATCATAACATTGTAATCTGTAAAACATTCCCCATTGATTACGTATTGCGTGTCGTAGCACTGGCCCCACTGTACGGCTGCTGAACTCCTCACACAAAACGAAGCGGGCTGATTTAACTTCTCACAGCATGTTGACGCAAGTACATCTATGTTGTTTTCTTTAGTATTTGCACATGACAAAATTTATCGTTCATTTGTTTTTTCTATCCGTCTTATGCACCAGATATTCGGCTGCGCTTGCTATTTTGATTTGACGCAAAAACTTTAATTTTACGCAGTGTAAAGCAACATAAGTTGCTCGGACAAGCAAGAGCTTCCTTTGTACCAGGCCCTCGTCTACATGCTAAATTTCATCTCGGAGACTATAAGAGCTTGTGACGAGTATTAATATAGCACATGAGCTGGCATCTCTTCATACTTCCCTCCGTTGTTATTTAAATTACGCCCATGTAGGACAACGCCATTTTTGCTTCTAAGCTTCGCCCATGGGGGGCGCAGCAAAATAACTCAGCATGAAGTTAGCTATAGTTTCTTTCTGACAGCCAGTACACGCGATCTACCTCTCTTTTACTGGCCACCGACTTGGCGTGGCAGCGGCGCACAGTTAGCTCTTTTGGCATTTTACATTGCAATGAAACATGTAAGTCTCGCCGACTTAGGTATACCATACACCAGAATAACAAATATTTTAAATTTATAATAACACATGCATTTACGTGTTTTTAAAAAATTCTCATCACATGCTGCTTACAAGCATATCTCAGTATCTTGCTCACGCAAGCTTACGAGCACCCTAGCGCCACCAGAGAACGGCCGACTCCAGCCTTATGGAAGAACCTTTATATGCATGACTTGGCTATTTTTAGTCGATTGATCGATTTGCTGGGTGTTAGTATCAAATTTAAGTGTGCCAAATTTGATTCCACAAGGTAAAAAATTACGGGAGATAATCGAGTTTTTACAAATTACGTGTGTATTACCTACGATAAAAAACCTACTAGTCTATGTACCAAATTTGTGGACTCTAGCTTTTATAGTCTCTGAGATCTTCGTGTTCATATGAACAGACGGACGGACATGTCTAGATAGACTCGGCTGTTGATCCTGATCAAGAATATAAATATTTATGGGGTCGGAAAAGCTTCCTTCTGCCTGTTACATATGTACATTTTAGCGACTTTAATATACCATTTCACCCTATGGGTGTATAGTATAAAAAAAAAGGTAAAAAAATAACATATACACATAATTACCTAAATATTTGTTAACTGACAAATACCATAGTCTATCGGTTCACCTTAGCAATCTTTAACTGGTATCACTTAGCCTGACTCGAAAGTCCTTTAGCTACTTAAGAATATCCCTTACATTACGGTCAAGAATCCTTATTAGTCTACCGGCAATGAAGAATCGTTTCCGATCGATTTCGCCTCAAAGGAGGTTCATCGTCTCGAAGTATTGAGTCGACTTACTGAACTCGAAACCCACTTTAGCGTTGGGAACAGGAAATTAGATGTAAAATCCCAGTCTAGAGCACCCTCGCCCACTCCTGATGGAATTGCATCCCAGCTACCGGTACCACAGGATATTATCTATCGTTCTGAATCGCATTCTGGTTCTGGCTCCGTTTCCCGTTTCACCTTTTGGTATCCATGGGTCAAAGATCAACATAGAACACAATGAATTCCTGGGACGTCGTACAACCATGAGCTGCGCCTCAGTTGCCGACCGTATAAACAAATGGGGTATTGCCTTTAGCGGGTCTACCGATCCTATCAACTTTATAGAGCAGACTGGAGCCGCCACGTACCCCTTGAGTTAAGAGACATTGATGATAGTTATCTTATTGGCCGAACTGAAAGTTGCTGGCAAACCAGCGGGTATCCAGAGATGAGATGAATCGATTCCAAATCTGCATTTTCACAGTTCCTTTTCCCTCCGCGGTATTACCAGAAACTATAAGATAGCATAAGAAAACAACGTCATCCGAAACCATAAAAAGAATATCTTGTGGATCTCCGTTTAACGATGAAGAGATCTAATTCCTCAATATTACGGGAACTCGACAGAATCTACGAAAATCTTTTATCAGAGTACAAGCTCTATACCCGACAAAATGATTTTCAACCATTACCCAACTTAGCCAAGTTGGTGGTCAATTTCGAAACAGTCCGATCAAAGCAAGCCTATCTGAACGGGGCCGTTGTATGTTAGCTCTCCGAAGCACTCGTGGACATCCGCAACTTATCGCAAATGTGGGAAAACTGGTCATTTCGCACGAGAATGTTCAAATTCACAGGTGCTGTTCTGTTGGCAATGCGGGCGGAGAAGAACACGTAATATCGAATTCTGCCATAGTTCGGGAAACGGACCGAACCTCCGTCTCAATCAGGCCAAGATGGAGGGATCGACTCAGGACCACAGCATAGTAAACCCCTCTTCCTAAAAAAGACTGCATTCAACTCCACGTCCTCGTTAACGATGGATCAAGAGTAGCAACATTTGATTCCGGAGAGAACAAGAGCTTTATAAACAAGCAAGTGGCCCTTGAGAATTTCGCCGCTTAACTCCTCGTGGACGCGCTTATACTAACATTAACCATGCAGGTAACACTCGTACAGCTTTTACTAGCTCTCTCAAGGCGAATATCGGTCTCGGTGTGCAGGACCCTTTTATCCTTGGGATGGATTTCCTTCGAAACATTGGATCTTCCATACATTGTGGGTGTTATATCTTGCATTTGCCACCTATTGATAAGCCCAACAGGCCCGTCAATTCCATAATTCGTTTAATGGTAGTTTCGGGTAACAACGCCCAGTCAAAGCCTCTTACAAATCTGGAAGGTCCGACGGAAACGGCCCCTACGCAAAAGAATATATATCAGTCGCATTCCGCAATGCCACCTCCAGCGGCAGACGTCATCCTTTAGAAGCCATTCCGCCAGCCTGGCGAAGAAAGGGAGCCAACAACGAGGATAGGTACCCGATAAGCATTGGTAGAAGGTGAGGTTCGTTAGAGGGATTTGAAGCTAAAGGAATCACCCACCATGGTACATGAGATCCAACGCAATACCATCCAGGATCAGAAGAAATACTACGATCTAAGACGATAAGAGAGGCATCACAGCATCGGAAGCATTGTCATTCAATGCACAACTGGCGCCTAAATATAAAGGCCCATATGAAATAATCAAGTTTTTTTCCAGCAATGTCGTCAAATTACGAGATGTCCACGCGAGTTATGTAGTCAAAGTTCTGATACACACTCTCTTCGCCTACAATTAACATAAATAGAGTAAAAGCTCCATCAAGCATAAAAACGTAAAACCTCTCTCGAGCTAAAAATAAACTTTCGTCTCAGAAAGAAAAAGAACCTGAAGTCAATAAGTACGCAACACTTGATATATTAAAATAAATAATAAGAGATAATTATAAAATAGAAGAAAAACTTGAACATTAAATTAAGTTTAATATAGAGACATTATAAAACAGACGCAGTCGATGGACTAACCAAATAAATGCTCAAAAGTGCAGTGTAAAGTGAATCTGTGCCTGTATGTAATTCCCTAAATACTGACCTTGTCCAAAGACATTAAGTCATTTATTTATTTATTATTTATTCCTGGAAAGGTACATTTTTGCCAAAACATAGCGGCTTTGAAAAACTTATTTACATGCATGTAAGTAAGTGCAGAAAAAAAAAACCAACTAGGGGTTTTATGGATCGAGTTTTTGCTTCATTCAGTACAACCTTAAGGCCGCCAACCCAAAAGGCGCACCTTGTACATTTTCTAGCGTCACACAGGCATGTGCAACTGTACTCATATTCGTATGTATATATGTACATATGTCTAAATCATCAAGTTAGGGATGAGTTGCAGCCAATCGAACTCCAGAATATTTTCAGTTTTAGGTTTCGCTGTAGAAAATTAAAAAGTATAGCGCGAAGAGAAGTGACAGAAAGATGAGGAGAAATAAGGTGAGAAAGGTTGTTAAAAGATTGGCAAAGAACACGAAGAGGTTCGCGAAGAGAGTAGTTAGTCAGACATCTACTAAGGTGAAGAGGAAAAAAGTTTCTGGTCCGACGTGAGGGAACAGAAAAATATAGCGTATCTAGTAAATTGGTGGAACTGACTTCGCCGTTGACTACTTTATGTAGAAAGAGAATCCCAAATACGAGCCCACGGTTGTAAAGTGAAGGAAGATTAATAAGAAGAAGTCTGTCAGAGTAAGAAGGTAGGCGAAGATTCGGGTCCCAATTAAGACCGCGTTACGCAAACTTAAGGAATTGCTTCTGTACCGATTCAATACTACGCTGGTGAACATCATATTGAGGGTTCCACACTGGCGAGCAATATTCAAGAGTAGGGCGAACTAACGAAGTGTATAAACCCTTTGTTACGCAGGAATCATAAATTCTTTGGCCCAACGTTTTATGAAGCCAAGAAGACTGCATGCTCTATTGACAATTGAAGATATATGAACATTAAAAGAAAGTTTTGGGTTAAACATATCGCCGAAGTCTTTGAATAATGGTATACAATCTAACAGAACAGACTCAATAGAGTAATGAGCTAGGAACGGCGACAAACGACTGAAAGTCATAAAAGAGCATTTAGAGGCATTAAGGTGTAATTTATTAACGTGACACGAAACACAGAACGCATCGAGATCTGATTGCAAGTACTGTTGGAAAGAAGGATCATTATATGAATAACAAATCTTGACGTCATTCGCAAACATGAGCACGCGTGAATGAGCCAAGGCGAAAGGCAAATCGTTTATAAACAAGGTAAATAACAGTGGGCCCAGATGACTGCCCTGGGGGACACCTGACGTAACTCGAACAGTTTTCGATGTCGAGGAACGAAAAGACACCTTTTGGGTTCTGCCAATAAGATACGACTTGAACCAAGCCAATAGTTTTGGGGAAAAAACCATGATGTTAAGTTTCGTGAGAAGCATAGAATGATCAACCGTATCGAAAGCCTTACTAAAGTCAGTATAAATACCTTCGGTTTGACACTTTTTACAGAAGCCATGGTGTACAAGGGTAATAAATTCTAAAAAGGTTGGTAAGCGACGAACGACCTTTCATGAAGCCATTCTGGCAAGGAGAAATAGTGGATCTGGATAGGTGTTGAAGGGAAGACATAAAAATTTTTTGAAACAGCTTAGATATTGCCGAAAGTTTGGCCATGCCACGGTAGTTGGAAATATCCGATTTGCTACCCTTTTTAAAAAGCGGAATAATAAAAGGCTCCTTCCAAATATCAGGAAAGCTACAAGTCTCACTCGATATAAAGAATAACCGAGATAAAGGCTTAGATAGGGAAATCGAACACATTTTAAGGATGCAACTAGGTATATTATCAGGCCCGGTTACGAAGAAAGACGTCATAGATGACAACCTAGAGATAATACAGTCTTCAGTAATACTAGGAAAAAACATACAATTTAAATGTGGAATTGTGAAGGGATAAGGTGTGGGATCTGAAGCAGTAGTAGAATAAGTCGACTGAAAGAATTTAGCAAACAAATCTGCAATATCTGAATCACTATTAGCAGTCTGGTCATTAAGTCTGAAGGTGGAAGGCAGTAAATTAGAGCGTCTTTTGGAATTAACAAAGTTATAAAATCTTTTGGGGTTCTTATAAAATTCAACCTTACAGCGAACGATATAATTATTGTAGCATTGAGTATTTAAAAGGCAAAATTGAGATTTGGCTACACAATAATTTGCATATTCAAGTCGCAAACCAGTTTTTTAAATCTCTTAAAATATCTCGATTTAATGTTACGGAGATTAGAGAGCCTACGTGTGAACCAGACTGGCGCACTGGAGACGGAAGAGACATTCACATAAGGAACGCATTTATCAATTAGAGAACTAAGAGCAGAGTAGAAAAAATTTACTGCACAATCTATATCACAGCACTCAAATAGAAATGACCAATCAAAAGAGAAAATAAGGCTGTTAAGAAGATTGAAATTTGTTTTACGAAAATTGATATGTTATTAAATGAATAAGTAACAGAATTGTAAGACAAAGTAACTTTAATAGTAGGGTGATAAGGATCTTCAGACTTCACTAGGGGCTGTGTTTGTGATACAGCACTAACAGTGGGATCAGAGACAAAAACAAGATCGAGGATTCTTTTAGAAGAGTTAAGAAAAGAATTCAACTGATATAGCGGACATTCAAGTAGGCTATCAACAAAAACATGTTGAGATGAAGGAATTAAGAAAGATAGATTATCATCAACAAGCCAAGAAACATTAGGCAAGTTAAAATCACCTAAAGCTATAAAAAAATCACAATCTTTAAGACGACTAAAAATAGTTCGCAAAGCATCAGCATGGTGCATGTAGATCACGATATCAGAAGTTTGAGGAATATATGAACAAGAGATATATAAGCTAAAGTTAGAACATGTAACTTCGACGCAAATAAACTCAACACCTAAGGGGAGATCAATCGGCACAACACTAGAACATTTAAACTTTTGAATTAAAACCTTAGCAGGGCATATATTACCAATGTAAGCTGCCACAGACGATTCAGAAGCATCTGGAGCAAGCCTAGAGATAAATAATTGTTTACGATGAGGCACTACAGTTAGTGGAGGCGGAGGAGCACTGGGATCCGCAAGTGATTGAAAGCCAGCATGATCCAGTAATTGATCAGAGTTCCCGTGAGGGATAGATTGAGGTACACCAGGGCTTGTAGTGGGTACATCAATCTGAAAAGAAGAGCATAAAGAGGGACAAGAAGATGGTGTAGGCGAAAGTAAAATGGGAGAAGATGTAATAGAGAGTGCGGGCGACTGCTTATGAGGCAACTCAAGGGTACATTTCTTGGGCAATTCCTTAGAAGGTGAACCAAACTTGAATTGCGACAATAAATGTATGCTAGAGTCACACTCATTTGACAGCTGTTTGGCCATTTTATTTAAAGAAAGAAACTTTAAACGAAGATCCCTGTACATTCGGCTAAAATCAAGCTGCTAGCTGGCACAAGATGGGCAAGTCCAGCGCATTAAGCCAAGCTCAGGCTTAGACACAGGCAAACCAGAAAATTTGTCGTAATCGCGGCCGTTGAGGCCAGCACATTTTAAGTGAATAAGATTATCGCAAAGCCAACACGATATTGCTCTATACTGATCGTCAAAACGATCAGAATGCTTGCAAGTAGGTAGACAACCAGCCATTGAAAAGCCAAAAGAAACACAGAGCAAAAAAAAAAAAAAAAAAATATGGAAAAATTTAAATAAACAGCACAAAGATAATTATCGATAAAAAATCAATAATTACAAATAAAAACAAAGAGACAGCTAGAGTACACAGCACGAGAGAGAGTGCAAGAACAGTTATAAGACGAGCTTTGAGAGGCGGCTTTACACAAGTGATTACGCGGGAGAGAAGCTGAGCACAAGCACAAAGCAGAGAGAACAACAAAACCACTAGCACTGATGGTATGAAGGGGGCGATCAGGGAAGCAACTGCAGAAGCAATGACGAGAGAGAACAATAAAAAAAAAAAAAAAAAACCATTTAAATGCACCAAACATTAATCACGAAAAAGAAAAAAAAAAACTGTTTAATTTGGCTAATTATGCAAATAAAACACAAGGGTTTCAAGCAAACGACACCAGCGAAAGCGAAAACAAACTGGGCACAATTAAAACTTGAGAGAAAACAATATATATTAATAAAAACTCAGGAGCTACGCAAAAACACGACCCGTCACGTCAGAGAGCAGAAGCTTTTTTGAGAGCAGAAGCTTTTGTCAAAGAAGGCATGATGGTAATTCTAAAGGAGGATAATGTGTCAATCTTACAGTGGCCAATTGGACGAATTGTTAAATTATATCCAGGCCTGGATGGATACGTCCGCGTGGTAGACGTTAAAACAACCAGAGGTACCTGCCACCGTTAGCAATGACGATCTGCCTAATGCTGTTGTTACTTCCTCTGGTATTTGCTCAAAGGACTAACATAACTCGATTCAACCCCAAACCAGGCGTATACTATGAAAGTATTGGCACAGGAAGGATGGCAACATCTGACTGAACTTTTGTGGCATTTTACGATCTCGAACCATATTGGGCCGACCTGAAGACATTTTCAGACGGATTAGTAAAGGTTGTAGAAATATGCGTGTTAATGAAGGTTCCAGAGGCATGCACCGCAATGCAAAAGGCACTTTGAGCATGTCAACTCAGAGCTCCATACAGGAAATGATCTTCTCCACATAGAACGCTAACGACGATCGCCGTTAGATATATTTGGTGTGCTGGACTCAAAATATGCAACAGAGTTGTCAGGCACCATAAGAAAGGTTAAATCGAATGAAGACTACTTATTGAACTTGCTGCAATCAGACATCCGTAATTGACTCAACGATAAATATCATTATGCGAGACGAAGCCACGATTGAAAATCAGATGAAACTAATGGAACAACAAATGAACGACATGACCAAGGTCCAGGACAATACGGTAAAGGCATTGCAATGGTATATCACGCTAACTACTTAGATGACAATTATTGCAGGGAATTTGCAACGAATTCAAACTGAAATTTCCCGAGTATTAACAGATGCCCATCATAGCAAAGTAAGCCCGTTACTACTATCACCAGGCTAGCTTCGGGAACATCTGAACCAACTTAAGAGACATCTTCCGTTTGGTTTGGATTTGCCACTTCCAGATAACGATGTCTTGCAATTATATGGCTTAGTGAAGGCACAAGGCAAAATCACAAACAATCATGTGATATTTAAGGTCACGTTTCCATTAGTCGCAACGAAGGCAGTGCAACTGTATAACCTGGTACCCATTCCAGCAATTGGAACTCATGGGATTGTAATCATGAACATTAAAATTCCCATCATTGCTGTCAACAAGGAACAGAATCAATACATTGGGCTCTCAAGAGCCGATTTGGAACAATGTCACCAGCTCAACAACGAGCAATATATCTGTGTTGATAAACAAACGACGTTTACGGCTAATAGCAAATGTAAGTTTCAGCTATTCAAAAACACAAAATCATCAATCTGTCAAATACAACACACAAACAGGTCATTTGTCTGGTACGACATGTATCACAAAAATCAGTGGATTTTTGGCACCACCAGACCAATTGAACTCGCAGTGACTTGTGACGATAATATACAAGGTGTAACTATCAAGACGACTGGATTGTTAACTCTAGACCCGACGTGTACAGCAAGAAGCTCTGCTATACAAATAACAGGTCACCGTATCACTACGACAGACACAATGAAATTGTCATATGTGCGATTTGGCAACTTCAGCATTGGCCCAACAAAAGTAGCGCCAACAACAACACAATTCACGAAGATGCAGCTAAGCAACGACGAACTAAGCAACATTCAAGGAAAACTGGAAACTAAGCAAAACTGGAAGTCTTCAAAAGACCCCAGACAGCCGGCACACCATGCTATCGTCTCCTACGTAGCGCTAACAATACCATTGGTTCTTGTGATAGTATATGGAATAAGGAGATGCTCCCAAACCCCAAGGCACAATGGCCCAGAGCAGACAATCGTGAGGATCGTCAATTCTGGATAACGTTGAACAGGTGTTCAACGGCCGGAAGTATGTTGGTGTTTAGATTATATAAAATAAGATAACAATAAGACAATCATAATATAGAACAAATGGAAATGTATGCCAATATAAGTATGTTACCCGATTATAGATATCGATGGCTCATCAGTCATAAGTAGATCTGATATGGTCAGCAGTTAACAATAAAGACCTAGTTCATTAAGTTGCTATAGTTAGCTATTATCAATAAAGACGTATTTTGCTGACCTAACAATATGTCAAACTATGCACTGGTGAGCTCTCAATTTTAACTATAAAAGAAATGCATTATTCTTTGTAAGATCAGATACTATACATACAATTGTAGCTACATCGGGTGTACATCGCTGTTTCTTTGGCCCCCATATCTACCTTTGTAATCTCGCTCCGAAGTCCACCCAATTTACGTGTTGGTTGCGACGACTATTAGTCACTGGTTTAGGTGCTAGTGCCTATTTGATTATAAATTAATAAACAATTAATAAATTCAAGAAATTTCATTGAACACGATTCTTATTATACCATGCCCCCATAGAGTAAAATGGTATATAAAAGTTGCCAAAATGTATGTAATAGGTAGAATGAAGCAAATCCGACCCCATAAACTATATGTATTCTTGATCCAGGATCAACAGCAGTCCACATTGTCATGTCCGTCTGTCTGTGCCTATGAAGACGTCAATCTCGGAGACTATACGTGCTAGCATCACCAAATTTGGTATGTAGCATTTACATGAAACAGGTTTTCTTAAAAACTATTACAGATAGAGACATGAAACTTCCTATGTATACTGGTTTAATAAACGTGCAGACACTGGTTGTTTAAAAACAAGTCAAGTCACCAAACTTGGTATGTAGACTTGCTAAGTATGCACACATAAGCCAGGAAGTGGGCGTAGGCTAGTGGCGGCGCTAGAGTGCTCGTGTGATTTTGTAAGGGTGAGCGAGAAAGCATATTCTATGTGACGAGTGTAATAGACAATTGTTGTTCGAAATTTAAAACATTTCTTCACCTGGTGCATGGTATACCAAAGTCAGCGAGAAGACTTACTTCATTAGAAAAAGAGTACGCTTAAAAAAAAAAAACGACATCCGTTTCGAATGCTTTCTGCTTCATTTAAAATGTTCCTTCAGGCCTATTCGTCTAACTGGCCTATCAGAACGTTTGCGTACCAAGGTCTAAGCTTTCTTTATGTAGATAGATTAGCTTTTGGCTTTCATATTCTTGTTTTTACTGTAACTTAGCTGACAACTGATATTGGCTACTGCGATGTTTCCAGGATTGGTCTTTAAATTAACCTTGAAGACAACTCTTATTCAACTATGTATCTAACCATTAAACTTCCTCTTCGGATAATGTCTAACAATACTAACTCGATGCCTTTACAAACTTTACTAAACTTAATATATCTGGGTCATATCTGCACGGATAAGGAATCTTCCATTTCTGTCTTCTATAAAACTCTGCCGTCGTCCAGCGTGTGAATGAAGAATTCTCAAGTGAGTTATGTAATTTGAAGAACATAAAATCGAGATGCTTTAAACGGTTTAAAAAATAGGGTAAATCATTGATTTTTTTTTACAGTCGCTCATTGAAACTTTATGGTGCTGAATACACAATTCTACAAGGATTATCTTCAGTGATGTAAACTTAGGTTTTGTTTGGGTCTTGAAGTTTGCATTGTAGGCTATAAATTCGTCATAAGTAGTATTTAGATGAAGCCTCGAAATTGGTTCATTCTCGGAAGCCATAACTGGTAAATATCCAGGTGCCAGTGAACTGAGAGATGCACTCTGAAACCTGGCCCTCTTTCACGTCAGAGATTCAATCAAAAGCTTAGAACTTCAGAATTGAACCTCCGACTCCGAAAGCTGTCCTTGAGAGTTCATGAACGCCAGCTGACAGGGTTTTAAATGCACCCCAGTTCGTTTAATAAACCTGCGCATCTTGAGCTACATGCCCATTTAAGGCCACCAACCTGTGCAATAGTATCGCGCACTATTATTGGTGATATCTCGCACATGTCGCAATTCAATTGACATTGAATTAAGTGTATAAATGTGACTCTTCGATTAATTATTGAATTTCAAACTCACTTGCACCCTTTGTCGATTATACTTTATCGGCCTAATATTAACCGTTGCGTGAAGTACGAACTATACATTTTGCCTACCGTCTTATAAAGCTAATGAGATACGCAGGCACATATATGAAACTGAAAAGCGAATACGACGATGGCGAGAACAGGTATTTGGAGTTGAGATTTTTGCGCCTGACGATAAACACCGCAATAAAATTTATAATTTGGGTATAAAATCTATGAGTTATGTTCTATTTTGGCAAATTATCGTCCTTTGGAGAAGATGAAGCGGAAATTGCCAATGGCGATAACGCCAGAGACGGAAAAGAGTACAAATATTATTATGCATATTAATGCAGCATGCCGATGACAGTCAGGTAAACCACACCCCGCTGCTTTTCATTGAGGTCCAGATACAAGAGTGACAACTAACATTTTCTATAAGGGACAATTAAATATTGAAAACCTACGGTATTCCAATAATGACTTAAGAATTAAAAACAAAAATAGGAATCTTTCCTTACCCATAGCCATCAAAGTGGAAAGACGTTTTATCCAAAAAGGCTAATGTTTGTGAAAGAACGGCACGAAAATTTTGCATAGGAAATAGCAAAAATATTGATCAAAGTCACTGTTTTCCACCGATCGTTCTTATTGGAGTTATGCGATGTAGCCACCCGATCTGTATCATATGTGTAATAACGTCACCAATTTCACGTGAATAGATTAGAAATTAACGAAGTTATTGAGAAAAGTCACTCTTCGTGACTTTGCCGAGTGGATGGGAGATATAGTGGTCGGATCCGGCTGAGTCCGAGACATACAACTTGTGCACTATATACAAGCCTACACGCAAAATTTCAGCTCTGTAGCTCTTACGGTCTAGGAGGAGTGTGCGCTGATCCAGATGGACGGATGGACCGAGATACAGGCGGACATGACCATTTGAACTATCCTCGTCGCGCTGATCAAGAATATATATACTTTATATGGTCAGAGGTGCTTCGTTCTATGGGTTACACTTTTCTGATCTAAATTAATATACTCTTTTTGCCAGGGTATAAAAACATCGTTGACAAGTAGCCGATGCACAATATAACTATTTGCCAAATTTAGGCATGGCTAAATATGTAAAATTCAACGCTGGGCTAAAAATTCGGCTAGCATAAATCTCTTTCTCTATAAATGGCGAGAAATACGAATTTTATTGTTCGGGTTGAAGAATGCAAGTACGAGCAGCTGCTATATGTGCGTTAACACAGTTGCCCAAGACGAAGAGGGTAAATCTGCTATGCACTACATAACGCCGGCAAATAAAAATAAAAGTGCAAACCCACCCAACAAATACAAATTAAAAAAAATAAAAAACAAAATACATATTTAATACATATTCTTCGAATCGGTCGTGTTTTTTGGCGCTCTCGCTTAATTACTGTCTTTCGTTCTTTCGTGAAGTTAATTTATAATATTCAATTTAAATTCATTGCTTTACCAATTTTTAATAGTTCGCCTTACTCATCGCGAAGATTGACTTAAATTTATTAACATTTATATATATTAATATCAAAACATTAACAAACGCAAATATAATTTTGTTGTTGCGCTGCTTAGTTTTTGATTTCGTTCTATTTTTTTGCTCCCACCCGCACTCTCAATTTACAGTTCATAGTTTGTTTTTGTTTTCTCTTTTGATCGCGCTCGCAGCCGTTAACTTCGCGTTTGTGACAAGTTTTTGTTGTTGTGTGTTTTAATACAGAAAAAAAAAAATTTTCTTTTTTTTGTTTTCTCTTTCTAATTTGCATACTGCAGTTTTCTTTTGCCTTGGTTTGTTTACGTCTACATATATTTATATACATTTTTCCCTTCTTAATTACATATTGATTTATAATTTGTTTTTGATAAATCAAATATTTAATAATGCCTGTCTGTTGCAAATATAGTTGCAATAATCCCAGCAAGACCAGTGAAAACTTTGTTTACTGTTGGCTGGGTGACAATGTAGTGCACTTTAAATGTGCTCGTTACACAGTCAATGTGCGGGATAGTATTAGACAGGGTGGCGGCCTTAAACGGGGCCATAGCTAAAGCATTTGAGAAAATATTAACGTCTCAATTGCAGCATTTTAGTAGCTCAATCATTTCGTCATCCCAACAGAGGTTTAAGAAACGTAAAACGACAACTACTAACCTATTGGGATTTACATCTCATCCAATCATAGGGTTCAAAACTGCCGTGCAAACTGACGTCACTTATACTGACTTCAGCAAAGCCTTTGACTCTGTTAATCATTCTCTGCGTTTATATAAGTAAAACGCACTTGTCATCCCCAGCCTTTTGTTTTATTGGATTCTTCAATATCTTTCTAAGCGTACACAAAAGGTCCTTTTTAAATCATCAAGTCCTTTTTAAGTCATAAGACCATCAAGTGACCAATTAAGTACCTCAGGGTAGTCATTTGGGTCCATTGCTATTCACTCTTTTTATAATTGATCTTCCATTGGTAGTGTCACATTCTCGTGTGCTTATGTACGCGGATGATGTCAAGCTTTACCTCAGTTTTAAAGACATATCTTGCCTACTTCAATCGGATCTTAATGATCTTCAGAGTTGGTGTGAAACCAACCTATTAAACCTTAACGGCTCTAAATGTAAAGCTATGTCTTTTTATAGATGCACTCCATACTTAGCAACTTATTATCTTAACGACACTGCCTTAGAGCGGTTAGGTATTATCAATGACTTAAGTGTTCTTATGGACCATAAATTAACCTTTAATCCTCATATTTCTGCTACAGTTAGTAAAGCTATGAATGTTCTTGAGTTTGTGAAACGATGGTCAAAAGAGTTTGACGATCCATACACAACCAAAATTCTGTTTACTTCATTAATCCGTCTTGCATAGGGTCAACTCAATATGAGACGCACCAAAGTAAAATTGAATCTCTTCAAAGAAATTTCTGCTTTTTGCTCTTCGCGGTGTAAAATGGGATCGCAATGCCTATTTGCCATCATACTTCAGTAGGCTTCTTTTAATCAATCTTCCTTCATTAATTAATCGTGGAATAATGCTTGGTGCTATCTTTATTCATAATTTTTAATAGGTGAAACAGAATCTGCTGGACTATTGAACCAGTTAAACCTATCTGTTCCCCTATCCTTAAAACATTGTAGCTCTAACTATTCTTTGCATGAACCTTTTCGAGTCCTATGTTCTGATTACAATCTTCTGTACCCCGTAATCAGATCAGAAGTCTCTCTTTCTCTTGTGAAACCCTCTATTTTAGCACATTTAGCTCGAAATTAGCTGTAGTTAATAATGTTTTTAATTGTTTGTCCGTTTTATTTGTATTTGTCCACGCGATCGTGCCGTCCGATATATGGCTCCGCCCCATGTCCGATATATGGCTGCGCCCCACGGTCTTTCGGGCGGGAGGTGGACAGCGCTCTGCTTGGGCTCGCGCGAAACAGGCCACTTATAAATTCCAATATATAAGTAGAGTGCTTATTTTATGTTATTATTTTAAAAGTTATATTCAATTAAAACATCTAAATTAAATAAAGTGGCAATAATATTTAAACCGAAAATTATTTTGTGCCCATGCGTGGTTCCGATTTCGATCTGCTGTTCGACTCATTCATGATATTAAAATCAGATAGGCGAAACGGTTCAAATCCTAATGAAGGGGCGGTATTAAAAAAGAAATTACAATGAAGAAGAAGTCATAGCTTCAGTGACTAACTCATTGACATCGCAAAAGTTAGAGGTTGAGAAAAAAATAATAAATCCTACTAGGGAGATAGAAGGTTTACAAATACAGGCTTTAAAAGTAGAGACACACACTTAAAATTCGAAAGCATTCCGCCCACGTACCATACAAAATTTTTCAGCCATGTTATGGCAGTTTGAAGCAATATCAAGCCGTGGCAAAAAAGAAGAAATAAAATTAAAGGACCTGCAGACAATGTGCTAGCATCATATAATATACTCGAACCCAAAGCAGTGGCAGGATACTTCATAATCAGGACCAAATCCAACCAATGTTTGTTAGCCATTCCATTCCTCCAAGTATAGGCAAGCAACGGAGTTTGGTCAACAACAGGGCAAAAATAATTTACAACGGGGCAATGCCGATCTTAACCAAAGACAAACACTGGGATTCAGTTTAATTAAGAGGAAATGTAAAATTAAACGCATTTTCTGTAAACAGTGAAAACTATCAATTCTGTCGATTTCTGTTTGGTCTAAAACGCGCACCTAGTGTTTTTTAAAAGGCAATCGTCAATGTGCTGAGGGAACGAATCGTCAAATTCTGCCACGTCAGTGAGGACGATATTATCATCTTCTATAAAACAAAGGAAAAACTCTGTTTCACATTGATTGGGTTCTCAAACGTTTACATGCAATCATGACAATATCAGACAAAAAATAACATTAAAAAAAAAAAAAAGAATGATTCTCTTGAAATCATAACAAAGACAGGCGGAACATGACCTATTAAATGGAAGTAAAAATCCTCGTAAGATAAAGTCCTCGTAAAATAAGAGATTAGCCAAAAAAATAACACCCCTCTATGGAGCGGATGTAATTCAAGCAGAAATGGGTTCATCACAGCTTATAAGGACAACATTAAATTAAAAAAAAAACCATAAACAGCAAAAAAAAAAAAAATAAGAACTTTTTTTTATTTTGTTAGGATTGTTTTGTTACTGTTTAAAGTCAATCTCTTGGCAACAGCTTACCTTCCAGCAAAAAGAACTTACCTCTTAGACAACAACGGAATCAACTGCAGTCTAATATCGAGTGTTTAAGAGGTGGAATCGGTCTTGAAATGGACCGTATTATCTTAGACTGTCAGTCTCAAATTGTAGAGTCGTATTTTAAACAGTCGTATTTTAAACACAATAAAATATCAAAAAAGCTAACTTTGAATATGCCGGTTTATATACCCTTGCAGTACTTGGCATAATATCTTTACATGTTCAAAATTCTTTTTTGAAACTCAATTCATATACACACAAACACAACAATTAAATTATAACTCTTTTTACTACAATTTGTTCTTCTTCTTCCCTTATTCACTACGCAGACCACGGCACGCATACATGTAGATTTTATGTAGCGTCGCGTCTGTGTGTGTGTGGTCTATAAGGCATCGTTTTAGGCAGTAGGCAGCGTTGCGGGCAGAGCCGATTTATATTGACCGTAACTTGTGTTCTATATATCTGATCAGATTGAAATTTTGGGATCTGATTTTTTTATAATTGCGGGCGGATAATCGGAGCTTTCGTAAACCGCTGATCTGTAGGCCAATAACGCGGTGGGCAGCAGCTCATCCCAATCATGCTGGCTGGTAGATACAAATTTTGCCAAGTAATCTAGCAACGTGCGATTGACGCGTTCCACCACGACGTCTGACTGTGGATGCAGTGTCTTTTTAACAGTCATCAGTCGCATACATGCTTGGAAGACCCCCGCTTCGAAGTTGCGTCCTTGATCAGAGTGTAAGACGAATGGAACGCCGAATCGACAGAAGACTTCTTGTACCAATGCTCGAGCTACAGTATCGGCTGTCCGGTCCGGTATGGCTGCACATTCCGGCCACTTGATAAAACAAACGACCGCGACGTTGCGGTTCCCACGAGGCGTAGTTGGTAGAGGTCCTAGAATGTCAATTGCTAGACGATCGAAAGGGGCTCCCATTAGGCTTGGTTGCAGGCGACCGACGGCTCTTCGAGGTAGTCCTTTGCGTGCGTTGCGGATTTTGCTTCGTGCGCACCAGAGGGTTATATCGGCACTTTGGCCGATCCAGTAAAATCGTTTCTTCGCTTTGCCTAAGGTCTTCTTAGCACTGAAGTGACCTCCAGCTGGAAATTCGTGCACGCTTCGAATAGCAGCATCTACCAGTGAGCGGGGCATAAGGGCTACCGGTGTGTTATCTGAGTTTTTTATGGTAATCACTCCTATTTCATCAAAGGCTAATCGGTCGTAGCGATGCCACACGGCTCTAATTTCCAGGCTCTCGCCCTACGATGTAGTTTTAGGCGGTCGTTCGGACTTGTTCATGCAATCGCGCACCTTACAGAGGGCCTCGTCGGCCTCTTGCTCCATATCGGTTGACAGGATTTGGGTAAACAACACGTCCACTAAATTTTTCCGTTCGATTTTTTCGCATGTGGAACAGTCGCTACAAGGTCGGTGAGAGACGCTGTCAGCGTTACCATGTTGTGTACCACTTCGATGCTGAATCCGTATGTCCTTCTGGGTCTTTGAAATTGTACAGCCACTGTAAAGATGCATGGCCAGTCAGTACGAGAAATGGACGGCCATACAAATAATGATGAAAGTGTTTAGTGGCATGGACTACGGCAATGAGCTCACGACATGTTACACAATAATTACGTTCTGGTTGGTAACATTTACTTTAATACTCGATTATTCGTTTTTGTGCATTCTGTAGTTGATAGAGCGCCTCTCCCGCCCCAGAGTTCAAGGCGTCTGTGTCTAAAATAAATTGACCGGTGTCATTAGGAAACGCCAAAAATTGAACTCAAAAAGTCCAACATCGCCAGTGAAAGCTGTTTTTGGTAGGGATGGTTCGTCCAACAGCACCTGGGAGCCGCACAACGCTCATAGGATGTCGTCCAGTTTCGGCAGCGGGTATGAGTCCACATAAAATCGTGTCGCTCCATCTTTCTTCTCAACTAGCACCACCAGCGAGGACCACGGACTGACGGACAGGCGAATTATGCCTCTGTTCTCCATGTTCACCGGTGCTCAGGACGATATCGTCCGGCAGCTTTGTGTAGCCGTCTTCCTTTAGTAAGCTTGTTATCGCCGGCTTTGTCGTCGCACATTGAAATCCGATATGCGTGTCGAAGCGTGGCACCAAACAGACGGGAGTCGTTTGGGGGAAATCGCGTCCACGCCGATCCGAAGGTGGTGGAAGCGGCCCGTGGCAGTGCGTCCTTGATGCCGAAACGGGCCCTGCCATCGCTTTGGGCTATGCACTTATAAAGGACCGTTGTAAGGCCTCGTACATTCGGTCGATCTTTTTATTCACCGCCTTTACTGATTGTGGAACTGCCTCTGTCCTCTGCTATTCTGCTGTTCCGAACCTTTGTCGATTTATTAGCATTTTACACGTGGTGAGGCTCTTCGCAGTAACCGAACATAACCCCACACCTGAAACCAATGTAACGTCTTTTGCTTTTGTGGAACAAAATTACGCCACCCGTAGCCGAGCGCTTGGTTTACGGTTTGGCGTTTGATCGTCAGGCCGCAGACAATTCGGCAAAATCGCTAGGGAAACAGAGATGGTTATTTCCTTTCGTAAACAATAACACCGAAAGTGCAAACCACTCAGCAATCAACAGAAATTTACCGTGGAGAGCAGTGTGCTTCTCCATCAATATCGATAACTGATAAACGTCAGCTCATTGACAGCAGCTACTGCAACGTCTGCCGAAGTATTGACCTGCCTCAAGCCGTCAATGACAAGTCGCCCATAAGCCCAACACCTTCTGTCCAAACTAGAATGGATAGATATATTAAAATAACTAAGCGGAAGCTAAGCCCGCAAAAAAAAAAAAGTGGCAATACGCCGAAAATAACCAAACCAAATGAACGAGTAGCATTTCTAAGCGGGAATCGTTTTAAAATTCTTGCCGATCAGCAAGACGATCAAGCCGGCGTTGTAGATAAAGTTAAATCGGCCACCCCCTTTATACATCCGTGGAGCCAACTGCAGGCCCCGATTTCGAAGCTAGTAGAAACAGTAGGGGCAAATAACTTTGTTGTAACCCCTCTCAACAGGGGTAACATAAAAGAAATCAAATGTCAAACCCAAACTGAGGTCGATTTCCGCATCATCGAAAAGTAACTCCGTGGTGCTAACATCAACTTCTATACCTACCAACTAAAAAGTAGTAAAGGGCTCCAGGTTGTGTTAAAAGGGATCGAGCCATCGGTCCCATCGCAAGAAATAGCAGACGCATTGTCGGAAAAAGGGTTTGCTGTTAAGTCCGTTCTCAACATCATCAACAGGAATAAAGTCGCACAGCCGCTCTTTAAAATCGAGGTCCAACCAGATGCAAAGCGGTCGAAGCCAAATGAAGTGCACCCAATCTACAACCTTCAGCTCCTATTGCATAGAAGAATCACCGTAGAGGAGCCCCATAAGAGATACCAACCACCCCAGTGTAAAAACTGCCAGGAGTACAACCACACCGCTAACAATTGCAATCTTAGGTCAGTGCGTGTTGGCTGCGTCGAACATCATAAAGATGGAATTTGCACCAAGTAACTGTGGAGGGAACCACAAAGACAACTACAGGGGATGTCCTGTCTTCAACGATCTTAAATCACACCTAAACGGGCGCAAACCCCCAGCTGGACCAAAAATCACCTTCAACGCCTCCAAAACTACACCGGAGGTATTCTTCGCCAAGGCTGTTAGATCATCTAACACGCCTGCTACAACCAGTCCTAGTGCATCCTTCGCTAGTGTATTCCAAACGGGACTGACGGAGCCCGCGAAAGAGACCCCGTCACTCCACCATCTACACAATCCGCAACCTAGCGCACCAGAACTTGGCCAGAAAACTTTAAGTGGTTTAGAGGCCCTATTGATCTCACGAAATCAAAACATAACCACTTTTATGACGTTCATGCAAAACTGTATGCAGGAACTGATGCGGAATCAAAACCTGCTTATCCAGAAGCTTATGCTATGCTGTCTTTGGAATGCTAATGGGATGCCGTTGGAGATGTCCAAGCACAAAAATTAACTGCAACTATTCCTAGACTCAAGTGAAATCGACGTTTTGCTAATATCGGAAACACATTTAACATTAAAAAATGGCGGGAATGGTATCCTAATCATAAACCGTATAAAAGTGCTATTCATACTATTGACAATACCTCAAGTTCTTGATCTCCCATATAGGCTTACAAACATCAAAACAACTTGGCTTAAATTTGAAATGTACATGAGTGCCCACATTGACTGTTCGTCGAAACTGGATGCTGCTGAGGACATTGACATGTGCGTCTCTGCACTTGAGTTAATGCTGGGAGCTGCGGCAAAAGTATCTACTGCACCTTCCTCTACTTACGCTAAACCTGCTGTCAGGCCTACGAACCGGCGGATAGAACAATTAGTAACGGAAAAACGACGTCTAAGAAGAGAATGGCAGTTTACTCGATCACCAGCAGCAAAACTTCGCCTAAGGCATGCCAGACGCAACCTCTCCAAGAAGTTAAGACAAGAGGAAATCTGGGCTCAAAGGAAATACATAGAAGAGCTCAGTCCATCCAGCACTAAACATCCTCTGTGGAAAGCCCACCCAACTTTAAGCGCTCCTACAAAGACAGTTTCACCAATAAGGGGTCCAACCGGTGGATGGGCCCACAGTGACGAAGAGAGGGCATCCGTATTTGCCACACATCTTAAAATGGTTTTCCAGCCAAATCCAACATCAAACTCATTTGTACTTCCCCCTTCAAGCACATTAACGGATAGTGAGTACTCGGAACTCCAATCGGATGAGATCACTGCAGTTATTAAAAACCACGTAAAGCCGAACAAAGCACATGGCCATGACCTAATCACACCGAAAATTATCCTAGAACTCCCTACCATCGCCATATAATACATCTGCAAAATGTTCAACGCTATAATAAGAATTGGCTACTTCCCAAGAGCATGGAAAAGGTCCACTATCATCATGATTCCTAAAGTGGAAAAGGACAAAACCCAACCATCATCCTATAGGCCAATTAGTCTGCTGCCATGTCTTTCGAAGCTTTTTGAAAAGGTCCTGCAGATCCAACTAAACTAATTTCTGGCATCGGAGAACACAATCCCTTCACACCAGTTCGGCTTCCGCGAAAAGCATGGGACAATTGAACAAGTCGATCGCATAACATCCGAAATACGAACAGCATTCGAACTACAAGAATACTGTACGGCTGTCTTTCTCGACGTTGCCCAGGCTTTCGACAGAGTTTGGCTGGAGGGTCTAATGTTCAAAATCCGACAGAAACTCCCACAATAGGAAATTCGCTGTAAGATGTAATGGCTCCGTCTCGGCTGACTTTGAAATCGAAGCTGGTGTACCGCAAGGCAGTGTACTCGGCCCATTGCTCTACCTGCTGTACACTGCAGACTTACCAACGAGTTTAGGACTTACAACGTCCACTTTTGCTGATGACACGGCAATACTCAGCAGATCCAAATGCCCAATACAAGCCTCTGCAAAATTAGAGGAACACCTCAAGGTGGTAGAGGAATGGCTAGCAACCTGGCGTATCCGAGTCAACGAGCAGAAATGCAAACATGTTTCATTTACGCTTAACGCTAGCCTAAGCGTGGAACCCCAGAGAACTTCGGCAAAAGCCGAACAGCGTAGAACCCCAGAGAGCGGCCACAGCGAGAGCGAAAAACATTCGCTCGCAGGAGTGTCGCTACGCATCGAAAATAATTCAGTCTGGCACAGACTACCGAACGACGCAGGTAGCTCTATGTCGCTTGTCATTTCGTTCTGTCTATGTATGTGTACACTCGTCGGTACATGCTCAGGCTTCGTAGTGTGTGTGTGACGTGAAGTTGTACAACACCGTATTTCAATAGCTCGCTCGACAAAAATTTTTAATTTTCGACAAAACAGCGACTAAGCGAATAGGACATGCCCCTGTGGAAAGAATATCAAAAAATATTGGCATCAGTTTCGTATGTAGCCCGGTGGCTGTGTCGATAGAGTGCTCGCGTGGCGATCCGAATGCTGTCTGGTTCGATTTTTAGCTCGAAATTGTGAAATAAGGTTTTATTTCTTTTTTATATTTATTTTTTTAATAAAAAAAAAGATTAAAAAAAGAAAAATAAACAAAAAATTAGGAAAAAAAAAATGAAAGAGCAAGAAAACTTAAAAAAAACGAGGAAAAAAAGAAAATGGGAGTATAGAAAAATTACTTGATAAAATATGTATGTACATATGTACAGTGTACAAATTCAAACACTGCAAAATGTAATTGAAGTGGGAAGATGAAGAAAAAATAATTGTTGAAAGCATTAATTTTTATTCTTCTAAGGCCTATAATTTTATTTTTTCCCCTAATTCTTTGTTTATTTTTCTTTTTTTAATCTTTTTTTTTTATTAAAAAAATAAATATAAAAAAGAAAGAAAACCTTATTTGACAATTTTGAGCTAGGAATCGAACCAGGCAGCATTCGGATCGCCAAGCGAGCACTCTATTGACACAGCCAGCCCGGTGGGCCAATATTTTTTGATATTCTTTCCACAGGGGCTTGTCCTATCCGCTTAGTCGCTGTTTTGTCGAAAATGGAACATTTTTGTCGAACGAGCTATTGAAATGCGGTGTTGTACAACTTCACGTCACACACACACTACGAAGCCTGAGCATGTACCGACGAGTGTACACATTCGGTAGTCTGTGGCAGGCGACACTGCTGCGAGCGAATGTTTTTCGCTCTCGCCGCGGCCGCTCTCTGGGGATTCTACGCTGTTCGGCTTTTGCCGAAGTTCTCTGGGGTTCCACGCTCAGGCTAGCGTTTGTAATCAAAAAAATCTTGAGTTTGACACATCTATGTATTCTATGGTTAGTGATAAAATCTTAGAACAATTGTCACCCGCTAGACCGTAACATCTAATCTAATCTACATAATTATCATACTCGAATGAAGATTGGGTTATTTTCCTTCTCCCTGGAATCCCTGCAAAATTTTAGCTCTGTAGCTCCAGCGGTCTAGGAAAAGTTTGCACTGATCCAGACGGACCGACAGAGGGGCGGACAGACGGACGGGCAGACGGACGGATAGAATGACCGACATGGCTATTTGAACTCGTCTCGTCGGGCTGATCATGAATATTTATTTATTTATTTAACGGGTGTTTTTTTACGCTTTTGGTTTTTCACGTTGGCAACACTGACATACCGCATGTTCATGACAGCTGTGAAAGTGAAAAATGCTCAGTTTAGTTTGCCATTTCATCATGACAAGACTTACGCCCGAACAACGTTCACAAATCATTGAAATTGATTATCAAAATTCGTGTTCTGTGAAAAATGTGTTTCGCAAATTAATTCCATATTATGGTCGACACAACCGACCAACCGAGCAAGCCATAAAGGCAATTGTGGACAAATTTCGCACACATTTTACTTTATTGGACATTCAACCATCGAATCGTGTACGGAGAGTGCGCACGGAAGAGAATATTGCAGCTGTAGCGGCCAGTGTCAATGAACATCGTGAATTGTCCATTCGTCGGCGTTCTCAGCAATTGGGACTGTGTCCTTTGACTACGTGGAAGATTTTGCGCAATGATTTAGGTTTTAAACCCTATAAAATTCAATTGGTTCAAGAATTGAAGCCGAATGACTTGCCACAACGTCGAATTTTTGCTGAATGGGCATTGGAACAGCTCGATGAAGATCCGCTGTTTTACCGTCGAATAATCTTCAGCGATGAAGCACATTTCTGGCTCAACGGATACGTCAATAAACAAAACTGTCGTATCGCAAAATTGGACCTTCCGTGTTGATCACTTGAAACGCAGTCGCGGCCAACATTTACATGAAGTCATTTTTAAAAAGTAATTGGCAGAGATTGTTTTATCATCTCAAATAAAAATTTAACAATAATATTCAAATTTTGTGTGTTTCATTTGAATTTTAAAAACCAAACGCTTAAAAAAAACACCCGTTTTTTAATAAAGTTAATAAAATTAATAATAATTAAAATTATTGTTAACTTATGAACTAAAGCGCTGATGGCTAAGGCCTTCGTCTCGGTATTTACATATTTACAAATTTACATATTTACAAATTTACATATTTACATACTTATGTATAATTACAATAAGTGATATATTTCTGTAAGGATAAGGAATTGGATTATTTGCGATATATTTTCTGAAGTGGGATTTGAAAGAATGGAAAGATGTAATGAGGTCTCTCTGCTGTTCTATTGTGGGTATATTTGATTCGAAAAATTTGTTTGATATAGGTATTGATCGTAGCGCGCAAAGAAATGTGCGTATTGCTGCGTTAAACAAACATTTAAGCTTGAGCGTTGATTTTGGTGCGTACCCATAGATAAACATTGCGTAGTCTATTTTAGATATCAATATAGATTTTGTTATGTTGATTAGTGTATATGTGCGTGTTGCAGTTGAATTTGGGACTTGCTATGTTGGTAGGATATGCGTGTGTTATGTGTGAGTCCCATCTGTATTAGATGTTAATTGTTAATCCTAAGATTTTAATTTGGAAGACTATGATGTGGTTGCATGATATGCTGCAAACACAGTTTTGTTTTCGGAAAATATGATGTTGGCATTTTTCTAGTGATAATACTGCTTCCTCAATATTTAAGAAGAGGGTGTCCAGATTGAAAACTTGGTTTTTTTGTTTATTGAGGGGGATAAGTAGGAACAAATCATCTGCATAGGCACTGACTTCTATTTATTTTTGCAAATTGATGGTGTTTGCTAGTTTATTGTAAGCAATAAGGAAAAGGATGGACGAAATTGGTGATCCTTGGCATTCGCCTTTAAAAAGTGAGTAAGGACAAATAATTACGTTTTTAATTTTGATTTGAATTTTCCTCTTGGACATGAAATTACGGACGAAGTTTATGATTTTTGGGCCTACTTTCCAGTTAATTAGCTGATCGACAATAGTGTGCACTCCTACTCTATCGAAAGCCTTGGAAAAATGAAGGGCGATGATAGGTGCGCTTTTTGGTTTTCAAGGATTTGGTTATCAAATGGTCTGCAACCGATTTGCTTTGTTTAAACATTGATTGGTTGGGGTGGGTGTTTTTTGATACAAACCACCAAAGACGTTTGGCTATGATTTTTTCCAATGTTTTTGATAAACAGCAGTTAAGTGAATTGGTCTATAATTGTTTATTACTGTTTTATTTGAGTTAGGTTTAAGGTTAGGGATGACTAGGCTAGTTTTGTAAGATCGAGGAATAAAGTTGTTGAAAATATTGTTGAAAAGGTCTGTGATTCTGATTTTTACTTAGTAAGAGGTGTTTTTAATCATAGAGTAAGATATACGATCTAGGCCTGGCGTTGTTCCTTTGAAGGAGTGTAGTGCAGATAGTGATTCAATTGTTTGTGCTGAAGGGACGGGTGTTAGTTTATTGGTTTTTTTTCTATATTTATTTAGAGTAAAGTTTACGATAAAACTTTCGTCTTTCGATTGGTTGGACCAATGTTGAGCGAAGAGGTGGTCAATAAAGGTTGTATCTGTTGTTAGGATGTTTGTGGTGTCTGTGATGCAGTGAATACTTTGTATTGAGTTAGGTCCACAAAATCGACATATGTTAGACACATGTTAAATTTTGTCGCGGGGCGTGTTGGGATTAACTGTCAAGGTGAAATCTGTTGTGGAGTTGATTTTGGAAATTGTGAGCTCCCTTCGAAATAGCGCATTGGCTCGTTTGTATTTTAACAGATTGTTGACATTGCTATAGCGTTTAAATTCCTGCCAAGTTTTCAATTTCTGTGCCCGGTGCTCACACAAAGGTTTGTTGGTTATTTTTGCTCAAATGCTGTGGGGATGTTTGTGGTATGGTGTGATGGGCAGCTTGTAAAATTCTATATTGATGTTTGTGTTTTTAGCAATGTGCTGGTTTGTACTGTCAGTAAAATTAGTTAACAATGTCCAGTCGGGTTCTTTTATTTTAAAAAAGCGTCGTGAAAAATTAGTTAAAAATAAAAAGATTAGGATTGGGAAATGATCGCTCTTATGAAGGTCTTCGATTGTATTCCAATTGGTAAAGGGAGTGAGTTGGGGAGAGCAAAGAGATAAGTCTATGTGGGCGAACGTATTGTCAGTGGAGAAGTGTGTTGGTCCGTGCAGTCCTTGGTCATAATATTTTTACATGTTTCGAACTCTTTTTCTGTAACCTTTCAATCGCTCATCGCCTTTTTTCATGCATGCCGTGATTGGCACATATACACATATAGTATATGTACCGTAGCGTTTGTGTTTGTATCCATGAGTCATCTCCCTTGTATGAAGGAAGTATGTCCTTGTCCGATGGTCCAGTTATGATACAATTATATGTATATGCTTCAAAAGCCGAGACTGATTGAATGTACGTCTTTTCTTTACGGTTTGAAAACCAGAATTGCTTTTTGATTTCTGAATATATATATATATAACTATATATATATATATATATATATATATATATATATAAGAGGAGGAAGAGGAAGAACCAGATGAGGAAATGATATTTGAAAGGTTACAGAAAAAGAGTTCGAAACATGTAAAAATATTATGACCAAGGACTGCACGGACTGCCTTTAATATTTATACCCTGGCAAAAAGGGTATATTCATTTTGGTTAGAAGTGTGTAACGCATTCTTTTGCCTACACGACAACAGCTGGCATCACATCTGGGGATCATCTCAAGATAAAAGAAGAGGCAGAATCCCAGCCAAATTTTTTCAAAACGCAAACCTTTCAATACTCAACGACGTCACCCCAACACACTTCTCCACTGACAATACGTTCGCCCACATAGACTTATCTCTTTGCTCTCCCCAACTCACTCCCTTTATATATACATATATATATAAAGGTCCGTCCGTCGGTGCGTATCTGTTTTACTCAGCCATCTTAAGAGCTATCGGGATGAAATTATATCTCGGGCCTTTTTAGTACCCGGGTAAGGAATGTATGAAAATCATCAGGACGGGCTACTATTTCATATAATTCTAGAAGTGAGACTGGTTGCCAGAACCCCGCTGTTTTGGCTGTACATCAATGTATATATATGTATGAAGTGCACACCTATGTTTTATTGAGAACATATTTAATTGCACTTTAACAAAGTGTTATAAGTTGAGCTCTTTGTATTTAATGATTTTTGGTATAAATATACTACCTTCCTTTGTAAAAAATAACGTAATATTATTGACTTATTTATTGATTATTGATAATGTTAATTAATGATTGATTAAATGTAATATACATATGTAAGAAAATTTGTTTTATTTGTGTCTGGCCAGACAAATTTTCTTTCTCTTTTTTTTCGAAATATTTTTCAATTGGATGTACATATGTATGTGTATATTTTTATTTAATTGAATTAGTTATAGTAGCTCAATTCAAAAAATTGTTTTATGTATTTTTTTTTAATTATTCTTGATGATTTTTAGTCTATCCCTATTTTCTGTTTGTATCTTAGTTTCATCGTTTCAAATTTTTATGTTGTTATTTTAAGCTATTTCTATAACCTCGAATGGTCCTAAATAGGATGAATCAAGCTTATGACAAGTTTAGTGGTTTAAGAAAACGTTGTCTCCTATTTCTAAATTAAACTCTGACTTATTGCCATACATTTTTTTCAGTTTTTCCTTAGTTTTTGTATCATTATTCCAGCTCTAGTATATGCTAGTTCTAATCTAAACTTAATTTCTTTAGAATAATCTTCTATAGTATTTACGCTATTAAATTGTATTATTAAGTTATTTTGTCTACCAAATACTAGTTCATGCAGACAATAATTATAAATTACTGATGGTGTTGTGGTAAAACAATACACGAAATACTGTAACCATATGTCCCAATCAGTTATCTACTGAAATATATGAACGAAAATCATTGAATGTCTTAAGATTCTTTTAACGCTTCCTTATGTCTGGTGGTGTGCTGTAGATGTTACGTTGTCTGTTTTTAAATATTTGTACAAGCCATTTATTATTGAATTTTGGTACTCTGATCCCATGGCCGTAATGAACGTCTTCATTCGACCGTACTTTACAATAAAGGATTCGAATATAGCTTTTGCAATTGTTGTAGCGCTTTTATTTGGAACTGGTATTGCTATTAAGTATTTCGTCAAGTCACATATTAGAGTGACTGCGTATTCATTACCATTTTCACATTTTGGTGGTGGACCAATGGTGTCCACTATTACCCTATCAAAAGCATGTATGGGGGTTTCTGTAATAACTAAGGGTGTTTCTATGTGCTTTGTCGTTTTTGACATTAGACATTTTTCACATTTATTAATGTTGTCTTTTACATGACGTGTCATGATTTTCCAATAATATCGTCTCTTTATTTTTGTACATATATCACAATCAAATTTATCTACTGATAAATATAAAACGAATGTCCTAAGACTTCTTTCAACGGTTCCTAAGGTCTGATGGTGGTGTGCAGTAGACGTAATGTTGCCTATTTTTAAATATTTGCACAGATCATTTATTATTGAATGTTTGTATTCTATTCCCATGTCCGTAATGATCGTCTTCATTGGATCGTACTTCAGAATAAGGGATTCAATAAATAACTGCGTATTCTTTACCAACTTCGGATTTTGGTAGTGGATCAATGGCGTCTACTCTTACTCTGTCAAAAGCATTAATCTTTATCTTTATCCTTATCCTTATCTTTATCGTTTTTGACATTAGACATTTTTCACATTTATTAATGTTGTCTTTTACATGACGTGTCATGATTTTCCAATAATATCGTCTCTTTATTTTTGTACATATATCACAATCAAATTTATCTACTGATAAATATAAAACGAATGTCCTAAGACTTCTTTCAACGGTTCCTAAGGTCTGATGGTGGTGTGCAGTAGACGTAATGTTGCCTATTTTTAAATATTTGCACAGATCATTTATTATTGAATGTTTGTATTCTATTCCCATGTCCGTAATGATCGTCTTCATTGGATCGTACTTCAGAATAAGGGATTCAATAAATAACTGCGTATTCTTTACCAACTTCGGATTTTGGTAGTGGACCAATGGTGTCTACTTTTACTCTGTCAAAAGCGTCCAATGGTGTCTTATCTTTATCTTTATCTTTATCTTTATCTTTATCTTTATCTTTATCTTTATCTTTATCTTTATCTTTATCTTTATCTTTATCTTTATCTTTATCTTTATCTTTATCTTTATCTTTATCTTTATCTTTATCTTTATCTTTATCTTTATCTTTATCTTTATCTTTATCTTTATCTTTATCTTTATCTTTATCTTTATCTTTATCTTTATCTTTATCTTTATCTTTATCTTTATCTTTATCTTTATCTTTATCTTTTTCTATAATGGTCACCGGTTGGAGTAATGATTACAATATTTTATTGCCTTATTTTAACTTTTATAAATTCTATTAAAAAGGTTTCAAAGATCTTTTCACTCGGTGCCAATTTGAGTTGTTTGAATTCCAAGTATACTGGAATTTTTCCACGCCTTTGAAAAAACTGACCTAAGTCGAGATTTCCATTGGTGTACAGATCTCTAATCTCAATTCTTGCTCTAACTTTTTTTTCAGGTTTAAGGAAACATTAATTATGTGTTTTCGTACTTCATCATTGAATAGTCCTTCGAGTATTTTGGGCTTAGAAGCATCATAAGGTACGTGACTAATTGTATTTTCATTTTTATTCTATGGCCAGAGATTATTTTGTCTACTTTGCTTTCAGGACTATCGTAATGCATCCGCAAAAAAATTATCTTTTCCCTTCAGATATTTTACTGTGAACTCATATTCTTTTAGATGAAGTCTCATTCTGGTTAACTTTGAACTAGGAGATACCATTGAGAATAAATATGTTACTGTTCTATGGTCTGTTTTGACTTTGAAGTATGAGCTGAAGTGTGTAATAGACCAGTGTATCGCAGCTAGTTCTTGTTCAGTAGTCCTTTTATTGCTTTGACCTTTAGTGAATAAACGGGAAGCGACTGGTAACTGCTTAACACCGTAAGTTTGAGTAAAAGCTGCTGCACATGCATATTTGCTTGCATCTATTATTATACAAAATTCTTTGCTAAGATCTGGATACTGTAGAAGTGTGGGTTCTACAAAAGTTTGTTTCAGATACTCAAATCCTCTTTGGCATTCCTCAGACTAAACAAAATCTACGTTTTTCTTACATAGTTGTGTTATCGGAAGTGAATGTTCTCCGAAGGTCTTAATAAAACAGCAAAAAGCTACGAATCTTCTAGTACTATCAGAATCTTTCGGTACTGGATATTTTTCAATGACATCGTATCTGCTATCATCTGGCAATATTCCTTTGTCAGTACATTTGTGACCCAAGAATGTCACTTCGTCCATGAAGAATGAACACTTTTCTGGATGCAGTTTGAGGTTGACTATTAAGTCTTCCATGTAAAGGAATGCTTGTGACGGGTTTAATCCAGAGAGTCATCATTCTTTGAAAAGAATTGAGTGCTATTTTCAGACCATATGGGAGTCTGGAAAACAGATAAGATCCATTGCTAGTTTAAAATGACGTAATGCTTCGCTAATTTTCCTCTAATTCTATTTGGTGGAAACCGGACATTAAATTTAGACATGAAAAATATATGGCTCTGCCTAGTTGATCGAGAATATCGTCTATTCTTGGTAATGGTAATTAATCGGACAACAGTTTTTTGTTAATTTGACGATAGTCTATTTCTAATCGCCATCGTTTCTTTTTTTGATCCTGGTAAGCCCTTCTTCGGCACCAGTAGTAACAGACTATTATACTCGGACGCTGAGGGTTCAACTAATTTGTCTTGAATGAGTTTATCGACTTGTCTTGTTATTTCTTCCCTATGAGGCATTCTGTAATTTTTTATGTATACTATCTGTTAGTATAGTATAGTATAGTATCTTAGTTCTTGTTTGTAAAATTTTTTTATTGTAATTGGTTCGTTTTCTATACCGAATATATCTGTATACTTGGCGCAGAGCTCTTCTAGTGAGTTTTTGAACATAGGTTGGAAGTTTGGGTTCAGCTTTTGCATTACTGTTTGAGTTCTTTGGCCATCACTTTTCTGTACTATTTCATAATTCTTCAAAGGTTCATATTTGATGTTTTTCAAATTTAAAATTTTTACTCTTTTGGTTGTGTTTAAAATTCAGACAAATGTTTGGTTCGGACTTGAGATCGAATTTCCAATAAATATTCCTTTTTCGACTTTTTGATTTAAGATGACGATATTTGTATATTTGGTTGAAATATTTATCCGACAAGGATTACTTTGGATCTTTCTATAAGGTTTGTGGAATTACTGTCACAAGTCTAAAATATTGGGATGTTAAGGATGTTATAAGGTTTGTGGAATTACTGTCACAAGTCAAAAATATTGGGATGTTAATTGCCAAATATAAATTATATGGCCTTGATATTAGTGAATCGTTTGGTCCAAAACCAACCAAATTGCCAATTAAAAGTTTTAAAAACAATCTAGTTGTAAAAATCCATCGAATGGTTTTGGAAAATTATCATTTACTATGTGAGAGTTGTGTGGAATCATGAATTTATTTTGCATGAGTTCTATAAATAATTGAGCCTTCACCGATTCCTGATATTTCAATTGTATTTGAAGTATCTATTTGTTCAAAGGTATCTGTTTTTTCTTTTATTATTGATATGTCTGCACCAGTATCTAACAAGAAAGTGAACATGTTTAATGTATTTTCATTTTTATTTTGATAAAAATACTAAGGCTAAGATTGAAGGTGTATACATTCGCAGGGACTTATTAGTTTTCCGATTTATTTTGGGTAATTCTTACATTACCATTTCTATTGTTGGAATTACCTCGGTTGGAATTTTTCCTTCCTCGGTTATTATACAATAATATTAATATTGTTGTATATATTATATTTGTTTCTATATCCGTTATTTTGATAATTTCCTCTGCCACGGTAATTGTTTTATTCATTTCTATTGTATTGTTGCTGACGCCAGTGCAGAGCTGAGTTTGTATGTCCTGTTTCTGATGTGCAACTATCTACGATCTTTGTTATCAGTTCGTTTGTGTCACGGAATATTCCTGCTTTTAGTACGTACGTACATGATTGTTAATGCAATTCTTTGTTGGAGTTTCTGTAGCAATTGAAAGTGTATACTTTTTAGCTAATTCGACGGGTGTACCATCGTGTATAAAGGCTCCTTTCAGAAATTCAGTAAGCTTTTCAACCTTTTAAGCGTACTGGCCAGCTGTTTTGTTTCTCTGTGGTAGGTTTTTTAGTTTCTTCTGCTTTGACATTATTGGCAATACAGTTAATTATTGCGTCTTATGTTCAAAGGTTATTAGAATTCTAGAGTAGCCATTAAGTTTTGTGTTTATAAGGAACGCCTTTAAGTAAATTTACCAAATTCAATGTGTCCACGAACCTCTGGAGGTTTTCTGTTTTACCATCAATCGACAAAACAGTCTCAGGGGCCTACTATGCTGAATTATTGACCCGATTCGACGATGAATTAAAGAAAAAACGAATCCATTTGGCGAAGAAAAAAGTGCTCTTTCACCATGACAACGCACCGGCTCACACCGCCGTCGCAATGGCCAAATTGGTTGAATTGGGCTACGAACTGCTGTCCCATCTACCGCATTCTCTAGATGTGGCCCCGTGCGACTTCTCTTTGTTTCCAAACTTGAAAGTTACTCGCGGGCAGAAATTTGAGTCGAATGAGGAACGCATCGCCGCCACGGAGGCCCATTTTTCAGACATCGAGGAAACTTATTTTTCAGATGGGTTGAAAAAGTTGGAGCATCGCAGGATCAAGTGTATCAACCTTAAAATAGACTATGTTGAGAAATAAGTCGACACTTCTCCAAAATTTTAGTTTTTCATTCGTAGGCTAAGTACTTATCGGACTCCCTCGTACATGCAACTCCCTATCGGGCAGCAACCACGATCCAATTAATATAAATCTTATCGACTTTTCAATAATGCTATAGCAAAACCCATAATTATATTAGAAGCCAACTGACACTTCCAACAAAACAGCCCCAGCTTAAACATATACAAAGAAACAGCCAACCAATCAGCCAATCAAAATAATCATTCACGCGGCTAACCGATCTATCCCCAAATCGTCCCGAAACAATAGGAAAATTAAGTAAGAAAGTCGTCGCGCCGACTTAGGTATACCAGTAAAACAAATATTTCAAATTTATTAAACAATTGCATTTTCACATGCTTTTTATTAAAAGGATATCTTAGTATGTCGCTTACTCAAGCATTCGAGCACCCTAGCGCCCCCACCAGCCAACGGCCAACTCCGGCCTTATGGAAAAACTTTTATATGCATAACTTGGCTATTTTTAGTCCGATTTTGATCAAATTTGCTATTTTGCTTAATATTAGCATAGTATCAAATTCAAGTATGCTAAATTTGATTGAACAAGGTAGAAAATTACGGAAGACAATCGAGTTTTTCAAATTATGGCAAGAATTTGAAATAGACTACGTACCAAATTTGGTGACTCGAGCTCTTATAGTCTCTGAGATCTACGTGTTTATACGGACAGACGGACGGACGGACGGACGAACGGACCTGTCTAGGTCGACTCGGCTGTTGATCCTGATTAACAATATATGTATATACACTATGGGGTCGGAAAAGCTTCCTTCTCCCTGTTACATACATTTTGACGTGTGTGGTATAAAAACTGTACCTTTGTAGGCCAGAAAAATCCAGCAATTGAAAGACCTAAAACTCACAGCCTGGAATACCTTAAAAATAATACAATAAAACATTTTTATCTACAAGAAAGCTTTAAAAAACAAAGGCAAATTAATGGCACCACGCATTACTATTACTTAACCCATTTCGGGGCCAGCCGAAAATTTTTTGATCTTAAGGAGCAAAATGACTTTTTTAGCGTAATTCGCATACAAGGAATCCAAATCTGTGGTTAATAAATCTACCTATTTTAGTTTAGCCAGAATCGACTGTTCTAAAAGTCGAACAATGTCCGTTTCCCACTATACCATTTTAAGAATTGCTTCTAGTTTTGAATTTCGAAAAGTTGTTAAAAGGCGGTTCTTAGTTAGTTGAGCATTCTATGTTATGATTAATTATTTATCTTTATGGTACACAGCAAAACAGTTATTTATAGGCAAATGCACTTGAAACTTTTCACATAGTCGCATAGTGGGATTGTGGCAAACCTTGCAAAGACGTGCGTTTTTGTTGGGCTCCGTAACCAGCAAGTGTTTTCCAGAGACTCTTGGAATATCAGATCAGATTCAGGAATCAGATTCCCCTGGATCGTCTCGTTTATCGATGTTATCTTCGGTAAGTAGTAAATTTGTTGCAAGCGCAACCCGAAATTCCAATTGTAGCATATTTTGCCGTGCGAGCATTTTATATGTAAGACATTGGAGCTTCCAAGCATTGACAACGGCAGACTCTAAAATGGCCAACCAAAGTGCCCACCATCATTTTTTCGATCTAATCGAAATGCGATAGTTAGACACTGCATTGTCATGCAAATATACTCCACCCATGTAGGCATTGTAGTTCGTAGGTAGGGCGACGCAAAAAAATTATCAAAATAGATTTGGTGACGTTGAGGGAACTCTAGTATTTTCAACATATCCATTATTACAGAAGCTCCTAATCCCAGCTCCTATCATACTCATCTCGCGGTCCACCGTAACGTATCATTTGGAACAAGTAGCCAGTTGAAGATGCCATGCATCAAGTTTTATTTTAATCAGCTTATTCTTCATATACATCTTACATCTGTGACGACCAAAATATGGATACATTTGCTCATCGTTAGATAAATGTTCCTCAAATACTCCAAATTTGAGAAATTTTTCATTCATTAGCTGAAAAAGAGGTTGTACTTTGCTGAATCTATTGTATTTGTTTAGATTTTTATTATCTGCAAAAAGTAGGTATTGTTTTATTTCTTTAAACATCGTTCGCGACATGGTCTGCTTTACGACCGGGGATCCTAGTGTTATATTTGTGGACCAGTAGTTGTTTGTTTGTGGCAACTTATTATATCCAGACAATATTAGAATGCCAATAAATAGTTTCAAAAGAACCGTATCAAAGGATTGTGCAAATTGGAAATCATTGTGTTCCGTAGCGTATAATTTTATTTCAGTGACAATGAGATTGGAAAAAAACTAAAAAATATATCCGATGGCAATTTGTGTTGAATGGTGAGTTTAGTATCATTCAGTGGTTTTGGGTTATTCAGATATCCGAACTTAAGAGACTTTTTTCGTTGTCCAAGCTAGTGTCCATTCCTGACTACATACATGAATTTATATTCACATAAACACAAATTTACTACATGTATACCAAAAGATTATTTCATTACTCGATTGAACCCAAAATTATCACAAATTTCAACTCAACTGATATTTATGCTTCAGAATTCCACGATAGAATTTTATGCATACACTTTTAAATTTCACAGCTGAACGAAAAATGAATTAAAACAAATACGGCGACATTTACCGAAATATGTATAGCAGGCGCGCCGAGATCGTTTTTTTTTTAAATTTTTACTAAGCGTAGATTCGAACAGAAGTTTTAGGCCATTTTTTTTAGTACTGCACTTAATATTATTTTAAGATTTTAAATTATATGCAAATAGTTTGAAGTATTTGCAATAAATAAAACTAATATTTGACTTACAAATATTTTTATATTATATATTATTGTTAACAGAAATATGGTCTAAAATTAAGGTTTTTTTAAACCCCAAAATGGCTCCAAAGAAATAATCGTAAACAAAAATTCTTATGTTATCTTAAAAGACAACAAATCTAACTACCTGCATTCATTCCATTGACTTAAATAAAAAGAAATAATTAAAAGTAATTTTCAAAAATATACCAAATTTACTGTTCGAAAAGTCGAACAGTGGTTTAAAACGGGTTAAGCTCAATTTGGTCATCTTTCGGAATGCTCTGCTTGCTTTGATTTTACAATATCTATCATATAAATCAGAAAACAAACCTAACTGGCTATACAATTACAGAAGCATAATAAGTACCAAACTACACTTTTTACTTAAATCAGACATATACTAGCCTTAATATACCAAAAAAAATTTGAAGAAATAAATTTTACATCGAACGGAAAACTGCTGCACACTGATGTATCCAAAACAACACCAATAAACAGAGCTACTATACGTTAGGAACATATTAAACATAGACGAAAGTAACAAAATATTACTGAACGAAACAGCTGATGAAGCAGCCAAAAACGCTAATATATTCTTTCTCATTATGGCAAATAATCATAACTACACGGATATCGTAAACTTCCTATTACAAAACACAAAGACATACAAGGAATTAATATTCACCAATATATCGTAACACTACAAGAACTTTTCCCAATACAAAACTCCAACAACTAACACCTCTTGAACTGATATACAGCCATACACTGCAACGCACTAGTAACATTTCTCAAATACTTATTGATTGCCTGTTATTCCAACAGGAAAGATCAGAATTTCTTAAAACAACCATAAAAGATTTCATCATGCCAAATTTTTAAAGAAACTATTGAATTCTAAAAAACAACCTATATCTACCATTTAATTTAGCCATATAGTCAATACAAATATAAATTTCTCTTTATAATAATAATAAATATTAGTATTAGTATCAAATTTAAGTGTGCTAAATTTGATTGCACAAGGTAAAAAGTTACGGGAGATAACTTGTCTATTTTTAGTCCGATTTTGATTGCCGAAACTTTATCGGCACATGGTCGGATACCAGTGGAGTCAAGCAGTACGGCTCCGCCTCGTGCCCGAATCTATGCAGTTGGGACCTGAAACAACCGTGTCCTGTGAGGCACAGGACAAGTGTCCATGCTTCCTTTCCATACATGGCCTGATCTTGGGGATAAGGGTGTAGGTCCATCTCCCCTTGTTTGACGACTCCCACCGCTCTTGATCTACTCCTGGCGGAAGCCCCGCCCCGAACATAGCCTCTAGCTGAGTGACAATTAAAGCTTTAAAGCTTACGACGAGTTCCGCGGGGTTGGCAGGTGCCAATATCGGGGCTTTAAAGCCCAGGCTGGCCTGAGCAGTGGTACCCGGTAGACATGGAATTGTAAATAATTACGGGTCACCATCTAAATACAATAACCAACAAATAATGGCACAAAATTAAAGACGCGCCAACCCACTGACCACCACTAAAAATATTATTGCCAAGTACTGCCATTGTATTAAAACTTGCATAGACGAAGTTCCTTTTTTCATATTTTTATACCCTTGCAAAAAGGGTATTTTAATTTTGGTCAGAAGTGTGCAACGCATAGAAAGAAGCATCTGTGATCATATAATATATCATATATATATATATAGACGTAGTCGTACAATGCTCAGTACAAACAAATGGCCCATATGACACCAGGCCCGGGCCTGTTACGAATGACTCTAAGTAAAGTTACAACCTCTATCCACTCCAACCTAAGGGCACAGGCGTATTACATATATAAACATAAGTTAAATTAAAGAAGTAGAAAATACAAATGTATTAAGATAATAGGTTACATATAAAAATAAAACAGGATAGGTTAAAATAAAGATGATTATTAATTAATGATTTTTAAACCCGGAAGCGAAGTTTCGGAACCGGTAACGTGCCAAAGTCTGTTGTAGTCGCTACATAGTATACGAAAAGATTAATGCAGAGCAAAGTTAGTTGTGCAAGTCGGAAGTATAAGCGGTGTGAAATTGCGGGTCTTTCTAGATGGAACAGAAATGTTAATTTGGCTCAACAGCTCGGAAGAGTCAATCTCACCATTTAAAAATTTCTAAAGGAAAGTTACAGCAAGCATAGTTTTACGATTAGTTAAAGAAGGAAGGTTAATTAACTGAAGTCGACTAGAACAAGATGGAAGTTGTACAATTGGATCCCAGCGCAAGTCACGAAAGGCAAAGACTAAAAACTGTTTTTGTACAGACTTTAATTTGTTTTGATAAAACTCATATAGCTCCCACACAAACAGCAAAGTCATGAACAATGATTTCTCAATGAAATAATATTAAATTAATAGTTAATATTGGTCAGTCTATTACACCTATGAACCACTCTGCTAAATTTGATCAAGATCGGGTGACTATATCATATAGCTCACATAGGAAAGATCGGCCCAAAACAGTGACTTTTGTTAATAACTTCGTTACTTTTAATGCGATTGATTTCAAATCAAAAATTTGTTAGTCATCTAATAATCACTGTGCCGAATTTAATAAAGATCGGGTAACTATACCATATAGCTCTCATAGGAACGATCGGTGGAAAACAGTGGCTTTGATTAATATCTTCGTTACATCCTATGCCATCCTTTCTCAAACATTAGCCTTTTTAAGATAAAACGTTTTTTCACTTTGATGGCTATAGCTAAGGAAAGAGTTACTAAAAATGTCGCAAGGGTATACAAACTTTGACGCGGTCGAAGTTAGTTCCGGCCCTCTGTTTTTTTTCCATTTTTCGATTACTGTACATACTCTAAACGAGTCTTCATACTATAGCAGAGTGAGGCACCCATACATGGCAACTTTAAAAATATTTTGCCATTATTTCTATTTTGTCCCTAAAGGGTACAAAATATACTACAATATAAGCGAGTAGGCATAATGTAATATAAATGTAATATATATATGTGTGCACATACTTACATATATGGTATGAAAAATATGTGTAATAGCCGATACAAAATATGCATTCATTTTTATGACATTTAGGTAAAAGGATTTACCTAAACTTTATAAAAATGAATGCATATTTTGTATTGGCTATTAAACATATTTTTCATATGTGTGGGTTCCTATCCAAGCCTCATAACTGTACTTTGTTTTAATTATACCATACACCCATAGGGTGAAATGTTATATTAAAGTCGCCAAAATGTATGTAACAGGGAGAAGGAAGCTTTTCCGACCCCATAAAGTATATATATTCTTGATCAGTATCAACAGCTGAGTCGATCTAGACATGTCCGTCTGTCCGTCCGTCTGTCCGTCCGTCTGTTCGTCCGTCTGTCCGTCTCAAAGACTATAAGAGATAGAGCCGCCAAATTGTAAGCGAGATACTAAGACATGCTTGTAAAAAGTATGCGAACAGAATTTTTTAAAAACACGTAAATGCATGTGTTATTATAAATTAAAAATATTTGTTATTCTGGTGTACGGTATACCTAAGTCGGCGAGACGACTTACATGCTTTAATGAGCAAAGTTTAGTGAAATTGTGAGAAGTTCTACTATGAGCATGACGAAACTATTCGGTCAGGTTTTGACAAACACAAAAGTTTATACGATCTAGAAAACGCTTTTGGTAGAGCCATGGAAATTCAAAATAGAGAGGCAACAAATAATTTACAAAAACAATTGTTACCTAATGAGTAGTTTATGGCTATAGCTTTTCTGGAAATAAGTTCTCATAATTTACATACAGCTTAATACGTATTATTGAATTTCCACCGAAACTTTTATTTGAAAATATGGTGCCTGAACGTACCACAGAAAAACTTGTTAGTAATTTTTTGCAAAATGTGAACGACAATAATAATGTGGGTAATGCGAGAGGTGTTGGCAAAAGTAGGCATTCTGTCAGTCGCTTTTTGTAGAGTTTAATCGTATTGATGCGCTCCAACATGGAAAGCTGATTTGGAATAGGAAAGCGCACTCCATTCACTTCCTATTTATCAGTTAGGGTTTGCTTACACCGAACGGGATTCATGGAACAGAAACTCTTAGTTACTGATGAGATATCTATGAGTGGTGCAAAAATGTTTTAATTGTTTGATTATCCTCATAGGCGAATTTTCAAAAATGGGATTCTCCCTTTATAAGTATTTCGTATTCGGCGATCTCGGTCACATCGGCATTTCACAAGCCTTACAGCACTCTTGTTGGTTGGAAACATTTAAAATTTTTGATTTTTTGAATTATTTTTAGCTTTAGATAACACGGCCAAATGACCCCATTGGATATTTATTTGTTGTGCCGAAATTTACAACAGGGCAAAAGTACATTTTATTCCCACTAAAAAACATACTTTTGATGCTTTGAAAGCTGCTCATTTAATTGAAACAGCCAAAAATAAGTGTTTAGAGGATGTCAAAGACTTTTAAACGTCGTCTCATTCTAAAAACCATATCCACTGTTAGTGTAGACCGCAGATGGGATCTTGAATGGAGCTACGGATACCTTAATTGGATATAAATTTTAATACATCCAATCTTGCCTGGGTCTTAAAAAGTGCACTTAATTATTGTTTTGACAATCCCAGTTAATATTCTTTCCTGAAAGTGAATATAAACATAAATCACAGACTGCAGAAGGTGTCGATTAATACAATGCATGAGCTTTGTGCTCAAAATAATAATAATCCTAATGAAAATATACGTAAAAAATTAAAGAGAAAACGAAAACGATCAGCCCACCACAATGGCAAAGAATCACAAAAACAACTATTACGCTATTCTGGACACTGAAGACGAAGAGTGCGACGAAAGTGTAATAAAAAATTTCGAAAATCAAGTGTTTGTAAACAAGCTTAAAAAAGAAAGAGAAGCAATAACAAAAAATAATAAAACAAATTACACAACAACACATGCTACCCCAACAGTGAGCATTAATAATAGTGGAACACATATTAATAATACAAAATCAAAAAATAAAAACAAAGATATTCCCTTAATAAATATTTTTGTTCAGTTTAGTAAGAGATGGCCTTAAAATCTCACTGTTCAAAATCAAAGAATTTAAAAATAAACTGTCAGTTTTTCTTTTTAATCTAGCTGATTACACAAAAGTTAGAGGTCACCTAGAGAAGGCCAAAGCTCAGTTCTTTACCTACACACCTAAGTGCCTTAAGACAAAAACTTTCCTATTGAAAGGATTGCGTGGCAATACAGACCCACAAGTAATTCTGACTGAATTAAAAACATTTGAAAAAGAAACATTAAAAATACTAAAAGTAACCGTATTTAAAACCAATTGCCAATTGTTATCTCTTGTTCATATGCGTGAAATGTGGGAAAAATCATGAAGGTGCCTGCTCGATAACATCGAATAATCCAGATGAAAAAGAAAAACTCTTCTGTGTTTTATGCAAAAAGCATGGTCACCTTACAGGGAGTTGAAAAGCAAAATTCAAACTAAAAGGCAACTTAGAAGCAAAAGTGATACGCTATATCCAAAACCTGTTAATCCCAACATAAGTTTTGCTAGTGTAACAAAGGGATCTACTAACAATAGCAATAATTTAATAGCACCTCAAACTAACGAAAATAACACCTTAAATAAATTATTCAACACAATTTAAAACCTGTCACCAACTTCAAAACTTGCACAATAACTAAATGAACAATCTGCTAGATTGGACACAGTCTTTGACTTCATAAATTCTCCATGAGCCCATTAGTTTCAAATAATAAGGAAATAGACATAACCAGAGGACCGGGGCTAACTTCGACCGCGTCAAAGTTTGTATACCCTTGCAAGTTTTTTAGTAACTCTTGTATCTAAATGAACTGTTTAATCTAAAAAGGGTAATGGTTGCAAAAGAACGGCCTTCAATCTTAGCGTAGGATATAACGAACATTTTGATGAAAGTCACTGTTTTCTACCGATAGTTCCTATGGAGCTATATGATATAGTTACCCGATTTTTAGCAAATTCGGCTCAGTTGTTGTTAGGTGCAATAAACTCACCAATATTAGATTTCAAGATGATAGCTCAGAAAATAGCGAAGGTATTCAGAAAAGTTACTGTTCGTGACTTTGACTTTTGTATGGAAGCTATATGATATAGTGGTCCGATCCAGCTGAATCCGAGATATACAACCCCTGCAGTATATACAAGCCTACGTGCAAAATTTCAGCTCTGTAGCTCTTACGGTCTAGGAGGAGTTCGCGTTGATCCAGACGGACGGACGGACAAGGCTATTTGACGAGTTCAAATCAAGAATACTGATCAAGAATATATGTATATACTTTATATGGTCGGAGATGCTTCCTTCTATGGGTTGCACACTTCTGACCAAAATTAATATACCCTTTTTGCAAGGGTATAATAACGCCTAACGTAAACTTTTTAATTAGTTTAAATAGGGACTTGGCCGTAACACAAATTATAATCTCTAATATATTGCTTATCCACAAGGACGGTGATTCAGATACCTAATCGTATCTCATCCTAATCAACATAAGTCAATCTAGAAGCTGGATCCCACCAAAGGCAACCCCTAACAGGAACCAGTGGACGTATACTATATCTTAACTGGCGCCCAACCGGAATTCGATTACCCTCTAAGAATCCACACCCTACCAACATGTAAGTGACTGTTCGGAAAAAATAAAGACAAATTATAATACATATATAAATTCAAAAACCAAACAAATATAAAATTAATAAAAACCAGAGGGACGGGGTTAACTTCGACCGCGTCGAAGTTTGTATACCGTTGCAACTGTTTTGGTAATTCTTTCCTTACCCATAGATATCAATGTGTAAAAACGTTTTATCCAAAAAGTCTAATGTTTGCGAAAGAACGGCCTTCAATCTTAGCATAGGATATAACGAACTTTTTGACAAAAGTCACTGTTTTCGACCGATCGTTCCTATGGGAGGTCTATGATATAGTCACCCGATCTTGATCAAATTTGGCACAATTATTAATAAGAACACAAAACTGACAAATACCAACTTTTATGACAATAGCTATAAAATTAATGAAGTTATTGAGAAAGTCACTGTTCGTGACTTTGCCGTTTGTATGGGAGCTATATGATATAGTCACCCGATCTTGACCAAATTTGGCACAGTCATTTATAGCTACAATAAACTAACTTATATAAAATTTCACGACAATAGCTATAAAATTAATGAAGTTATTGAGAAAGTCACTGTTCGTGACTTTGCCGTTTGCATAGGAGCTATATGATATAGTCACCCGATCTTGATCAAATTTGGCACAATTATTAATAAGAACACAAAACTGACAAATACCAACTTTTATGACAATAGCTATAAAAATAATGAAGTTATTGAGAAAGTCACTGTTTCGTGACTTTGACGTTTGTATGGGAGCTATATGATATAGTGGTCCGATCCGGCTGAATCCGAGATATACAACGTATATACAAGCCTACGTGCAAAATTTCAGCTCTGTAGCTCTTACGGTCTCGGAGGAGTTCGCGTTGATCCAGACGGACGGACGGACGGACGGACGGACATGGCTATTTGAACTCGTCTCGTCGTGCTGATCAAGAATATATATAGTTTATATGGTCTGAGATGCTTCGTTCTATGCGTTGCACACTTCTGACCAAAATTAATATACCCTTTTGCAAGGGTATAAAAATAATAAAGTGGCAGCATAAAGTGATCTTGTCAGTAATTTGCATTGAATTTATTTGCATTGAATTTAATTGTAAGTTTGAATGTGTGCGGTTATATTGTTAGATTGAATTCGCTAAGACACTGTGTTAAACAACTGCCAATGAGTTGGTCCTATAGGGACATTAAAAAAGAATCTGATAGCGACGAAGATATTATAGTACAATCTAGGCTTCAGGCACTCGATCAAACAGAAATGGATCCACAAACGTTAAAAGTTATAATAGAGAGCGCAGTCTTGTGCTTAAAGCACAAGAACAACGCATAAGAGGCGAGATACACGCCGAACTCGAACATCTGAGAAACCAATTAAGCTCATTTAGAATTGAAGTGCCCCAAGTACAGGTGTACGAAAGCGTAACAATTGACCCCAGCATTAGATGTGACGCTGCGAAATCGGTGCCGAATTTTAATGTTGACCATGAAGAATATGTGTCTTGGAGACAATCAGCCATAGAGGCATATCAGGCCTACAAGGGATACTATGGGAGTGAAATACATTACCAGGCAGTGATCATTTTAAAAAATAAAGTTTGTGGTGCCGCACGCGCAGTGCTTACCTGTGCTAAATTTCGATGCAATCATTGCTAGACTTGATTGCACATATGCCGATAAAACATCTCTGCGCTTTCTTAGGCATCAATTAGAAATTAGACAAGGAGACCTAGAATTAATGCAGTACTATGATGAGGTTGAGAAAAAACTCACTCTTATTACAAATAAAATTGCCATGCTAAAGCAATTGAAGATAGGAGCCACCCAGGGGAAAATAACAAGCAAGGGAATCGCTCAATGCCCAGACAGGGAAAACATTTTGAGAAAAACCCCCATTTTACAGGAAAACAAGTCCACAACAGACCCCAACAGGGTGACCAGGGACCAGGGTGGATGTTGATCCATCAGTTTCCAAACTGAGACAGCAGACTGGTTGGGGTAAAACCCGCGGTAGCGCCACTTACGGCGAATCTCAAAAGAGACAGAACGCATCACGGCGTATGAATGGACAGAGTTGCCAGAATGTTAACAACATTTCTCAAAAAGACTCGGCCCAAGACCACCAATACGCGCGTATAGCAGAGTCCGCCGTCGCAGAGATAGCGATGACAACGACTCCATACCGGACAATGATTTGCTAAATTTTTTAGAGAACGCTCCCAACTGCCGTTCGTCGAGCGACAGTTGGCTGGTAAAACACTAAAAATTTTAATCGACACTGGGGCGGCAAAGAATTATGTAAAACCCGTAAAGGAGTTAAGAAACATAACACTTGTCGACACCCCATTTACTATGAACTCCATACATGGGTCCAGTAAAATTAAAGAAAAATGCTTCCCCCCCGTTTTTCATTTTAGATACTCTTGATACTTTTGATGCCATAATAGGCTTCGATTTGCTAACGCAAGCAGGGGTAACACTAAAACTTATACAGCGGTAGTATTACATATGGCAGTACGGCGGAAGCACTGCACCACCCTACTTGCGATAGTTCCTGATAGCGTAAGAGAGGAATTTAAAAAGGTAATACTGAACAGGATCGGCGCATTTTCGACCTCTAACGAGGCATTGCCATATAACACTTCAGTTATTGCCACAATTCACACAACAGACAACCAAGAAGTGTACTCCAAGTCTTACCCATATCCTATGGGTGTAGCCGATTTTGTTAATAACGAAATCGCTCAATTGTTAAAAGACGGCATTATAAGACCATCTCGGTCCGCGTACAACTGTCCTGTATGGGTTGGGTTATTGACAAAAAAGGCTTGGACTCAAAAGGTAACAAAAACAAACGACTCGTTATTGACTTTCGAAAGTTAAACGGGAGAACCATTGCCGACCGGTACCGAATGCCAAGCATTTTAATGATTCTAGCGAATCTTGGAAAGGCAAAATTTTTCCCGACTTTGGACTTAATATCTGGTACCACCAAATTTATCTAGCTGAAAAGGATCGCGCGAAAACGGCGTTCTCAAAAAACGGAGGGAAATACGAATTCTGTCGCTTGGCCTTTGGTTTGAAAAAATGCCAGAAGCATATTTCAGAGAGCAATCGATAATGTTCTAAGGGAATGAATCGGGAAAATATGCTATGTCTACGTAGATGACGTGTTAATATTTTCTGAAAATGAAGCCGAGCATGTCAAACACATTGACACTGTGCTCCCTCTGCTCTGCAACGCTAACATGAGAGTGTCGAAAGAAAAGACAAAATTTTCTAGCGTCGAATATTTGGGTTTCATAGTCTCTAGTGACGGAACAAAAACTGACCCCGAAAAGGTCAAGGCAATTCAGGAGTACCCCGATTTTGCATCAATCGCAAGACCTTTAACCGACATACTGAAAGGCGAAAATGGAAAAGTAGGCAAGCACATGTCCAAAAAGGTCCCAATCGACTTTGATGAATCGCAACGTCACACCTTTGACCGCTTAAGAAACATTCTGGCATCCGAGGATGTCATACTCATGTACCCCAACTTTCAGAAACCTTTCGACCTTACAACCGACGCTTCTGCCGACGGGATTGGAGCAGTGTTGTCCCAGGGCGGGAGGCCAATAACAATGATATCCCGAATATTAAAGCAAAGTGAATCACTTTACGCCGCTAATGAAAGAGAATTGTTGGCAATCGTATGGGCTCTTGGAAAACTACAGAACTACCTGTATGGAACCAGAGAGTTGCACATTTTTACAGATCACCAACCGCTCACATTTTCCGTGTCACAAAAAAACATAAATGCGAGAATTAAAAAGTGGATGGCTTTTATTGAAGAACATAACGCTCAAATTTATTACAAGCCAGGGGGAAAAAAAACCTAGTGGCAGATGCCTTGTCAAGGCAATATGTGAATGCCCTACAAGATGAAATTCAATCATGTGCTGCCACCGTCCACAGTGAGCTTTCCTTGACCTGCACAATCGAGACAACAGACAAGCCTGCTAATCTCTTTAGAAACCAAGTAATCCTAGAAGAGGCGCGCTACAACTTGCATCGGAGACTAATTCTATTCGGCAAAACGCGCCATGTGATACAATTCCCAGACAATACCGATCTCCTTGAATCCTTAAAGCTTATAGTGAACCGTAATGTTGTAAATGCATTCCATTGCGATCTTACTACATTAGCCGCCTTTCAACATGAACTAGTGCGACTTTTCCCACAACAAAGTTTTGGCATTCCAAGAACATGGTTACTGATATAACCAACAAAGATGATCAGATTCAGATAGTTAATACCAAACATAATCGCGCACATAGAGCAGCGCAACAAAATATCAAACAAATACTTCGGGAGTATTACTTCCCAAAAATGGCCAAATTAACCAATGAAGTCGTCTTAAATTGCAAAGTCTGCACCACAGCTAAGTACGACCGTCACCCAAAAAAAACAAGAACTTGGGCAAACACCTATTCCGTCTTATCCCGGCGAAATACTGCATATCGATATTTTCTCCACTGACCGCAAGCTATTCTTGACCTGCGTGGACAAGTTTTCCAAATTTGCTGTTGTACAACCCTTATTATCCCGAACAATAACGGATATTACTATCCCCATATTGCAATTACTCAATATTTTTCCAAAAATAAAGATAATTTATTGTGACAACGAAGCATCGTTTAATTCAGAGACGATCACTTCAATGTTAAAAAATCAATTCGAAATAGACGTAGTAAACGCACCTCCATTGCATAGCTGCTCGAATGGACAAGTGGAAGGATTCCACAGTACATTGCTAGAGATAGCCAGATGCATGAAAATTGATAAACAACTTAACGATAGACACAGATCATAGTAAGAGCAGCAATAGAATATAATAAAACAATTCATTCGGTTACGGAAGAAAAGCCAATAGACGTTATCTAAGCACAACACACTGATCTGCGGGAAAATATTAAAGATAGAATAAGCAAAGCACAACAAGATCAACTCAACAGATGCAACCCAGATAGGCAAAATAGGGTATTTGACGTAGGCGACAAAGTATTTATTAAGAACAATAAAAGGTTGGGAAACTAATTGTCCCCGTTGTGTTCTGAGGGACGCGTACAAGCAGACCTGGGAGTTTCTGTTCTTCTTAAGGGGAGGGTGGTCCATAAGGAAAATCTGAAGTAATTTTGATCAAGTTCTTTATTTGCTACATCAAGCCACAAAGTCACTATAGTCATTGTTTACATTCCCCACAGGTTAATGACCATAATACTGTCAGTCCTAGCCGCAGCAGGGGCACGCATTACCGAATACTCGAATGCAAATTACATTCCCGTGCTAGACGGCAATGTTTTAATATGGGAGCAACGCGGCTACCTGTCATTCGACGAACCTGACTGAATTCACGAAAATCATAGACGATACGATGAAACTGGCTGAATTATTTCCCTTGACGAACATGCGAAAATTTATAGAAGTTGACATTAAACATGTTAAAAATCTTTTGTCCGCGTTAATGAAACACCACAGGATAGCAAGAAGTCTAGATTTTTTGCGCACAGCGCTAAAGGTTATGGCAGGAACGCCTTATGCTGCAGATTTGGAAAGAATTAAAATAACAGAAGCACAGTTAATTCAATCTAACAATAGACAAATAATAATTAACACAGAAACTCAAAGACAGATTAATTTACTTACAAAAACTGGTAATAAAATAATACAGTCCAGAAGTGGTGAAATTACCGATATCCCACACTTATACGAAACTTTACTAGAAAGAAATAGAATGCTAATTACAGAAATTCAAGACCTTATGCTTACTGTCACACTTGCCAAATCTAATATAATAAACCCAGAGATTTTTGATCAAGAAGATTTAAAATCTATTTTTACCGAACAGTTCACAACAGTCTCCATAGTTAATTTAATGGCTGTGTCCAACATTAAAATATTTCAGTCCGATAGTACCATACATATAATTATAGATTACCCTAGAGTTAAACATTTATGTAAAAAGGTCATTATTTTCCCTGTGATACATGGGGACACCATACTACAGATACACGACAACATACTGGCAGAATGCGTCGACGGAGTGGGAGCCTCTAGCACCCATGAATCTCAACCGATTTCAAAAATTTTTTGGATTCATAATCTCTTAATGAATATTTCCTATCGATTGCATATATCATTTTTGCAAACGCGATTATGAAAAAACGTATTTTTGCAACGCTTTCCGAGCAAAAGGCCCAACTGTGCGGCGTCTCCAAGCACAAAAATGAACTGCAACTATTCCTAGACTCAAGTGAAATCGACGTCATGCTGATATTTGAAACACATTTAACATCAAAAAATAATTTTCAAATACCAAAATATGCCTTCTACGCAACAAACCATCCAGACAGAAAATCTTATGGCGGGACTGGTATCCTAATCAAAAACCGTATAAAACACTCGTTCCTCAACAGATTCGAAACACAGCACCTACAAGCAACTGCTATAACCGTCCAAACCAGCTGCGGCAACACTACGTTGGTTGCCCTGTACTGCCCACCACGCTTCTTAATCTCTGAAAAGGAATTCACCGGTTTCTTTAACACACTCGGAGAACGCTTCATTGCAGCAGGGGACTATAACGCCAAACATACGCACTGGGAATCTCGCCTGGTAAATCCTAAAGGCAAGCAGTTGTACAACACAATAGTCAACCCACTCAATAAGATGGATTGCGTCTCACCGGGTAGGCCTACTTATTGGCCCACAGATCCACAAAAAGTGCCTGACTTGATCGATTTCGCAGTAACCAAGAGGATTCCGCGTAATCGGATCACTGCGGAAACACTGCTAGATTTAACCTCCGATCACTCTCCAGTGCTATTCACACTGTTAACAAGACCTCAAGTACTTGATCGCCCATATATACTTACAAACAACAAAACAAATTGGCTTAAATTTAAAATGTACATGAGTGCCCACATTGACTGTTCGTCGAAACTGGATGCTGCAGAGGACATTGACATGTGCGTCTCTACACTTGAGTCAATGCTGGGAGCTGCGGCAAAAGTATCTACTGCACCTTCCTCTACTTACGCTAAACCTGCTGTCAGGCCTACGAACCGGCGGATAGAACAATTAGTAACGGAAAAACGACGTCTAAGAAGAGAATGGCAGTTTACTCGATCACCAGCAGCAAAACTTCGCCTAAGGCATGCCAGCCACAACCTCTCCAAGAAGTTAAGACAAGAGGAAATCTGGGCTCAAAGGAAATACATAGAAGAGCTCAGTCCATCCAGCACTAAACATCCTCTGTGGAAAGCCCACCCAACTTTAAGCGCTCCTACAAAGACAGTTTCACCAATAAGGGGTCCAACCGGTGGATGGGCCCGCAGTGACGAAGAGAGGGCATCCGTATTTGCCACACATCTTAAAATGGTTTTCCAGCCAAATCCAACATCAAACTCATTTGTACTTCCCCCTTCAAGCACATTAACGGATAGTGAGTACTCGGAACTCCAATCGGATGAGATCACTGCAGTTATTAAAAACCACGTAAAGCCGAACAAAGCACATGGCCATGACCTAATCACACCGAAAATGATCCTAGAACTCCCTACCATCGCCATACAATACATCTGCAAAATGTTCAACGCTATAATAAGAATTGGCTACTTCACAAGAGCATTGAAAAGGTCCACTATCATCATGATTCCTAAAGTGGGAAAGGACAAAACCCAACCATCATCCTATAGGCCAATTAGTCTGCTGCCATGTCTTTCGAAGCTTTTTGAAAAGGTCCTGCAGATTCGTCTAAACTCATTTCTGGTATCAGAGAACGCAATCCCTTCACACCAGTTCGGCTTCCGCGAAAAACATGGGACAATTGAACAAGTCAATCGTATAACATCCGAAATACGAACAGCATTTTTACTAAAAGAATACTGTACGGCTGTCTTTCTCGACGTTGCCCAGGCTTTCGACAGAGATTGGCAGGAGGGTCTAATGTTCAAAATCCGGCAGAAACTCCCACAGTACACCCACAAACTCACGGAATCTTACCTTTACAATAGGAAATTCGCTGTAAGATGTAATGGCTCCGTCTCGGCTGACTTTGAAATCGAAGCTGGTGTACCGCAAGGCAGTGTACTCGGCCCATTGCTCTACCTGCTGTACACTGCAGACTTACCAACGAGTTTAGGACTTACAACGTCCACTTTTGCCGATGACACGGCAATCCTCAGCAGAACCAAATGCTTAATACAAGCCTCTGCAAAATTAGAGGAATACCTCAAGGTGATAGAGGAATGGCTCGCAACCTGGCGTATCCGTATACATCAACCGCCGCAAAGGCAACGACAGAGAGGGAAGCACGAAAAGAGACACACGAAAATGTTTTGCGTTTGACAAGATCGGACATTTCGCTCGCTGTCCAACTAAAGCGAGACAGCATGCAAGGAAAGAGAGAGAAGAGTCAAAAGAGAGCAAAAGACAAATGAAGAACGAAGCAATCAACATTGCAGAGTGTGCGTACAATGCGGAGAGAAAAAGTAACTTGTGGTGTCTAGACAGTGGCTGTACCGCACATATGAGTTCAAACAAAAATGCATTTAATCAAGTACAAGGTATTGATAAGACACTGCATTTGGCCAACAACAACACCGCAGAGGTGAAGGGAGTCGGCGAGATTAACATTGAAGTGAAAGAGAAGCAGCATACAAATGGAATTACCTTGAAAGAAGTTTTGTATGTGTCTGACCTACGAAAAAATCTGCTTTCGGTATCGCGAATTACCGACAAGGGACACGAAGTTATATTTCGTAAGAATGAAGCAGTTATTATGAAAAATAATAAGCAAGTTTGGTTTCGAGCTCAGAGATACGGAAATCTGTATTACGTTAATGCCGAAGAACACGAATCAAATAATGTGTGTGACGAAGGAAATGAAATAGATCTATGGCATCACCGTATGGGTCATCTAATCGAGATTGACCTGAAGTGTTTAGCCAAAGCCGGAAAGGTACATGGTATGAACATAAAGGAGAACGCAAAGCTATCGCAGTGTGAGATTTGCATAAGCGAAAAGCAGGCAGCAAATGCCTACAAGAGCTCGACGATGAAAAGGTCAAAGCAGACATTGGAGATTGTGCACAGCGACCTGTGTGGACCGATGCGTACCGAGTCTATGAGTGGATATAAGTATATTGCTCAGTTTATTTTCTCAAGCAAAAATCGGAAGTTTTCGAAATATTCAAATCATATAAATCTTTCGTTGAGAATATTACAGGTCACAAGATAAAGATTTTACAGACTGATAACGGAACGGAATATCGAAACAAGGTATTCGATGAGTATTTGAACAAGTATAGAATTAGCCGACGACTCACTGTGCCCCACACACCCCAGCAGAATGGTATAGCTGAAAGACAAAATCGTACACTGGTAGAAATGGCCAGGTGTATGATGAAGCAAGCGGGCGCTTCACCATCATTTTGGGCAGAGGCAATTAACACGGCGTCCTATATCAGGAATAGATGTCCCACAAAAGGAGAGTTGACATATACGTATTGGACTGCAAAAGTTCCGAGTGTGAGACACATGCGTACTTTTGGCACAAAAGCATATGCACTAATCAAGGGCAAAAACAAGGGCAAGTTCGAGTCACGATCGGAGGAATGTATATTATTGGGATATTCTTCAGAGTCGAAAGCCTATCGACTGTATCAACCAAAACGGCGTGAGATTTTAAGAAGTAATGATGTTAAATTTATGAACATTTCAGGACTCCAAAGCGAATTTCAAGAATTCTATGACAAGCCAGAAAATGGCGTAGACATTCCAATAGGTGTGGATGAGACAGAGAGAAGTTCATCAAGCGACGAGGATGATACCGAAGAGGTAAATCAACCTGAGAGACATGGTAGAGGACGACCAAAGTTGCTAAGAACTGGTCAGCGTGAAAGGCCACGGAAAATATCAACAAGGAAGAAATATTTCGGCAGACGAACATATTGATCAACAGGATGAACTAGACTCAGCTGAGGATACATTCGAGGAGTGCAAAATGGCATTCGCAGTAGCTACAGATGATCCTGAGAACTGGACAAGAGCTATGGAAGATGAGTTTATGGCTCAAGTTCTCAACAAGACCTGGGAAATAGTTGAGCGGCCCAAAGGCCGAAAGGTGATGAAACAAAATGGTGTTTCAAACAAAGGATAACGGCTCTCCAGCAGGACGAAAGAAGGCGCGTTTAGTTGCAAAAGGTTATGCACAAAAACCAGGAGAGGACTTTCACGAAACGTATTCGCCTGTAGCGCGATTTACATCGGTTAGACTGCTAGCGGCCTTATCAGCTGAATATGACATGGAGATCCATCAAATGGATGTGGTCACAGCGTACCTCAACGGTGAACTGGAAGAGAAGGTATACATGGATATTCCAGAAAAGTTTAACGAGTTTATGCAAAAGGTGTACTCTGGAGCTCCTATGGGATCGAATCAACAACGCCCCGACGCAGAGTATAAGAGGGCAGCAAATCAATGACGCAAAGCTGTAACTAAGATGAGAGATCCAGTGTGTCTAATAAGAAGAGCTCTATATGGACTACGCCAGTCCGGACTACAATGGTATTGTAAACTGACAACGAAGCTGCAAGAAATCGGACTAGAGGCCACAGAACAGGATCCCTGCCTGTTCGTGAAAATGATAAAAGGAAAACTTTTGATCGTCACGATTTATGTTGATGATTTGCTAATAGCATCGAATCATCCGGAATGGTTGCAGCAAACGAAGGAGCATCTTAAGCAGACTTTTAAGATGAAGGACTTTAGCGCAGTGAAGACTTGTTTGGGCATAGAATTCAACCAGAACAAAGAGCAGCAGAGCGTTTTTCTATCCCAAGAGAAGTACATCGATGCCATATTTCAAAGATTTGGCATGACAGATTGCAAGCCGGCGATGACACCTATAGAGGCAAAATCAGCATTGCGGAGCCCGGCTGAACCCAATGAGGACGAGATGGGAAAGTATCCATATCAAAAATTAATAGGTTCTTTAATGTTTCTTTCAGTAACCACTCGTCCTGACATAGCGTATGCAGTGAGTTTCTTGAGTCAGTTCAATTCAAGTTACACAGCTGATCACTGGAAGGCATCGAAACGCATTTTACGTTATCTTCAAGGCACAAAGATGACCGGACTCTTGTTCAGAAAGACAGGAGATGATCTTTTTGGCGTGGTCGATGCAGATTGGGGTGGCAATTTAACGGACCGCCGCTCCTACTCTGGCCAAGCGTTTATCTTGGCTGGTGCTGCCATAAGCTGGGAGGCACGAAAGCAGCGTACTGTTGCATTGTCTAGTACGGAATCAGAATACTTGGCAATGTCTGAGGCAGTAAAGGAGGCTCTATACCTGAAGGCATTACTAAACAGAATTGGTATAGAATGTGGATCTGTGCGTATCTTCAACGATAATCAAAGCGCACAACATCTGGTCAAAGGTTTTGGATTCCATCCTCGCACAAAACATTCAAGCGATGTATAAGAGTGGTGATATTTCCGTGGAGTATATGCCTACGGAACTAATGGCGGCAGATGTCCTAACGAAGGGCTTAAGTGGCAAGAAACATAATGAATGTATCATTTCGTTGGGAATTGACCGTATTTAGGATTGCAACTTTGTGGGGGTGTGTTCGATATTAGCGCCATCTGTTTGTATCAAAGTGGCAATCTGGCATCACTAGTTTATTAAGGAGATCTGGCAGCGCTATCAGACCATGTGGAGTTGGCTTCGGTACTTGGCACTGTACAGACGTGTAGTTAAGTTCTAATAAAGTTACGTACTTATGTATATTCGCAAACCGTAGTATTGCCTTTTCATTTATAAATAGCTGCGCGACCAATATCGCGGGGTCTCTCGGAAACATATATTTTCCAACAACAGAAGACTAACTTGGCGCAAGCACATCGAGGCAAAAAAGTCACTGCTTAAACTGAAAGCGAGTAGCTTACATTGGATCATCAATGCTCGGTCCCCTCTACGTCTGGAGTATAAAGTCCTCCTATACAACTCCGTACTGAAACCCATCTGCACTTTCGGTGCCGTACTATTGGGAAATGCAAGTACCAGCAATATCGAGATTATACAAAGAGCGCAGTCGAAGATTTTAAGATCAATCACTGGGGCTCCGTGGTACATACGGAACGACAACATTCAAAATGATCTAAATATACCTAGCCTAAAATATGAAATAGGTAGTCAACAACTAAAGTATTTTGCGAAGCTGGATGTACACCCTAATGTTCTTGCCAATTCCCTTACGCGAACTAATAATAGAACTCGTCTTAAAAGAAATGACAGACCAACCCAATAATAAATGATTGTGGCCGCCTGCAATATCCCCTGGATATATCATAAGTACTAGATTAAGAAAAATATCTCAAACTTGTTGTTAGGCTCTAATTTAAGAGTAGATTCAACAAATATTTATTAAACGTTAAAAAAAAAAAAAAATATATATATATATATATATATATATACATATATGTTATATACATATGTTATAATATAACATTGGACTCTAACTATAACATAAAAAATGCAACTGAATTTACACAGCGCATTAACCACACTTACATTTGTGACGATGAGAAATTAATTTCGTTTGACGTGGTATCATTATTCCCAAGCATCCAAAAGCTACCAAAAGCTTTTTTTTATGGAAATAGTAAAATTCTGCATTCAAGAAAACAGATATTTCATTTACAAGGATCAAACAGTTAAAAGAAAAACTGGCGTATTTGGACTCTATGATCCTCAGACGAGGAAACGAATTAAAATAAAATGGTATATGAAGCCAACAGCATCAGGATGATTCATCAATTTCAACTCAAAACACCCTAAGACGATGATAATAAATACAGCAAGGAGTTGTATACAACGGATGCTCAACATTTCGGATAAAATATACCATGAAAAAACGAAAAAGGAAATAATAAATATTTTAAAGGACAACAAAAGGACAACTGGTATCCTAATCAAAAACCGTATAAAACACTCGTTCCTCAACAGATTCGAAACACAGCACCTGCAAGCAACTGCTATAACCGTCCAAACCAGCTGGGAATTCACCGGTTTCTTTAACACACTCGGAGAACGCTTCATTGCAGCAGGGGACTATAACGCCAAACATACGCACTGGGAATCTCGCCTGGTAAATCCTAAAGGCAAGCAGTTGTACAACACAATAGTCAACCCACTCAATAAGATGGATTGCGTCTCACCGGGTAGGCCTACTTATTGGCCCACAGATCCACAAAAAGTGCCTGACTTGATCGATTTCGCAGTAACCAAGAGGATTCCGCGTAATCGGATCACTGCGGAAACACTGCTAGATTTAACCTCCGATCACTCTCCAGTGCTATTCACACTGTTAACAAGACCTCAAGTACTTGATCGCCCATATATACTTACAAACAACAAAACAAATTGGCTTAAATTTAAAATGTACATGAGTGCCCACATTGACTGTTCGTCGAAACTGGATGCTGCAGAGGACATTGACATGTGCGTCTCTACACTTGAGTCAATGCTGGGAGCTGCGGCAAAAGTATCTACTGCACCTTCCTCTACTTACGCTAAACCTGCTGTCAGGCCTACGAACCGGGCTCAAAGGAAATACATAGAAGAGCTCAGTCCATCCAGCACTAAACATCCTCTGTGGAAAGCCCACCCAACTTTAAGCGCTCCTACAAAGACAGTTTCACCAATAAGGGGTCCAACCGGTGGATGGGCCCGCAGTGACGAAGAGAGGGCATCCGTATTTGCCACACATCTTAAAATGGTTTTCCAGCCAAATCCAACATCAAACTCATTTGTACTTCCCCCTTCAAGCACATTAACGGATAGTGAGTACTCGGAACTCCAATCGGATGAGATCACTGCAGTTATTAAAAACCACGTAAAGCCGAACAAAGCACATGGCCATGACCTAATCACACCGAAAATGATCCTAGAACTCCCTACCATCGCCATACAATACATCTGCAAAATGTTCAACGCTATAATAAGAATTGGCTACTTCCCAAGAGCACTGAAAAGGTCCACTATCATCATGATTCCTAAAGTGGGAAAGGACAAAACCCAACCATCATCCTATAGGCCAATTAGTCTGCTGCCATGTCTTTCGAAGCTTTTTGAAAAGGTCCTTCAGATTCGTCTAAACTCATTTCTGGTATCAGAGAACGCAATCCCTTCACACCAGTTCGGCTTCCGCGAAAAACATGGGACAATTGAACAAGTCAATCGTATAACATCCGAAATACGAACAGCATTTTTACTAAAAGAATACTGTACGACTGTCTTTCTCGACGTTGCCCAGGCTTTCGACAGAGATTGGCTGGAGGGTCTAATGTTCAAAATCCGGCAGAAACTCCCACAGTACACCCACAAACTCATGGAATCTTACCTTTACAATAGGAAATTCGCTGTAAGATGTAATGGCTCCGTCTCGGCTGACTTTGAAATCGAAGCTGGTGTACCGCAAGGCAGTGTACTCGGCCCATTGCTCTACCTGCTGTACACTGCAGACCGATGACACGGCAATCCTCAGCAGATCCAAATGCTTAATACAAGCCTCTGCAAAATTAGAGGAACACCTCAAGGTGGTAGAGGAATGGCTCACAACCTGGCGTATCCGGGTCAACGAGCAGAAATGCAAACAGGTTACATTTACGCTTAACAAAAGAAACTGTCCAGCTCTAATGCTAAACAACGTACCAATTCCTCAAGCCGCGGATGTCACTTACCTTGGTGTCCACCTAGACAGATGTTCGATATTAGCGCCATCTGTTTGTATCAAAGTGGCAATCTGGCATCACTAGTTTATTAAGGAGATCTGGCAGCGCTATCAGACCATGTGGAGTTGGCTTCGGTACTTGGCACTGTACAGACGTGTAGTTAAGTTCTAATAAAGTTACGTACTTATGTATATTCGCAAACCGTAGTATTGCCTTTTCATTTATACATAGCTGCGCGACCAATATCGCGGGGTCTCTCGGAAACATATATTTTCCAACAGGTTATGGGCCCAGACCCGTATGTGCAATTGAAAGAGACAATAAGTGAATGCAAAAGCTGTGCAAAATGGCAAGTGCACTCATAAAGATAGAACCGCTCAACGCGGAGAAATTACGTGGAAATTGCGAATGCGTGCCATTCTCGTGAAAAACGATCTATGGCAGTACGTGAACGGCTCCAAGGTATGCCCAGAGGCGGCAGCGGATCGAGCGGCGTGGCAAACACAAGATGAAAAAGCTCGAGCAGACATTTTGCTGTCCATCAGTACAGCAGAATTGGGTCTAATTGAAAGCTGTGGATCAGCAAGAGATTATTGGTTGAAATTGGAGGAAACATTTCAATCCAAGGGGCCTGTGCGAAAGGCCAGTTTACTCAAAAGAGTGGCGCTATCCCGTATGTGTGAGGGTAGTGATGCGCGTCATCATATAAATGACTTCTTCGACGCGGTTAAAAAATTAAAGGAAATAGGGGTAACTATAGGCGACGACTTACTCGCCATTCTCTTATTGTATAGTTTACCGGATACCTATGAGACTTTCCGATGCGCAATAGAAACACGTGACGAATTGCCCAGCCCTGATATTTTGCGTGTGAAGATATTGGAAGAGTCAGAAGCGCGCCAAGCGAAAAAAGCGCGAAGAGCAGAGTGCGTTATACGTCAACCGCCGCAAAGGCAACGACAGAGAGGGAAGCACGAAAAGAGACACACGAAAATGTTTTGCGTGTGACAAGATCGGACATTTCGCTCGCTGTCCAACTAAAGCGAGACAGCATGCAAGGAAAGAGAGAGAAGAGTCAAAAGAGAGCAAAAGACAAATGAAGAACGAAGCAATCAACATTGCAGAGTGTGCGTACAATGCGGAGAGAAAAAGTAACTTGTGGTGTCTAGACAGTGGCTGTACCGCACATATGAGTTCAAACAAAAATGCATTTAATCAAGTACAAGGTATTGATAAGACACTGCATTTGGCCAACAACAACACCGCAGAGGTGAAGGGAGTCGGCGAGATTAACATTGAAGTGAAAGAGAAGCAGCATACAAATGGAATGACCTTGAAAGAAGTTTTGTATGTGTCTGACCTACGAAAAAATCTGCTTTCGGTATCGCGAATTACCGACAAGGGACACGAAGTTATATTTCGTAAGAATGAAGCAGTTATTATGAAAAATAATAAGCAAGTTTGGTTTCGAGCTCAGAGATACGGAAATCTGTATTACGTTAATGCCGAAGAACACGAATCAAATAATGTGTGTGACGAAGGAAATGAAATAGATCTATGGCATCACCGTATGGGTCATCTAATCGAGATTGACCTGAAGTGTTTAGCCAAAGCCGGAAAGGTACATGGTATGAACATAAAGGAGAACGCAAAGCTATCGCAGTGTGAGATTTGCATAAGCGAAAAGCAGGCAGCAAATGCCTACAAGAGCTCGACGATGAAAAGGTCAAAGCAGACATTGGAGATTGTGCACAGCGACCTGTGTGGACCGATGCGTACCGAGTCTATGAGTGGATATAAGTATTTTATTACATTCACAGATGATTTTTCCCGATATTGCTCAGTTTATTTTCTCAAGCAAAAATCGGAAGTTTTCGAAATATTCAAATCATATAAATCTTTCGTTGAGAATATTACAGGTCACAAGATAAAGATGTTACAGACTGATAACGGAACGGAATATCGAAACAAGGTATTCGATGAGTATTTGAACAAGTATGGAATTAGCCGACGACTCACTGTGCCCCACACACCCCAGCAGAATGGTATAGCTGAAAGACAAAATCGTACACTGGTAGAAATGGCCAGGTGTATGATGAAGCAAGCGGGCGCTTCACCATCATTTTGGGCAGAGGCAATTAACACGGCGTCCTATATCAGGAATAGATGTCCCACAAAAGGAGAGTTGCCATATACGTATTGGACTGCAAAAGTTCCGAGTGTGAGACACATGCGTACTTTTGGCACAAAAGCATATGCACTAATCAAGGGCAAAAACAAGGGCAAGTTCGAGTCACGATCGGAGGAATGTATATTATTGGGATATTCTTCAGAGTCGAAAGCCTATCGACTGTATCAACCAAAACGGCGTGAGATTTTAAGAAGTAATGATGTTAAATTTATGAACATTTCAGGACTCCAAAGCGAATTTCAAGAATTCTATGACAAGCCAGAAAATGGCGTAGACATTCCAATAGGTGTGGATGAGACAGAGAGAAGTTCATCAAGCGACGAGGATGATACCGAAGAGGTAAATCAACCTGAGAGACATGGTAGAGGACGACCAAAGTTGCTAAGAACTGGTCAGCGTGAAAGGCCACGGAAAATATCAACAAGGAAGAAATATTTCGGCAGACGAACATATTGATCAACAGGATGAACTAGACTCAGCTGAGGATACATTCGAGGAGTGCAAAATGGCATTCGCAGTAGCTACAGATGATCCTGAGAACTGGACAAGAGCTATGGAAGATGAGTTTATGGCTCAAGTTCTCAACAAGACCTGGGAAATAGTTGAGCGGCCCAAAGGCCGAAAGGTGATTGGAAACAAAATGGTGTTCCAAACAAAGGATAACGGCTCTCCAGCAGGACGAAAGAAGGCGCGTTTAGTTGCAAAAGGTTATGCACAAAAACCAGGAGAGGACTTTCACGAAACGTATTCGCCTGTAGCGCGATTTACATCGGTTAGACTGCTAGCGGCCTTATCAGCTGAATATGACATGGAGATCCATCAAATGGATGTGGTCACAGCGTACCTCAACGGTGAACTGGAAGAGAAGGTATACATGGATATTCCAGAAAAGTTTAACGAGTTTATGCAAAAGGTGTACTCTGGAGCTCCTATGGGATCGAATCAACAACGCCCCGACGCAGAGTATAAGAGGGCAGCAAATCAATGACGCAAAGCTGTAACTAAGATGAGAGATCCAGTGTGTCTAATAAGAAGAGCTCTATATGGACTACGCCAGTCCGGACTACAATGGTATTGTAAACTGACAACGAAGCTGCAAGAAATCGGACTAGAGGCCACAGAACAGGATCCCTGCCTGTTCGTGAAAATGATAAAAGGAAAACTTTTGATCGTCACGATTTATGTTGATGATTTGCTAATAGCATCGAATCATCCGGAATGGTTGCAGCAAACGAAGGAGCATCTTAAGCAGACTTTTAAGATGAAGGACTTTAGCGCAGTGAAGACTTGTTTGGGCATAGAATTCAACCAGAACAAAGAGCAGCAGAGCGTTTTTCTATCCCAAGAGAAGTACATCGATGCCATATTTCAAAGATTTGGCATGACAGATTGCAAGCCGGCGATGACACCTATAGAGGCAAAATCAGCATTGCGGAGCCCGGCTGAACCCAATGAGGACGAGATGGGAAAGTATCCATATCAAAAATTAATAGGTTCTTTAATGTTTCTTTCAGTAACCACTCGTCCTGACATAGCGTATGCAGTGAGTTTCTTGAGTCAGTTCAATTCAAGTTACACAGCTGATCACTGGAAGGCATCGAAACGCATTTTACGTTATCTTCAAGGCACAAAGATGACCGGACTCTTGTTCAGAAAGACAGGAGATGATCTTTTTGGCGTGGTCGATGCAGATTGGGGTGGCAATTTAACGGACCGCCGCTCCTACTCTGGCCAAGCGTTTATCTTGGCTGGTGCTGCCATAAGCTGGGAGGCACGAAAGCAGCGTACTGTTGCATTGTCTAGTACGGAATCAGAATACTTGGCAATGTCTGAGGCAGTAAAGGAGGCTCTATACCTGAAGGCATTACTAAACAGAATTGGTATAGAATGTGGATCTGTGCGTATCTTCAACGATAATCAAAGCGCACAACATCTGGTCAAAGGTTTTGGATTCCATCCTCGCACAAAACATTCAAGCGATGTATAAGAGTGGTGATATTTCCGTGGAGTATATGCCTACGGAACTAATGGCGGCAGATGTCCTAACGAAGGGCTTAAGTGGCAAGAAACATAATGAATGTATCATTTCGTTGGGAATTGACCGTATTTAGGATTGCAACTTTGTGGGGGTGTGTTCGATATTAGCGCCATCTGTTTGTATCAAAGTGGCAATCTGGCATCACTAGTTTATTAAGGAGATCTGGCAGCGCTATCAGACCATGTGGAGTTGGCTTCGGTACTTGGCACTGTACAGACGTGTAGTTAAGTTCTAATAAAGTTACGTACTTATGTATATTCGCAAACCGTAGTATTGCCTTTTCATTTATACATAGCTGCGCGACCAATATCGCGGGGTCTCTCGGAAACATATATTTTCCAACAACAGAAGACTAACTTGGCGCAAGCACATCGAGGCAAAAAAGTCACTGCTTAAACTGAAAGCGAGTAGCTTACATTGGATCATCAATGCTCGGTCCCCTCTACGTCTGGAGTATAAAGTCCTCCTATACAACTCCGTACTGAAACCCATCTGCACTTTCGGTGCCGTACTATTGGGAAATGCAAGTACCAGCAATATCGATCAATCACTGGGGCTCCGTGGTACATACGGAACGACAACATTCAAAATGATCTAAATATACCTAGCCTAAAATATGAAATAGGTAGTCAACAACTAAAGTATTTTGCGAAGCTGGATGTACACCCTAATGTTCTTGCCAATTCCCTTACGCGAACTAATAATAGAACTCGTCTTAAAAGAAATGACAGACCAACCCAATAATAAATGATTGTGGCCGCCTGCAATATCCCCTGGATATATCATAAGTACTAGATTAAGAAAAATATCTCAAACTTGTTGTTAGGCTCTAATTTAAGAGTAGATTCAACAAATATTTATTAAACGTTAAAAAAAAAATTCTAAAGCCGCCATTTTCAGTTTTATAGCCGCCATCTCTGATATAACAACCTTTCTACAGCCGCCATTTTGAGTTTTATAGCCGCCATCTCCTATTTAACAGCTATACTTGCTGCTGGAACCATTCTGCAGCCGCCATTTTGAGTTTTATAGCCGCCATCCCTGATATAATAGTCATGCAAGCAGCTGGAACCATTGTATATGTATTGTATATATATATATATATATATATATGTTATATACATATGTTGTAATATAACATTGGACTCTAACTATAACATAAAAAATGCAACTGAATTTACACAGCGCATTAACCACACTTACATGTGTGACGATGAGAAATTAATTTCGTTTGACGTGGTATCATTATTCCCAAGCATCCAAAAGCTACCAAAAGCTTTTTTTTATGGAAATAGTAAAATTCTGCATCCAAGAAAACAGATATTTCATTTACAAGGATCAAACAGTTAAAAGAAAAACTGGCGTATTTGGACTCTATGATCCTCAGACGAGGAAACGAATTAAAATAAAATGGTATATGAAGCCAACAGCATCAGGATGATTCATCAATTTCAACTCAAAACACCCTAAGACGATGATAATAAATACAGCAAGGAGTTGTATACAACGGATGCTCAACATTTCGGATAAAATATACCATGAAAAAACGAAAAAGGAAATAATAAATATTTTAAAGGACAACAATTTTCCGGACAACGTAATCAAGATATTCCTCAAGAAACATAAATCTCCTACTGACAAATCTAAAAAGACCTACTTTCATTTACAATTCACCTTCCAAAATTTTATGACAAAGATCAAATAAAAATAGCACATAGACCTGACAATACCCTCAAACACATATTTAATAATACGAAGTCCAAGATAGAGACAAGTAGAAGTAATGTAACATACAAAATTCCATGCAATGGACAAGGAAACATACCATGCAATAAGATATACATAGGGAAGACCAAATCGAAATTAAAAACTAGGATCTCACAACATATGTAAATCTGACTAGAGAATGAAAAATTATTCAGACACACCAAAACAGCACTTGACACACTGTGCAACGAGTGGCCATGCACCGAATTTTGAAGAGACAGTAATACTGGATGAAGAGCGGTTTACAACTAAAGGTTTACCATGAAGATGCTACACATCATTAACACTCCGAGCACCACACGACTCAATTTTAAGACTGATACTGATAAAAATTAAAACCAAAAAAAAAAATTAGTTCGTAACTTTACGTCAAACGGTGCTGACGTGTCAAATAATGTATGTAAAACATAGTTAATTGTCACATAATTGTTAAATGTTTCTTGCACTTTATTGTAGTTGCCCTAAAGACGGTTGCCGCTGTTGCAACCGAAATATATCGGTAGAAAAATAAATTAGAAACTGCGATTTTTTATTTTTATTTTAATTAATTGGCCTGATGATATCAAAATATATTTATCAGAAATGAAATGTTAAAAAATATTTTATCTTCGCTTTAGGGCTCGATTGTATGCTAGATCGAATAGCTTCAAGTACATACTTGAGTAAGTGAATGCATAATCATTAATAAACGTAGTTTTCAAAGAGTAATTCCCGTTTTGAACTAAAATTTAGAAAGGGCTACGTGAATGATTTTTTTAAATAATTATTAAACCAGCTAAAGTAAGCTGTCTCGCCGATATCTGTGTAGCATGCACCATGTAGAATATTGATTTTTTTGGACCTTTAAAACATTTTATGTTTTTATACCCTTGAAAAAAGGGTATATTATTTTGGTCAGAAGTGTGTAACGCATAGAAGGAAGCATCTCCGACCATATAAAGTATATATATCACGAACAGTGACTTTTCTCTAAAATGAATGAAAGAAAGAATGGCCTACAATCTTAGCATACGAAAGAACGATCAAAATCACTGTTTTTCACCGATCGTTCCAATGGGAGCTATATGATATAGTCACCCGATCTTAACAAAATTTAACATAGTTGTTTATATGTGTAATAAACTTATCAACATTAAATTTCACGACAATAGCTGAGAAAATAACGAAGTTCATGAGAAGTCACTGTTAGTGACTTTGACGTTTGTATGGGAGCTATATGATATAGTGGTCCGATCCAGCTGCATCCGAAATATACAACCCCTGCAAGCCTACATGCAAAATTTCAGCTCTGTAGCTCTTACGGTCTAGGAGGAGTCCGCGTTGATCCAGACGGACAAACGGTCCGACGGACGGACGGACATGGCTATTTGAACTCGTCTCATCGTGCTCAAGAATATATATACTTTATATGGTCGCAGATGGTTCCTTCTATGCGTTGCACACTTCTGACCAAAATTAATATACCTTTTTGCAAGGGTATAAAAATTAATAATAATGGTTTTTGGACGCCTTTTTCCAACATTAATATTAAAGCTTGTTTGTTATCATAACGAAATTTCAAAATTCAAATTCAAAATGTGCGTAAGATAATGAAAACGATGAAATTCGGCATACGGCATCAGATATAAATTTGTGTTCCACATTGTTCTAAGCGTTTACTTAACAGAATTAAAAAACAGATACCACTGATGGATAAAATTTTAAAAATTTGTAAGAAACAGCGAATATATTTTGGAAACTGTATTTTCAGAGTACTTTGGAGAGCTTTCCTCGAAATCAAAGCGAATATTAGTATCCAAAAAGATATAACTGAAGCACATACAAATAGCGTTTAAAAGTAAAAGTAGTATACATGGTGAAAGTGATTTGTCTTAAAATAAAGATATTATATTAGAAAGAAGACTTTTATTTAATTTAGTTAAAAAAACACAAATTTTTAAATTACAACCTGTGAATTTCTTTTATCTGCTTTTAATACGTTAAAATATTCCGTTCCTTTAAACTTAAATAGCATCCGGATAGATCGATTAAAAGATGCGTTAATACTTAAGCTTTAATTGTCACTCTAATTATTAAAAGAAAAATAATTTTATTCGATTTTAATACCTTGTATTCAAAGGTTAAGCGGGTATATAAATTTGGAGATGCAAACACATATTAATGACTACAAAACTGCAATGAACAAAAAAATTCCAAACGAGAAGCCGTCTTTAATTTTTTTGGCTATTAAGACTTATCAAATTTTAAAAAAATTGTAAAGTACGCTTCTTTTTTGGTACGGGGTCAACTCATGTCGACGCTCCAAATTGTTTTTACTGCTTTAATAGTAAAACTTATGAATACGAACTGTTGACTGATTACGTTGTGATAAGAATGTTAAGATTGCTATGTCTAAAAATATACAAAAGTTTTTAAAACACTTGACTTGTTATCAATCTATTTGCAACCATCATAGGTTCGGAATGTCTCGAGCATGATATATACATATTTAATATATTGCAATTTTTGTATTACTCTAAAAAGGGTCGAAGCTCTTAATTCTTATACCTTTGTAAAAAGGGTATATTAATTTTGGTCATAAGTGTGCAACGCACAGAACGAAACATTTCCGACCATATAATGTATATATATGTATATTCTTGATAAGCATGACGAGACGACTTCATATAGCCATGTCTGTCCGTCTGCATCAATTCAAAATTTTGTAGGCTTGTATATACTGCACAGGTTATATATCTTGGACTCAGCCGGATCTAACCACTATATCATATAGCTCCCGCACAAAGTCACGAACAGTGACTTTTCTCAATAACTTCGTTATTTTCTGAGCCATTTGCAGTATATACATAGCTCCAACGGTCTAGGAGGAGTTTGCGTTAATCCAGACGGACGAACAGACGGACATAGCTATTTGAACTCATCTCCTCGTGCTGACCAAGAATATATATACTTTATATGGTGGGAGATGCTTCATTCTATGCGTTGCACACTTCAGACCAAAATTAATATATTCATTTTGCAAGGGTATAAAAATATCAGATAATATGAGAAGCTTGAGAAACTGAGTCGATATAGCCATGCCCGTCTGTCCGCCAGTGCGTATGTGTTTTACTCAGCTACCTTAAAAGCTATCTATGCTTTTCATTACCTGAGTCAGTTAATTTAGTTATAAACGAAAAGTGGGTGAAGCAATTGGAGTATCGCTATGACATTTATTAATGTTATAGTATTGGATATAAAACATCAGATCCCAAAATTTGGATCTGATCGGTTAAATAGAACACAAGTCAATACAAATCGGATCTACTCAAGTGTTGCCTCTTACGTCATTACTCCAAATGAACAGAGCAGCAGTCCACACGCACTAATGAATTGAGTTACAGGAAAATAATTTTGAACATCTAAATATTGTTGCCAAGGGCTGCAATTGAATATAAACATCGGCATAGCCTAATTATGCGATTGATAAAATAATGTTATTACACAGATTCCTGCTTATAAATTTGTCAATGTATTTTATTATTGTTCGGTAAATTTTGTGAGCTTAGCATAGCATCCTGGTGTACTTTATTGAGTAGCCACTGTCACCCGACAGTTTATTAACATTACATAACACTTTAAAAAATGTTTTTGGTAAAGCGTTGACGAGAAAATGTGCGAAGGAATAAGCTCCTACGATCAGTGGTAAGAAACGCCAATTGCGAACTAATCCAACGGCATTATTTTTCGAACGGCTATACATATATTGTTTAGTAGAGAGCTGCATGAATAGAACAAAATTTATTTGAGTTAACAATGCTCAAAACAAAATGAATGAATAGATTGACTTAGAAAATCGACTTCAGGTGAATGAGTGTGCAAACGTAGAACTTAGTTGCACAATTTCTGATTTTAGTATTTGGTGGTATTTTTATACCCTTGCAAAAAGGGTATATTAATTTTGGTTAGAAGTGTGCAACGCATAGAATTAAGCATCTCCGACCATATAAAGTATATATATCACGAACAGTGACTTTTCTCAAAAACTACGTTATTTTCCCAGCTATTGTCGTAAAACTTAATATTGGTCAGTCTATTACACTTATAAACCTTTGTGCCAAATTTGATAAAGATCGGGGACTATAAATAGAGCTACAGAGCTGAAATTTTGCATGCAAGCTTGTATATACTGCAGTGCTTGTATATCTCGGATTCAGCCGGATCGGACCACTATATCATATAGCTCCCATACAAACAGCAAAGTCACAAACAGTGACTTTTCTCAATAACTTCGTTATTTTCTCAGCTATTGTATTGAAATTTTATATTGGTCTGTTTATTACATCTATAAACAACTGTGCCAAGTTTGATCACGTGACTAAATAATGTAGTTCCCATAGGAACGATCTGTCAAAAACAGTGACTTTTGTCAATAACATTGTTACTTTTGATGCGATTGCTTTTAAATTTAACATTTGTTAGTTTAACATATCTGTTAATGACTATGCCGAATTTAATAAAGTTCGGGTAACTATACCTATATATAGCTCTCGTAGGAACGATCGGTGAAAAACAGTGACTTTGATTAATATCTTCGTTATTTTCTATGCTTAGATTGTAGGCCGTTCTTTCGCAAAAATTAGCCTTTTAAGATAAAACCGTTTTTTCCTTTGATTGCTATAGCTAAGGAAAGAGTTAGCAAAAAAGATGCAAGGGTATACAAACTTTGACGCGGTCGAAGTTAGCCCCGGCCCTCTGATTTATATAAGTTTTTGAACTACATGTGATATCTATATGGCTAAACTAGTGTGGTCGTTGGCTCAGAGGGCATCTACTCAGACTACAATACTGTTGATATCAGCTTCAAACCCACTACAGAGGTCAATTTGTTCCCAACTAGTGAAGTAATATTAGAAGGTAGATCTAAGGTGTATTGTATACGATAGATTAGCGAATACTTTTTATAATATATTAAAAAGCCTTATTTATGTTTTCTTGGTTTGTGGCAATTAGGAAATAATTTTAAATTAGATTAGATTTAAAAAATTCGAATAATTCGAATGATTTGAGTTCCATATTACATTTCGATGCTTTGACACTCAATTCATTGTCTTTTCTTAAACAGAAATACATATTTTTTAATGTATTACATTCATAATCAGTTATTTCATTGTATAACTGTTACTCATTCGTTTGAAATACATTCGTATGGACTCATTTGACTATCATTTTTGTCTTATTCATGAAGCTCTCTATTGTTTAGTCTTAATTTAACAATAAACTTATATTAATTGTCTACCTAAACGTACCTGTCTCGCATTTCTAATGTTCTTGTAAACCGCACTCCCCGTCGAAACGTTCCTGCGAACATCGCATGCTGACATTTGAACTGAAGTGTGTGCAAAAAAAAAACGCTCGATTTTTCAGCGGCTAAAAAAATGTTTCGAAAGTAAATAGATTCCAACATCAACTGTAAATCTATTTCAGTTAGAAGTAACGAATCGGCGATCCAGGCAGTACACATTCTCTGATTCGAAAATCATTTGCCGAAAATGTAAGTGTTTTTCAACAATGTGCAATAATACTGAACGGATTCGGAGGAGGAAAATTCTACTGTAGCCAAAGACTAAGCGCTAATATCCGTGTTAACATGGTAGCTCACGAAGTCGAAATTTTTGTAATGAACAATGGCCTAATATCAGAAAATGTTTTATTGGGTAAGAATATTCTTTTTTGGGACCGCAATAAAGTAATTATTCACGGAAATTAATGTTTTATTGAAAACATGCGCCAAAAAGAAATGCCTCAGAATCAAACAGGTACCGAAAGCGAGGAATTGGGAAAAGTCTTGATAGATAATGCTGCTTGTTTTGCGCAGAATACCAACTAATATAATAAAATTGGAAATGGAAATCGCAATTTCATGTCCGAGCTAACCGACATTATGACTACAACAGAATGTCAGTATTTCAGTCAGTAATGTATCAAATCATAAAACGTATGAAGCTATGTCAGACATTTAGATGACGTAATAATCCCAAGTAAGATCTTCGAAGCTGGAATGCAACGAATTAAAAAGTTTCTTTCGATCTTACAAGACAATAGTTTAACCCTACGGCACGACAAATGCAATATTCAGCATTCTAAAATTACGTTCTTAGGCCACACAGTCAATAAAGATGAAATGTAAAGTAAGTCTAAAAATAGACTTCTTTAGAAAATTTGTTGAAAATTATTTATTAATATCCATTAACAGAACTTTTACGTTAATTTGAAGCAAATACATTTGGTTGGCGTACAGCCCAACAATATGCATTTAACGAGTTTATCGAAATTATAGGCCTATCAGGAGATTTGTAGTGTATGCACATACGAGTTCTGATTACTTACAATAAATATTGAACGGCAACACTTTGTTAGCCGAATATGCATGGGCATTGCTTTTGTCACTCAGCGACAGCGACACGCACACATTGCAAGTGCAAAAGTAATATGATATGCACTCATTGCATTCATCGTTTTTGCTTAGCTCCTGAGTTTTATTAATATACATTGCTTTCTCTCAATTTTTAATTGTGCCTAGTTTGCTTTCGTTTTCGCTGGTGTCGTTTGCTTGAAACCCTTGTGTTTTATTTGCATAATTCGCCGAATTAAACAGTTTTGTTTTTTTCTTTTTCGTGATTAGTGTTTGGTGCATTTAAATTGTTTTTATTTTTTTCTTATTGTTCTCTCTCGTCATTGCTTCTGCAGTTGCTCCCCTCATCGCCCCCATCATACCATCAGTGCTAGTGGTTTTGTTGTTCTCTCTGCTTTGTGCTTGTGCTCAGCTGCCCTCCCGCGTAATTACTTTTGTAAAGCCGCCTCTCAAAGCTCGTCTTATAACTGTTCTTGCACTCTCTCTTGTGCTGTGTACTCTAGCTGTCTCTTTGTTTTATTTGTAATTATTGATTTTTTATCGATAATTATAATTGTGCTGTTTATTTAAATTTTTCTATATATTTTTTTTTTTTTTTTTTTTTTGCTCTGTGTTTCTTTTGGCTTTTCAATGGCTTGTTGTCTACCTACTTGCAAGCATTCTGATCGTTTTGACGATCAGTATAGAGCAATATCGTGTTGGCTTTGCGATAATCTTATTCACTTAAAATGTGCTGGCCTCAACGGCCGTGATTACGACAAATTTTCTAGTTTGTCTGTGTCTAAGCCTGAGCTTGGCTTAATGCGCTGGACTTGCCCATCTTGTGCCAGCCAGCAGCTTGATTTTAGCCGAATGTATAGGCATCTTCGTTTAAAGTTTCTTTCTCTTAATAAAATGGCCAAACAGCTGTCTAATGAGTGTGACTCTAGCATACATTTATTGTCGCAATTCAAGTTTGGTTCACCTTCTAAGGAATTGCCCAAGAAATGTACCCTTGAGTTGCCTCATAAGCAGTCGCCCGCACTTTCTATTACATCTTCTCCCATTTTACTTTCGCCTACACCATCTTCTTGTCCCTCTTTATACTCTTCTTTTCAGATTGATGTACCCACTACAAGCCCTGATGTAACTCAATCTATCCCTCACGGGAACTCTGATCAATTACTGGATCATGCTGGCTTTCAATCACTTGCGGATCCCAATGCTCCTCCGCCTCCACTAACTGTAGTGCCTCATCGTAAACAATTATTTATCTCTAGGATTGCTCCAGATACTTCTGAATCGTCTGTGGCAGCTTACATTGGTAATATATGCCCTGCAAAGGTTTTAATTCAAAAGTTTAAGTTTTCTAGGCCTCATGAAACATCCTCTTTTAAAATTACTGTACCAAATGAGTATTTCTCAGCTATGGTTGACCCTAACTTTTGGCCAGAGGGCCTAGTTGTACACGAATTTACGCCCAATAAGCGCTCCCGCCCTTTGCCTGTCCACCTTCCTAATGCATCTTCTGCTTCAAAAAACTAATAACGTCTAGTCTTTGCATTCGTTATCAAAATGTAAGAGGACTTCTTACCAAGCTCTTTAAATTATTCTGTGATAGCTTAACCTTTTCGGCTGACATATTAGCTTTCTCTGAAACTTGGCTTAATTCCTCTGTTTTGGATAATGAAATTCTTTCTAATAACTTTATTTCTTATAGGCTTGATCGTGTTGGTCGACGTGGCGGTGGAGTACTCATTGCTGTCAACTCGAATCTGTGTTCAAGTGTTGTGCCGATTGATCTCCCCTTAGTTGTTGAGTTTATTTGCGTCGAAGTTACATGTTCTAACTTTAGCTTATATATCTCTTGTTCATATATTCCTCCAACTTCTGATATCATGATCTACATGCAACATGCTGATGCTTTGCGAACTATTTTTAGTCGTCTTAAAGATCGTGATTTTTTTATAGCTTTAGGTGATTTTAACTTGCCTAATGTTTCTTTGCTTGCTGATGATAATCTATCTTTCTTAATTCCTTCATCTCAACATGTTTTTCTTGATAGCCTACTTGAATGTCCGCTATATCAGTTGAATTCTTTTCTTAACTCTTCTAAAAGAATCCTCGATCTTGTTTTTGTCTCTGATCCCACTGTTAGTGCTGTATCACAAACACAGCCCCTAGTGAAGCCTGAAGATACTTATCGCCCTACCATTGAAATTACTATTTCTTACAATTCCGTTAATAATTCATTCAATAACATCTCAAATTCTCGTCGTAGATGTTTTCGTAAAACAAATTTCAATCTTCTTAACAGCCTTATTTTCTCTTTTGATTGGTCATTTCTATTTGAGTGCTGTGATATAGATTGTGCAGTAAATTTTTTCTTCTCTGCTCTTAATCCTCTAATTGATAAATGCGTTCCTTATGTGAATGTCTCTACCGTCTCCAGTGCGCCAGTCTGGTTCACACGTAGGCTCTCTAATCTCCGTAACATTAAATCGAGATATTTTAAAAGATTTAAAAAAACTGGTTCGCGACTTGACTATGCAAATTATTGTGTAGCCAAATCTCAATTTCGCCTTTTAAATACTCAATGCTTCAATAATTATATCGTTCGCTGTAAGGTTGAATTTTATAAGAACCCTAAAAGATTTTATAACTTTGTTAATTCCAAAAGACGATCTAATTTACTACCTTCCACCTTCAGACTTAATGACCAGACTGCTAATAGTGATTCAGATATTGCAGATCTGTTTGCTAAATTCTTTCAGTCGACTTATTCTTGTACTGTTTCGGATCCCACACCTTATCCCTTCACAATTCCACATTTAAATTGTATGTTTTTTCCTAATATTACTGAAGACTGTATTATCTCTAGCTTGTCATCTATGACGTCTTCCTTCGTACCCGGGCCTGATAATATACCTAGTTGCATCCTTAAAATGTGTTCGATTTCCCTATCTAAGCCTTTATCTCGGTTATTTTTTATATCGAGTGAGACTTGTCGCTTCCCTGATATTTGGAAGGAGTCTTTTATTATTCCGCTTTTTAAAAAGGGTAACAAATCGGATATTTCAAACTACCGTGGCATAGCCAAACTTTCGGCAATACCTAAGCTGTTTGAGAAAATTATTACGTCTTCCCTTCAACACCTATCCAGATCCACTATTTCTCCTTGTCAGCATGGCTTCATGAAAGGTCGTTCGTCGCTTACCAACCTTTTAGAATTGACTTCCCTTGTACACCATGGCTTCTGTAAAAAGTGTCAAACTGATGTTATTTATATTGACTTTAGTAAGGTTTTCATTACGGTTGATCTTTTCGTTCCTCGATATCTAAAACTGTTCGAGTTACGTCAGGTGTCCCCCAAGGCAGTCATCTGGGCCCACTGTTATTTACCTTGTTTATAAATGATTTGCCTTTGGCCTTGGCTCATTCACGCTCATGTTTGCGGATGACGTCAAGATTTGTTATTCATATAATGATCCTTCTTTCCAACAGCACTTGCAATCAGATCTCGATGCGTTCTGTGTTTGGTGTCACGTTAATAAATTACACCTTAATGCCTCTAAATGCTCTTTTATGACTTTCAGTCGTTTGTCGCTGTTCCTAGCTCATTACTCTATTGAGTCTGTTCTGTTAGATTGTGTACCATCATTTAAAGACTTAGGCGTTATGTTTGACCCAAAACTTTCTTTTAATATTCATATATCTTCAATTGTTAACAGAGCATGCAGTCTTCTTGGCTTCATAAAACGTTGGGCCAAAGAATTTTTGACATGATTTATGCGTAACAAAGGGTTTATACACTTCGTTAGTTCGCCCTACTCTTGAATATTGCTCGCCAGTGTGGAACCCTCAATATGATGTTCACCAGCGTAGTATTGCATCGGTACAGAAGCAATTCCTTAAGTTTGCGTTACGCGGTCTTAATTGGGACCCGAATCTTCGCCTACCTTCTTATTCTGACAGACTTCTTCTTATTAATCTTCCTTCACTTTACAACCGTAGGCTCGTATTTGGCCTTGGCCTTTGGATTCTCTTTCTACATAAAGTAGTCAACGGCAAAGTCAGTTCTACCAATTTACTAGATACGCTATATTTTTGTGTTCCCTCACGTCGGACCAGAAACTTTTTTCCTATTCACCTTAGTAGATGTCTGACTAACTACTCTCTTCACGAACCTCTTCGTGTTCTTTGCCAATCTTTTAACAACCTTTCTCACCTTATTTCTCCTCATCTATCTGTCACTTCTCTTCGCGCTATACTTTTTAATTATCTACAGCGTAACCACTGAAAGTATTCTGGACTGGATATTGGATTGGCTGCAACTCATTTCTGACCACATTGGCTGTGAATCGGGGCATAGCTGGCACCTTGTTGCAAATAAAACACCTCCACCGGGTCGGGGATGTTGTGCATAAAGCTAAGCTACCTTCATGAATTAATTTTATCTGTATTTTAGCTTAAGCTTTTTCGTCGACTGCTGACTTAGTTGACGTAAAATAAATAAATAAATAAATAAATAAATAAATAAATAAATAAATAAATAAATAATATACATATGTGCATGCATAACTCACACTCTCTGCCCGTATTACATATTGTTACTTTACTTTTATATAAAATATATATAAAACGACTGCTCTGCCGCTGCGCCGACAGCTAGCTAAGAGAACCAGATTCATTCAATAAAAGACATTCGTCAAGAACACATACCTGTTTTATGACTGGTGAATAATAATGGAACATCATACAACAATACATATAATACCTATAATACATGGCGACCGTGACTAGAGCCACAAGGAGTAGCGTATCGGGAAGATTGTGGCAACTATACGAGTTAGAAATCCTTATATAGAGACATTTAACTGTTATAGATCAACTGCAGGTTAGATCAAGAATTGATGAACACCCAATTTTAGGTAGAGTAATTATTATGATGGTATCCAAGAAATAATTCATATCCATAATATAATGGAATGGAATGAATTATCAAAGGAATTATCAAATATTAAAGCAGAATTCGACAAATCGCATAAGTCACTAACACAAAATAGACCGATACAGAAAACCACAGTTAGAAAACACGTAGAAATATTAGCTAAATGCTTCAATGAAGATAAGATCTAATTGGACAACTTTTAGAGAAAAGTTCGACCTCGATATATCAATACCTAATATTCTCAATACCTCAGTAACAATTGAAACTGGTGAAAAACCAAAATCAAAAGAAGTTATTAATATCGACCAAAAAGATTTGGAAGAAGAAAAAATAGATAATCTCACTATCCCCGCTATATTAATGTCTGGTTTGGACGATTTTACAGATTCAGACACTAGCTCGAGTGTATTTGAGGGAAAATTGATTACAATGGCACAGTCAAATACTGATTTTATCAACACTGCATCAAAGCTTATACCAGTATTTGATGGTAAAGCAGAAAACATAACAAGTTTTCTTGATGCATTGGAAATTATAGAATCAATAAAAGGCGAACACGATCAGTTAGCTATTTCAATAATAAAAACAAAGCTAAAAGGTGTCGCCAGAAACCTAGTCGGAAATGAGACAACTATATCAGAAGTCATCTCCGGACTAAGAAGAAGTGTCAAAGGCGAAACTGTAGAAGTATTATCAGCTAAGCTGATGAATCTACAGCAACGCAACAAAACTGCTAACCAATATACTTCAGAGGTTGAGCAGATGACAAAAACTCTAGAAAGTGCGTACATAACGGACGGACTGCCCCTTGCGTTAGCCAGAAGTTATTCTACACAGCTTGCAGTTAAGGCAATGACGAAGAATTGCGCAATTGATAAAGTAAAACTTATCATGCAGGCTGGCACCTTCAACACCATGAATGATGCCATATCCAAATTCGTAAACAGTTGCACGGAAGCAACTGGACAACCAAATACAAATACTGTCCTTTATTATAGAAATTATACTCAGCGTGGTGGAAACCGCGGACGTGGAAATTTCAGAGGTAACTATCGTAATCGTAATAATAATCACAACAACTACAATGGTACCAACTATATTAATAATGGAAGAGGTCAATACAGAGGAAATAATCGAGGGCGTGGTAACTCAAATCGAGGCCACAATAACAAAATGCATCGGGAAACTCTCAAGACCCTTTAAGTACCCAACAGTAGAAAATGTAATGGTTCATGCAATTAATCTCAGTCAGAATATATTTGTCACTTTTGCTAACGTATCCACAGGAAAAGAACTGGTTTTTCTAGTAGACACAGGTGCAAACATTTCAATAGTCAAAGAAAATGCTGATGTCTATCATGACATAAACGTTAACTATATAATAGACATAAAAGGAATAAGTCAGGAGGTAACAAAATCAAAAGGTTTAACCTCTATTGAGATACAGACAACTAAATATATAATCAAACACGACTTTCATATCGTGGACTTACATTTCGCGATTCCATGCGATGGCATATTAGGAATCGACTTCACAAAAGAATACAACTGTCAATTACACTTCAAGCCGTCTGAAGATTGGTTTATAATCAGACCCGATAGCCTTAAATATTCAATTTATGTACCAATAACATACAGTTCTGGCAACAACTAAATACTTCTGCCAGCAAAATCCCAAGTTATAAGAAAAATTCAATTAAACTCCCAAGAAGACAGTGTATTGATTCCAAACCAGGAAATTAAGAATGGTTTTTACATAGCTAGTACAATAACAACAACAAAAAATTCATTCATAAGACTACTTAATACTACAAATAGAGATCAAGTAGTCAATACAAATAATTTGGCATATGAATCACTTTCGAACTACGAAGTAGTCAAAACTAATAATGAAACTAGAGAAAAGTCTGTATTATCTCAACTATCAAAGAACTTTCCTTGACAATTTAAGCTCTCAAGCTTATGCACCAAATACAGCGATATATTCGGATTGGAAACAGAACCAATCACTACAAATAATTTCTACAAACAGAAACTGTTATTAAAGGATGATGAACCAGTATATATCAAAAATTATAGAAGCCCACACAGTCAGGTGAACAATATACAGAAGCAAGGCGGAAAATCGATCACCGACGGAATAGTCGAACCTTCTGTATCTGAATATAATAGCCCATTATTACTTGTCCCCAAAAAATCATCTCCGACTTCAGATTCAAAGAAATGGCGATTAGTGATTGACTATCAAACAAAAAATTATTGTCCGATAAATTTCCACTCCCTAGAATTGATAACATTTTAGATCAACTAGGGCAAGCAAAATATTTTTCGTGTGTTGACCTTATGTCAGGATTCCACCAAATTGAACTCGAAAAAAGTTCAAGAGTAATAACGTCATTTTCAATGAGAACCGGCTCGTATCGTTTCAAGCGATTACCTTTCGGTTTAAAAATAGCGCCTAACTCACTTCAAAGGATGATGACTATTGCATTCTCTGGATTAGAACCTTCGCAAGCATTCCTTTACATAGATGACTTAATAGTTATAGGTTGTTCCGAAAAACACATGCTTAAAAACTTAACAGATGTTTTTGACAAATGCAGGGAATACAACCTAAAGCTACATCCAGAAAGATGTTCATTTTTTTTGCATGAAGTGACTTTTCTTGGTCATAAATGCACAGATAAAGGAATACTTTAGATGACACGAAATATGACGTCATCATGAATTACCCAGTCCCGCACAATGCGGATAGCGCTAGACGTTTTGTAGCTTTTTGCAATTATTATAGACGATTCATTAAAAATTTTGCCGAATATTCCCGGCACATAACAAGATTATGTAAAAAGAATGTTCCCCTTGAATGGACAGTTGAATGAATAAACTAGAGCTGTTGAAACATCGATGTTTGGCCACATCGATGTTTCGATGTTTTTCAGGAAAAAATATCGATGTATCGATACTACATCGAAGTAATATAAATCATTGTTAAAAATAGCATTCTTTTTCCAAACTTAAAACTATGTTTGACCTGCCCAGTTGCAGATGGTACAAGACTCCAATGCTCATTAGCATGTGGAGTGGAATAAGGAAAATAGGTCTTCTCCTCTTCGATTTCTTCTTTATATTTTGGTTTCATGAGTTAGAAGCTCTTCATGAGAACATGTTAATGTAAATACAGTGGTAGAAATTCCAATAATCTGAAACAAATAATATAAGAAATCTTAATATACATATACAAATCTAATTTCAACGATGACGTCTCCTCCAACAAACTATAAAGCAGAAATTTAATCTTTTTCTAACGTAATACATACAGGTTTTTTTATTATTATTATAGATGTAGTCGTACAATTCTCAGTACGAACAAGTGGCCCATATGACACCAGGCCCGGGCCTGTTACGAATGACCCTAAGTAAAGTTAATGTTACAACCTCTACCCACTCCGACCTAAGGGCATAGGCGTATTACATATATAAACATAAAATTAAACTAAAGAAATAGGAAATATTAAGTGTAATAGGATAATAGGTTACATATAAAAAGAAAACAGGATAGGTTTAAATAAAGATGATTACAACTAATTACGAGCGAGGAAGGACAAGATCGCAGTTTTTATAACCGGAAGCGATGTTTCGGAACCGATAACGTGCCAAAGTCTGTTGTAGTCACTACATAGTATACGAAAAGGTATATGCAGAGAAAAGTTAGTTGTGCAAGTGGGAAGTATAAGCGGTGTGAATACTATAAAACATAATACTATAAAACATAATTCAATCTTTTTCAAACTTAAAAATATAAAACAATGCTATTCAGAGATTCACTTGTGACAATGTATAAAAAGAAGCATGTCTACATTAAACTTAAGCGAACTTCTCTTCTCGCTTACTATGATTCCAGCCTTACTGAACAATCGTACGGTTTCAGTCGAAATGCTTTATTTGATGAGATCTTTTCTCAGTGATGGAAAAGCTAGCTAACAAAAACATCGAACATCGGAGAGAAAAAATCGATGTTTTTTACGAAAGGAGAAACATTGATGTATCGATACTACATCGATGTTTCGCACAGCTCTAGAATAAACTAATGGAACCAACATTGTTACAATACCCCGACTTTAATAAAGAATTCTGTATAATTACGGATGCAAATAAATACGGATGTAGAGCGGTTTTAACTCAAAACCATGATGGACTCCAACTTCCCATTGCTTATGCATCTAGATTTTTCACTAAAGGAGAAAGTAATAAGTGTACTACTGAGCAGGAATTAGCTGCAATACACTGGGCAATATTACACTTTAGACCATATATATATGGAAAACATTTCTTAATAAAAGCAGACCATAGACCTTTAATAAACCTCTTCTCAATGATCAATCGCAGTTCTAAACGGACACGTATGAGGCTCGAATTCGAAGAATATGATTGCACAGTTGAATACTTAAAGGGAAAAGCTATGTAGCTGATGCGTTATCAAGAATAACCATCAAAGACCTACAAAATATAACTGACAATATCAATAATGTCACTACAAGATATTAGAATAGACAGAAAATCGGCGCGGAAAATAAAAAAACAAGAATTTACTACGCAATCTTTAAATACAACTTCTAAGCCCAACGTATATGAAGTCATACGTAAAGTAGTCACATTGCATTTAAAAGATATGTTATGTCTATTTAAACATGGCGGAAAAATTATTGCAAGATATGATGTTAGCGATTTATGTACCAATGGAATCCTAGACCTAGGTCCACTTTTCCAAAGGCTTAAACTGCAAGCCGGTATAAATAAAATCCAGCCAACTCAAAGTGGCACCGTGGGAAAATATCTTTGAAAATACTTCAATAGATAATTTCAAATTAATGGGCAATAAAATATTAAAAACATTAAGAGTAGCGCCGGTGTAAATCCGGTGACCCTAATAAATAAACAAAAAGATAAAGAAGCAATTTTGTCTAACTTCCATGACGATCCCATACAAGGAGGTCATACTGGCATTTTAAAAACTTTAGCAAAAATCAAAAGACATTATTTTTGGTAGAATATGACTCGTTATATCACTGAGTACATATGAAAATGTCAAAAATGCCAGAAAAATAAAATAACGAAACATAGTAACAATAACAGACACACCCATAAATGTTTGCGACAGAGTGATAGTGGATACTATTGGTCCACTACCAAAATCAGAAAGTGGAAACGAGTATGCAGTCACTTTAATATGTGATATAACTAAGTATTTAGTTGCCATACCTGTTCCGAATAAGAATGCTAACACTGTCGCTAAAGCAATATTTGAATCTTTAATCCTGAAGTACGGTCCAATGAAGACGTTCATTACGGACATTGGAACAGAATTTAAGAATTTAATTATAGACAATTTGTGCAAATATTTAATATAATACAGCACACCACCAGACAGTTAAAACAATAGAAAGAAGTCATAGAACTTTTAATGAATACATACGATCCTACATATCGGTTGATAAAACTGATTGGGACGTATGGCTTCAATACTTTGTCGTTTGTTTCAACACGACCCCGTCTATGGCACATACTTATTGTCCATATGAGCTAGTATTTGGTAAAACAAGTAATTTACCAAAACAATTTAATAGCATAGATAGCGTAGAAACAATATATAATTTAGATGATTATGCTAACGAAAGCAAATATAGATTACAAGTAGCATATAAACGAGCTAGGGTAATGCTAGAAGAGCATAAGAATAAAAATAAGGTACTATATGATCAGAAAGTAAACAATATAGATATATCAGTAGGAGATAAAGTATTACTAAGAAATGAAACAGGTTATAAGTTAGATTATAAATATACTGGTCCGTATAAAGTAACGGAAATGGGAGATAGGAATAATGTTATAATAGTTAATTACAAAAACAAAAAACAGACAGTATCTGTATGATAGATCAAAACTTTTTATTTCATAATATTTTTATAAAAAAAAAAAAACAAAAAAACACAATTAAAAATATAAATAAATAAAATTTCTTAAATTAATAGATCATGAAATCACGTTATTTTTCACATGTACAGCTAGCAAGCCTTTAGCTAAGAGAACCAGATTCATTCAATAAAAGACATTCGTCAAGAACACATACCTATTTTATGACTGGTGAATAAGAATGGAACATCATACAACAATACATATGTCGGGACGTCAGGATTCTTGTCCGTCTCGCTCATGTTTTCAGCTGGTAATGTTCACTTTGTACTTTTGATTTCACTTGGACTTTTTACTTTCCCTTGTACTTTTTACTTTCACTTGTACTTTTTACTTTCACTTATTCCTTTTACTGTGCGGCTATGATGACAGATTTGTTTCTAAACATGTTGCTAAGGCAAAGATGCTTGTCATCCTGCAAAGTCAACATTCCCAGCAACATTCCAGATGTCAGTCTGTAGCCGCTGCAAAGGTGATGCCAGGGCTACAATTGACATGCCTGTCAACTATTTAGTAGGCTTTGACTTATTAGTCACTTAATCACTTAAACACGGCCATCCTGACCTTTACACGTCCTCGTGTAATATTTTAATTTTTAACTTCAAACTTACCAAATGGAATTCGATCATCGTCTCTCCTAGACGGATAACCAAACTTCGTCTCTTCTAGATGGATAACAAAACATAGTCTTTCCTAGACGGATAACCATCGTCTCTCCTAGACGGATAACCATCGTCTCTTCTAGACGGATAACAAAACATCGTCTTTCCTAGACGGATAACCATCGTCTCTCCTAGACGGATAACCAATCATCGTCTCTCGTAGACGGATAACCAAACATCGTCTCTCCTAGACGGATAACAAAACATCGTCTCTCCTAGACTCCTCTCTCCAAACTTCTTAAATACAAAATATTTATTCTTACAAAACGTAATCAGTTCTATGCAAATTACAAAACTTAAATAATATTTTTTTTTTTTGTCAACATATTAATTTTACATTTCTTCTGACCAAAATGTCAACCAATTCATAATTTCAATCATCGTCTCACTTAATTAATTTTACAATTCTTCTGACCAATATGTCAACCAATTCATAATTTCAATCATCGTCTCACTTAATCATCACTATCGGACACGGCCATACTGACCTTTTAGACGTCCTCGTGTAACCCAGACCGTCAATGACCTAATACATATTACCGAAGTTTTATTGAAATAGCCGTTTCTTATTCAGACTTAAATTAAACATCAATTTTTTCTCAATTTACACAGTATTTTAAATCATTATACCAACCCTTTTATTTCATCCCAAATTTATTTCTGTATAAATAATACTTTTATAATTATTCATTAAATAATATTTACATTATTTACCTCTTCAACTTCGTTTTGCTTTTTTTTTTTTTTATACTTTATCAGTTTTTATATCAATTGCAACAAAAACAACTTCTCTTGGACCAGATACCAGCGATCGATAATCGTATATCTCAATACACACTTCATTTTACATTTCTTATTCTTCAAACATTCATACTGTCTATTTTAACAGCTTTCATACCGTCTTTTTCAAAGGTTTCTCTTGTTTCAATACTGTCTCTTTCAACAGTTTCGCTTATTTCAATACTGTCTCTTTCAACAGTTTATTTTTAAATTACTTATCAGACCCATATTAAGGATTCGAAATTCGACTGCAGTAATTTTCATTATGATTTCCTTTTGATTATGAGCATGATTCCGTCAAGAGCGCCACGCCATGTTCCAACTTTCGTTTTTCACTTGTGCTTGCTCAATGACGCAGTTAGCTCTAATCTCAAAACCATAGATCAAATATTACCATGCAACACAATATATTTGCCATGTTGTTTCCATTGGAATCTTCATTCCTCCCTATTCACAAAATTTCCATATCCAAGGTTATTGCAACACCATTGCAACTTACCAATCAACATATCCTCTCACCGGGATACCTTTCATAACATATTGAATAGAGATTTCCGAAGAGAAAGAAAATAACCCAGTCTTCATTCGTTGAATTCAAAACTTGAACTGATTTTATTTAAAAACTCTTAAACTCTAAGAAGCGACAAATGTTCTTAAAAATACTTATTTTAATGCCCCACATTTTTGGGGGTGGAAAATTGTTTATATTTCATGCTCAGCGCTGGTTACTTGATACCGCGCCGCTGTTATAATCTTAAGTGTTTTCCACAGAGTGTGGATGCATGTTTTGGTTGATATTAAGCAATAATTGTCATATGAATTTTATGACTTACTTTTGCTTATGTTACGTATTGTATATATTTTTTTGGTCAATCTGCATTGGTGAAGCCATTTCAGTTGTTTAATCTTTAACACATATCTTTTAGGGATACCATTCACGCGGGCGGAACATAACCATCTGGCAATTTTCTCTAATCCTCATGGCAATACGTTCTGCTAATATGCAATGACTTCAAAATGTACCTATTACCTTCTACTCTAAACTTTGCATCTACTTCTCGATATCAATCTCTGTATAGCACGGTGAATTCAAGCTAAGAGGATGTGCCTTTTTTTATCGGTAAGGACTTGCATTGGTTACACTGTTAACTGTGCAATTCAAAGCAAGTTGTATCTCGCCAAGAGCATACTACTACCACCGGGGGTACGATTCTACCGCGGACAAAAGAGTTTTAAGGGTACCCATTTGCATTTTTTATTTCTGCTATTTACGTGTATGTGCGCCATGCGCTTCCCTTCTCCTTTGTTCTTGATGCTTTCAGGGAATTATAATCTGTATACACAACGATTTCACGGCCAATCAAATACTGTCGAAAATGCTTAGCCGACCCAACTAGAAGTGATATCTGGACTGCAGGAGAGGTTCTCTTACTAAAGTATTCCACTACATGAGGATTACCATTGCCGACGTAATAACATAGCACCAAAACTATGAAAACTATCAACTGTATGTAGTTCTATTCGAAATTGTGGATCAAATATTTTCAGTACTGGCTTATTTGGGAGAAGAGAATAGACATGACTATCTTCCTAATTGTTCCCAAATGGTAATCCCAACCAAAGACGTTTTTGGTCGAAGTTAGCAGGTATATCGGTTTCATAATCTGAGAGAATTGGGGGATATATTTTCGAAAATAAGACGCTAATCCAATAAATTGTCCCACAATACTAAATATTGAAGGCGGTCTCAGAGAAGTTAGTGTTAAGATCTTCTGCGGATTGGGGAATTAAGTAACTCACACCTCGAAATATTAAATAAAAATCCAGCCTTAGTTAGTACTTCCAAAACGACCTTAATCCATTCGTGGCTTAGTTCTATAGTTGATGATACTATCATAATATCATTCATGTAGACTATCACATAGGTATGTGCTAAATTTCCACAAGCGTTTAATACGGCTCGCTTAAAAACGAAAGGAGCGTTCTTGAGGCGAAATGGCATTGTTAAATACTTGTACTGCTACTCAGGTGTCACAAACGCAGTTTATTAGTTATATCCAAACACGTAAACTAATTTACAACCCTAACTCTAGCAATTTGATCACTAATAAACAGTAACGCACAGACCGTGCTGGCATTTAACTCACGATTATCAATGGACTCTTCTGCACCGTTTTGTTAGGGTCAATCCACCTAATGGTCATTATCCCGGAGTTAAGTCTCGTGCAAGGGATTTCATCGATAAATGCTTTTAAATATTTGTAAATCAATTTAATCACATTCTCTTTATCATTGACGAGTAATTCAGTAATAACGTTAAATAAAACAGTACAGTAGAGTGCTCGAACACTACACAAGAATTTAACAATTTCAAATTGGTCAGAAAATGTTATATCCTTTACTAAGGATTTCTCTACGAATAATAATATCATTAGTAAGATATTTGAACGATATAACATAAAATAGTACTTCTAAAGTGTTTGGGTTAATCAAAGTTTACATTATTTTTGTTGTATATATGCCAGCGTCGCCAATACCTCTTATTATTTAGCGGACGTTGACGATGCTATGCGCAATACGTTCAAGTGGCCCCTACGACACCAGCGAAAAGCCTGTTACGCGCAAGCCCAAGCAGATAGCAGCCGTATACCGCACGGCACGAATCGCGTGGACAGATACACAATGGAAAAAAACAAACAAATAATACTACAGCTATTTATGAACTAAATAGGAAAGGATAGATGTTTTCAGTGTGTTAATAGAAGACTCTGCGCAGATTACAGGGAATAAAAGGTTGTAATCAGAGCAGAGGACCCTAAAAGGTTCATGCATGGCAAACTTAGAAGAATAACGACTAAGGGTTAAAGGTATAATAGATTGTTTACTCTGTCTACATGGTACCGACAAACTTACCTGAGCCAATAACTCAGGCGAATCAATATCACCGATTAGGAACTTGTGCATAAAAATAACACCAAGCGTAATTCTACGGTTAGTTAAGGAAAGAAGTTTAATCAAGAGAAGTCTACTAGAATACGAAGGCATTGCGATCCCAGCTTAAGCCACGAATAGCAAGAATTGCTTTTGAACGGATTCAAGTCTAATCTGGTGCGACTCATATTGAGGTGACCAAATGCAAGATCCATACTCTAAAATAGGACGGACAAGCGAAGTAAAAAGAACTTTAGTGGTATAGGGGTCTTCAAATTCTTTTGACCATCTTTTAATGAAACCCAGAACACTCATGGCCTTTGTGACCGTGGTGGAAATATGGGTATTTAAATTTAACTTATGGTCCATAAGTACGCCTAAATATTTCATATTATTTAGACGTTCCAAAGAACTATTGTTTAGAAAATAAGTGACCAGTTGAGGAGAATTACGATAAAAAGTCATTACCTTACATTTGGTAGTGTTAAGATTTAATAAATTAAACTGGCACCAGGATTGAAAATGTTTAAGATCTGCTTGTAGCCGACTAAATGAATCTGTTTCTTTATCAGAAAGACAAGGCTTAACATCTTCAGCGTACATAAGCACACCCGAATGAATAATGACTGATGGAAGATCGTTAATAAATGAAGTGAAAAGCAGGGGGCCAAGATGACTACTGTTGGTGTTTAGATTATATAAAATAAGATAACATTAAGACAAGTATAATATAGAACAAATGGAAATGTATGCCAATATAAGTATGTAACCCATTATAGATATCGATGGCTCATCAGTCATAAGTAGATCTGATATGGTCAGCAGTTAACAATAAAGACCTAGTTCATCAAGTTTCTATAGTTAGCTATTATCAATAAAGACGTATTTTGCTGACCTAACACTATGTCGAACTATGCACTGGTGAGCTCTCTAGTTTTACTATAAAAGAAATGCATCATTCTTTGTAAGATCAGATACCAATTGTAGCTACATCGGGTGTGCATCGCTGTGTCTTTGGCCCCCATCTCTACCTTTGTAATCTCGCTCCGAAGTCCACCCAATTTATGTGTTGGTTGCGACGACTATTAGTCACTGGTTTATGTGCTAGTGCCTATTTGATTATAAATAAATAAACAATAATAAATTCAAGAAATACTAACGTCTTTCATTGAACATTTTGGTGACCCCGACATTGGCGGCTCCAAGTTGAAAGAGTTACAGACTTAGTGGAACCGTCATCAAGTGAGAATTGGTTTGGTTAACTCAGGCGACCAATCTCTCAACAACAAGGAAACTGGTCAACTAGGCGACTACTTTCTTTGCACGCTTTGGACACAGAACAATCCTAAGCGAGGGCACAAATTGATGAACATTTCACATCAATCTGGGGTCCCGACTAAAAACATCGCAATTGATTAACTTGGCAATCGTTGCGTAGCCACTTTGGCGACTAAAACAATTTATTGGAAAACTAGGAGTTAGTTTTCCGCAACGGGGTAGCAATTCATACCCATTGAATAAAAGTTGATCAACTAGGCGATCACTTTGGTAAATACAATTAACACGATTTGTGTCAACGAGGCGACCAAATCATAAAAAGTTATTTAAAATAAAAAGTTTGATCAACTTATAAACTATATTGCATTCCCTGGCGTCAGCAATCTCTGACCTAGTTAACTCGGTCAGTAACCCAGGTAGTACGCACGAGTATATAGTTTGGCATTGGTCAGCAATTTTTAAAAATATATAATAAAGAAAAGAAACTCAAAAAAGAAACTGGTTTCACTGTCGTGGCGTTTATCAGTGTAAAAGAATAGGTATATTGGAAATAAAAATTAACTATTGGTAACGCAAAAATCAAAAGACGACTTCGATTTATTTCTTATTCTTATTTGTGCTACACTTGACCAATTTTAGGAACGAGTCGGAGCGTTCCCTGTCTTTGACAAAATAAATAAACTCCCATCGGGTCAAGTACTAGTACAAATAAGCAAATACATAAGAATATAAAAACATGGAGGAGTTTTATAAGCAGCAGACAGAACGAGGAGAAGCAATTCAGGCTTTCATCCGGAATACCAAAAAGGATTCGTTCGCCAGGAAAATGAAGCCCTCCTATTTCGAGGAGAAACTTGAGCTCCTGGAATACATGTGGGAGAACTTCGAGAAAAGTCATAAGGAGTTATTGGACAAATTAAACAACGTGCCAACAGAAGATGACTACTTTGTAACGGACTATTTCAGCAAAATGAAGGCGGTTGTAACTAACATAGTGGAAGATTGGAAGGACCATTTGGCAAAGATAAAAATAGAGAGACAAGCTCGCCAACGAGAAGAAGAGCGAGCCGGGATCAAACCACTGGTTCGCAAACAAAGTGCGCTGCTGGATTCATTGTCCAGGACATTAAGTCAAATTGTGCCTGAAGAAAAAATGAACTACAAATCAGTAGTCGACAAATTATGGAGGCAAATAGAAGAAATCCATTATGAGATTCATCGGCTAGCGGAAAATCCAGCCGAAGCAGGATATAATATATCTACGTTTGTAGCCGCAGAAAATACAATGCTAAAATTCTGTGTGGCACCAGTAGAAAATGTATTAATACCATCACCGCCTGTATTGCAATCATTGCAATTACCCAAAATTCCCATTCCAAAATTTGATGGGGATTACCTAAAATGGCAACAATTTCATGACATCTATAAAAAGATGGTTCATGAGTCAAATGTATCCACAATAGAGAAAATGTGGTACTTAAAATCAAACCTTTCTGGAGAAGCAGAGAGATTGATACGGCACCTGGAATTAACAGAAGCCAATTACAACACTGCTTGGTCAGTGCTGCAGGAACGATTTAATAATAAAAGAGTTCTAGTAACAGCCATACTGGCAAAGCTGTTTGATCACCCAAATGTGGGAAATGACGCAGCTTCTATAAAGAATTTGCATGATAATATTTTTGAATCATTGCAAGCTTTAAAAAATGTAGGCGTTAATATGGAATCGTCAGATGCTGTCATAATGTTTCATATGACAAGGAAATTGGATAGATTCAACCACGCACTATATGAGCAATCTCTGTCCAACACCAGGGAGCTACAGGAAGTAAAGGATTTCCTATCATTCTTGGAACAGCGCTTCCTAACATTAGAGGCGATTGGGAAACCAAGAATTGACAATCGCAGCATTGAAAAACTAAACCCAAGGAAGACATGCGCGGCAGCATTTGGGACAAACAGTTCCTTGTGTGCTTTCTGCGAGAAGGCAAAGCACAAACTCTTCCAATGTGAAAAGTTTAAAATGAAATCCGCAGCAGAGCGGCTTAATTGGGTACAGAGACACAAATTGTGTGTCAATTGCTTCAAGCCGGACCATATGGCTAAAAATTGCTCTTGGAGGGGATGCTTCAAATGCGATAAAAAACATAACACAATGTTGCATTTAGAAACAGGCAACCAAGTTGCTACATCTGCGTCTGCAGTTTCTGCTTATGGAATTAGCAGAAAATACACTCTATTGGCAACGGCCAAGGTAGTGGTGAAAGGGATCAATGAAAGGAAAGGAGAGTTTCGAGCACTCCTAGATAGCGGCTCACAAGTAAACCTCGTCTCAGAGAGGCTAGTAAAGAAGTTATCGTTAAAAATTAACGAGACTCATGTGCACATAAATGGAGTGGGTGGTCAACCACAGATAAGCAAGGCGCGAGTAAGCTTGGTTGTACGGTCAAGATACAACAAGTTCGCAATGCTAGTTGAGGCATTTGTATTGCCACACATAATAGGTGACCAACCTACAGAACAAATAACGCAGAAAGTCAAATTGCCAGACAACATTCAATTAGCTGACCCAACATTTGATAAACCAGGAAAAATTGATATGCTGTTGGGAGCTGATAATCACTATGCTATACTGCTACCAGAAAGAAGACGGGGCAATCGAAACCGTCCAACATTACAAAATTCAGAGTTTGGATGGATTATTGCTGGCAGAATTATATGTCACACAGCTTCAATCACATGTATGGTAGGCATGACGAATCCAGAGGAATCTCTAGAAAGATTCTGGCAGCTAGACACACTAGAGCCAATGAAACGGTACAAGAGTCCGGAGGAAGAGTATTGTGAAAAATTCTTCCTCGATAACCTACACACGGCGGCGGACAATCGACTAATTGTAAAGCTTCCATTTGCTGAAGAGGCTTCATCTCTTGGAGAATCTCGGGAAGTAGCCATAAGAAGATTCATGTCGTTAGAGAGGCGAATGAGCCCTGACATAAAAAAGGAGTATGTAAAATTTATGTCAGAATATGAACAGCTCGGACATATGAAGCAGGTAATGGTGGAACAAATTCCCAAAAACCATTACTTTATACCGCATCACTGTGTACTAAAGCCAGAAAGTACCACTACCAAGTTAAGAGTGGTATTTGATGCGTCCTGCAAAACGTCGTCAGGAAAATCACTAAACGACATTTTATATCCTGGACCAGTTGTACAGAGTCAACTCTTCTCAATTCTTCTGCGGTTCAGGACACACAAATATGTGTTCACTGCCGACATTGAAAAAATGTATCGTCAAGTTTGGATAAACCCTGCCGATCAATTCAATCAGATGATTGTGTGGAGAGAGGATCCAAGTCAAGAACTAAAGTTTTATCGTTTAAAAACGGTAACTTATGGAACCACATCAGCCCCATATCTAGCGACGAAGTGTCTGGAATATTTGGCACTGAAAAACATGGAAAAATTGTCGTCTGGAGCATTAGCATTAAAAAATGACTTTTATGTTGATGACTGTCTTACAGGAGCAGACAGTTTACCAGAAGCCCTGCAAATAAGACAAGAGCTGCTAGAAATCTTGAGACCTAAGGGTTTCAATCTACGAAAATGGTGTTCAAATAGCAGTCAGCTTCTAAAGGAAATTCCAAAGGAAGATACCATTGCTGACATCAATCTCGGTGACACACTGGAACAAACAAGTGTCAAAACATTGGGAATCATATGGGCACCCAAAGAAGATCTATTATGTGGAAAGGCTCAAAAACATACAAAAGGAATAACCAGAAGAGTGGTACTATCTGAAGTCGGTCAAATCTTCCATCCTCTAGGACTGTTCGCACCGGTAGTGGTAAGAGCGAAAATATTTCTTCAACATGTTGCTACCGAACGAATTGAGATGGATGGTGATCTGCCGCCGTATTTGGAGAAGCAATGGGAAGCCTACCGAGAGGATATACAGGCACTGAACCACATGAAAATTCCAAGGCATATTTTTGATGGCAAGGTCCCCACTTCAAAGGAACTGCATACATTTGTTGATGCATCAGAAAAGGCTTATGGAGCGGCAGTTTATGTCCGATCAACCTTTAAAAATGGCCAAGTTTCGGTCAGATTGTTGTGCGCCAAGTCAAGAGTGGCTCCCCTTGAAAAGCAGACACTGCCCCGGCTGGAACTATGTGCAGCTGTACTTGGAGCTGAACTTACGGATAGAGTACGACAGGATCTTCAATTAGGATCGGAAAGTATTGAAACATTTCTCTGGTCAGACTCAACAGTAGTACTCTCTTGGATTAATTCACGGGCATCACATTTCCACACTTTTGTGGCTAATCGGTTGACGAAAATACATGCAGTATCACATCCAAGGCAATGGCGTCATGTGTCATCAGCGCTCAACGCAGCAGATGTTCTGTCTCGAGGCATATCAGCAGCCCAGCTTAGCACACATACATTATGGTTATATGGACCACTATTTTTGCATGGACCACAACGTGGCTGGCCAGCACCATTTAAGCCTACAGAGCACACAATGGATACCGCTGAAAGGAAAACCAAGGTATTCAGCATGGTGACTGCCACTGCCAACAACACGAGTGAATGGATATATACGGTAAATCACAGAAATTCATTTTACCGGCTACAGCGAATAGTGGCGTATGTGCTACGGTTTTGTTACAAGCAGAACAAGAGACCAACGGCTCATTTAGAGTTGGAAGAGTTAGACCAAGCACGTAGAGTAATTATTAAGCAAATTCAAGAAACAGGATTTGCATATGAATTACGACACTTAAAGAAACGACCTGATCAACCGCTAGATCGCAAAAGCACGGTGGCAACATTGCCATTAATACTGGATGAACATTCAATCATACGAGTAGCAACTCGGCTGCAACAAGCACCAGTATCAATGGAAACAAGGAATCCATACCTCTTGCCGTATAATGATCCAGTGGAAAAAATGATACTACGGAAACTTCATGAAGAGAATCTTCATTGTGGACATGAGGCATTGCGCGGAATAGCTCGGCAACAGTACCACATCATCAAGGTGAAACTAATGGTCCGGAATGTGATCCAGGGCTGCGTAGTATGCACCAAACACCGGCCTCAGTTCTTCAAACAAGTCATGGGCGACTTACCTGAGCATCGGGTATCTCAGACTAGACCCTTTCTCAACGCAGGAGTAGACTATTGTGGACCATTCTGGATCCACCATAAGGTTCGGGGAAAACGTCCCGACAAAGCTTACATTGCAGTATTTGTATGCTTTGCAACCAAGGCAGTACACTTGGAGTTGGTTGGAGACCTGTCCACCTCCTCATTTGTGGGCGCCCTTCAGCGCTTTATTGGGCGCAGAGGAAGATGCCAGACATTATACTGCGATAATGCAACAAACTTTGTTGGAGCAAACAACCAACTTAAGGAGCTGACCGATACAATACACTCAGAAACGGCATCAGGTAGTATTAAGGAATTTTGCAATCAAAAAGGAGTGCAATTTAAGTTCATACCACCACGGTCTCCACATTTCGGAGGATTATGGGAAGCTGCGGTAAAATCCGCTAAGCATTTACTGTTAAAAAACGTATCGACAGCAAACTTAACGTTTGAGCAACTGGCTACCATCATTGTCAATGTTGAAGCAGTGTTGAACTCTCGCCCGTTAACTCCAAACTCAGACGATCCCAATGACTTGACAGCTCTAACACCAGGCCATCTATTGATCGGAGAACCATTAGTAGCCCAACCAGACGCAGAGCCAGTAACACATCGATCGATTCCAGAGCAATGGGAATTAGTGCAACGGCTTAAGCATACATTCTGGACACAATGGTCTCAAGAGTACCTACAAGAATTGCAGGGTACATCTAAATGCAAAAAACCCTACAACAATGTCAAAGAAGGCATGATGGTAATTTTAAAGGAGGATAATGTGCCAATCTTACAGTGGCCAATTGGACGAATTGTTAAATTATATCCAGGCCTGGATGGATACGTCCGCGTGGTTGACGTTAAAACAGCCAGAGGTACCTAAAAGCGGGCTATCCATAAATTGGCTCCCTTGCTTAGAGAGACGGGGATAAAACGTAAAATCGAGGCAGATGACATAGGATCGAATTCCCAAGAAAACCCTTGTATCGAGGACAAAGCAGAACCAGAGAAAAAAAGACGTTTGTCGATCGGTCTGCCACCGTTAGCAATGATGATCTGCCTAATGCTGTTGTTACTTCCCCTGGTATTTGCTCAAAGGACTAACATAACTCGATTCAACCCCAAACCAGGCATATACTATGAAAGTATTGGCACAGGAAGGATGGCAACGTCTGACTGGACTATTGTGGCATTTTACGATCTCGAACCATATTGGGCCGACCTGAAGACATTTTCAGACGGATTAGTAAAGGTTGGAGAAATATGCGTGTTAATGAAGGTTCCAGAGGCATGCACCGCAATGCAGAGGCACTTTGAGCATGTCAACTCAGAGCTCCGGACGGGAAATGATCTCCTTCACATAGAACGCCAACGACGATCGCCGTTAGATATAATTGGGAACATTGCGAACGGCTTATTTGGTGTGCTGGACTCAAAATATGCAACAGAGATGTCAGGCACCATAAGAAAGGTTAAATCAAATGAAGACTACTTATTGAACTTGCTGCAAAATCAGACATCTGTAATTGACTCAACGATAAATATCATTAAGCGAGACGAAGCCACGATTGAAAATCAGATGAAACTAATGAAACAACAACAAATGAACGACATGACCAAGGTCCAGGACAATGCAGTAAAGGCATTGCAATGGTACATCACGCTAACTACTCTTAATTTGCAACGAATTCAAACCGAAATTTCCCGAGTATTTACAGATGCCAAATAAGCCCGTTACTACTATCACCAGGCCAGCTTCGCGAACATCTGAACCAACTTAAGAGACATCTTCCGTTTGGTTTGGATTTGCCAGTTCCAGATAACGACGTCTTGCAATTATATGGCTTAATGAAGGCACAAGGCACAATCGCAAACAATCATGTGATATTTAAGGTCACGTTTAGTGGCAACGCAGGCAGTGCAACTGTATAACCTGGTACCCATTCCAGCAGTTGGAACTCATGGGATTGTAATCATGAACATTAAAATTCCCCTCATTGCTGTCAACAAGGAACAGAATCAATACATTGGGCTCTCAAGAGCTGATTTGGAACAATGTCACCAGCTCAACAACGAGCAATATATCTGTTTTGATAAACAAACGACGTTTACGGCTAATAGCAACTGTGAGTTCCAGCTATTCAAAAACACAAAATCATCAACCTGTCAAATACAACACACAAACAGGTCATTTGTCTGGTACGACATGTATCACAAAAATCAGTGGATTTTTGCCACCACCCGACCAATTGAACTCGCAGTAACCTGTGACGATAATATAGATAGTGTCACTATCAAGAAAACTGGATTGTTAACTCTAGACCCGACGTGTACAGCAAGGAGTTCTGCTATACGAATAACAGGTCACCGTATTACTACGACAGACACAATGAAATTGTCATATGTCCGATTTGGCAACTTCAGCATTGGCCCAACAAAAGTAGCGCCAACAACCACGCAATTCACGAAGATGCAGCTAAGCAACGACGAACTAAGCAACATTCAAGGAAAACTGGAAACTAAGCAAAACTGGAAGTTACCAGAAGACCCCAGCCAGCCGGCACACCATGTTATCGTCTCCTACGTAGCACTCACTATACCATTGGTTCTTGTGATGGTATATGGAATAAGGAGATGCTCCCAAACCCCAAGGCACAATGGTCCAGAGCAGACAACCGTGAGGATCGTCAATCCTATACCGACTCCCGCTGCAGCAAACCCAGCCCCCAGCAATTTTGCGGTCAACGTTGGATAACGTTGAACAGGTGTTCAACGGCTGGGAGTATGTTGGTGTTTAGATTATATAAAATAAGATAACATTAAGACAAGTATAATATAGAACAAATGGAAATGTATGCCAATATAAGTATGTAACCCATTATAGATATCGATGGCTCATCAGTCATAAGTAGATCTGATATGGTCAGCAGTTAACAATAAAGACCTAGTTCATCAAGTTGCTATAGTTAGCTATTATCAATAAAGACGTATTTTGCTGACCTAACACTATGTCGAACTATGCACTGGTGAGCTCTCTAGTTTTACTATAAAAGAAATGCATCATTCTTTGTAAGATCAGATACCAATTGTAGCTACATCGGGTGTGCATCGCTGTGTCTTTGGCCCCCATCTCTACCTTTGTAGTCTCGCTCCGAAGTCCACCCAATTTATGTGTTGGTTGCGACGACTATTAGTCACTGGTTTATGTGCTAGTGCCTATTTGATTATAAATAAATAAACAATTAATAAATTCAAGAAATACTAACGTCTTTCATTGAACAACTACCTTGAGGTACGACAGATGTCACAGGAATGGAGTCGGAAAAATAAGACTTCAAAAGTACCGTTTTCTGTTTCTTAAATATTCTCGAACTCAAGAAAGGAAAAGGGGTGGGAATCCAATGTCGCTCAGTTTAGAAAGTAATAGGGTAGGATTAACAGAATCAAAGGCTTTACTGAAGTCGATGTATATGAAATCAGTTTGTTTAGCATTTTTGAACCCCTTGATGATTATAGAGGTAGATTCTAAAAGGTAAGTTGGTGTAGATCTACGTTTCACAAACCCATGTTGGGATGGCGAAAAAAAAAGCTGCAAAAATGTTGCAATTGCGAAGTTATAATTTTCTCAAAAGCTTTCGGAATAGCGGACAATTTTGAAATACCCCTATAGTTAAAGGCTTCGGACTTTTTGCCATTTTTATGCAGAGGAATGATATACGACTCCTTCCAAATATATAGAAAAGAGGAAGATTCGACAGACAATAAAACCTTTGCACAGAACGTGAGTACACATCCAGGTAGACCATCTGGCCCCGGAGAATAAACAGATTTAACCAGTTTAAGTTCACTAAGAAGAGAACTTTCATCAATTACTGGATTAAAAATACAATTAGCCTTTTTTAAATAATAAGGATACGGACTTGCTCGATATTCCTTTAAAAAAACTCGCAAACATATCGGCAATTGCCTGATCAGTCCTCGCTTTTTTATTTTGAAAGGACGAAAAAGAAGGGTGCACAGAGGTCTTACGTTTAGAATTAACAAAATTATAAAATTGTTTGAGGTCATAAGAAAACTGAAGTTTACAGCGCTGAAGATAATTCTTATAGCATTGCGTATTAAGCATCATGAATTTTGAACGAGCGACTGTATACAGAGTGTATAATATCGAGTCTTCACATTTTTCAAATTCGATAACTCTCGAGAGAACCAGGGAGGTTTATTAAGCCGCTCCTGCCTACCAAGAGGCACACAAATATCAAAGAGTGAATTCAGAGATCATAAAAGAATCGAATAGCTGAGTTCATATCTCTACAATTGTACAGATAAGACCAATCGGTAAAGTCAGTCTTACGAAAACACTTAGTTAGAGGTAACTCATTTGAACCAAGTAATGGTGTTAGTGACCATGACAAAGCAGGTAAATTAAAACCACCTAAAGCTATGAGCATGTCTTGACTAGAAACTAAAGAGGAGACAAACTGAATTGCCTCTAAATGATTTAAATAGACCATAATGTCTGACGATGGGGGAATATAGGAACAAGTAATAAAAAAAATAAAGATTTACTTTAACACCGACAAACTCAATCTCATGGGTATAAGAAAATTGAATTATTTCAAATGATAAACCAGCATCAACAGCTATCAGAACGCCACCGCCTACGCGAGAAATCCGGTCGCGTCTGAATATAGAAAAGTTTGTGGAAAAGACCGATGCATCAGCAATGTCAGGTTTTAGCCACGTCTCCGTAAAAGCAAGAATGTTATGTTCAAAAGAGAGACTATCTACATAGAGATTAGGAAGTCTGGATTTCAGTCCTCTAACGTTTTAATAACCCAGGTTAAGGGCGAAACTAGTTCTTTGGCACACCAGCAGATGCTGATGCTCCAGGAATAGTGTTAGTTGTTGTTATTGGCAGGCTAATCGGTCGCCGATTTTTCTTTTTTACAGTATATTCCTTTACTATTATATTATTTGGCCAAAAACCTTTTCGACATATAATGTCGAAGATATTGGCAGAAACACTAATTTTAAAGGACGAGATGTCCCGAGCATACGAAAATTTAAACTTTTCTACCGCAATATTCGAGACGTTAAATTTCTTCCAAATATAGGCGATTACATCATCAGATAAGACAACAGGGCCTAGCCTAGAAACAAATATATGCTTCTTTGGTGGTATGCCAACGAGAGCCCGCGGTCCCAAAGCGTTAGCAGCAGCAACGTTGGACATGCCACCCACTGCAGCAGTCAACTTGTTCACGGGGCCCTCAATACTTTTAGAACTAACGAAAATTTTCAAAAATTTTCAAACTTTCGCCTAAAAAATGCGCCGTAAGTATAGGGAAGAAGAAGAGCGCATGCATATTTCGCTATAATTTGTGCGTTGTGAACCTGCACACTTAACGTGAACCGCATTGTCACACAAAGAATATAATCTTGGGAGTCTATCGCATTAGTGGCAACTATGCAATTATTTTTTGAGCAGACAACCATTATATAAAATAATTTAATTTAATTTAAAAAAACAAATGAATAAGAAAATAAAATAAAAAATTTTAAAGGTATAAGAAATATACTGACCAGTTCTGCACATTAAGTCTTCTGTCAGAACTTCACTTTAACCCTTGTGCCAGAGCAAACCTTCACAACTAAAGAATACAAATAACAAGAATACACAAAAACAAAATCACGTATCACTGAGTCGTGGGTAGTCAAAAGATGAGAGCGCAAATCAAACAAGAATAGGAAAGAGCGGGAGAGCGCGTCAAATTGAACCCATCCAACAACAATTTGTACGCAAGAGCGCGATAGTTAGTTACAACGGTAAAGACACAAAAACAAAAGAGATTAGCTAAACAACAACACCGCTAATGCAAGTAATTGTTGTAAGTTAATTTATATATATTGAACAAAAAGCATAAAAACGACTGGAAAAAATCACGGAATGAAAATACAATTCGAATGTTAAAATTTTCATTAAACCGATAGTGAGATTAAAAGTTAAAGAAAAGTTGTTAATCACGAGAAACAAATAAAATTTGATAAGCGCAAAAAAAAAAAAAACGTCCGACCTCTGCAACGAGTGTTGAATCAATTTTAATATGATTGTTGTACAGTTTGCCATCAAATTTAACGGCAACACTGCTTCGCATAAGAGATCACTCAGCTCCGGAGTCGAAACAAATTGGAAAGGTCTCACCTCGGTGTGTCATAACTCCCATTGGCTCAGAGCACTAATTAACGCTTGCACACCAAAGGTTAAAAGTGTATCATTTAGGAAAATCATTTCGGCCGTATGTTCCGATATTGCAAAGGTTAAAGCAAACAAAGATCTCGTTTCACATAAAAGATTACGACTGTGATTTTGTCCAGATTTACCACCGAAAGAATCACTAGCTGAAGGAGTGCTGACCAATAATTTCGGACATCGACGACAGTTTTTTAACAATTGCATAATAAAAAAGGATAAAAAATTGCCTTACTAAAGCTACTTCGGCTTCAAAACTTTTCAATCATTACAGAGGACGGGCGAGTTTCCTTTTGCGCTCATCAAATTTTTTTTTCGCGCGATTAAAAACTTTTTTTGATAACTTATAAGCGCACTGACGGTTTTATTCAAATTTTTCATCATTTTTTAATTTTATTTCGCAATTGCAAAATTTTGAACAATCTTGCGTTAGCAGTATTGTTATTTTGCTTATTTCTTTTCCTTTTGTGACTTAGTTTTTGTATATAAGTGTATTCTTGTACTTTTTACTCTTTAGTTGTCAGAATTGGTTTGTACATTCTCCTACATATATTTTGTTACTTCTCAAATTTTATTTCGTCCTTTTTTGAAATAAACTTAATTTTTTACTACTTACTACTTACTACCCTCCGTCGGACACCTGGGTCTGGCCAGACCTTTTTTGACATTGAACGTTAAGCTAACATGGTTCCATTTTATCTATCGACTTGAAATTCCAGGTAGCTTCCTAAAATTTTATTTTCTATCGATCTAGCCACAGGACAATTTCCAAAAGGTCCTTGAACAAGGCGAAAAAAGGATTAAAAAGTTACATCTTCGGACGGACACATGGGTCTGGCTAGACTCCTATACATTTTGTATGGAAATGTATGGAATATCACACATTTTGACCGTTCTACTTGCTTTTTTTGTTTTCAAATTGAAGCATGCATGAACATGAACATATAGAATACATATACACATACACATACATACATAGGCACACTTAGCGGCATGGATACGGAATACAGGGATACACGTCGCTGGTCGTCGCTCTCTGTTTTTGGTCGCGTTTAAACCCGTCTTTTATCCTACAAAAGAGTTATTTAGTGGTATTTCCAGTAAACGTGCAGCGCTACTCACGGTGCTACTGTTACCCATCCCTCCTGGTCTCTGTGATCTGGAATCTTTTGCTGTCTTCGGTCGGTCCCAAGAATCCCCGCTGTCGTTGGTGGCCAGAGGGGAACGGTGGACGCCCCCTTCGTTTCCCGACTTTCGCCGTTGCCTGCGTAGTGGTGAGCTGATTGCAGCAAAGAGGAGCAGGAACAGGAATCATACACAAGGGAAAATAAAACTAAAAGTGGTGTGGTTGCCAGCTGACTGCCGGCCCTGCCAAGCCGCTCTTGGAGACCCATCACCAGCGAGCAGAGCTTTTGCACCGCAAGAACCCGAGCTTTTAAGCTCCCCTCTTCCCCTAAGCCAAGCTCCAGCAGTTTATAGCAGTCTTTTCGGCCTCGCGGCGAACAACTGATCGCTAGCGGTGCCGGTAAGCAAGCGGCCACCTGGCCGTGGGCCCAGGTTCGATCCCCGGCTGTGCCGCCAGCCACTTGAAATAAATTAAATTTAATTTAAACTATTTTCATTAACTTTGAAGTTGTATCTGCTTACTCAAGTACTCAATAACTATTATTCTGTACTTGCCACAACCCCCTTGCCAATCTTTTCGACCTTGAAGTCAATACAGGCGGGGTTGCTCAGCCCCAGTGTGGAGCGATGTTACGCTCCCCGCCGCCACAGAGCAGAGCAGCTGTTGCCCCAAAGAGCAACCCTCCCATGGTGCGACCTGTCACAGCAGAAGCTGATGTCGCCAATAGCAGCGCAAGAGCAAATGGATCGATTGTGGCACTGCAGAGCGGCTTAGTAGCAGCGTCACCGGCGGCTACGACAACCCTGTCGGCAGGCGCCCATACCAGTATTTTGCATGCCCCAGCAAAGCGAGGCAGAAAGGAGGCAGGTTCCCCAGGCGGAAATTTTCCGAAAAGAGCCAAGTCAAGGCAACAGCGTGGCGCCACGATTGATGATGAAATCGAGGAAATGGGATCCCTGTTGCAGCATATTATCGAAGCCACCAGCCCTTTGAGCGAGGCAAAGAAAAACTCCGATGAGGAGAAACAAGGGGAAGATGCCCCTAAGGGCGAGGTAAAGCGGCAACGTCATATAAATGACAAACTAAGGCGTCAGTTCCTTAGGCTAAAGGTGTTGCACGAAGCAATCAGCGTCTTTGTTGCAACACACAGCAACGGTGTAGAAGCAGCACCAACAGTAAAGGTACCGAAAAATGTGCCAGAGGTCCGCAAAGCAACAAAACCAAAGGTAGCAAGCCGAGCAGTGGGAGCGGAACTGGTACATCAGCAGCAGCATCAGCAGCAGCACAGTACTGACTGGCAATTAGTGGCACCTAAACCGGCAAAGCGAGCAGTTCCGAAAAAGTGGCCTGCCGCTATTTTGGTACAAAGCAAGGGCGGCATGTCATACAGCGATATGTTGAAGCTGGTGACCAGAAGCCAGGATGCAAAGTTGCAGGCTGTTGGCGACAGCTTACAAAAGGTGAGGCGTACCGCAAAAGGCGATCTCTTGCTAGAGTTAAACCAAGTCGGCGCTGAAAATGTCAGCAAGATACAGCAGGACATCGACACAGCACTTGAAGGCCAAGTCGAGGCTAAATCGTTGGCAAATCTTGTCAGATTGGACGTGTTGGAAATGGATGAAGAGGCCACCAAAACAGAAATATGCCATGCAGTATTGATGCAGCTAAGTCTAAAGGTGACAGAGGAGGATATCAGAAGCCTGCGTCCTTCCTATGGCGGATCCCAAAAGGCAATTCTATGCCTTCCAGCAAACGTGGCAGAACCAATTTTGAAAGCGGGGCAGCTAAAGATCGGCTACTCAGTATGCAGAGTTAGACTTAACCAGGACGCAACCAGATGCTATAGATGCCTGGCTTTTGGGCACGTAGCGGCTCGATGTCAAGATCCGATTGACAGGACGAATTGGTGTTTAAAATGTGGCAGCAAGGACCACAAAATAAGAGACTGCGCAAATAATGCCAACTGTTGCCTATGCGCAGCCAGAGGTGTCAGCGAGCGGGCACATATAGCTGGCAGCCTTAGGTGTCCATCCGCAAATGCAAGCGGGAAAGAGAAGCCGGCCCCACGAAAACGCCATGTTTAATTTTATCCAATTAAACCTGAATCACTGCGAAGCGGCTCACGAGCTGCTGAAGCAGCGGGTGCGCGAAATGAGGTCTGACGTGGCAATCATAAGTGAGCCTTTTCGTAGGATGTCTGCTGAGAATTGGATATGCAGTAAGTCCGGCAAGGCCGTGCTTTGGGCATGTGGCAATCCCAGTGTACAACTGCGTTCGAGGCTAGCAGGCGGGCATTTTGTCAGAGCCTTAATAAACGGCAAGTGAATCTACAGCTGCTATTTCCCGCCTAGTCTAGACTGTCTGGACTTCTGCGAATCGCTGGACGAACTAGCGGCGGACGCGAGAGCGCACAGCCCGTCCGTAATAGCTGGAGACTTCAATGCGTGGGCCCAAGAATGGGGCAGCACCATAACAAATGCTCGCGGGCACGCCGTTCTAGAGTCGCTAGCCTCATTAGACGTCGCACTTCTAAACTGCGGCTCTCGCAACACGTTCAACAGCGCAGGCAGAGGATCAATAATCGACCTTACCTTCGTCAGCAACAGCTTGGCGAGATTTGCTGCATGGCGGCTGGATGACAACTACACAGCCAGCGACCATGAGGCCATCAATTTTTCCCTTGGACAGGCAGCTCGACCACAACAGACGCGTACCCAGGCAGTGGAACTACCATATAAAGCTGACACGCTTAACACCCAGGCATTTACAGCTGCAATTTACAATGCGACGCTGGCTGCGGGATCTGCTCAAGGTATGGCAGACCAGCTATGTGGCATGCTGGCATCAGCCTGCGATGCGAGTATGGCCCGCTCCAGACCATTCAATAAACATCACCAACCAGTCTTCTGGTGGAATGATGAAATTGGAGATCTACGAAGGGCTTGCCTAACCGCAAGAAGGCGTTACCAAAGGGCAAGGAAGCGGCTGGACGTAAACTGGCCTCAGATGCACTCCACTTTCAGCCAAGCGAGAAAATCACTGAAGAAGGCCATCCTTGCAGCCAAAAAAGAGGTTTTCCTCAAGTTGTGTGACTCAGCGGAGCACGACCCCTGGGGTAAGGCCTATAAACTAGTTGTAAAACGTATCCATGCAAACCGGCAATCCGCGCCAACAGGTGCCGAAATCGAACCTTTTTAGCGCACTGCCCATCGCACCTGCAAGGCTTTCTACCATCGATGCACTCTCCACAGAAGAAATTTTAGGCGCAGCCAAATCGCTTAAGCCCGGTAAGGCCCCAGGCCCGGATTTATTCCCGAATCGTGCAGTCAAACTGGCTATGACGCTACGCCCAGAAGCATTTGTTGAAACCTTTAATAAATGCTTATTGGAGGGAGTTTTTCCATCGCAGTGGAAAGTTCAAAAACTGGTATTGGTATCACAATAGACGTCAAGAACGCCTTCAACACAGCGGACTGGGGCTGCATCCTGGGCTCGGTGTGTAGGCTGGAAGCGCCGGTATACCTGCAAGCCATCATACGGAGCTATTTTGATGGGAGAGTGCTGCGATTCAACACAGATGAGGGCTGCGACAGTCGCCACATTTCTGCCGGGGTTCCACAAGGGTCCGTATTGGGCCCGCTACTGTAGAACATAATGTACGACGGCATTCTGAGGATCCCTCTACCACAAGGATGCGAAACCATCGGATACGCAGATGACGTGGCGGTAGTGATCGTAGCCAAGGATCTTGCGACGACTGAAGCGTTTGCATCCTGCGCGATTGAAAAAATTACGAGCTGGCTTCACTCAGTCGGTCTCTCACTGGCAGTGCACAAAACAGAGGCGGTGCTTATTAGTAGTAGGAAGACAGTGGAAGTTGCGAGGATACTAGTAGAGGGATCTGCGATTGTCTCAAAGCGGGCTATACGTTACCTGGGCGTATGGATAGACACTCGTCTATGCTTTAGGGAACATCTGAATCAAGTACAGACCAAGGCGGCGAGTACTGGGCAGGCCTTGTCCCGAATCATGTTAAATACCAGAGGCCCGAAACAGGAGCGCAGGCTGCTGCTAGCGAGTGTGCTAAAGTCAGTGATATTGTATTCAGCGCAAGTATGGTCGCAAGCTATTCACGTCCCGTCATACAGCAGAGGCATTAAAGCCACATATCGTTTATGCGCACTTCGAGTGTGCAGCGCTTTCAGGACCGTTTCGGAGGACGCTGCATTGGTAATTGCGGGTATGATCCCAATCGACATACTTGCCGATGAAGCCAAGGCGATCGCCGTAGCTGTCAGCCGCGGCACACCCAAAAAAGAGGCCAGCTCTGAGGCGAGAATTCGGAGTCTTGCGACTTGGCAAAGACGCTGGGATGCCTCTAGCAAGGGAAGGTGGACGCATCTCCCCATCCCAAACATAACGGAGTGGACGGAGAGAAAACATGGGCAAGTTTCCTTCCAACTCACACAACTGCTTTCAGGTCACGGATGCTGCAGATCATATCTGCACCGGTTTGGGCATGAGCAAGTACCCTTTTGCTTGGTCTGCGGCAGCAGCACAGTCGAAGACGCAAGACATATCTTGTTTGAATGCGTCAGGTTCAACAGCGAGCGACAAAGGGTGGCAAACCTGATCAACACTGCCCTTACACCTGACAACTTGGTCACAGCTATGCTGGCCAAATCGGCGATCTGGGACGCAGTATGCGGCTTTGCGGGTGTGGTCTGTCAAGTCCTCAGACAAGAGGAACGCGCAAGAAACGGATAAGTATGCTAGCGACACGTTTTTGCGAAGCAATTCCCCCTGGGACGTCCCGCAAAAACTGTTTCGTATTATGCCTGCAGTCCGATAGAAAACATTGTATATTCTTATGTTATTATTTTTATGTTATAAATAAAGGAATTAAAAAAAAAAAACTTAGCGGCAAGCTTACACAAAAAGTGTGTATGTGCAGCATCTACTTAGTTCCTCTTGCATCATTGCATTGCATCATTTTTTATTTGTTTACTTATTTCAATAAACTATAATGGGTGACCAAGTGGAATTTATCTACAATACGCGATTGCGTAGCAGACGTGTTAGTGCTGATTTTTATTCGCGATTGACAAATGCATTATTGACTGATATGCAACAAACAAATCGAGATGAACATGAAGAAGGTGAAGAAATTGATCCATTTGATACTGGTGACCATGATGACGCGGACTACGTGCCGAATGATGATGCGTTTGATATTGAAAATGATGTGATAACAATCGAGCCAAATGAAATATTTGATAGTGATGAAGATATAGAAGACGAAACAGATCAAGTTGCTGGTCAATGTGATGATGGCTTTTTTTACGGCAAAGACGGAACGAAATGGAGCAAAAACGAGCCATCCGCTGTTATTCGTACGCGTCAACACAACATTATGCGTTTTCGATTTGGGGCAAGACAACAAAATGCCATTCCAATTGAGGTATTCAAGCTGTTTTTTTCGCCAAATATTTCATTTATTATTGTTACTCAAACAAATCCTCATGGAAAAGAAGCCACTCGTAAATGGAATGCAGAGAATCCTGATTCTAAACCCAGAGAAGAAGGCAAAGAAGGAACCAATCGTGAAGTGAACCAAGGCGAAAATGTGTTGATGCAACTTTCAAACCGATATACATAGTATGTAAGAGAGAGAGTTACCAGACAGCTGGCAACATACCATTCTGGGCTGTTTGCTGGGTAATACGTTTGGGAAGCAAGTGTTCGCTGGGTTAGAAGTAGCGAGTTGGAAGTTGCGTTCGTTGGTCGTCAGCCGAAGTGAAAAGTTGTATCGAAGTTGTGTAAAAGTCGATTTAAACCTATTACTTGCATCATATATATTTACTCTGTATTATCATGAACCTATTAAATAACTATTATAATAAACATTAAATTAATCTAAACCTTACATTTGGGGGCTCGCCCGTGTCAAATACAGAGACTTAAAATGCATATGTGATCGCGAAAAGTCGAGTACGGTTTTGTTAAAAGTTGCTAAGTTGTTGTATGCTGCTGAAAAGTTGTTAAAGTTGTTAAAAGTAGCTAAAAACATTAAGTTGTGCTGTTCAAAACAAAACATTCTTGCAGACGCGTGGTCTCAAAAATCCGTTGCATAAAATTGTAAAATTCGAAGTCGCCCTAATGTCGCCAGAGGAGTCCCGAAGTTAGGCGAAAGAAAGAGACAGAAGAAAAAAAAAAGCGCGAAAAAAAAAAAAAAAAAAAAAAAAAGTTGTGAAATTCGAAGTCGCCAGAGTAGTCCCGAAGTTAGGCGAAAGAAAGAGACAGAAGAAAAAAAAAGGCGCGAAAAAAAAGTGGTGAAATTCGAAGTCGCCCTAGCATCGACAGAAAAGTCCCGAAGTTAAGCGAAAGAAAGAGACAAAAGAAAAAAGGCGCAAAATACCATGTCGACGCCTAAGACGAAGAAAACGGTTGCAAAGCCGGCAGTAAAACGTGCAAGTCAAAAAGAGATAGGAGATATTAAACATAAAACAACAAGTATGAGCGAGAAAGCAGAACACACGACGCCGAGTCGAATTCAAAGCGAGATGGCAGATGAACTCAAAGTGTGTCAAAACGAATTTCATATGGAGGAAGCTGAACAGCCTGCAGAGGATAAAATGGAAACAATAATACAGCTGCTGAGTCTAAAAATTATTTCTGATGAGAAGCGTGATGGTCAAATGAAGATTTCTGCGGACAATTTTGGAAAAGTTGTGGGCGAATATGATGGAAAATCTATACAAGTGGAAAAGTGGTTGGAAATATTTGAAAGAAATGCCGAAGTTTATGACCTTAGTGAGAAGCAGAAATATTGCTATGCCAGAGCTAAAATGAGCGGTGCAGCCCAACTGTTTTTAGAATCCGAGAATATTTGCAATTATGAAGAATTTAAAAGTGCCCTAGTGGAGGAGTTTGCATGCAACTACAATAGTGCTGACATACATCAGATGTTGCAAGAGAGAAAGAGAAAGAACAGTGAAACACTGCATGAGTACTTACTTCAAATGAAAAAGATAGCTTCACTTGGTTATGTTGAAGATACAGCTGTTATAAGCCACATAGTCAATGGTCTGGATATAAAAAATGAATATAAGGTTGCAATGTATCGTTGTAAGTCTTTTAAGGCTTTGAAATAGGAGTTCGATATCTATGATCGTTTGAACATATCGGAAAAGAAGGTCAATAAAGAACAACAGAAATCATTTTTCAAGCAGAATAACGGACAGATGGCTAAAAAAAGAGTATTGCTTCAACTGCGGATCGGGAAACCATAAGCGCAATAAATGTGACGCCGAAACGAAATGCTTCAAGTGCAACCAAAACGGACATATTTCCCGTGACTGTCCTAAGAATGCTGATAAAGTTCGTGTTATTTCCAATCGCAGTCGCTTGAAGAAAATCCGTATAAATGGTGTTGAAGTCGAATGTCTGGTAGACACAGGATCAGACGTCTCTGTGATCAAGGAGAGTATTTTCAAAAGATTAAAAAACGTGGCGCTAATTGAAGATATACGTGTGTTGCACGGTCTAGGCAATGGTACAGCGAAGCCTATTGGACAATTCACTGCAGATGTGGTCGTGGATAAGTTGAACACAAACCAAAAATTCATAGTACTTCCGAATAACCAGATTAATTACGATGGGCTGCTGGGGGATGATTTGATCAAAAAGTTCCGTTTGGTGGGCAATAAGCAAGGATATACGTTCCTGGAGGAGAACTCAGATGAAATGCCATTGAACGAGTTTGCACTTATATATAATGTCACAGAAGAATCTTCCTTTACAGCTCCGCCAGAATATCGCAAAGAGGTTGAACAGATGATTGAAAGCAGTTACCATGGGTCACCAGAGGTTGTAAAGCAGTGCCCGATTCAATTGAAGATTATTCCTGATGGAGTAATCAAGCCATTTCATCACTCACCGAGTCGCCTAGCAGCAGATGAAGCCAGTGAGGTAAAGAAGCAAGTCGAGCAATGGATCGAACAAGGGATCGTTCGAAAGTCATCTTCAAATATCGCCAGCAGAGTAGTCGTCGTGAAGAAAAAAGATGGAACACTTCGAGTTTGCGTAGACTACAGAAAGCTGAACAAAATGGTATTGGTTGATTGTTTCCCCGTGCCGATTATAGAGGAGGTGTTGGAAAAGCTACAACCGGCGAAATGGTTTACCATAATGGATCTGGAAAATGGATTTTTTCATGTCCCTATTGAAGAGCAAAGCAAGCCGTATACATCATTTATCACAAAAGAGGGGTTGTTCGAGTTTAATCAAGCGCCTTTTGGTTTTAAAAACTCTCCAGCGGCGTTTATAAGGTTCGTTAATTATATTTTTCAAGAACTAATTAACTCTGGTGTAATGCAGCTCTACATGGATGACATAATTGTATATGCCGAGACGCCCGACGTCTGTATGCGAAAGACAAAGATGGTACTCGAGACGGCAGCCCAATATGGCTTAAAGATGAAATGGAAGAAGTGCAGTTTCATGCAGACACGCATAAGTTTTCTTGGTCATATTATTGAAAACGGACGAATCTGGCCTGGCAAGGAGAAAACAGCAGCTGTCAGTCGGTTTGCTACGCCGAAGGACATAAAATCAGTTCAAGCTTTTCTGGGACTTACAGGGTTTTTTCGAAAATTTATCCCTGGGTACGCACAAATCGCACGTCCGCTGACGAACTTACTCAGGAAGGAAGCTGTTTTTAATATTGGAGAAGCTGAGCAGCAATCGCTGCAAACACTAAAGAATCTACTGGTAATGGATCCGGTGTTGCATATTTACTCAAGGGAAGCGCCAACCGAACTCCACACGGATGCATCCAAAGACGGATTTGGAGCAATGTTGCTGCAGCACTTTGGTGGCCATCTTCATCCAGTTTATTATTGGAGCAGAAAAAGCACAGAAGCAGAGTCCAAGCGTCATAGCTATTATCTGGACGTTAAAGCAGCCTACCTCGCTCTCAAGAAGTTTCGACACTATCTCTTGGGCTTGAAATTTGATCTTGTTACTGACTGTGCGGCGTTTAAGCAGACGACTACTAAAAGCGACGTACCAAGAGAAGTCTCGCAATGGATTTTGTATATGGAAGACTTCACTTTTAATGCAGTTCACCGGCCGGGTGATAAGATGAGACACGTGGACTTCTTCAGCCGTTTCCCGCTCACAAGCATGGTCGTAACAACGGAATTAACTACTCGGCCCAGCTAGAAGACAACTTCATCAAGGCAGTATTGGAAATCCTAAAACAACGTTCATATGAAGATTTCAAGCTGAAAGGTGGTCTCCTTTACAAAGTCGTAAATGGCAATGATTTGATGGAACGAGACGTGATTCAAGGGGCGCATGAAGTGGGGCATTTTTCGACGGCGAAGACGATGCACTCAATCCAGCAGCAATATTGGATCCCACATCTTGAAAGGAAAGTAGCTAATGTGATTGCTAATTGTATAAGTTGTATAATTTTCAGTAAAAAGTTGGGCAAACAAGAGGGCTATCTTCACTGCATAGAGAAAGGGGACACGCCACTGCATACGCTTCACATAGATCATTTGGGTCCGATGGACGCGACAGCGGAACAATATAAATATGTTCTGACGACTGTGGATGCTTTTTCTAAATTTGTATGGCTTTTCCCTACTAAGTCAACCGGCTATGAAGAAGTTATTAAAAAGATCACCGACTGGTCTGCTGTGTTTGGTTTCCCAAGGCGCATAATCAGCGACAGAGGAGTAGCGTTTACATCTAATGCTTTTGCTGAGTTTCTGAATGAAAACAAAGTGGAGCATGTGTGGACAACAACAGGTGTAGCCAGAGGTAATGGGAAAGTTGAAAGAGTAAACCGTTCGATCCTGAGTATCATCGCAAAACTGTCGGCTCATGACTCGGCAAAATGGTACAAGTTTGTGCCACAGGTCCAGAAAGCGATTAATTCCCATGTGCATGCATCGTTGAAGGTATCACCGTTTGAAGTAATGTTTGGGACCAAAATGAACAGCAACGCGGATGGAAGATTATTAGAGGTCCTAAATGAAGAGCTCATTACGCAGTTTAACAGCGAGCGCGAAGAGTTGCGTAGTCGAGCAAAAGAAAACATTGAAAACGCTCAACAAGCTTATAAAAAGAACTTCGATAAGAGACGTCGAGCTGAGTACGGCTATAGAGTGGGAGATATGGTAGCGGTCAAGAGGACACAATTCGTCGCAGGACGTAAGCTGGCAAGCGAGTATCTAGGCCCATATGAGGTCACGAAGATAAAACGAAATGGCCGATATGACGTGAGAAAAGCGGCAAGCGTCGAAGGACCAAATATCACATCAACGAGTTGCGATAATATGAAGTTATGGCGTTTTATTTCTGAAAATGAGGAGCTGTTATCATCTGGGACAGATGAGGATGAACAGGAGGGCCGAATGTAAGAGAGAGAGTTACCAGACAGCTGGCAACATACCATTCTGGGCTGTTTGCTGGGTAATACGTTTGGGAAGCAAGTGTTCGCTGGGTTAGAAGTAGCCAGTTGGAAGTTGCGTTCGTTGGTCGTCAGCCGAAGTGAAAAGTTGTATCGAAGTTGTGTAAAAGTCGATTTAAACCTATTACTTGCATCATATATATTTACTCTGTATTATCATGAACCTATTAAATAACTATTATAATAAACATTAAATTAATCTAAACCTTACATAGTATGAGTGGCCGAACGATCGTTGCTGATAATTTCTTTGTAACATTGGATGCTGCCAAAAGACTTGCTGTTATTGGTCTCGCATTGGTTGGCACCATACGATCCAACAAGAGATGTCTTCCTTCGGAAATGAAAAAACATGACTCTCGTCCAGTGCTTTCATCATTGTTTGGTTTTCATGAAAACGTATCGATTTGTAGCTACGTGCCAAAAAAAATCGAGCCGTAAATTTGCTTTCCACCGTACATTATTCGAAGTTCTGTGAAGGAGAGGCAAAGAAACCAGAGGCAATTATGTTTTATAATGCTAACAAAGCAGGTGTCGATTCAATGGATCAAATGGTTTCGCATTTCACGACAAAACGACCAACAAGGCGATGGACATATGCTTTCTTTTGCAACATGTTGGATATCATGGCATTGGCTGCTTACTGTACATGTAAGGAAGTGGATGGTTACGAAAAAAACAGCGCCCGGCAAACTTTTTTGAATAATCTCTCCAACACATATCGAAAATCGAATGAACAATATTCATGTCATTGGTCAATTTACAACTCGTTCGGCGGTTGAAGCATTCTTCGGAAAACCAATAAATTTAACAACAAATTTGATCCTTGCCAATAAAGCCGGAGCCGATACACTCACAAACAAGAGAGAGTGTCGCTGTTGTTTACAAGAAAGCGAAAAAGTTCGCCGTAAAACTCGTTTTTTTGTACTGCTTGCAATCAGCCAGTATGCCAACAACACTCAAAAACAGCTTATACATGCTTTGTTTGTGTTTCTCAGAATCCGTAAGAAAATTGGAGTTATATTTTCTATCATACAATTACATTTCATTCCATTTCTATTGTTAAAACAACAACAAATTAATTAAAAATAAAAAACAAAAGTGAACGAAAGAAAAATGTCTTTTTCCCCTAATCCGATTTTTTTTCGGGTATATATTTTCTTCCACATATAGCTCAATGCATGGCAAATCGATTAAGAATGGTAAGAAATTAAAATATCTACCTACTCGGTATATATATGAGCCAGAATATATGGTTAATTTCTATTTAAATGCATGCAAATGCATGTAAATACATAGGGGTCTGGTCAGACCCAAGTGTCCGTCCGAAGGTTTTAAAATATGTGTCCGACGGAGGGTTAAAAAAATGGTTGTCTGGATTTTACTGCGGTGAAGACTCTTATCGTTAGTGAATGAGTCCCCAAGACCAAGTACCAGTCCTTGAGGGATATCTCTTGATAGGCCAGAGTCTCTCTCGTCCACGACCGGTTTCATGCACCGTCTACTCCCAATGTACAGCAATTAACCAATGCTCAAGCCGGTCAGTGAAGTATTGCCAGTATCACTTGGCAATAATCTCTTAAACACGGGGCCAATTGTAGTGTCCGATTGGTCCGGGAAAGTGCCCATTCCAATGGATATTGCCGATAGTTCCAATAGTATCGACGGCAGCATGAAGAAGTAAACTGCCGCAGTGAGTGACTCGTCCACCGTTGCTGCTGCGACTGACGCTTTAGGACCGCGGCCTCTCGTTGACATACCACCGCAGAGAGATATATTTGTTTCTACGCTAGACTCTGTCGTCACATCTGATGATGTAATAGCCTATGTTCGGAAGAAAGCTAATACGTTTTAATATTTTTATTTTCAGGACAATGGCGTCGTTTAAAATTAGTGTTTCTGCCAATATCTTCAACGTTATATGTTGAGAAGATTTTTGCCGAAGCAAATAATAGTGAGAAGAAATAACAGTAGAGAAGAAAAATCAGCCACCGATTCGCCTGCCAACAACAGCTAACACTATTCATGCCACATCAGAAACTGCTGGTGTATCAAAAAACTAATTTCGTTCCTTAACCTAGGTTGCCAGAACGTAAAAGGACTTAAGTCTAAATTTCCTAATATCTAAGTAGATAGTATTTCTTTTGATCATAACAATTTACTTTTTACATAGACGCATCGGTTTTTTGCAAAAAAATTTTCTATATTCAGACGTGACCGGACTTCTCACGTACGCGGTGGCGTTGTGATACCTGTTGATGCTGCTTTATCGTCTGAAGTTAATCAATTTTCTATTACCCAGGATATTGAGTTTGTCGGCAATTAAAGTAAATTTTAAATCTTGTAAAGCTTTTATTACTTGTTCCTATATTTCACCAACGTCAAACATTGTCATCTATTTAAATCATTTAGAGGCAATTCAGTTTGTCTTCTCTTTAGCTTCTAGCCAAGACATACTTATAGTTTTAGGTGATTTTATTTTACCTGCTTTAGCAAGGTCTTTCACAGATGAATCTACCATGTTGCTTCCCTCTATTATGTCACTTGACTTTATTGATGGCCTTTTAGGCTATCTTTATCCTTTAATTTTAATGGAAAATCGTTAGATTTTATTTTTGTATTGTATCTTCTTATTGCGATGTTTCTAGGATTGAACCGTATGTTCTCTCCAAAGACAAATTTCATCCTACATTAAATTTAAAAATTGATTTGCCCTTATTATCACTATTACTTGGTCCAAATGAAAGACCTCTTACTAGGTGCTTTCGTAAGACTGACTTTGCCAGCCCTAATGAAAACATTACTACAACCGATTGGTCTTATCTGTACAATTGTTTATGATACTCTGAATACTCTGTACCTCAAATTTGTTACGAAAACATTGATACGTATGTTCAAAGGTTTAAATTACAACAATGCTGAAAAGGCAGAACATCAGCAGGCAATCTCAAAGGAACTTGGCGAAAACGATTTATTGCGCGTCTGTGAGTTTCGTGACATCCTGGCGTCGGTGAGAAAGAGACAAAGATTGATTTGGCGGCAAAAATTGTTTATGCCATATCATTTTCTAGCACCAAAGACTCTGGATGGGTCAAATGCAACAGTTCTGGAGAAGCGATTAGTTATACTGAAACAAATTCAAAATGTGGATACAGCACACGTGGACGTCAAGCATAAAGTGTGCGATAAGGAGACAAAGCTTATAAACAACTAACGGATACAGAGGCAGATAGCAACCCAACTGCAACGTCAGAGATAGACTTAACTAGTTATAGTTCAAAATGAACTAGGACATCTTCAAGCCGAAGAAGAAGCATTGGTAAGTAAGAAAAATGTTCTGAAAGCCAAAGTCACACTAACCGATTGCACTTCCCGCATGTCCGAATGATCTGAAACATCTGTGCGAAATGAGCGAACTTCAGTGTGGGTTCGCGCGCAATAAAGAGATTGCCAGAATAATTTGGATGACACCAATAATCCGAGCATGGCAACAAGATCTTTGGTTCATCAGCGTTGAATTGGACACACTTTATCCATGAGTTCAATGCCATCTAAGCAAATGCAACATATTCCTAAAAGCAGATATTAAAAATATATGGGATTTTGCTAATCGTAACAAAGCGTGATACAGTAGTTTAAAATTCCATAAAAGCCTATGCAGGAAAGACAAGCCTGCAAAATTGACAATTGTGAGAAGTTTCACCAAAATTTGTATTACTCCCGTGGCTCTTTACCGGCAGAGAAAAAGGTAATTTTTTGGTCTCGACGCACACAAAAATTTGAGTGTCGTCGTCGAACTTGTAGACAGAGGGACGGCTAAATCCCGAATTCTCCACAAGCTGCAAGCTCGAGATCGTGATCCTTTTCCCCCACCCCGCAGACCCACACAAAAATTTGCAGCAATAGGCGTCGATGAAAACGCAAAAAGGCAAAACCACAAAGACCAAAAATGGGCTTTCTGCCCGAAAGGTTTTTGACCCACAATTTTTGTAAATGTACATAGATGAAAATGAAAAACAATTTGTTAACGTAATTCTTTTTTCCGATATATTTCGACCACTCATCGGTGGTCGTCTTCAGGGCAATTAGTTTTACACGTCCGCATACTGTCACGTGAAGCTCCGGAATGAAAAGGAATACATGAACAAAATGTTTTTCATTTTCATCTATGTACATTTACAAAAATTTACCTCGAGCCGTCTAAACATTACACAAAATAACTAACAGGTCGCTAAATCAACAAAAAAGTTAATAAGCTTCTCAAAATATAAATAACACTAGTTCTTTTATTATTTCATCCCAAATAACCATAGTTTGTTATTTTTAAAATAAATGGTCTCAATGGGTTCGTCAAATAATTTGTGTACCGAGGTGCGTACAATAGTATTTTTTCACTTTAGGCGGTTATATGCTTCTATTATTGACCGTTCTATTAGGTTTACTATTCTTGCATCAAACTTTCTATTGTGTACAATCCAATACTTGATGTCCTTACATTTTGGATTGGTTTCTCCTCAGATAATGAGGAAGTTTAAAAGTGGAACATATTTGTTCAAATATTTGAATTCTACTTGACCCATTTTTACACTGTGTTTAGACCGTCTGCTCTACTTTGATATTTCATTTGCGTACTGGCTGCGCTTGCGTAACAACATGCATATTGTAGTGTATTTGCACCATTGTACGCTAGTGCTTCCCTTTATATCAAGGTGCGCTAATCTGGTTTGCACCAAGTTAATTGAGCGTTAGGTTAGGTACCTTTGCACGCTCTTAAAAACCTCAACTAAGTCATGGACTATACTGTCATTTATTTTCTAAAAATATCTATCAAGTGTGATCATATTTATATATAAAGGAATATTATTTAAAATATTTATGGATTCAAGGATTTTAATTTATCATTAAGGAATATTATTTAAAATATTTATGGATTCAAGGATTTTAATTTATCATTATTTTTGAGAAGAGAAAAAAAATTATCTTAAATGTGTCTTGCACAGTGAGCCAGAGACATGGAAATGTAGGATTATAGGACATGCGTAGGCTTACGACTTAAACAATGTTTGGATACTATACAAATTGGGTTAGTAGTTGGACTGTGTAACAAGTGCAAACTCGTACTAGGTATTGGTTTCTTAATTTTAAAAAAATCCAATTAAAAGTAAAAATTTCAATTATAGATAAAGGCAACGGAACTGTTTACTCATTGCGTTTCTGTCTGCGTCTGTATCATATAGTACTGTGAAACCGGTACTCAGCTATCGTGAGTGGGCCTGGGCCGTTGTTTGGATACACCCTTTGTATGGAAGATAGCAATTAGTAAGTCCAAGTCTTCCTGAAAAGACAGACCAGTGCTAGTTATCTTCGTTTGGAGAAGATTAATTTTGTCGTACACATTTGCTTATGTGTTGATGCTTGTTGTAATTGTTTCATTTTTTTTTCTCTTCTACTTTTTTGTATTTGGGTTTTGTTTTAAAATTTCTGTTATTCATCATTTTTGTTTGATGTTGTCTGGCTGCTGCTGCTGATATTTGTACCACTTTTTTCAACAAGTCTTCGAGAACTCCAGGCATTTACTTGGTACTCATCACGTTTGGCATTGCTATAAAGTCCAGAATTTCCATGTTTTTTATTTAAGTCATGGTAATATGCTTGCTTGTCACGGTCGCCATGTAATGACCGGATTCCTGTTGATAAAAATAATATTGAGATGGACACGTCAGTGTCAGTTGATTGTAGTTTTCAGATTGATTTTTATTTAAAAATTATTATTTTGCTTATACATACATATATATTTGTTACACATATGTACATATATTCCTTTGCTCTCTTCCGCTTTAGCAACAAAAGAGAGGGAGAGTGTCAGTACATACATACATACATATAATTTGGTGTACTTGCATTAAAGCAGGATGAGGAACCTATAGCCCGTGAGGGCACTTTTGCACGGTAATTACTCGTGCGGCCGTCTGTGTGGATGCCGATGTGAGCACGAGTATAAGTTGAGAGCGTATATTGATTCTCATATTTTATCGCATATTCATATTCTGGCTGATATTTATCTATTTTTGCTATCCCTTAAATATATCAAAATTTACAGCCATATAAATCTTTATATCCATTTTATATTAATTTTGTTTTATGTATGTACATATGTATATATCAATACAAGTTGTCAATTGAGTATGTCCATCCAACACAGCCCAGACATCTAACAGCCTCTTCTTCGCTCTGTAACTCTTGATTAAGATAGGTTTCCGAAAACTCCAATGAATGCTATATGGAAGTTGTGTGGAATTTATTTCGCTGGAGTTCTAGGTTTAGACCTTTGGAAATAATTAAACCTTCACCGATTCCTGAGTTTTCGATTGTGTTTGAAGTATCTATTTGTTCAAAGTTATCTGTTTTTTTCTTTTATTATTAATATGTCTGCATTGATTTTGATAAAAATAATCTTCTTTTGTAATATTGACCTCGAGCCGGCTAAATTGCAAGGTTTGAAAAATACTAAGGGTGAATATCTGTAGGAACTTATTGGTTTTCCGAATTACTTTGGGTAATTCGTACAGTACCATTTTGAAATGCTCCTTTTTCGTCCATCGGGATGTTTTCAATCTTTTAGAGCCAGGTTCGGCACAACAAAATTTATTTTATGCCCCGGTGAAATTAGAACTCGACAATTTTTTAAGTTTGTTTCGTATACTTTTGGGTTTGGCTGAATATATATGATTTGATTGTTGATTAAACTGGGTACGTGATTATTTGTTTTATATTTAAGACTTGATGATGCAAACTCCTCAAGGTAAGGTTACTCGTTAGGCCTTATTAACTCGATAACTTGCTCTTGACTCGTACTAGTAACTTGCCAGGCATCAAATATTCTTAAGGTTACGCTTGTTGTTCACTTGATCAGGACTTGATAACTTAATAACTCGATCCCGACTCGACAACTTGATCATTTGATATTTTGCTTCCGGCCTTATATAGGCATCCTGAGGCCTAAGAAGCACTTGGAGTGATACCGCCATACTTTCCATCGGCCCATTGCTTTCATCCACGCTGTGGCCATGCGTGGTGAAAGTCCCGTAAAAGGGTCTTCACAACATGATGCTGGCACTGTTTTGTGTCTCAGCTTATGTTTTTGGAATATTGTAGAATTTGGAGTGTGTTGTTCCTTGCTTATTGATTGTTTGTTGTGAAGGACATTACTATAATATAAAATGTTCCCCATAATTTCCATTATTAGAATTTCATCGATAGCAATTATCCCTTCCTCGGTTGTCGTGAGTATCCAACACATCCAGTTGTATTATTCTTATTCCTGTATCCGTTATATTGATAATTACCCCTGCCGCGGTAATTGTTTTATCTATTTCGGTTATTTTTTTGTTGACGGTAGTGCATGACTGAGTTTTTCTGCCCTACTGACTGTTTAAAATTGACCTTTTCAGGAATGGGAATCAGACTTGACATTTCAAAGTGGGAATTAGACTTAACATTTTCAATAGAGCTTGTGTCACAATGAAGTTCGGTTTTATCATTTGGACTATAAAGCGCAAGTATTGGGGCCTCTGTTAACCTAGACTTTAGATTTTCAAACGTACTAAGTTCGATGTTCCCAAACACGAACTTTTTGTCTTTTTTACTAGGTTATATAATGGCTTGGCAATAGTAGCAAAATCTTTAATAAACCTACGAAAATAGGAACATAGTCCTAAGAAACTTTGAACCTCGCTGACCTTAGTCGGAACTGGAAAATCCTTTACTGCTTGTATACCTTTATCGTCAGCTTTGATGCCTTTGCCTGTAATCGAATACCCTAGGTACTTAACACTCGTCTGAAGAAATTCGCACTTATCTTATCTCAACTCCAATTTGTTTTCAACCAATTTGTCAAATACTTATTTTAAAATTTCTAGATGCGTATCAAAATCTTTTGTTGCTACCATAATGTCGTCTAAATATTTAATAACTTTTTCATCCCTAATCATATCCAGTTTATAAACCTTTGAAATGTATACGGCGCATTTCTGAGGCCAAATGGCATACGAAGAAATTCAAACTGAATCCTCATGCATGTATACATGGAAAATCCCATTCTTTAAGACGAGTTCGAAAATAAGGTTTTTCCTGCAAGTCTATCTAACAGATCTTCAATAAGTGGAATAGGATAACTATCTCTTGAAGTCGCCTTGTTTAATTTTCTGAAATCAACGCACATTCTAAGTTCACCTGTAGTCTGTTTTACGAGCACAATTGGGCAAACATATTCTGACTCACTCTGCCTAATATATTCTTTGCTTAAGTATTCGTCAATTATTTTTGGCAATTCAGCCTTTTCGCTATAAGAAAGTCGTCGTGGATTACAGCTAAACGGACTTATGTCATTGATTGTGAGTTTCATTTCGAACTTAACCTTTGGTTCACTTGGTCGAAATAGAATTTAGAAAAAATATTTTCAAACATTGTCGTTTCTTTAAAACTTAAGGTTTTGCCAACAGAAAATTTTGAATTTACCACGTCACAATCAATATTTAGCATTTGGCTTTCAAAATTATCTTCATTGCTCAAGTCATGGCTTAACTTAATACTTTCAGGCATTGACTCTTTGCATAGATCGTCGTCAAGCTCTAGTACAATTTTAGCTTTACATATTTTCATAAAATCTCTACCTAACAGTATTGGACTTCCCATAGACTTGTTGGAAACAATCAGTAGTCGAACTCAAAAATTTTTATTCAATATTTCAACGTAACATAAAATACTTCCAAAGACTTCAGGTTTACTTTTATTTAAACCAAAATATGAATGTTCCGCACCGAGGTCCAATTTAATTTCATCTGAAACGAACTCCCTTTTAATTAAGCTAACTGAGCTTCCCGAGTCTATGAGGCATCCTAGAGAAAATACATCATTATCTATGTGAACTTTTAGAATTCTTATATTATCCAAACTTACTGATATTGCGGCGGGCTTCTTCTTATTTTGACTGCAATCTGCAATTTGGTGACCCATTTCACCATATCCAAAGCAAGCAACGGTTGCTCTTATTGGCTTGTTACAGTCGGCTGCTAGGTGACCCAGACAGTTACAGTTAAAGCACCTGAATGCGGAAACATTTGGCAGAGATACAGATTTTTCCCACTGAAACACTATGTTGACAAATGCTGCCAAAACGTCATCCTTAAACCCAAAACGTTGCATACTAGCCATCTCTCGCAAGTGACGGTCTGGTATCGCTCAACAATATACGCGACTCTCGCGACACTTGCGTGCTTCAAACTCTCGACGAATTATTACATTAGTCTTGTATGATCCGAAGACTTTTCCCATGGCATTGAATATGGTTTTCACAGGCTGACTCAAAAACTCCCCTGAGTTGAGGGGTGTGTATCTATTCCATAGTTTGCCGAAGACAAGCAAACGTAAATTATTTTCGTTCAAGTTGAATGATTTTTCCAAACGGAGCACGGAAGATATCCAACTAATAAACATTTCCATTACCGTCAAAATCGGGTACAAAATCTTTCACATCTTTGGCCAAAACCTGGTCACCTGTCTTCGTCGCCAGCCAGCTGCTTGAGTTGCCAGACTCAGGGTTGCCAGCAAGGCGCAAAAACTCGTTCTCTCTACGAACCAGTTCGATTTCTTTGCAAAGTAGTTCCAGCTTTTTTTCCAACGTGTACTTTACTATGTTTTTTTTTTTTTTTTTTGGTTCTCATTAGTTGGCTTCTAATTTGTTGCTTTATCCTCACCGTTGCTAAGCTCTTCATTCGACTTCTCATTTGTTTCTCATTTGTTGCGTTGCGCTCTCCGTTGTTACTCTTTTCATTTGACTTCTCAATTTTTGCGTTGTATATTTATTGCTGTTCACTCAGAATGCTCTCGTTTTCTGTCTCTGTTTTTGTCTGCGTCTCGCTTTCTGCATCGTTTTGTTCATTTTCTGCTTCGTTCTGTTCGTTTGTCGTTCCTTCTTGCTACTGTTGACGTTGGAACAAGTCTGCCTCGAAATTTAGCGTCTGATCGGCGCCATCGTCCGACGTATACAGAATGCTCTTTAGGTGCTCCAAGCAATTTTTTCCAGGGGGATCCGCCCGTTTACCTAGTCCTCCGTTAGGAGTAGCTTCATCTTTTGGATGTTGCCCTAAGTTTTTGCACCAGATTTGTAACTGGGACTTTGAAAAATCATCAGTATTTATTGAATCCATTATTGTTTTTTTTTTTTCGGCTAAATTGTATTTTGTATTTTCACTGGGTTAACTATGACCACTTCTGAAATTATAGCGAGTAAAACACGTCTGACTTTGGTGAGCTTTCCATAAAAACTGAACTGCTCTCAGTCTTTTTATTTAATTTTCTCTGTTCTTTTCTAACAAGTGAGACAGCACACTTCTTGTACTGTACCACTGCATAAAACTTAAAAATAATTTGTCACAAAGAAAAGAGTAAGATATACTTAAAACTAAACATATTGCACTGGGGGAAAGAGTAAGATATACTTAATACTAATACATATTGCTACAATTCGGCCATTCTGACAGTAAGGATCACCTGATCCTAGTCTTCTTTATGACGACCTTTGCTTCTCGTATTATAACTGTGTGTACTGTTGTCATTCTTAGTGTTTTTCAATTTACTTATTTCTTTGCTTAACATACTGACTTTTTCTTTAACAGAATTTTCATTTACATTTAGGTTTGTATTGACTTTTATCTGTTCATTCGTATTTTCAATTTTTTTTTATATTTACGTTAACTTTAATAGTTTCATCTGACCAATTGAACCATGGCTTCACATTTGCTATAGACCAAATACCAGTATAAGGAATCTTCGACTGCTGAAATCCGTCGACGTCACTTACAACGTATCGATCATTTTCAAGGCCCTTATCGATTTTAAAAGGCCCTTTGAATCTCGGCACCAATTTTTTGGATACACCTATGTGAGTGTCAAAATTTTTAACTACCACATAGTCGCCTGGCTTAAAAACTTTTGGCCCTCGTCGTTTTCGATTCGCTAGACATTCATTATAATCTTGAAGTTTCTTAATACTAATACTAATACATATTGATAAAATATGGTTAATTATTGCTTCTATCGTCTGGAATAAGGCTAGCTTCAAGAAATCAGTGCTTGAGTCATTTTGGTATTTTCTTTTGTAGTGACCGGACTTTCCTTTCAAATATTTAACCGTTAAAATGAAGAGACTTTATTTTTTTTTTTAAATTAGCCGCACTTTCATGAAGAGCAACTAAGAGAACGGTCACACTGAAGCGATCATGGTCAACTTAATTGCAGGGTTGAGTTTCAGCTTTGAGTACATTTATGATACCCACGCTCACATCGCCGAATGAAAAGACCCAACATCGCAACATTTGGGAAAAGACCCGTTAGAAAGCTCTGTTCGCAAGTTCTTTTGCATAAGACGCGTGCCTTAGCTCAAAATTTATTCTATTCTGTTCTGCCGACGCGTCGCGACGCGATAAGTCGCATAAATTATACAGTGATTTTTTCGTAAAGAAATTTCAAGTCGTAATACCACGGTGGTGGCCAAAAAATTATTTACCAGGCTATCTAGCCAATATCTGTGCAAAATTTGAAGACCAGTGTTTCAGTGCCAAACCTAACCGTTCGGTTAGTTTAATAAAAGTGAAAGATTTGAAAGGTGATATTTTTTATATTTAAGAGAGGGGGGGTCCCTGACCCGGTAAACTAAATTCATGTTTTCACAGTCCCAGCCGTAACAAGGTACCGAATATTCGTATTAGAGCTAAGAGAAAGCCTGGGCCTCGAAATTTCGTAGCTGAAGTTTCTAAAATTTGAGGCGACGGTTCACATACAGTGACGTAAGGCGCTAAAGGAATGCCTTAAATTAGGCAAAAACCTTAAATCTACATGCATCGTCTTAAGTGAGCTGCCCAGACTGCTCGTTGTCGTTGTCATATGGTCACGTAAATACGCTACCTCGCACATGTCGCTCGTAGGCCAAACGAAAATATGAAAACTGTCTGAAAAATAAACCCCAATGTGTTTAAAGAAAGTGTTAAATTGAGTCATGATCTATAAAATTCGCACTTTGTCATTCGATTGGAATCAATCATAACCCAACGTTCCTTTAGCAACGGACTTGTACCGAACAATTTAAATTTAGTTCATTTTCGCTCATTACGAGCTTTAATCTGTGGAGTATATTTCATTGTCATTTATATAATTAATCTAAAACTTCTTTAAAAACCACACCACAGCAAATTCGACGTCATCTTGGGCCCAACGATTACAACGAAAAACCGTGAAGTAAACCAATGTCGTGAGTAATGTGTTAATCCTTTAAAATCTTTATCATGAAAAATCTATTTTTTGCTACATATATATATATATATATATATGTATTTATGAAATATCCCCATACGGTTTGATCTAGCACAACCGTTTCTTTTTCTTATATTTAAAATATTAGTAATTTAAGTCATTTTTGGATTTGAAAGTAATGAAGTCAACAATATGAAATTTTGTCAAGTTTGTTAGGAAATAAGTAAAGAAACCCAAAATTATGTTTGAGACAGGAATAATGATTTGAGTTACCTTAACATGGTCTATCAAGTACCTTTGCTAAAGATGTCATAAAAGAAATAAAACTACATTTGTTTTGGGACAACCTTTAAAATATAACTGTTGTCATGGTCGGGTGGGTAAAGAAGAGGGACTAATCACACCTAAGTTCTCTCACATCCTTTATTTAGATTCAGGTTTGTCTTTTTTCTTTAGGTCACAGTGAATTGGCACCTTAGCAATAGTAATAATAGTAACACCACCTTTAGCTTTTGGTAGTTAGATTAGTTTTCAAAACGCGCATTAAATTTATTAATGATAGTGAGTGTGAAAAGGGGAGAAAGAACCCCGACCAATCCGACGAGGTAGACCCGAGCATAGCAAGAATGCGCATCCTCGATCCTGATCACACTTTTGGTTTTACACTTTTGTCATCTCAACAACAAATGAGTATATCGTATAACATTATCCTCAACCTTAGTGTCTTTATTTTGAAACTGGAGTTTTTTTAAGGGGACTGTGCCCACTTACACCTTGGAGCCTTTTAGATGTTAACTAGGTTGAGCGAGAATTATTAACCAAAACCCATTCTGGTCACTACACTTTAGGCCACTTTGGTTGGGTTCCCCAAAATTATGTTACACTAATCTGAACTCACTGATTGTTCTTCTTGTTCTACTTCTGGTACGATTTTATCAGACATTAACTGGGTTGGGTCATCCAGAACTACTGAAATTTCCAAATCAGCTGTTTGTTTAAACTCAATATTGTGTCTGTTCAGCACAGTTATTGCTTTCTGCTTGCAGTCACAATAGAACGCAATTGCGGCTGTTTTTTGCCCTGTCTTAAACTTGCTATAGTGTTCCACAAACACTGCCCTTACAGCTTGGAGAATTTCAGTAATAATTTTTGTATGTTTGGCTACTCTGTTTTGGGATGTTTCTCCATTTTGCGAAAGGCATTGACAAGATTTATTTAGTTCTTGTGCGAATATTCTAGCTGTAGTAAGATGCCTGTATGTATTTTCAGTTTATCAAAATACGGCCACACTTAAAAAAAGACTTCGCCGACAATAAGAACATTGTAAAACATACTTTTAAAAAAATATCCAAATATCAATCAAAGTTAATAAGTGTCTCAAAATATAAATGTGTAGTGGTCCTTCGAGCCGGATAGCTTCAAAAGCAATCAGGGATAGAAATACAGTCCATAATCAAACCCAGCTTGTTTGCATTGATTCGTGGAAATCGAAAACACTACGAGATTTTGCAATCTACCTAAAAATTGTTACGGAAACATTGATACGTAGGTTCAAAGGTTAAAATTGAAACAATGCTGAAAAGACAGAACATGAGCAGGCAATTCTAATGGAACTTGGCGTAAACGATTTATTGCGCGTCTGTGAGTTTCTTGACAACGGCGCCGATGAGAAAGAAACAATGAATGATTTGGCGGCAAAGAAGGCTCTGGATGAGTCAAATGCCTTAGTTCTGAAGCAGCGATTAGTTATACTGAAACAAATTCAAAATGTGGAAATAGCACACGTGGACGTCGAGCATAAAGTGTGCGATAAGGAGACAAAGCTTATAAACAACTAACGGATACAGAGGCAGATAGCAACCCAACTGCAACGTCAGAGATAGACTTAACTAGTATGCTAGTTATAGTTCAAAATGAACTAGGACATCTTCAAGCCGAAGAAGAAGCATTGGTAAGTAAGAAAAATGTTCTGAAAGCCAAAGTCACACTAACCGATTGCACTTCCCGCATGTCCGAATGATCTGAAACATCTGTGCGAAATGAGCGAACTTCAGTGTGGGTTCGCGCGCAATATCGAGATTGCCAGAATAATTTGGATGACACCAATAATCCGAGCAGGGCAACAAGAGCCTTGGTTCATCAGCGTTGAATTGGACACACTTTATCCATGAGTTCAATGCCATCTAAGCAAATGCAACATATTCCTAAAAGCAGATATTAAACATATATGGGATTTTGCTAATCGTAACAAAGCGTGATACAGTAGTTTAAAATTCCATAAAAGCCTATGCAGGAAAGACAAGCCTGCAAAATTGACAATTGAGAGAAGTTTTACAACCCATTACTGCACAAGAGACCCATACAAGTAAATCTGATTCACCAAAATTCGTATTACTCAAAATCAAGGATGGGCACGTGGCTCTTAACTGGCAGAGGCTGGGCAGAGAAAAAGGTAATTTTTTGGTCTCGAACTTGTAGACAGAGGGACGGCCAAATCCCGAATTCTGCGGGGAGAGATCGCTGCGATCTCGAGCTCGCAGCTCGTATCAATGCGAACAAGCTGGTTTTGATTATGGACTGTATTTCTATCCCTGATTGCTTTTGAAGCTCGAAGTACCACTACACATTTATATTTTGAGACGCTTATTAACTTTGACTGATATTTGAATATTTTTTTAAAAGTATGTTTTACAATATTCTTATTGTCGGCGAAGTCTTTTTTCAAGTGTGGCCGTATTTTGATAAACTGAGACTACTAGATATATCTTGTTCGAGGCATCTTACTACCATACTAATTAGCTACGACAGCTAGAATATTCGCACAAGAATTAAATAAATCTTGTGAATGCCTTTCCCAAAATAGAGAAACATCCCAAGACAGAGTAGCCAAACATACAAAAATCATAACTGAAAATCTCCAAGCTATTAGGGCAGTGTTATTGGAACACTATAGCAAGCTTAAGACTGGGCGATTGCGTTCCAAAACAGAAGTAGAACAAGAAGAACCATCAGTGAGTTCAGATTAATCTAACGTAATCTTTTGGAACCCCGCTATTCTCAAGTGGCCCAACGAAAATACCAAAATGACTCAAGCACTGATTTCTTCCAGACGATCGAAACAATAATTAACCATATTATATTGCCAATAATGTCAAAACTAAACTAAAAAACCTACCACAGCGAATCAAAACAGCACGCCAGTAATCCCACTTCCGAAAATGTCAATTCTAAAAACACATTACCCAGATGAAGGTTATAGATTAAGAAGCTGTCAGATGGGCTTCGGCGGGGAGTGCGGCTTACGAGAACAATAGAATTGCAAGACACGTACGTTTAGGTAGACAATTAATATAAGTTTATTATTATTCGTTCACATTTTTTCTCGCCAACGTTTTGCCTAAGGCTTTTTCTAAGCTTATTGATATCATCAGGTATTGACATCATCATGACGTCGCTCACCCTGGGCTCAATCAGTATATTTATAAACTGTCGTGTGACAGCTCGGTCAATCCTGCGCTCGATCGCCCTCGATTCGAGTATCCGTCGTCGGACTCAAGAATATTTGAACACCAGGGTTTTATCTTATCCGAGGAATGTACAGAACAGTGTTTACCTTCTGTAATCTGTATACCGGGTATATCTTCGATTTCGTAACGTTCGATCGTTTCCAGGACCTTGACCACTTCATAAGGACCTCGGTAGTGTGGTTCCGGTTTACATGATTCCCCCTGTCGTGGCTGGTTCGTTCGCGACGACGACTTTGAAGTCAAACTATTGCTTTCATTTAGCTCTTTTTGATGCGATATTGGTTGCGGCTTGATTTCGATTTTCCAAGTCTGGGTGTATTGCTGCTGTAGAATGTTCCGCACGACATAAAAAGCGTTGAAATTAAATACGAGATCAATTGGATGGAGTCCAGTGGTGGTGTTTTTCCGCGAGTTGATGGTCCATTTAAGGTTATGAAGAGTCGGATTTCGTTCGTATATAATTCAGAATTGTTTGATGAGCGCGGCCCACTTGGTCATTAGCACGGGGTGTTCGTACAGCGTTCTTAACGTGTTGGATATGGGTTTGCTTACAGTAATTCTCAAATAATTTTTACATAAACGCAGTTCCGCGGTCTGTAATAATGATATTTGGGAAGCCGAAGTAACTAGAAATGTCGTTTCTTTTTGACTTATTAGAGCAGCATTGGATGCGTGTAGAGATATAGTCCTTCACGTACTTCTTCATCTTTGGAAAAAATACTCGTTTTTGAATCCTCCTTGGTTTAGTTGATCAATGTGACGTTTTCCCTTTAGTACTGCGATAATTTCGGCAAGTGTTTTATCCTGTAGTTGCATTTTTAACAACCAGTTGTGGATGTCTGAAATTATTGTCTGAACAACTTCGTCTAGTGATGCTTCCGGGGGTAACTCTGGAGCTCGGCTCAACGTATCTACATGAGCCGTTTTCGATATTGAGCATTTGCGCAACTTCTTGGTCTTTTGCGCAAAACAAGCAGCATTATCTATCAATACTTTTACCAATTTCTCGCTTTCGATACGTGTTTGATTTTGAGTCGTTTCTATTTGGCGTATGTTTTTAATAAAACATTTATTTCCTTGAATAACTAATTTATTGCCATCCGGACAAAGAATATCCTTACCCAATAAAACGTTTTCAGATCTAAGGTCATTTTCCACTATAAGTATTTCGACTTCGTGACCTATCTTATCAACAACGACCTTCGCATTTAGTTTCTGGTTACAGAAGAATTTGCACAACGTTGCAAAACACCTACATTTTCGAATCAAATAAATTTACAGATATCTGAGTTGATATTTGAGTCAATCTTATTTCCAAACGTTTTTAAAGTTTTCAGTGCAGTTGATAGGGTCGTGACTAGTACGACTACAATGACTACGTCGAGGCCTATGCTGTGGATCAGGATAATCTGAGGAATAATATCCCAATTTTTGACAATTAAAGCATTTGATTGACGGCTCTATCTTTTCTTTGAGTGTCCGTTTTATTCTGGATTCACTAGACTTCTGTTTATTACCATTGAACTCACGTTTATTCTGGAGGCTATGTGGATTATATGTGATTTCGTTATGAGCCGAATTGGCATGTATATCTCGTAAAAGTTCGTTACATGAGGTATAGTGGTTTTATATCTTTATTTCGTATCGTAATCTTTGATGCCGTTTATAATATGTGTTGCTGAATGAGATAACTCACTTTTTTTTACCGATCGCTGCCGTTTTGTAAAAAAATTCTTGTGCTGATTCTGTTTTCTCGTTTAGTTTTAGGATTTTTAAACATCAGCCCATTGCTGATACATGAGAAGTCGTACAGAAATTTCGATACAAATTCTGACCATGTTTGAAATATTTCATCCGCTGCATCCACCAAGTAAGGGGCTACACCTTGCATCTTTTTTTGTACTGCAAAAATTACCTTTCTGTCGTGCCAGTTATATACGTTTTTCAGAGTTTCCACACGTTTAACAAACTGATGCGAATTCAATGATTTTACGGACGATGGACTTTATTCAGGAACAAGAGCTACAATTTCGTTGATGTCTCCATATGAGTGGCCAAAATTATAATAATTTTCTTCGCAGCTGGCTTCGTGTTGTTGTTGTCGTTGGGTCGCGAAATTCCGAGCATTTTCCAAATACTGACCTACATTTGCGTTCGACACACTTTGGCTTACGTAATTCCCTGACGGTGGAACATTATTGTCTTACTGTGCTGTGACAATGTTATTGTACTGCTGAATCGTAGCCATGTTACCGTTCTTATAAGTCGGAGCGAAGGGTACTTGTTGGTGAGGTGTTACCATATAGCCGTGTTGCGATGTAACAAAGTAATTGGGTTGCTGAGACGTAACAAAGTAAGGGTGCTGTTGAGACGTAGCCGCATAACCTAGTTGTTTCGAAGTGTCGACATGATTATACTGCTGAGACGTAACAGTGTTACCGAGTTGCTGAAACGTAGCAACATTACCGTAATGCTGACAAGGGGAGCTTCAGGTATGCGAAAACGTAGCAACCTTACCGTACTGCTAAGACGTAGCAGCGTAACGTTCAACACACACTATTTTTGCGAGTTTCTCATGGGACGCTTTTCTGCCGCGGGAAAATTGCATGTTACCTTTTTTACACACTTCTACTTATTATACCCTTGCAGAGGGTATTATAAAATTGGTCAGATGTTTGTAACGCACAGAAGGAGACGTTTCCGACCCCATAAAGTATATATATTCTTGATCAGCATGAGAAGCTGAGTCGATATAGCCATGTCCGTCTGACCGTCTGTCAGTCTGTCTGTGCGTACGCGTTTTACTCAGCCATCTTAAGAGCTATTGGGATGAAATTTTTTTTGTGGGCTTTTTATTACCCGGGTGAGATAAAGTATGAAAATTGTAAGGATCGGGCCACTATATCATATAGTTCTAGAACAAACATTTTTGCAAAAATTGGAGTATCTCCATAATATTTACCAATATGATAGTATTTGATATAAATTGACAGAGCCCAAAATTTGAAGCTGATCGGATAAATAGAACACAAGTTACAGTTACAAGTTACACAAATCGGTTCAAATGATGAACTAGTAGACAGCAAGCAGTGCTGCCGGCAGTAAGCACCGCTGCACCGCTGCTTGCTGCCTACTACGTCATCACGAAATCAAAAAGAGCACATGCATACACACACACAGACGCAGCGCAACAAGAACTGTATGTGTATGCGTATTGTGCTTCGCTTAAGGAATGATGCAAGAAGAAGAAAATTTTTTATAAAAAAAGAAATAATTTGAATGTTTTGTTTGTGTATTGATGAATTCAGTTGCAGGGAAAGGGTATATAAACTTCGGCATTGCCGAAGTTAGCTTCTTTGATATTTTTAAGTTCCTTTTTGCACATTTTTTCACTTTTGAAAATGTTAAGTCTAAATCCCACTTTGAAATGTCCATGTTTACATGCATAAGGATTCAGTGAGGTTTACGTCGTTTACGGCACCGCTTGGTCAGTTTAAATTTCTTTGTATGCCATTTGGCCTCAGAAATGTGCCGTCTACATTTCAATGGTTTATAAACAGGATATGATTAGGGATGAAAAAGTTATTAAATATTTAGACGACATTATGGTAGCAACAAAAGATTTTGATACTCATCTAGAAATTTTAAAAGAAGTATTTGACAAATTGGTTGAAAACAAATTGGAGTTGAGATAAGATAAGTGCGAATTTCTTCAGACGAGTGTTAAGTACCTAGGGTATTCGAATACAGGCAAAGGCATCAAAGCTGACGATAAAAGTATACAAGCAGTAAAGGATTTTCCAGTTCCGATTAAGGTCAGCGAGGTTCAAAGTTTCTTAGGACTATGTTCCTATTTTCGTAGGTTTATTAAAGATGTTGCTACTATTGCCAAGCCATTATATGACCTAGTAAAAAAGACAAAAAGTTCGTGTTTGGGAACATCGAACTTAGTACGTTTGAAAATCTAAAGTCTAGGTTAACAGAGGCCCCAATACCTGCGCTTTATAGTCCAAATGATAAAACCGAACTTCATTGTGACGCAAGCTCTATTGAAAATGTTAAGTCTAATTCCCACTTTGAAATGTCAAGTCTGATTCCCATTCCTGAAAAGGTCAATTTTAAACAGTCAGTAGGGCAGAAAAACTCAGTCATGCACTACCGTCAACAAAAAAATAACCGAAATAGATAAAACAATTACCGCGGCAGGGGTAATTATCAATATAACGGATACAGGAATAAGAATAATACAACTGGATGTGTTGGATACTCACGACAACCGAGGAAGGGATAATTGCTATCGATGAAATTCTAATAATGGAAATTATGGGGAACATTTTATATTATAGTAATGTCCTTCACAACAAACAATCAATAAGCAAGGAACAACACACTCCAAATTCTACAATATTCAACAACATAAGCTGAGACACAAAACAGTGCCAGCATCATGTTGTGAAGACCCTTTTACGGGACTTTCACCACGCATGGCCACAGCGTGGATGAAAGCAATGGGCCGATGGAAAGTATGGCGGTATCACTCCAAGTGCTTCTTAGGCCTCAGGATGCCTATATAGGGCCGGCAGCAAATTATCAAATGATCAAGTTGTCGAGTCGGGATCGAGTTATTAAGTTATCAAGTCCTGATCAAGTGAACAACAAGCGTAACCTTAAGAATATTTGACGCCTGGCAAGTTACTAGTACGAGTCAAGAGCAAGTTATCGAGTTAATAAGGCCTAACGAGTAACCTTACCTTGAGGAGTTTGCATCATCAAGTCTTAAATATAAAACAAATAATCACGTACCCAGTTTAAGCAACAATCAAATCATATATATTCAGCCAAACCCAAAAGTATACGAAACAAACTTAAAAAATTGTCGAGTTCTAATTTCACCGGGGCATAAAATAAATTTTGTTGTGCCGAACCTGGCTCTAAAAGATTGAAAACATCCCGATAGACGAAAAAGGAGCATTTCAAAATGGTACTGTACGAATTACCCAAAGTAATTCGGAAAACCAATAAGTTCCTACAGATATTCACCCTTAGTATTTTTCAAACCTTGCAATTTAGCCGGCTCGAGGTCAATATTACAAAAGAAGATTATTTTTATCAAAATCAATGCAGACATATTAATAATAAAAGAAAAAAAACAGATAACTTTGAACAAATAGATACTTCAAACACAATCGAAAACTCAGGAATCGGTGAAGGTTTAATTATTTCCAAAGGTCTAAACCTAGAACTCCAGCGAAATAAATTCCACACAACTTCCATATAGCATTCATTGGAGTTTTCGGAAACCTATCTTAATCAAGAGTTACAGAGCGAAGAAGAGGCTGTTAGATGTCTGGGCTGTGTTGGATGGACATACTCAATTGACAACTTGTATTGATATATACATATGTACATACATAAAACAAAATTAATATAAAATGGATATAAAGATTTATATGGCTGTAAATTTTGATATATTTAAGGGATAGCAAAAATAGATAAATATCAGCCAGAATATGAATATGCGATAAAATATGAGAATCAATATACGCTCTCAACTTATACTCGTGCTCACATCGGCATCCACACAGACGGCCGCACGAGTAATTACCGTGCAAAAAGTGCCCTCACGGGCTATAGGTTCCTCATCCTGCTTTAATGCAAGTACACCAAATTATATGTATGTATGTATGTACTGACACTCTCCCTCTCTTTTGTTGCTGTCGCGGAAGAGAGCAAAGGAATATATGTACATATGTGTAACAAATATATATGTGTGTATAAGCAAAATAATAATTTTTAAATAAAAATCAATCTGAAAACTACAATCAACTGACACTGACGTGTCCATCTCAATATTATTTTTATCAACTGGAATCCGGTCATTACATGGCGACCGTGACAAGCAAGCATATTACCATGACTTAAATAAAAAACATGGAAATTCTGGTCTTTACAGCAATGCCAAACGCGATGAGTACCAAGTAAATGCCTGGAGTTCTCGAAGACTTGTTGAAAAAAGTGGTACAAATATCAGCAGCAGCAGCCAGACAACATCAAACAAAAATGATGAATAACAGAAATTTTAAAACAAAAACCAAATACAAAAAAGTAGAAGAGAAAAAAAAATGAAACAATTACAACAAGCATCAACACATAAGCAAATGTGTACGACAAAATTAATCTTCTCCAAACGAAGATAACTAGCACTGGTCTGTCTTTTCAGGAAGACTTGGACTTACTAATTGCTATCTTCCATACAAAGGGTGTATCCAAACAACGGCCCAGGCCCACTCACGATAGCTGAGTACCGGTTTCACAGGACTATATGATACAGACGCAGACAGAAACGCAATGAGTAAACAGTTCCGTTGCCTTTATCTATAATTGAAATATTTACTTTTAATTGGATTTTTTTAAAATTAAGAAACCAATACCTAGTACGAGTTTGCACTTGTTACACAGTCCAACTACTAACCCAATTTGTATAGTATCCAAACATTGTTTAAGTCGTAAGCCTACGCATGTCCTATAATCCTACATTTCCATGTCTCTGGCTCACTGTGCAAGACACATTTAAGATAATTTTTTTTTCTCTTCTCAAAAATAATGATAAATTAAAATCCTTGAATCCATAAATATTTTAAATAATATTCCTTTATGATAAATTAAAATCCTTGAATCCATAAATATTTTAAATAATATTCCTTTATATATAAATATGATCACACTTGATAGATATTTTTAGAAAATAAATGACAGCATAGTCCATGACTTAGTTGAGGTTTTTAAGAGCGTGCAAAGGTACCTAACCTAACGCTCAATTAACTTGGTGCAAACCAGGTTAGCGCACCTTGATATAAAGGGAAGCACTAGCGTACAATGGTGCAAATACACTACAATATGCATGTTGTTACGCAAGCGCAGCCAGTACGCTTTGTTTCTACCTAATGAATAGAACTCAGCGATGGAAAAAATGTTCTTGTTAATTATTCAAAACAGGTCTAAACGACCAAAGATAAAATTTTTTAGTAAGATCGGTTCTCAAGAATCCAAAATTATAGATCATAGGGAAAACTAAAAAGACGTAGGAATACTATTGTTAGCCATTCTAATTCTTGTAGCCAAATCAAATCTGGCCTTGAAATTAAATGCAATGCATAACAACTTAATCAAAATGAAATATCAAAGTAGAGCAGACGGTCTAAACACAGTGTAAAAATGGGTCAAGTAGAATTCAAATATTTGAACAAATATGTTCCACTTTTAAACTTCCTCATTATCTGAGGAGAAACCAATCCAAAATGTAAGGACATCAAGTATTGGATTGTACACAATAGAAAGTTTGATGCAAGAATAGTAAACCTAATAGAACGGTCAATAATAGAAGCATATAACCGCCTAAAGTGAAAAAAATACTATTGTACGCACCTCGGTACACAAATTATTTGACGAACCCATTGAGACCATTTATTTTAAAAATAACAAACTATGGTTATTTGGGATGAAATAATAAAAGAACTAGTGTTATTTATATTTTGAGAAGCTTATTAACTTTTTTGTTGATTTAGCGACCTGTTAGTTATTTTGTGTAATGTTTAGACGGCTCGAGGTAAATTTTTGTAAATGTACATAGATGAAAATGAAAAAAAAAAAACAATTTGTTCATATATTCCTTTTCATTCCGGAGCTTCACGTGACAGTATGCGGACGTGTAAAACTAATTGCCTTAAGACGACCACCGATGAGTGGTCGAAATATATCGGAAAAAAGAATTACGTTAACAAATTGTTTTTCATTTTCATCTATGTACATTTACAAAAATTGTGGGTCAAAAACCTTTCGGGCAGAAAGCCCATTTTTGGTCTTTGTGGTTTTGCCTTTTTGCGTTTTCATCGACGCCTATTGCTGCAAATTTTTGTGTGGGTCTGCGGGGTGGGGGAAAAGGATCACGATCTCGAGCTTGCAGCTTGTGGGGAATTCGGGATTTAGCCGTCCCTCTGTCTACAAGTTCGACGACGACACTCAAATTTTTGTGTGCGTCGAGACCAAAAAATTAACTTTTTCTCTGCCGGTAAAGAGCCACGGGAGCCAAAAGAGCCACGTGCCCATCCTTGATTTTGAGTAATACAAATTTTGGTGAAACTTCTCACAATTGTCAATTTTGCAGGCTTGTCTTTCCTGCATAGGCTTTTATGGAATTTTAAACTACTGTATCACGCTTTGTTACGATTAGCAAAATCCCATATATTTTTAATATCTGCTTTTAGGAATATGTTGCATTTGCTTAGATGGCATTGAACTCATGGATAAAGTGTGTCCAATTCAACGCTGATGAACCAAGGCTCTTGTTGCCCTGCTCGGATTATTGGTGTCATCCAAATTATTCTTGCAATCTCGATATTGCGCGCGAACCCACACTGAAGTTCGCTCATTTCGCACAGATGTTTCAGATCATTCGGACATGCGGGAAGTGCAATCGGTTAGTGTGACTTTGGCTTTCAGAACATTTTTCTTACTTACCAATGCTTCTTCTTCGGCTTGAAGATGTCCTAGTTCATTTTGAACTATAACTAGCATACTAGTTAAGTCTATCTCTGACGTTGCAGTTGGGTTGCTATCTGCCTCTGTATCCGTTAGTTGTTTATAAGCTTTGTCTCCTTATCGCACACTTTATGCTCGACGTCCACGTGTGCTATTTCCACATTTTGAATTTGTTTCAGTATAACTAATCGCTGCTTCAGAACTAAGGCATTTGACTCATCCAGAGCCTTCTTTGCCGCCAAATCATTCATTGTTTCTTTCTCATCGGCGCCGTTGTCAAGAAACTCACAGACGCGCAATAAATCGTTTACGCCAAGTTCCATTAGAATTGCCTGCTCATGTTCTGTCTTTTCAGCATTGTTTCAATTTTAACCTTTGAACCTACGTATCAATGTTTCCGTAACAATTTTTAGGTAGATTGCAAAATCTCGTAGTGTTTTCGATTTCCACGAATCAATGCAAACAAGCTGGTTTTGATTATGGACTGTATTTCTATCCCTGATTGCTTTTGAAGCTATCCGGCTCGAAGGACCACTACACATTTATATTTTGAGACACTTATTAACTTTGATTGATATTTGGATATTTTTTTAAAAGTATGTTTTACAATGTTCTTATTGTCGGCGAAGTCTTTTTTTAAGTGTGGCCGTATTTTGATAAACTGAAAATACATACAGGCATCTTACTACAGCTAGAATATTCGCACAAGAACTAAATAAATCTTGTCAATGCCTTTCGCAAAATGGAGAAACATCCCAAAACAGAGTAGCCAAACATACAAAACTTATAACTGAAATTCTCCAAGCTGTAAGGGCAGTGTTTGTGGAACACTATAGCAAGTTTAAGACAGGGCAAAAAACAGCCGCAATTGCGTTCTATTGTGACTGCAAGCAGAAAGCAATAACTGTGCTGAACAGACACAATATTGAGTTTAAACAAACAGCTGATTTGGAAATTTCAGTAGTTCTGGATGGCCCAACCCAGTTAATGTCTGATAAAATCGTACCAGAAGTAGAACAAGAAGAACAATCAGTGAGTTCAGATTAGTGTAACATAATTTTGGGGAACCCAACCAAAGTGGCCTAAAGTGTAGTGACCAGAATGGGTTTTGGTTAATAATTCTCGCTCAACCTAGTTAACATCTAAAAGGCTCCAAGGTGTAAGTGGGCACAGTCCCCTTAAAAAAAACTCCAGTTTAAAAATAAAGACACTAAGGTTGAGGATAATGTTATACGATATACTCATTTGTTGTTGAGATGACAAAAGGGTAAAACCAAAAGTGTGATCAGGATCGAAGGTGCGCATTCTTGCTATGCTCGGGTCTACCTCGTCGGATTGGTCGGGGTTCTTTCTCCCCTTTTCACACTCACTATCATTAATAAATTTAATGCGCGTTTTGAAAACTAATCTAACTACCAAAAGCTAAAGGTGGTGTTACTATTATTACTATTGCTAAGGTGCCAATTCACTGTGACCTAAAGAAAAAAGACAAACCTGAATCTAAATAAAGGATGTGAGAGAACTTAGGTGTGATTAGTCCCTCTTCTTTACCCACCCGACCATGACAACAGTTATATTTTAAAGGTTGTCCCAAAACAAATGTAGTTTTATTTCTTTTATGACATCTTTAGCAAAGGTACTTGATAGACCATGTTAAGGTAACTCAAATCATTATTCCTGTCTCAAACATAATTTTGGGTTTCTTTACTTATTTCCTAACAAACTTGACAAAATTTCTTATTGTTGACTTCATTACTTTCAAATCCAAAAATGACTTAAATTACTAATATTTTAAATATAAGAAAAAGAAACGGTTGTGCTAGATCAAACCGTATGGGGATATTTCATAAATACATATATATATATATATATATATGTAGCAAAAAATAGATTTTTCATGATAAAGATTTTAAAGGATTAACACATTACTCACGACATTGGTTTACTTCACGGTTTTTCGTTGTAATCGTTGGGCCCAAGATGACGTCGAATTTGCTGTGGTGTGGTTTTTAAAGAAGTTTTAGATTAATTATATAAATGACAATGAAATATACTCCACAGATTAAAGCTCGTAATGAGCGAAAATGAACTAAATTTAAATTGTTCGGTACAAGTCCGTTGCTAAAGGAACGTTGGGTTATGATTGATTCCAATCGAATGACAAAGTGCGAATTTTATAGATCATGACTCAATTTAACACTTTCTTTAAACACATTGGGGTTTATTTTTCAGACAGTTTTCATATTTTCGTTTGGCCTACGAGCGACATGTGCGAGGTAGCGTATTTACGTGACCATATGACAACGACAACGAGCAGTCTGGGCAGCTCACTTAAGACGATGCATGTAGATTTAAGGTTTTTGCCTAATTTAAGGCATTCCTTTAGCGCCTTACGTCACTGTATGTGAACCGTCGCCTCAAATTTTAGAAACTTCAGCTACGAAATTTAGAGGCCCAGGCTTTCTCTTAGCTCTAATACGAATATTCGGTACCTTGTTACGGCTGGGACTGTGAAAACATGAATTTAGTTTACCGGGTCAGGGACCCCCCCTCTCTTAAATATAAAAAATATCACCTTTCAAATCTTTCACTTTTATTAAACTAACCGAACGGTTAGGTTTGGCACTGAACCACTGGTCTTCAAATTTTGCACAGATATTGGCTAGATAGCCTGGTAAATAATTTTTGGCCACCACCGTGGTATTACGACTTGAAATTTCTTTACGAAAAAATCACTGTATAATTTATGCGACTTATCGCGTCGCGACGCGTCGGCAGAACAGAATAGAATAAATTTTGAGCTAAGGCACGCGTCTTATGCAAAAGAATTTGCGAACAGAGCTTTCTAACGGGTCTTTTCCCAAATGTTGCGATGTTGGGTCTTTTCATTCGGCGATGTGAGCGTGGGTATCATAAATGTACTCAAAGCTGAAACTCAACCCTGCAATTAAGTTGACCATGATCGCTTCAGTGTGACCGTTCTCTTAGTTGCTCTTCATGAAAGTGCGGCTAATTTAAAAAAAAAATAAAGTCTCTTCATTTTAACGGTTAAATATTTGAAAGGAAAGTCCGGTCACTACAAAAGAAAATACCAAAATGACTCAAGCACTGATTTCTTGAAGCTAGCCTTATTCCAGACGATAGAAGCAATAATTAACCATATTTTATCAATATGTATTAGTATTAGTATTAAGAAACTTCAAGATTATAATGAATGTCTAGCGAATCGAAAACGACGAGGGCCAAAAGTTTTTAAGCCAGGCGACTATGTGGTAGTTAAAAATTTTGACACTCACATAGGTGTATCCAAAAAATTGGTGCCGAGATTCAAAGGGCCTTTTAAAATCGATAAGGGCCTTGAAAATGATCGATACGTTGTAAGTGACGTCGACGGATTTCAGCAGTCGAAGATTCCTTATACTGGAATTTGGTCTATAGCAAATGTGAAGCCATGGTTCAATTGGTCAGATGAAACTATTAAAGTTAACGTAAATATAAAAAAAGATGAAAATACGAATGAACAGATAAAAGTCAATACAAACCTAAATGTAAATGAAAATTCTGTTAAAGAAAAAGTCAGTATGTTAAGCAAAGAAATAAGTAAATTGAAAAACACTAAGAATGACAACAGTACACACAGTTATAATACGAGAAGCAAAGGTCGTCATAAAAAAGACTAGGATCAGGTGATCCTTACTGTCAGAATGGCCGAATTGTAGCAATATGTATTAGTATTAAGTATATCTTACTCTTTCCCCCAGTGCAATATGTTTAGCCTTAAGTATATCTCTTTTCTTTGTGACAAATTATTTTTAAGTTTTATGCAGTGGTACAGTACAAGAAGTGTGCTGTCTCACTTGTTAGAAAAGAACAGAGAAAATTAAATAAAAAGAATGAGAGCAGTTCAGTTTTTATGGAAAGCTCACCAAAGTCAGACGTGTTTTACTCGCTATAATTTCAGAAGTGGTCATAGTTAACCCAGTGAAAATACAAAATACAATTTAGCCGAAAAAAAAAAAACAATAATGGATTCAATAAATACTGATGATTTTTCAAAGTCCCAGTTACAAATCTGGTGCAAAAACTTAGGGCAACATCCAAAAGATGAAGCTACTCCTAACGGAGGACTAGGTAAACGGGCGGATCCCCCTGGAAAAAAAATTGCTTGGAGCACCTAAAGAGCATTCTGTATACGTCGGACGATGGCGCCGATCAGACGCTAAATTTCGAGGCAGACTTGTTCCAACGTCAACAGTAGCAAGAAGGAACGACAAACGAACAGAACGAAGCAGAAAATGAACAAAACGATGCAGAAAGCGAGACGCAGACAAAAACAGAGACAGAAAACGAGAGCATTCTGAGTGAACAGCAATAAATATACAACGCAAAAATTGAGAAGTCAAATGAAAAGAGTAACAACGGAGAGCGCAACGCAACAAATGAGAAACAAATGAGAAGTCGAATGAAGAGCTTAGCAACGGTGAGGATAAAGCAACAAATTAGAAGCCAACTAATGAGAACCAAAAAAAAAAAAAAAAACATAGTAAAGTACACGTTGGAAAAAAAGCTGGAACTACTTTGCAAAGAAATCGAACTGGTTCGTAGAGAGAACGAGTTTTTGCGCCTTGCTGGCAACCCTGAGTCTGGCAACTCAAGCAGCTGGCTGGCGACGAAGACAGGTGACCAGGATTTGGCCAAAGATGTGAAAGATTTTGTACCCGATTTTGACGGTAATGGAAATGTTTATTAGTTGGATATCTTCCGTGCTCCGTTTGGAAAAATCATTCAACTTGAACGAAAATAATTTACGTTTGCTTGTCTTCGGCAAACTATGGAATAGATACACACCCCTCAACTCAGGGGAGTTTTTGAGTCAGCCTGTGAAAACCATATTCAATGCCATGGGAAAAGTCTTCGGATCATACAAGACTAATGTAATAATTCGTCGAGAGTTTGAAGCACGCAAGTGTCGCGAGAGTCGCGTATATTATTGAGGGATACCAGACCGTCACTTGCGAGAGATGGCTAGTATGCAACGTTTTGGGTTTAAGGATGACGTTTTGGCAGCATTTGTCAACATAGTGTTTCAGTGGGAAAAATCTGTATCTCTGCCAAATGTTTCCGCATTCAGGTGCTTTAACTGTAACTGTCTGGGTCACCTAGCAGCCGACTGCTAGGCATCTCTAGGATGCCTCATAGACTCGGGAAGCTCAGTTAGCTTAATTAAAAGGGAGTTCGTTTCAGATGAAATTAAATTGGACCTCGGTGCGGAACTTTCATATATTGGTTTAAATAAAAGTAAACCTGAAGTCTTTGGAAGTATTTTATGTTACGTTGAAATATTGAATAAAAATTTTTGAGTTCGACTACTGATTGTTTCCAACAAGTCTATGGGAAGTCCAATACTGTTAGGTTGAGATTTTATGAAAATATGTAAAGCTAAAATTGTACTAGAGCTTGACGACGATCTATGCAAAGAGTCAATGCCTGAAAGTATTAAGTTAAGCCATGACTTGAGCAATGAAGATAATTTTGAAAACCAAATGCTAAATATTGATTGTGACGTGGTAAATTCAAAATTTTCTGTTGGCAAAACTTTAAGTTTCAAAGAAACGACAATGTTTGAAAATATTTTTTCTAAATTCTATTTCGACCAAGTGAACCAAAGGTTAAGTTCGAAATGAAACTCACAATCAATGACATAAGTCCGTTTAGCTGTAATCCAAGACGACTTTCTTATAGCGAAAAGGCTGAATTGCCAAAAATAATTGACGAATACTTAAGCAAAAAATATATTAGGCCGAGTGAGTCAGAATATGTTTCCCCAATTGTGCTCGTAAAACAGACTACAGGTGAACTTAGAATGTGCGTTGATTTCAGAAAATTAAACAAGGCGACTTCAAGAGATAGTTATCCTATTCCACTTATTGAAGATCTGTTAGACTTGCAGGAAAAACCTTATTTTCGAACTCGTCTTAAAGAATGGGATTTTCCATGTATACATGCATGAGGATTCAGTTTCAGTTTGAATTTCTTCGTATGCCATTTGGCCTCAGAAATGAGCCGTATACATTTCAAAGGTTTATAAACTGGATATGATTAGGGATGAAAAAGTTATTAAATATTTAGACGACATTATGGTAGCAACAAAAGATTTTGATACGCATCTAGAAATTTTAAAAGAAGTATTTGACAAATTGGTTGAAAACAAATTGGAGTTGAGATAAGATAAGTGCGAATTTCTTCAGACGAGTGTTAAGTACCTAGGGTATTCGATTACAGGCAAAGGCATCAAAGCTGACGATAAAGGTATACAAGCAGTAAAGGATTTTCCAGTTCCGACTAAGGTCAGCGAGGTTCAAAGTTTCTTAGGACTATGTTCCTATTTTCGTAGGTTTATTAAAGATTTTGCTACTATTGCCAAGCCATTATATGACCTAGTAAAAAAGACAAAAAGTTCGTGTTTGGGAACATCGAACTTAGTACGTTTGAAAATCTAAAGTCTAGGTTAACAGAGGCCCCAATACTTGCGCTTTATAGTCCAAATGATGAAACCGAACTTCATTGTGACGCAAGCTCTATTGGTTTTGCGTCGATTTTGCTACAAAGGAAAAGTAATGGTAAATGGCATCCAGTTTTCTATTTTTCCAAAAGAACTACCGATGTGGAATCTAGATATCATGGCTTTGAGTTAGAAACATTGGCGATAATTTTTTCGTTAAAACGATTTCTTGTATATTTACAGGGAAAGCATTTCAAAATCGCGACAGATTGTAACTCGCTTACATTGACACTTAACAAAAGAGAAGTTAACCCCAGAATAGCCCGTTGGGCTCTAAAGTTATAAAACTACGATTACGTGTTAAAGCATAGGCCGGCAACGAGAATGCAACATGTAGATGCTTTAAGTAAAAATACTAACATTATTGAAACTAGCTCATTTGAAGATAATTTAGTAATATGTCAGAACAAAGATGATGAAATTTTAAGATTAAAGTCGATGTAAGAAAGGCAAAACGGTTTAATTTATAAAAAAACTACAAAATGGTTGCCTTGCTTTTTACGTCCCGAAAAATATGGAATCACATGTCCTGTTTAAATATCATAATGAGTTAGGCCACACAGGCATAGACAAAGTTGTAGAAGTTATCACAAAGTCGTATTAGTTTCCAAAGTTGCGGAAAAAGTATAACAACATGTAAATAATTGCCTAAAGTGTATAGTCTTTTCGTCAAAAAATGGAAAACAAGAAAGTCATATCCACAATATACCTAAACCTGACGTGCCATTCGAAGTGGTTCATATCGATCACTTCGAACCAACCGATGTCAAAGGAAGCACAAAAAACACGTATTAGTGGTGGTTGACGCGTTTACGAAATTTGTCAGACTTTACTTAGCAAAAACCACTAAATCTAAGGAAGCAATAGAAGCACTTAAAGAGTATTTTAGGTCCTACGGTAGGCCAAAGTGCATAGTGTCGGATCGTGGAACGTGATTTACGTCTAACGAATTTTCTAGCTTTTTAGAGTCTTGTAATATACAACATGTCAAAATCGCAACTGGCTAATGGCCAAGCTAAAAGAATACATTTTCATTAAGCTTCTGCTCTCTGACGTGACGGTCGTGTTTTTGCTTAGCTCCTGAGTTTTTATTAATATATATTGTTTTCTCTCAATTTTTAATTGTGCCGTTTGTTTTCGCTCCCGCTGGTGTCGTTTGCTTGAAACCCTTGTGTTTTATTTGCATAATTCGCCAAATTAAACATTTTTTTTTCTTTTTCGTGATTAGTGTTTGGTGCATTTAAATTGTTTTAATTTTTTTTTATTGTTCTCTCTCGTCATTGCTTCTGCAGTTGCTCCCCTCATCGCCCCCCATCATACCATCAGTGCTAGTGGTTTTGTTGTTCTCTCTGCTTTGTGCTTGTGCTCAGCTTCTCTCCCGCGTAATCACTTTTGTAAAGCCGCCACTCAAAGCTCGTCTTATAACTGTTCTTGCACTCTCTCTCGTGCTGTTTACTCTAGCTGTCTCTTTGTTTTTTTTTGTAATTATTGATTTTTTATCGATAATTATCTTTGTGCTGTTTATTTAAATTTTTCTATATATATTTTTTTTTTTTTGCTGCCTTGTGTTTCTTTTGGCTTTTCAATAGCTTGTTGTCTATCCAATTGCAAGCATTCTGATCGTTTTGACGATCAGTATAGAGCAATATCGTGTTGGCTTTGCGATAATCTTATTCACTTAAAATGTGCTGGCCTCAACGGCCGTGATTACGGCAAATTTTCTGGTTTGTCTGTGTCTAAGCCTGAGCTTGGCTTAATGCGCTGGACTTGCCCATCTTGTGCCAGCCAGGAGCTCGATTTTAGCCGAATGTACAGGCATCTTCGATGAAAGTTTCTTTCTCTAAATAATATGGCCAAATAGCTGTTTAATGAGTGTGACTCTAGCATACATTTATTGTCGCAATTCAAGTTTGGTTCACCTTCTAAGGAATTGCCCAAGAAATGTACCCTTGAGTTGCCTCATAAGCAGTCGCCCGCACTCTCTATTACATCTTCTCCCATTTTACTTTCGCCAACACCATCTTCTTCTTCCTCTTTATGCTCTTCTTTTCAGATTGAAGTACACACTACAAGCCCTGGTGTACCTCAATCTATCCCTCACGGGAACTCTGATCAATTACTGGATCATGCTGGCTTTCAATCACTTGCGGATCCACTAACTGTAGTGCCTCATCGTAAACAATTATTTATTTTTAGGCTTGCTCCAGATACTACTGAATCGTCTGTGGCAGCTTACATTGGTAATATATGCCCTGCTAAGGTTTTAATTCAAAAGTTTAAGTTTTCTAGGCCCCGCGAAACATCCTCTTTTAAAATTACTGTACCAAATGAGTATTTCTCAGCTATGGTTGACCCTAACTTTTGGCCAGAAGGCCTACTTGTACACGAATTTGCGCTCAATAAGCGCTGCCGCCCGTTGCCAGTCCACCTTCCTAATGTATCTTCTGCTTCAAAAAACTAATAACGTCTAGTCTTTGCATTCATTATCAAAATGTAAGAAGGCTTCTTACCAAGCTGTCGAAATTATTCTGTGATAGCCAAACCTTTTCGGCTGACATATTAGCTTTCTCTGAAACTTGGCTTAATTCCTCTGTTTTGGATAATGAAATAATTTCTAATAACTTTATTTCTTATAGGCTTGATCGTGTTGGTCGACGTGGCGGTGGAGTACTCATTGCTGTCAACTCGAATCTGTGTTCAAGTGTTGTGCCGATTGATCTCCCCTTAGGTGTTGAGTTTATTTGCGTCGAAGTTACATGTTCTAACTTTAGCTTATATATCTCTTGTTCATATATTCCTCCAACTTCTGATATCATGATCTACATGCACCATGCAGATGCTTTGCGAACTATTTTTAGTCGTCTTAAAGATCGTGATTTTTTTTATGGCTTTAGGTGATTTTAACTTGCCTAATGTTTCTTGGCTTGCTGATGATAATCTATCTTTCTTAATTCCTTCATCTCAACATGTTTTTCTTGATAGCCTACTTGAATGTCCGCTATATCAGTTGAATTCTTTTCTTAACTCTTCTAAAAGAATCCTCGATCTTGTTTTTGTCTCTGATCCCACTGTTAGTGCTGTATCACAAACACAGCCCCTAGTGAAGCCTGAAGATACTTATCGCCCTACCATTGAAATTACTATTTCTTAGAATTCTGTTAATAATTCATTCAATAACATCTGAAATTCTCGTCGTAGATGTTTTCGTAAAACAAATTTCAATCTTCTTAACAGCCTTATTTTCTCTTTTGATTGGTCATTTCTATTTGAGTGCTGTGATATAGATTGTGCAGTAAATTTTTTCTACTCTGCTCTTAATTCTCTAATTGATAAATGCGTTCCTTATGTGAATGACTCTACCAGATATTGCAGATCTGTTTGCTAAATTCTTTCAGTCGACTTATTCTACTACTGCTTCGGATCTCACACCTTATCCCTTCACAATTCCACATTTAAATTGTATGTTTTTTTCCTAATATTACTGAAGACTGTATTATCTCTAGCTTGTCATCTATGACGTCTTTCTTCGTACTCGGGCCTGATAATATACCTAGTTGCATCCTTAAAATGTGTTCGATTTCCCTATCTAAGCCTTTATCTCGGTTATTCTTTATATCGATTGAGACTTGTCCTGATATTTGGAAGGAGTCTTTTATTATTCCGCTTTTTAAAAAGGGTAGCAAATCGGATATTTCTAACTACCGTGGCATGGCCAAACTCGGCAATATCTAAGCTGTTTCAAAAAATTTTTATGTCTTCCCTTCAACACCTATCCAGATCCACTATTTCTCCTTGTCAGCATGGCTTCATGAAAGGTCGTTCGTCGCTTACCAACCTTTTAGAATTGAATACCCTTGTACACCATGGCTTTCGTAAAAAGTGTCAAACTGATGTTATTTATACTGAGGCTTAGTAAGGCTTTCGATACGGTTGATCATTCTATGCTTCTCATGAAACTTAACATCATGGGTTTTTCCCCGAAACTATTGGCTTGGTAGAACCCAAAAGGTGTCTTTTCGTTCCTCGATATCTAAAACTGTTCGAGTTACGTCAGGTGTCCCCCAAGGCAGTCATCTGTGCCCACTGTTATTTACCTTGTTTATAAACGATTTGCCTTTGGCCTTGGCTCATTCACGCGTGGTCATGTTTGCGGATGACATCAAGATTTGTTATTCATATAATGATCCTTCTTTCCAACAGTACTTGCAATCAGATCTCGATGCGTTCTGTGTTTGGTGTCACGTTAATAAATTACACCTTAATGCCTCTAAATGCGATTTTATGACTTTCAGTCGTTTGTCGCCGTTCCTAGCTCATTACTCTATTAAGTCTGTTCTGTTAGATTGTGTACCATCATTTAAAGACTTAGGCGTTATGTTTGACCCAAAACTTTCTTTTAATGTTCATATATCTTCAATTGTCAATAGAGCATGCAGTCTTCTTGGCTTCATTAAACGTTGGGCCAAAGAATTTGATGATCCATATGTGACAAAGGTTTTATACACTTCGTTAGTTCGCCCTACTCTAGAATATTGCTCACCAGTGTGGAACTCTCAATATGATGTTCACCAGCGTAGTATTGAATCGGTACAGAAGCAATTCCTTAAGTTTGCGTTACGCGGTCTTAATTGGGACCCGAATCTTCGCCTACCTTCTTATTCTGACAGACTTCTTCTTATTAATCTTCCTTCACTTTACAACCGTAGGCTCGTATTTGGCATTCTCTTTCTACATAAAGTAGTCAAGGGCGAAGTCAGTTCTACCAATTTACTAGATACGCTATATTTTTTGTTCCCTCACGTCGGACCAGAAACTTTTTTCCTATTCACCTTAGTAGATGTCTGACTATTTGCTTTCTTTACGAACCTCTTCGTGTTCTTTGCCAATCTTTTAACAACCTTTCTCACCTTATTTCTCCTCATCTATCTGACACTTCTCTTCGCGCTATACTTTTTAATTATCTACAGCGTAACCACTGAAAGTATTCTGGACTGGATATTGGATTGGCTGCAACTCATCCCTGACCACATTGGCTGTGAATCGGGGCATAGCTGGCACCTTGTTGCAAATAAAACACCTCCACCGGGGCGGGGATGTTTAGTTGTGCATAAAGCTAAGCTACCTGCTTGAATTAATTATTAACTGTATTTTAGCTTAAGCTTTTTCGTCGACTGCTGATTTAGTTGACGTAAATAAATAAATAAATAAATAAAATAGAAATCTAGGCCCTATGTTGGCAAAGTTATTAGCCTCAGGAGAAAATGTTAGTTTTGGTCAGGCCATAGAAATGGTAGAGTATACCATGAATAACACTATTCATATGTCATTGGGACAGCATCCAAGTGTCGTACTATTTGGCGTCGGCCAAGAAGGACGACAAGTAGATGAATTAAAAGACTACTTGTTAGAAGACAGGTCTGTAGAACGAAACTTGGAATCGGTACGAGTAAAAGCTAGAGAAAAAGAAAAGAAACTTCAAGATTATAATGAATGTCTAGCGAATCGAAAACGACGAGGGCCAAAAGTTTTTAAGCCAGGCGACTATGTGGTAGTTAAAAGTTTTGACACTCACATAGGTGTATCCAAAAAATTGGTGCCGAGATTCAAAGGGCCTTTTAAAATCGATAAGGGCCTTGAAAATGATCGATACGTTGTAAGTGACGTCGACGGATTTCAGCAGTCGAAGATTCCTTATACTGGAATTTGGTCTATAGCAAATGTGAAGCCATGGTTCAATTGGTCAGATGAAACTATTAAAGTTAACGTAAATATAAAAAAAGATGACAATACGAATGAGCAGATAAAAGTCAATACAAACCTAAATGTAAATGAAAATTCTGTTAAAGAAAAAGTCAGTATGTTAAGCAAAGAAATAAGTAAATTGAAAAACACTAAGAATGACAACAGTACACACAGCTATAATACGAGAAGCAAAGGTCGTCATAAAGAAGACTAGGATCAGGTGATCCTTACTGTCAGAATGGCCGAATTGTAGCAATATGTATTAGTATTAAGTATATCTTACTCTTTCCCCCAGTGCAATATGTTTAGCCTTAAGTATATCTCTTTTCTTTGTGACAAATTATTTTTAAGTTTTATGCAGTGGTACAGTACAAGAAGTGTGCTGTCTCACTTGTTAGAAAAGAACAGAGAAAATTAAATAAAAAGAATGAGAGCAGTTCAGTTTTTATGGAAAGCTCACCAAAGTCAGACGTGTTTTACTCGCTATAATTTCAGAAGTGGTCATAGTTAACCCAGTGAAAATACAAAATACAATTTAGCCGAAAAAAAAAAAAAACAATAATGGATTCAATAAATACTGATGATTTTTCAAAGTCCCAGTTACAAATCTGGTGCAAAAACTTAGGGCAACATCCAAAAGATGAAGCTACTCCTAACGGAGGACTAGGTAAACGGGCGGATCCCCCTGGAAAAAAAATTGCTTGGAGCACCTAAAGAGCATTCTGTATACGTCGGACGATGGCGCCGATCAGACGCTAAATTTCGAGGCAGACTTGTTCCAACGTCAACAGTAGCAAGAAGGAACGACAAACGAACAGAACGAAGCAGAAAATGAACAAAACGATGCAGAAAGCGAGACGCAGACAAAAACAGAGACAGAAAACGAGAGCATTCTGAGTGAACAGCAATAAATATACAACGCAAAAATTGAGAAGTCAAATGAAAAGAGTAACAACGGAGAGCGCAACGCAACAAATGAGAAACAAATGAGAAGTCGAATGAAGAGCTTAGCAACGGTGAGGATAAAGCAACAAATTAGAAGCCAACTAATGAGAACCAAAAAAAAAAAAAAAAACATAGTAAAGTACACGTTGGAAAAAAAGCTGGAACTACTTTGCAAAGAAATCGAACTGGTTCGTAGAGAGAACGAGTTTTTGCGCCTTGCTGGCAACCCTGAGTCTGGCAACTCAAGCAGCTGGCTGGCGACGAAGACAGGTGACCAGGTTTTGGCCAAAGATGTGAAAGATTTTGTACCCGATTTTGACGGTAATGGAAATGTTTATTAGTTGGATATCTTCCGTGCTCCGTTTGGAAAAATCATTCAACTTGAACGAAAATAATTTACGTTTGCTTGTCTTCGGCAAACTATGGAATAGATACACACCCCTCAACTCAGGGGAGTTTTTGAGTCAGCCTGTGAAAACCATATTCAATGCCATGGGAAAAGTCTTCGGATCATACAAGACTAATGTAATAATTCGTCGAGAGTTTGAAGCACGCAAGTGTCGCGAGAGTCGCGTATATTGTTGAGGGATACCAGACCGTCACTTGCGAGAGATGGCTAGTATGCAACGTTTTGGGTTTAAGGATGACGTTTTGGCAGCATTTGTCAACATAGTGTTTCAGTGGGAAAAATCTGTATCTCTGCCAAATGTTTCCGCATTCAGGTGCTTTAACTGTAACTGTCTGGGTCACCTAGCAGCCGACTGCTAGGCATCTCTAGGATGCCTCATAGACTCGGGAAGCTCAGTTAGCTTAATTAAAAGGGAGTTCGTTTCAGATGAAATTAAATTGGACCTCGGTGCGGAACTTTCATATATTGGTTTAAATAAAAGTAAACCTGAAGTCTTTGGAAGTATTTTATGTTACGTTGAAATATTGAATAAAAATTTTTGAGTTCGACTACTGATTGTTTCCAACAAGTCTATGGGAAGTCCAATACTGTTAGGTTGAGATTTTATGAAAATATGTAAAGCTAAAATTGTACTAGAGCTTGACGACGATCTATGCAAAGAGTCAATGCCTGAAAGTATTAAGTTAAGCCATGACTTGAGCAATGAAGATAATTTTGAAAACCAAATGCTAAATATTGATTGTGACGTGGTAAATTCAAAATTTTCTGTTGGCAAAACTTTAAGTTTCAAAGAAACGACAATGTTTGAAAATATTTTTTCTAAATTCTATTTCGGTTCACTTGGAACCAAAGGTTAAGTTCGAAATGAAACTCACAATCAATGACATAAGTCCGTTTAGCTGTAATCCAAGACGACTTTCTTATAGCGAAAAGGCTGAATTGCCAAAAATAATTGACGAATACTTAAGCAAAAAATATATTAGGCCGAGTGAGTCAGAATATGTTTCCCCAATTGTGCTCGTAAAACAGACTACAGGTGAACTTAGAATGTGCGTTGATTTCAGAAAATTAAACAAGGCGACTTCAAGAGATAGTTATCCTATTCCACTTATTGAAGATCTGTTAGACTTGCAGGAAAAACCTTATTTTCGAACTCGTCTTAAAGAATGGGATTTTCCATGTATACATGCATGAGGATTCAGTTTCAGTTTGAATTTCTTCGTATGCCATTTGGCCTCAGAAATGAGCCGTATACATTTCAAAGGTTTATAAACTGGATATGATTAGGGATGAAAAAGTTATTAAATATTTAGACGACATTATGGTAGCAACAAAAGATTTTGATACGCATCTAGAAATTTTAAAAGAAGTATTTGACAAATTGGTTGAAAACAAATTGGAGTTGAGATAAGATAAGTGCGAATTTCTTCAGACGAGTGTTAAGTACCTAGGGTATTCGATTACAGGCAAAGGCATCAAAGCTGACGATAAAGGTATACAAGCAGTAAAGGATTTTCCAGTTCCGACTAAGGTCAGCGAGGTTCAAAGTTTCTTAGGACTATGTTCCTATTTTCGTAGGTTTATTAAAGATTTTGCTACTATTGCCAAGCCATTATATGACCTAGTAAAAAAGACAAAAAGTTCGTGTTTGGGAACATCGAACTTAGTACGTTTGAAAATCTAAAGTCTAGGTTAACAGAGGCCCCAATACTTGCGCTTTATAGTCCAAATGATGAAACCGAACTTCATTGTGACGCAAGCTCTATTGGTTTTGCGTCGATTTTGCTACAAAGGAAAAGTAATGGTAAATGGCATCCAGTTTTCTATTTTTCCAAAAGAACTACCGATGTGGAATCTAGATATCATGGCTTTGAGTTAGAAACATTGGCGATAATTTTTTCGTTAAAACGATTTCTTGTATATTTACAGGGAAAGCATTTCAAAATCGCGACAGATTGTAACTCGCTTACATTGACACTTAACAAAAGAGAAGTTAACCCCAGAATAGCCCGTTGGGCTCTAAAGTTATAAAACTACGATTACGTGTTAAAGCATAGGCCGGCAACGAGAATGCAACATGTAGATGCTTTAAGTAAAAATACTAACATTATTGAAACTAGCTCATTTGAAGATAATTTAGTAATATGTCAGAACAAAGATGATGAAATTTTAAGATTAAAGTCGATGTAAGAAAGGCAAAACGGTTTAATTTATAAAAAAACTACAAAATGGTTGCCTTGCTTTTTACGTCCCGAAAAATATGGAATCACATGTCCTGTTTAAATATCATAATGAGTTAGGCCACACAGGCATAGACAAAGTTGTAGAAGTTATCACAAAGTCGTATTAGTTTCCAAAGTTGCGGAAAAAGTATAACAACATGTAAATAATTGCCTAAAGTGTATAGTCTTTTCGTCAAAAAATGGAAAACAAGAAAGTCATATCCACAATATACCTAAACCTGACGTGCCATTCGAAGTGGTTCATATCGATCACTTCGAACCAACCGATGTCAAAGGAAGCACAAAAAACACGTATTAGTGGTGGTTGACGCGTGTACGAAATTTGTCAGACTTTACTTAGCAAAAACCACTAAATCTAAGGAAGCAATAGAAGCACTTAAAGAGTATTTTAGGTCCTACGGTAGGCCAAAGTGCATAGTGTCGGATCGTGGAACGTGATTTACGTCTAACGAATTTTCTAGCTTTTTAGAGTCTTGTAATATACAACATGTCAAAATCGCAACTGGCTAATGGCCAAGCTAAAAGAATACATTTTCATTAAGCTTCTGCTCTCTGACGTGACGGTCGTGTTTTTGCTTAGCTCCTGAGTTTTTATTAATATATATTGTTTTCTCTCAATTTTTAATTGTGCCGTTTGTTTTCGCTCTCGCTGGTGTCGTTTGCTTGAAACCCTTGTGTTTTATTTGCATAATTCGCCAAATTAAACATTTTTTTTTTCTTTTTCGTGATTAGTGTTTGGTGCATTTAAATTGTTTTAATTTTTTTTTATTGTTCTCTCTCGTCATTGCTTCTGCAGTTGCTCCCCTCATCGCCCCCCATCATACCATCAGTGCTAGTGGTTTTGTTGTTCTCTCTGCTTTGTGCTTGTGCTCAGCTTCTCTCCCGCGTAATCACTTTTGTAAAGCCGCCACTCAAAGCTCGTCTTATAACTGTTCTTGCACTCTCTCTCGTGCTGTTTACTCTAGCTGTCTCTTTGTTTTTTTTTGTAATTATTGATTTTTTATCGATAATTATCTTTGTGCTGTTTATTTAAATTTTTCTATATATATTTTTTTTTTTTTGCTGCCTTGTGTTTCTTTTGGCTTTTCAATAGCTTGTTGTCTACCCAATTGCAAGCATTCTGATCGTTTTGACGATCAGTATAGAGCAATATCGTGTTGGCTTTGCGATAATCTTATTCACTTAAAATGTGCTGGCCTCAACGGCCGTGATTACGGCAAATTTTCTGGTTTGTCTGTGTCTAAGCCTGAGCTTGGCTTAATGCGCTGGACTTGCCCATCTTGTGCCAGCCAGGAGCTCGATTTTAGCCGAATGTACAGGCATCTTCGATGAAAGTTTCTTTCTCTAAATAATATGGCCAAATAGCTGTTTAATGAGTGTGACTCTAGCATACATTTATTGTCGCAATTCAAGTTTGGTTCACCTTCTAAGGAATTGCCCAATAAATGTACCCTTGAGTTGCCTCATAAGCAGTCGCCCGCACTCTCTATTACATCTTCTCCCATTTTACTTTCGCCAACACCATCTTCTTCTTCCTCTTTATGCTCTTCTTTTCAGATTGAAGTACACACTACAAGCCCTGGTGTACCTCAATCTATCCCTCACGGGAACTCTGATCAATTACTGGATCATGCTGGCTTTCAATCACTTGCGGATCCACTAACTGTAGTGCCTCATCGTAAACAATTATTTATTTTTAGGCTTGCTCCAGATACTACTGAATCGTCTGTGGCAGCTTACATTGGTAATATATGCCCTGCTAAGGTTTTAATTCAAAAGTTTAAGTTTTCTAGGCCCCGCGAAATCTCCTCTTTTAAAATTACTGTACCAAATGAGTATTTCTCAGCTATGGTTGACCCTAACTTTTGGCCAGAAGGCCTACTTGTACACGAATTTGCGCTCAATAAGCGCTGCCGCCCGTTGCCAGTCCACCTTCCTAATGTATCTTCTGCTTCAAAAAACTAATAACGTCTAGTCTTTGCATTCATTATCAAAATGTAAGAAGGCTTCTTACCAAGCTGTCGAAATTATTCTGTGATAGCCAAACCTTTTCGGCTGACATATTAGCTTTCTCTGAAACTTGGCTTAATTCCTCTGTTTTGGATAATGAAATAATTTCTAATAACTTTATTTCTTATAGGCTTGATCGTGTTGATCGACGTGGCGGTGGAGTACTCATTGCTGTCAACTCGAATCTGTGTTCAAGTGTTGTGCCGATTGATCTCCCCTTAGGTGTTGAGTTTATTTGCGTCGAAGTTACATGTTCTAACTTTAGCTTATATATCTCTTGTTCATATATTCCTCCAACTTCTGATATCATGATCTACATGCACCATGCAGATGCTTTGCGAACTATTTTTAGTCGTCTTAAAGATCGTGATTTTTTTTATGGCTTTAGGTGATTTTAACTTGCCTAATGTTTCTTGGCTTGCTGATGATAATCTATCTTTCTTAATTCCTTCATCTCAACATGTTTTTCTTGATAGCCTACTTGAATGTCCGCTATATCAGTTGAATTCTTTTCTTAACTCTTCTAAAAGAATCCTCGATCTTGTTTTTGTCTCTGATCCCACTGTTAGTGCTGTATCACAAACACAGCCCCTAGTGAAGCCTGAAGATACTTATCGCCCTACCATTGAAATTACTATTTCTTAGAATTCTGTTAATAATTCATTCAATAACATCTGAAATTCTCGTCGTAGATGTTTTCGTAAAACAAATTTCAATCTTCTTAACAGCCTTATTTTCTCTTTTGATTGGTCATTTCTATTTGAGTGCTGTGATATAGATTGTGCAGTAAATTTTTTCTACTCTGCTCTTAATTCTCTAATTGATAAATGCGTTCCTTATGTGAATGACTCTACCAGATATTGCAGATCTGTTTGCTAAATTCTTTCAGTCGACTTATTCTACTACTGCTTCGGATCTCACACCTTATCCCTTCACAATTCCACATTTAAATTGTATGTTTTTTCCTAATATTACTGAAGACTGTATTATCTCTAGCTTGTCATCTATGACGTCTTTCTTCGTACTCGGGCCTGATAATATACCTAGTTGCATCCTTAAAATGTGTTCGATTTCCCTATCTAAGCCTTTATCTCGGTTATTCTTTATATCGATTGAGACTTGTCCTGATATTTGGAAGGAGTCTTTTATTATTCCGCTTTTTAAAAAAGGGTAGCAAATCGGATATTTCTAACTACCGTGGCATGGCCAAACTCGGCAATATCTAAGCTGTTTCAAAAAATTTTTATGTCTTCCCTTCAACACCTATCCAGATCCACTATTTCTCCTTGTCAGCATGGCTTCATGAAAGGTCGTTCGTCGCTTACCAACCTTTTAGAATTGAATACCCTTGTACACCATGGCTTTCGTAAAAAGTGTCAAACTGATGTTATTTATACTGAGGCTTAGTAAGGCTTTCGATACGGTTGATCATTCTATGCTTCTCATGAAACTTAACATCATGGGTTTTTCCCCGAAACTATTGGCTTGGTAGAACCCAAAGGTGTCTTTTCGTTCCTCGATATCTAAAACTGTTCGAGTTACGTCAGGTGTCCCCCAAGGCAGTCATCTGTGCCCACTGTTATTTACCTTGTTTATAAACGATTTGCCTTTGGCCTTGGCTCATTCACGCGTGGTCATGTTTGCGGATGACATCAAGATTTGTTATTCATATAATGATCCTTCTTTCCAACAGTACTTGCAATCAGATCTCGATGCGTTCTGTGTTTGGTGTCACGTTAATAAATTACACCTTAATGCCTCTAAATGCGATTTTATGACTTTCAGTCGTTTGTCGCCGTTCCTAGCTCATTACTCTATTAAGTCTGTTCTGTTAGATTGTGTACCATCATTTAAAGACTTAGGCGTTATGTTTGACCCAAAACTTTCTTTTAATGTTCATATATCTTCAATTGTCAATAGAGCATGCAGTCTTCTTGGCTTCATTAAACGTTGGGCCAAAGAATTTGATGATCCATATGTGACAAAGGTTTTATACACTTCGTTAGTTCGCCCTACTCTAGAATATTGCTCACCAGTGTGGAACTCTCAATATGATGTTCACCAGCGTAGTATTGAATCGGTACAGAAGCAATTCCTTAAGTTTGCGTTACGCGGTCTTAATTGGGACCCGAATCTTCGCCTACCTTCTTATTCTGACAGACTTCTTCTTATTAATCTTCCTTCACTTTACAACCGTAGGCTCGTATTTGGCATTCTCTTTTTTACATAAAGTAGTCAAGGGCGAAGTCAGTTCTACCAATTTACTAGATACGCTATATTTTTTGTTCCCTCACGTCGGACCAGAAACTTTTTTCCTATTCACCTTAGTAGATGTCTGACTATTTGCTTTCTTCACGAACCTCTTCGTGTTCTTTGCCAATCTTTTAACAACCTTTCTCACCTTATTTCTCCTCATCTATCTGACACTTCTCTTCGCGCTATACTTTTTAATTATCTACAGCGTAACCACTGAAAGTATTCTGGACTGGATATTGGATTGGCTGCAACTCATCCCTGACCACATTGGCTGTGAATCGGGGCATAGCTGGCACCTTGTTGCAAATAAAACACCTCCACCGGGGCGGGGATGTTTAGTTGTGCATAAAGCTAAGCTACCTGCTTGAATTAATTATTAACTGTATTTTAGCTTAAGCTTTTTCGTCGACTGCTGATTTAGTTGACGTAAATAAATAAATAAATAAATAAATAAAATAGAAATCTAGGCCCTATGTTGGCAAAGTTATTAGCCTCAGGAGAAAATGTTAGTTTTGGTCAGGCCATAGAAATGGTAGAGTATACCATGAATAACACTATTCATATGTCATTGGGACAGCATCCAAGTGTCGTACTATTTGGCGTCGGCCAAGAAGGACGACAAGTAGATGAATTAAAAGACTACTTGTTAGAAGACAGGTCTGTAGAACGAAACTTGGAATCGGTACGAGTAAAAGCTAGAGAAAAAGAAAAGAAACTTCAAGATTATAATGAATGTCTAGCGAATCGAAAACGACGAGGGCCAAAAGTTTTTAAGCCAGGCGACTATGTGGTAGTTAAAAGTTTTGACACTCACATAGGTGTATCCAAAAAATTGGTGCCGAGATTCAAAGGGCCTTTTAAAATCGATAAGGGCCTTGAAAATGATCGATACGTTGTAAGTGACGTCGACGGATTTCAGCAGTCGAAGATTCCTTATACTGGAATTTGGTCTATAGCAAATGTGAAGCCATGGTTCAATTGGTCAGATGAAACTATTAAAGTTAACGTAAATATAAAAAAAGATGACAATACGAATGAGCAGATAAAAGTCAATACAAACCTAAATGTAAATGAAAATTCTGTTAAAGAAAAAGTCAGTATGTTAAGCAAAGAAATAAGTAAATTGAAAAACACTAAGAATGACAACAGTACACACAGCTATAATACGAGAAGCAAAGGTCGTCATAAAGAAGACTAGGATCAGGTGATCCTTACTGTCAGAATGGCCGAATTGTAGCAATATGTATTAGTATTAAGTATATCTTACTCTTTCCCCCAGTGCAATATGTTTAGCCTTAACTATATCTTACTCTTTTCTTTGTGACAAATTATTTTTAATTTTTATGCAGTGGTACAGTACAAGAAGTGTGCTGTCTCACTTTTTAGAAAAGAACTGAGAGAATTAAATAAAAAGAATAAGAGCAGTTCAGTTTTTATGGAGAGCTCACCAAAGTCAGACGTGTTTTACTCGCTATAATATTGCCAATAATGTCAAAACTAAACTAAAAAACCTACCACAGCGAAGCAAAACAGCAAGCCAGTACGCGCCAGAGGTTGAAAAGCTTACTGAATCTCTGGAAGGAGCATTCATACACGATTGTTTAGTCTAAGTCCCACTTCCGAAAATGTCAATTCTAAAAACACATTACCCAGATGAAGGTTATAGATTAAGAAGCTGACAGAAGGGATTCGGCGGGGAGTGCGGCTTACGAGAACAATAGAAATGCAAGACACGTACGTTTAGGTAGACAATTAATATAAGTTTATTATTATTCGTTCACATTTTTTCTCGCCAACGTTTTGCCTAAGGCTTTTTCTAAGCTTATTGATATCATCAGGTATTGACATCATCATGACGTCGCTCGCCCAGAGCTGAATCAGTATATTTATAAACTGTCGTGTGACAGCTCGGTCAATCCTGCGATCGATCGCCCTCGATTCGAGTATCCGTCGTCGGATTCAAGAATATTTGAACACCAGGGTTTCATCTTATCCGAGGAATGTACAGAACAGTATTTACCCTCTGTAATCTGTATACCGGGTATATCTTCGATTACGTAACGACCGTTTCCAGGACCTTGACCACTTCATACGGACCTCGGTAGTGTAGTTCCGGCTTACATGATTCGCCTGTCGTGGCTGGTTCGTTCCCGACATAACATGTCGTTACATAAACGCAGTTCCGCGGTCTGTTATATTTGGCAAGCCGAAATAACTTTTTGACTTATAGTAGCAGATTAGATGCATGTAGTCTTTCACGTACTTCATCTTTGGAAAAAAGAATCGTTTTTGAAGCCTCTCAATGGTTTTGTCAAAGCCGAAGTGTCTGACATCATCATAGCAACTTTTAACAACACGCCATCTAACCAAACGCAATATTGTTTCCCTTTTTCGATAAAGACGATGATTTTTGATGACATAATCAGTACGTAGTTGGTTTTGTTGATCAATGTGACGTTTTCCCCTCAGTACTGCTATTATTTCGGCAAGTGTTTTATCCTGTAGTTGCATTGTTAACAACCAGTATTCGATGTCTGAAATTATTGTCTGAACAACTTCGTCTACTGATGCTTCCGGGGGTAACTCTGGAGCTCGGCTCAACGCATCTACAAGAGCCGTTTTCGATATTGAGCATTTGCCCAACTCCTTGGTCTTTTGCGCAAAACAAGCAGCATTATCTATCAAGTCTTTTACCAATTTCTCGCTTTCGTTACGTGTTTGATTTTGAGTCGTTTCTATTTGGCGTAAAACGTTTTCAGATCTTAGGTCATTTTCCACTACAAGTATTTCGACTTCGTGACCTATCTTATCAACAACGACCTTCGCATTTAGTTTCGGGTTACCGAAGAATTTGCACATCGATGCAAAACACCTATATTTTCGGCAAATAATTTTCGAATCATATACTGCCGAATCTTATACTGCCTGGATCGACGAATGCGTTGGTTTCATTTCCGTTAACTGAAATAAATTTACAGATATCTGAGTTGATACTTGAGTCAAATTTATTTACTGTCGAAACGTTTTTCAATTTTTCAGGGCTGTTGATAGGGTCGTGATTAGTACGACTACAATGACTACATCGAGGCTTACGCTGTGGATCAGGATAATCTGAGGACTAATATCCCAATTTTTGACAATTAAAGCATTTCATTGACGGCTCTATCTTTTCCTTGAGTGTCCGTTTTATCTCGGATTATTTTATCTCTGCAAGAAACACATAAAATACACTCCAACTGCATCCGGATACCAATCAACTACACCTTAATAACAAAAAACAGCTCAACCTCCAATGGGGGTGTAGCTCTCTTGATACACAACTCCCTACAAATTCGAGAAATAACATTGAACGGTGATTTTGACGCAGTATGCGTAGAATCCATGTCAAACCACAAATTTAGACTAATTTCAGCCTACATTCCACCTAACAAGAGATTTTCTTTAAATAATCTCCAAAATGTACTAGAAACCTCAAACATACCAGTGCTAATCACTTGCGACTTTAATGGTTGGCATACAAACTGAGGCTCAAACTCCAATGATCTTAGAGGAAAAATACTTGAAAAATTCATAGCTTAACCAAATTTCATCCTACTAAATGACGGTTCACCAACACACCTCAGCACCCACAAACACTAACAAATATCGACATAACCTTTAGTAGCCCAATTTTACAACTTGACAGCAAGTAAGTAAGTAAGACAAAGACATGCGAATGAACAATGACTGATGGTAGATCGCTAATGAATAGTGTAAAAAGCAGAGGGCCAAGATGAGGAACACAAGAAGTCACAGGAATGGAATCGGGAAAAGAAGACTTAAAACTCATGTTACACAGAAAATGATCTATTTGGTAGCGACCTATCATAATCAACCTCTTTAACTCCGATCCAACAAACGCACAACACCTATACTCCAAACCCATTTTTATCACCGACAAAGAAAACTGGGAACGATTTTTAAAACTCACAGAAGAATACTCATCACAACTAAATATAAGCTAAAATATAAACAAAGAAACAGCCACAATACAAAAAATAATTATATCTAGTGCACATAAAACAATCCCTCAGACACACCCTATGACCAAGCCACACAACGTTCCTTGTTGGAACAAAAATCTACAAAAACTTAGATACGATAAAGTTAAGAAATGGCACACGCTAAAAAGGAACATCTGTACCCAAAACATCATACAATTTAAACGAGCAAATGCCAAATTTAGAAAGACCCTAAAAGAAGAAAAAAGGCATAGTCTACAAAAATTTATAACACAAATAGCACCGGACACACCTCCAAAAACAAAATTCATTGCATCCTAAACCCAGTAACAAACCAAAATACCACCAACAAAGCAGAAATAGCAGAACTCTTCTGCAAAAACTTCTCAGACATGTCATCCGACCACAATTTCTCTACGATCTTTATAAACACAAAACAAGCATCACTAAACAACCCACTCAATCACACATATGTCCCCAGAAAGAGAGCTACAGAAATAGAAAAAAAAATAACACTAGTCGAATTTATGTCAGCTCTAAACACGTTAAAAGGAAAAACACCAGGACTCGACAGATTAAACTATTCCATGATCAAAAATTTGGACAGGAAAACAAAATGTCGAATAATCAACCTTCAAAACTCTATACTAAACAATTATATCCCCCAAGTCTACAAGAATAGTCCCAATCTCAAAACCCAACACGGACAAAACCGCACTAAGCTCATACCGACCAATATCACTGAACTCATGCATATCAAAGATCCCAGACAAAATAATAGCAAAGAAGCGACTGTGGTGGTTTGTTTCTAACGACAAATTAATCTACAACAGTCAAACTGATTTCAAGAAGGGAAAATCTGCTATAGACAGTTTACTGCTGATAGACCATCTACTTACAAGATCCATCTCCAGAAGAAAACATACGTCTATAATATCCCTAGACTTTGTAAAAGCTTTTGTCTTGGATTACATTAAATACTTGACCAGCTCACGGAATGGAAAACGGGACCTAAAATCTTAAGCTACATATGTAAAAAACTTCATGACGAACAGAAAAATTACAAACTTAACAAACTTACTGTTGTAGTATATCCATACCAAAAATCATTAACACAAAGAGCTCAACTTTTAACACTTTGTTGCAAGTACAAACAATCAAATATGTACGTCTCCACTTGAGTATGTTTATGTATATACATTAATATATTCATATAAACATACTCACATCAATATACAGCTAAACATGTTCATATATGTATGAGCATAAGTATATGCACATACATATATTCATATGAGCACAGGCGTAACATGAGCTAGGGCCAAGCCAGCGTGGGAACGCTGACCATGCACTTTGATGCAAGTGCCCCAATTAATATGTATGTATGTACTGACACTTCCTCTTTCTATTTTGTAGTTGTCGCCTAAGTGGCGATAGGTTAAGTAAAAGAATATTGTTTGAATAAAGATCAATCTATACATGACCACCAAACTGAACTGACGCGTTTGTTTTCTTTCGAACAATCAACCAAGTGGAACCCGGTCATTACATGGCGACCGTGACAATAGGTCAAAAATAGACCTAAGGACAAAGGACAAAGGAAAAAATTTTTTGTGTATGTATGTGTGTGTGTGAAAAAAAACAATATAAAAAAAAGGGCACGAAAATGAGAAATAGCTACACTGGATAACTACTTTCAAAGAGTTATCAGACGAAGCCCGAGCATAAGAAACGATATAATTGAGGTGTTTCGTAGTGAGCAAAGCCACTCCCCCTCAAAGCTCGCTAACTCTAGTGCAAATAAGAGCCGCATACTCAGATCTAACTGGAGAAGAATTCCCAGTAAGAGGAGGCTCAAGAGTACAGATGTGCTTCCTGATTGAGGTACCAAATGTATGCCTCATGAAAAATACAGCTGAACTTCGCCAAAGGGCGAAGAAACGCAATGAGTAAATAATTCTCTTGCCTTTAATAATAATTGAAATTTTACATATATAAATATTAAGAACAAACCCGTACGAGTTTGCACTTGTTGCACAGTACACCTACTAACCAACCATTGACAGGCTAATACTAAAAAACATGCGTAGGCATAGATTTAACTAAAACATTGTTCAAGCTGTAAGCCTACGCATGTCTACTCTTCTACCTTTCCACGTCTCTGGCTCACTGTGCGAAACACAGTTGAGATCATTTTTCTTTCTCCTAAAATTTCTTAAATTACATTAAAGAAAAACAAATTTTTTATGTAACAATCGGACAAAAAAAGACAATTTTTTTTTCTTCTCTATCAAACAAATAGAAAACAGGTCTAAACGATCAAGAAAACAAAATATTTTTTTTTGCTAGAAAGATGGGTTCGCAAGAATCCAAAATAGACCACCCAACGGCTAGTGTCGTTAATAGCGTTAAAATAGTAGATCACAAGGAAAATTTAGAGGAAATAGGGATATTGTTGTTAGCTATCCTAATTTTAGTAGCCTTAAACCTGGCTTTGAAATTATATGCATTGCATAATAAAATAATTAAGAAAAAATATCAGAGTAGAGCAGATGGCCTAAATACAGTATAAAAATGGGTCGAGTAGAACTTAAATATCTGAACAAATACGTTCCATTCTTAGACTTCCTCTTTAACAGAGGTGAAACCAATCCAAAATATAAAGAAATCAAATACTGGATTGTGAATAATAGAAAATTTAAATCAAGGATAGCTCACTTGATAGAAAGATCCATAGTAGAAGCCTACAACCGCCTAAAACGAAAAAAACAGAATTCTACCCACATGGGTGCATAAACTATTCGAGCAACCCATAGAGACAATTGATCTCTCAGAGAATTAAAAAAAAAAAAAAAAAAGAGAATGTAAATTTTTCAAAAAAAACATGATTAATTGGGATGACATAATAGGAGAAGCTAGAATACAGGCGCAAGAATTAAATAAATCTTGTAAGTCCCTCTCACAGAATAGGGAAACATCCCAAAGTACAATAGAAAAACACTCGAAAATAATAATAGAGAGCCTAGAAAATATTAGAGCGGTATTCATAGTACACTATAGTAAGCTAACTACGGGACGAAAAACAGCCGCAAATGCATTCTATAATGACTGCAAACAAAAGGCAAAATCCGTATTAAAAAGATATAATATTGAATATAAACAAACAGTTGATTTGGATATTTCAATATCACTGGAAGACAAAACCCAGTTAACGGCTGAAGAAGAGACGGATCAAGAAGAACCGTCAGTGAGTTTAGAACAAACAAAAATAACTCTTAATAAACCAGCCATTTTGCCAAGAACCACAAAAATGACTCAAACAGTCGCTGATTTTATAAAAATGGCCTCAAACCTTATCCCACAGTTTGATGGCAGAAGAGAAAATCTTCAGAGCTTCATGGACGCATTGAATTTGATAAATTCACTAAAAGGCGACCATGAGGAAACAGCAGTGTGCCTCATAAAAACAAAACTAAAAGGTCGCACAAGAAATTTGATAACCTCCGAACAGACAATAGAAGAGATCATTAACAGTATTGCATCAAATGTAAAAACAGAATCAGTAGCGTCAATAACGGCAAGTCATACTGACATCAAGTCAGTATGACCAAGAAATTGAAAAGCTTACTGAATCTGAATCAGTCGCTACAGAGCCAATAACAAAGAACTGCATAAACAATCAAGTACGTAACGTACTAAAAGCAGGTATTTTCCGGGACATGAACGAACTAACAACAAAGTTCATAGACAGTAGTACAGCAGAAACTGGGCAGGCAAACTCTGTCATGCACTACCGTCAATATAATAGTAATGGACAAAATAATTACCGAGGTAGAGGCAATTACCAAAATAACGGTTATAGAAATAATAATACCGGTGGATATCGTGGTAACTCACGGTACAACAACCGAGGAAGAAATAAGTCCAAACGAAACAGCTCGAACCGAGGTAGCTCTAGCAACGGAAATGGTAATGTACGACTTACTCAAAGTAATTCGGAAAACCAATAGATCCCTGCAGATATTCAGAAGAAACTGTAAATGTATAAACATTCAATCTTAGCCTAAGTATTTTCAGCAAAATTAAAAACTAAAATACACACAGAACATATACCTTCTTGTTAGATACAGGTGCAGACGTATCAATAATAAAAGAAAAACCAGATCCTTTTGAACATACAGATACTTCGAACGCAATTGAAGTATCAGGAATTGTTAAAGTTTCAATTACTTCCAAAGGTCTAACCCTTATAGAACTAAGACAAAATGAATTCATAATTCCACACAACATCCATATAGTAGACGAAAGTTTTCCAATTCCATTTGATGGAATTTTAGGACTAGATTTCTTCAAAACATTCAATTGCCAATTAGACGTCAGTGAACCAAACGATTTACTAATATTAAGAACAAATAATTTAAATTTCGCAATAAATATCCCCATATTAGACACTTGTGACAGCAATACCACAATCCTCCCAGCGAGATCTGAAGTAATCCGACAAATAAATATCCCAAATGAAAACTCAAATATCCTCATCTTAAATCAAGAGGTCGGAAATGGAATATTTATTGGAAGTTCGATCTCAAGCCCGACCAAAACATTTGTCCGAATTTTAAACACAACAAAAAGAGTAAAAATTTTAAATTTAAAGAGCATAAAATATGAATCATTAAAGAATTACGAAATTGTACAGACAACTGATGACAAAAGGAGTCAATCAGTAATAAACAAACTAAAGCCAAATTTCCCACCTATGTTCAAAAACGTACTTGAAAAGCTCTGCACCGAGTATACATATGTATTTGGTTTAGAAAACGAACCAATTAGTACGAACAATTTTTATAAACAAGAACTCAGATTGAATGACAACCAGCCAGTATACACAAAAAATTACAGAATACCACACATGCATAAAGAAGAAATAACTAGACAAGTCGATGAACTCATTAAAGATAAAATAGTCGAACCATCAGTGTCCGAGTATAATAGTCCGTTACTACTGGTACCAAAAAAAGGTTTACCAGGATCAGAAAAGAAACGATGGCAATTAGTAATAGACTATCATCAAATAAACAAAAAACTGTTGTCCGATAAATTCCCATTACCAAGAATAGACGATATTCTTGATCAACTAGGCAGAGCCAAATATTTTTCATGTCTAGATTTAATGTCCGGTGTTCACCAAATAGAACTAAAGGATAAATCGCGAAGCTTTACGTAATTCTCCACTAGCAATGGATCTTATCAGTTTACTAGACTACCGTATGGTCTGAAAATTGCACCAAATTCCTTTCAAAGAATGATGGCAATTGCTTTCTCTGGATTAAATCCGTCACAAGCATTCCTTTACATGGATGACTTAATAGTCATCGGCTGTTCTGAGAAACACATGCTCAAAAACCTAGAGGATATTTTTGATATATGCAGAAAACACAACCTAAAACTGCATCCAGAGAAATGCTCATTCTTCATGCACGAAGTGACATTCTTGGGTCACAAGTGTACCGACAAAGGAATATTGACAGATAACACCAAATATGACGTCATTGAAAAATACCCAGTACCAACAGATGCTGATAGTGCTAGAAGATTCGTAGCCTTTTGCAACTATTACAGACGTTTTATTAAAAACTTTGCAGAACATGCACGTCCGATAACACAACTGTGTAAGAAAAACGTAGAATTTGTTTGGTCTGAAGAATGCCAAAAAGGATTTGAATATCTGAAAAAAGCCTTAATAGAACCCACATTGCTATAGTATCCAGATTTTAGCAAAGAATTTTGCATAATAACAGATGCTAGCAAATATGCATGTGGAGCAGCACTAACTCAAACTTATGGCGATAAGCAGTTGCCAGTAGCATACGCATCTCGTTCGTTCACTAAAAGTGAAAGTAATAAAAGTACTACTGAGCAAGAACTAGCTGCGATACACTGGGCCATTACACACTTTCGCCCATATATATATGGCAGACATTTCAGAGTCAAAACAGATCACAGACATCTAACGTATTTATTCTCTATGATAAATCCGAGTTCAAAATTAACAAGAATGAGACTTGATCTAGAGGAATATGAATTTACAGTAGAATATCTGAAGGGAAAAGATAATTTCGTTACGGTTGCATTATCCCGCATTACAATACAGGATCTAAAAAACACAAAAGCAAATGTCCTGAAAGTCACTACCAGGCAGCAAAGTAGACAAAATAATCTCTGGCCAGATGATAAAAATGAAAATACAATTAGGCACGTACCTAATGATGCTTCTAAGCCCAAAATATATGAAGTACTCTGCAATGATGAAGTACGAAAAGTAGTGACCTTGCGTATAACACAAGATTTATGTTTCCTCAAACATGAAAAGTAAGTTATAGCAAGAATTGAGATTGGAGATCTGTACACCAATGGAAATCTAGACTTAGGTCAGTTTTTTCAAAGGCTTGAAAAACAAGCCGGTATACTCGAAATCAAACAACTCAAGTTGGCACCGAATGAAAAGATCTTTGAAACATTTTCAATAGAGTCTTTTAAAGAAATGAGCAATAAAATATTGAAAACATTAAGAGTAGCGCTACTCCAACCGGTGACCATTATAGAAAAAGATAAAGATAAAGAAGCAATATTGTCTACATACCATGATGATCCGATACAGGGTGGCCATACAGGCATTACAAAAACTTTGGCCAAAGTAAAAAGATATTATTATTGGAAAAACTTGACACGTCATGTAAAAGACTACATTAATAAATGTGAAAAATGCCTAAAGTCAAAAACGACAAAGCATATAACAACACCCTTAGTTATTACAGAAACCCCCATACATGCTTTTGATAGATTAATAGTGGACACCATTGGTCCATTACCAAAATCCGAAAATGATTACGAATATGCAGTCACTCTAATATGTGACTTGACGAAATACTTAGCAGCAATACCAGTTCCCAATAAAAGCGCTACAACAATCTCTAAAGCTATTTTTGAATCTTTCATTCTGAAGTAAGGTCCAATGAAGACGTTCATTACGGACATGGGAACAGAATGCAAAAATTCAATAATAAATGACTTGTGCAAATATTTAAAAATAGACAAATTACGTCTACTGCACAGCACCACCAGACCTTGGGTACCGTTGAAGAAGTCATAGGACATTCAATGAGTACATTCGATCATATATATCAGTAGATAAAACTGATTGGGACATATGGTTACAATATTTTGTGTACTGTTTTAACACAACCCCGTCAGTAACACACAAATACTGTCCCTATGAACTTGTATTTGGTAAACAAAATAATTTACCATCGCATTTTAATAGCATAAATAGAATAGAACCATTATAAATATAACGTAGATGACTATGCTAAAGAAGTTAAGTTTAGATTAGAACTAGCATATAGTTGAGCTAGATTAATGCTAGAGAAACGTAAGGAAAACCAGAAAAATTTTCATGACAATAAGTCAGCAGATTTAAAAATAGAAATAGGAGATAAGGTTTTCTTAAAAAACGAAGGTGGTCATAAGCTTGACTCAGCCTATATAGGACCATTCGAAGTTGTAGAAACATCTAAAAACAACAACATAAAAATTAGGAATAATAAAAATAAGCTACAAACAGTACATAAGAATAGGTTAAAAATTTGCAAAAATAATTAAAAAAAAAAAAAAAAAAAAAAAAAAAAAAAAAAAAAAAAGAAGAAAAATATAAAATTTTTTTATGGATTCAAAATATAAAAAAAAAAAAGAAAAATTCTTTTTGGAGAAAGAAAATTTGTCTGGCCAGACACAAATAAAACAATCTTCCTAACAAACATACCTACATTACTATTAATCAATCATTTATTATCTTTCTTACTAATAACAAATAACTCCATAATATTACGTTATTTTCTAAAAAGGGTAGGTGTAGTATATCCATACCAAAAATCATTAACACAAAGAGCTCAACTTTTAACACTTTGTTGCAAGTACAAACAATCAAATATGTACGTCTCCACTTGAGTATGTTTATGTATATACATTAATATATTCACATAAACATACTCACATCAATATACAGCTAAACATGTTCATATATGTATGGGCATACATATATGTACATACAAATATCCATATGAGCACAGGCGTAACATGAGCTAGGGCCAAGCCAGCGTGTGAAAGCTGACCATGCACTTTGATGCAAGTGCCCCAATTAATATGTATGTATGTACTGACACTTCCTCTTTCTCTTTTGTAGCTGTCGCCTAAGTGGCGATAGGTTAAGTAAAAGAATATTGTTTGAATAAAGATCAATCTATACATGACCACCAAACTGAACTGACGCGTTTGTTTTCTTTGTACAGCTCCCCCTACACCCAAATATCAACGTAAGTGCCTACGCAGACGACTTTAACATAATACTTAACCAAAAAATAGAAAAAATATTAATGTAAACCTAAATCCTATCTTCAGAACTATTCTTAACTGGGCCGAATATTCAAGTGCCAAGCTATCCATCACCAAATGCAAACACATGCACGTTTGCAGAAAGCACAACTGCATATGCACATTAGAAACAGGAGGTATACCAATACAGAATGTTGTGTCACTAAAAATACTAGGACTTCACTTTAACAGCAAACACAGATAAAATAAACACACGGAGCAACTCACGCACACCCTACAATCAAGCAATTAATTTAATAAAATGTCTCGCACATCCACACTCGCTAAAGCAATAATCAACTTCAAGGCAGACTACGGCCTTCCCATCTATGGGTTCTGCCCCAAAACAACTTTACGACCTATAAAATCCAAGATTAACACAGGCCTCAGAATCGCTTTCGGGGCATTCAAAACCACACACTCACAAAACATTCTATACGAAGCAAGAGTCTCCCCACTAAAAGACAGACGCGATCTACTAACGACCACCCTTGCAAAAACCCTGATCACGGCAAAAAAAATTCCACATTACACAAAAAATACTAAAAACATACCGACCCCCTAGACGACCACACTACAATTCAACAATATAAGTATAAGCTCTCGAAACCCTAAAAAATAAAAGAGGTAAATTCTGCATATGCACCGACTCATATGCAATAGACGCAATTAACAACACAAATAACAATAAACATTACCCCTCATACGCTCGCAATATTATGCAAAAAACGTTCCTCAAGTTCAAACTACTGTGGGTGCCGCCCGGACTTGTAGGAATAGTACGAAATGAACTAGCAGATACCTCTGCTAAAAATGCAGCGAAACAGCCTCTATTAACAAAGGAAAACTTTAACGTACAAGACATACAAAAAAATTTAAAAAACATATACCTCACAAAACTACAATCCAACATAAACGAAACAACAACCTGGTACCAAGCAAATAATCGACATAAACTAAACAACTACCACATTTTTAAAAGAAACTCATTATTCCTCTCGAGAAGAGATCAAATAATAATAACCAGACTTAGACTCGGACACTCCAAAATAACCCACATATACTACATCGGTAGATCTCCCCCACATGCCCCTTTTGCAACGACACCATATCAATCAAACATATTTTCAGCAAATGCAATACTCTAAATCCTCAAAGACAAGCAATATTTAAAAACACAAACCCTCTCGAATGCTTAGCACAACCCACACCCTCAAACATATCAAACATTCTAAAATATTTTAAAACAACAAATTTATATCACTACATTTAAGTACTTTCAATTTAATTTAAATAATACATATACATACATATGTAAATTCATTTAGTACTATTAAGAGAACTTATACATAAGCACACACAAATCTAGAGCTGAAGGCCTTTGCTGCCAAAGCCACGTAATAAGCTAGCTTTTAATTTTATATTATTAAGTTAGCTCTCAAATAAATAAATAAATAGTACGAATTCAATGACTATCATCAGGATCAGGATCAGGATAATCTGAGGAATAATATCCCAATTTTTGACAATTAAAGGACTAGACTTCTGCTTATAACCGTTGTCTCGTTTATTCTGGAGGCTATGTGGATTATATGTGATTTCGTTATGAGCCGAATTGGCATGTTTATCTCGTAAAAGATCGTTACATGAGGTATAGTGGTTTTATATCTTTATTTCGTATCGTAATCTTTGATGCCGTTTATAATATGTGTTACAATTGCTGAATGAGATAACTCACTTTTTTTTACCGATCGCTGGCGTTTTGTAAAAAAATTCTTGTGCTGATTCTGTTTTCTCGTTTAGTTTTTAGGATTTTTAAACATCAGCCCATTGCTAATACATGGGAAGTCGTACAGAAATTTCGATACAAATTCGGACCTTGTTTGAAATATTTCATCCGCTGCATCCACCAAGTGGATTGCATTGCATTGCATCTTTTGTTGTACTGGAAAAATCACCTTTCTGTCGTGCCTGTTATATACGTTTTCAGAATTTAAACACGTTTAACAAACTGATACGAATTTAATGATTTTACGGACGATGGACTTTATTCAGGAACAAGAGCTACAATTTCGTTGATGTCTCCATATGAGTGGCCAAAATTATAATAATTTTCTTCGCAGCTGGCTTCGTGTTGTTGTTGTCGTTGGGTCGCGAAATTCCTAATACTGACCTACATTTGCGTTTGACCCACTTATGCTGAATCGTAGCAATCTTACCGATTTTATAGGTCGGAGCGAACGGTACTTGTTGGTGAGGTGTTACCATATAGCCGTGTTGCGATGTAACAAAGTAATTGGGTTGCTGAGACGTAACAAAGTAAGGGTGCTGTTGAGACGTAGCCGCATAACCTAGTTGTTTCGGAGTTTCGACATGATTATACTGTTGAGACGTAGCAGTGTTACCGAGTTGCTGAAACGTAGCAACATTACCGTAATGCTGACAAGGGGAACTTCAGGTATGCGAGTCACCATTATGGATGAATTTTGGATGTTGTAGAATACCCCTTCATTTAAAGCTGTGTGGAATATTTTAGCGCTCTATTCTATATTTTCCTTATAAAGCTATAGCTTCGGTGACTCATTGGTAAAACGCCTCGTTGCCTTAATATTATATTAAGATTATATATAGATTTAAAAAATAACTATTAAAAAGGCAAAAAAATGAAAATGCAAAACTAACTAGTTTTGAGCGGGGCTTGAACCAGGGTTTTGTCTAGTTTTGTCAGAAACTCTACCCCCACAACAACGAGCTGTATGAATTCCACTTGTACTACCATACTTATAAGCTACAACATAGCGGCCCCTAGTGAAGAGTCCCTTTTTTAATCACGATCCTTCTTATCGTAGCGTTTGACTCTTATTTTGCATAGACAACGATACGTGTTTCGCCGCGCGGGGTGTTGTCTTTCATAACATTTATGTCGTCGACCTCGAAGTTTGGAACATGTTTATGGCATTTCTCCCGATGTATTAGTGTGGAAAGATATTCATTAATGAAACGTTTCCAGAAAGGGTCGATATGATACTGCGAGATTCTCCAAGCTCGTTTTTCCATCGTATTGGAAGTTAAAGGAGTGCAGGATACAAATATCATTTGGACATAGACCAAGTTCGTCCAGTATATATAGTCTGCTGTTGACCAGATATTCTGCCTCGATGAAAACTGTTTGCAACGTTTCATCGCTGGGACTTGCGTTTACTGTTAAAATTTCTTCTACTACTAGTCGCTCCCAGCAGCCTTCGAACTTTGGTGCATTTGTTTATTTTAATACTTGCGAAAATGTGTGACATTGTTTGACCAGATGGTTGCTATACGTGGACTTACGTCGAGCCATCATTCTTCGAACTGCCATTATAGAGGAATCGGTGTCTAGAAAGTGGGCTATCTCCACGTTGATTGCTCGGGTAGTCAGGCATGCGTATATTTCTCCGTACCGCTTGCGGAGATGTTTTGAGGCTCGAGTTCCTCTTTCTGCTTTGCTATAAAATCACTCGAAGTAATCGACACCTATTCCTGTAAATGGTTTTTTGTGGGTCAAAAACCTTTCGGGCAGAAAGCCCATTTTTGGTGTTTGTGGTTTTGCCTTTTTGCGTTTACATCAAACACAAACGTTGATCGTCGTTCTAATGATCCTATTTAATTATGGCATCCAGTATGCCTTCCTGAACTCATGAACTATCTGTGTTCCGACATGTTTTTATCGTCGACATAAATTTTATTGATCAGCATCGAAGTAAAGGTATGTTTGCCATCGAGAACTACTGGGCTTTTTGTGTATGTCGATACCTCTTTTGCACGTTCTGGGAATAATAATAATAGTTTTCATGACTTCATTCACACTAGGTTTGGAATCGCGATAATCATCTACATGATTGTAGCATTGTAATTTTTAACAAATTGACCCAGAAATGGTGAGCAAGTAGTTGCAGACAACATTGCTTTCATTTGAAATATTGATGGCTCTCTTTCTTGGTCAAGACCTCTCCATAAGAAACATTGTGCTGCAGCCACACTCTATAATACTCACCTGATTGAATATTTCGCGAATCTGCTACGAATGCTACCGCATGTAGCCGAAATCGTACAAAAACTCCTATTATAGACGTTAAGCAGTCTTGGCCAGTAGGCAGGTTGCTATAGAGGGACATATCGTTGCAAGTACCCGCAGCGTCGTACACAAGTCAAACCTTGCTGGGCTTATTTGTGTTGATAACACCAAAATGTGGTAAAAACCACAGTTTTGCAGATTAAGAACGTTAATGTCATTAATTGGACGGCGTAACCTTTATCCAAAAGTTTTCCGATACTTTTATGTCATCCGATTTCCATGGTAATCCAATTTCGTACAATTTACCCTTTTGTTTAATTGAACCATCAGACTTTGCTATTGCTAACCACTCTTCCACAAACCGTGTTTTATCGATCTTTACTGTGCAGGCACCGAAGTTAATTCTGAACTGTTGCCTAATCATCTGTTGTAGATATTGTGGTAGTTAAAAGAACACTTATAAATTGTTCCAGTCTTTATTTATTCGATCGGCTTGCTTTCAATTATGTTTACGATTTAACTCTCTGCTCCCAGACAGAATAGTTACCGTATAGAGAGCATCTTTATACCTACATAGTTATAACGGTGCTAATAGTGGTTGCAATACCTCTGTTTCTTATGCATTGAACACTGGGCCTACTACAACATACAAATTCTATTTGACAGCAAGTAAAATTTGATGCTTGTAGACTGGTTTTTGCTGTGCCACGTACTACCCAGTCTAATTTGATTTTAGATAATATTGGCGGATGCTCATTACCGTCTATAACGGCTCCTGCGGTAATTAATTTAGCATGGCGTAAATTTTGTTGGTTTCTTATAGTCAAATTGTTGTTTTGGTATTTTTAGATCGTTGACTAACCAAACTCCATTTATCTGATGTTTTGGCCCTTATTTTCCACTGATATTAATGGATACCGCTTCTACATCTGCCTCATATCTGTAGACACCACCTGTTCAAGTAAAACAAAATGGTTTCGCAAACCATTTATGCCATCTTGTGCAGTAATGGGTTGTGGAACTTCACAAAATTGTCAATTTTGCAGGCTTGTCTTTCACTGAATTGGCTTTTATGGAATTTTAAACAACTGTAACACGCTTTTTTACGATTAGCAAAATCCCATCTATTTTTAATATCTGCTTTTAAGAATATGTTGCATTTGCTTACATGGTGTTTTTCCTCGCTGCAAATAAAGCAAATTGCTTTTGCCTTCAGCTTTGGTTGGTTTACCGCCTCTACTTCTAGTTTTGGGATTGGCTTACTTTAAATTGCTCTGCAAATGACGACTGCTGGTTAATTGATGTTACCTTTTTGCAGAATGAGACATCTTGGATTAGATCTGCTTGTCTTTATGCCCACTCAGCTAGCTTGTCAAATGTACAGAATGATGCGCGTACGTTTACATCTCGTAGATATGCGCTCCATTCTCGAAGATAGTTTTCGGACAGTTTTCCGATCATCAGTAATCGTTGGGTGTCGATTAAGCGGCTTTCAGTGTATTTCAAAGCACAACTTATGTTTTGAGCAGTATTATTGAATTCTTCAAAATTGTCGATATTATTGACTGGCTTTACTTGGCACGATTGCTTTTAGTAGCACCATATGCGGATTTGTAGCAAAGAAACCTTTTCCTTAGCCACTCCATCTAGAGCTTTTGATGGTCGTTGAACATCTTCCTCCTTTGACAATAAAGATAAAGATAAAGATAAAGATAAAGATAAAGATAAAGATAAAGATAAAGATAAAGATAAAGATAAAGATAAAGATAAAGATAAAGATAAAGATAAAGATAAAGATAAAGATAAAGATAAAGATAAAGATAAAGATAAAGATAAAGATAAAGATAAAGATAAAGATAAAGATAAAGATAAAGATAAAGATAAAGATAAAGATAAAGATAAAGATAAAGATAAAGATAAAGATAAAGATAAAGATAAAGATAAAGATAAAGATATAGATAAAGATAAAGATAAAGATAAAGATAAAGATAAAGATAAAGATAAAGATAAGACACCATTGGACGCTTTTGACAGAGTAAAAGTCTTCTCTCGTCTTTTGCCTACCCGCGACTCTGTGATACGTGTTTTTTGTTTTTGTGTTTTTGTGTATTTTTGTAATTTCTTTTCTTTAGTTGTGAAGGCTTACTCTGCACATTAACCCTTGTGTCAGAACTGGTCAGTATATTCTTATACACAGATTTTTAACATTTAGAATTTTTATTTTTTTGTATTTTCCTTTTTTAATTAAATTAATTAAATTTTGATAAAATGGTTGTCTGCTCAAAAAATAATTGCATAGTGGCCACTCATCCGGTTGACTCCCATGATTATATTCTTTGTTGGCTGTGTGACAATGCGGTTCACGTTAAGTGTGCAGGTTACACAGGCAGAATCAAGGAGTCTATTGCTAAAGGCGGTGGCTTAAAATATGGATGTGATGCTTGCCGTGGGGTCGAGAATGAGATGCGCTCTTTCATGAGGCGGACTAGAGATAGTTTTGACACTTTAAGGGCAGGTTTTAATAAACTCCAAGCGGAGTTTAATGCGGTGGAGACTCAGTTCAGGAGTTTATCGCTTATGAATGAGTCTCCGAAACGTAAAAGGACCAGTCCTTGGGGTGTTTCAGTATCTGTAGATCCGCCAGCGTCTCTTATCGTCCCCGACCGGTCTCATGCACCGTCCACTCCTAATGTACAGCAGTTGATATCGTTTAAGAGCCCGGTTGTGAATGCTATTAGTAAGGAATTACCGGTATCACCTGGGAATGATCTCTTAAAAACGATGCCTATTGTAGTGTCCGATGTGTCCGGGCAATTACCCATTCCAATGGAAATTGCCGATAGTTCCAAAAGTATTGAGGGCCCCGTAAACAAGTTGACTGCCGCAGTGGGTGACTTGTCCAACGTTACTGCTACGGCTGATGCTTCGGGACCGCGGCCTCTCGTTGGCATACCACCAAAAAAACATACATATATTTGTTTCTAAGCTGTCACATCTGATGATGTAATAGCCTATATTCGGAAGAAAGTTAACGTCTCGAATATTGCGGTGGAGAAGTTTAAATTTTCTTATTCTCGGGACATTTCGTCCTTTAAAATTAGTGTTTCTCCCAATATTTTCGACACTATATGTCGAGAAGATTTTTGGCCGAAACATATAATAGTTAAGGAATATACTGTAAAAAAGAAAAATCGGCAACCGATTCGCTTGCCAACAACAACAACTAATACTATTCCTGCCACATCAGCATCTGCTGGTGTGTCAAAAAACTAGCTTCGTCCCTTAACCTGGGTTACCAGAACGTTAGAGGACTGAAATCCAAACTTCCTAATCTCTATGTAGATAGTCTTTCTTTTGAGCATAACATTCTAGCTTTTACAGAGACGTGGCTAAAACCTGACATTGCTGATGCATCGGTGTTTTCCACAAACTTTTCTATATTCAGACGTGACCGGATTTCTCGCGTAGGTGGTGGCGTTCTAATAGCTGTTGATGCTGCTTTATCATCTGAAATGATTCAATTTTCTAGTACCCAGGAGATTGAGTTTGTCGGTGTTAAAGTAAATTTTAAATCTTTTAATGCTTTTATTACTTGTTCCTATATTCCACCATTGTCAGACATGGTGGTATATTTAAATCATTTAGAGGCAATTCAGTTTGTCTCCTCTTTAGTTTCCAGTCAAGACATGCTCATAGTTGTAGGTGATTTTAATTTACCCGCTTTAGTATGGTCACTAACAGATGAATCTACCATGTTGCTGCCCTCTTTGTCACATGACTTTATTGACGGCCTTCTAGGCTTATCTTTATCCCAAGTCAATCCTGTCTTAAATTCTAATGGAAAATCGTTAGATCTTATTTTTGTAGAGCATACTTCTTATTGTGAGGTTTCTAGGATCGAACCATTTGTTCTTCCAGAAGACAAATTTCATCCTACATTAAATTTAAAAATTGATCTGCCCTTGCTTTCACCATTACTTGGTTCAAATGAGTTTCCTCTAACTAGGTGCTTTCGTAAGACTGACTTTGTCACCCTTAACGAAAACATTACTAATACCGATTGGTCTTATCTGTACAACTGTAGAGATATGAACTCAGCTGTTCGTTTTTTCTATGATACTCTGAATTCACTCTTTGATATTTGTGTGCCTCTTGGTAGGCTGGAGCGGCTTAACAACCTCCCTGGTTCCCTCGTGAGTTATCCAATTTGAAAAATGTGAAGACACGATATTATAAGAAGTTTCAAAAAACACGTCGTTCATCAGATTATGCTCTGTATACAGTCGCTCGTTCAAAATTCATGATGCTTAATACACAATGCTATAAGAATTATCTTCAGCGGTGTAAGCTTCAGTTTTCTTCTGACCCTAAACAATTTTATAATTTTGTCAATTCTAAACGTAAGACCTCCGTGCACCCATCTTTTTTGTCTTTTCAAAATAAAAAAGCGAGCACTGATCAGGCAATTGCCGATATGTTTGCGAGTTTTTTCAAAACAACTTATTCCTCAACGGAATACCGAGCAAGTCCGTATCCTTATCATTTAAAAAAGGCTAATTGCATTTTCAATCCAGTGTTTGATGAAAGTTCTATTCTTAGCGAACTTAAATCAGTTAAACCTGTTTATTCTCCGGGGCCAGATGGTCTTCCTGGATGTGTACTCAGTTTCTGTGCAAACGCATTATGCAAACCCATTTTAAAATTGTTTCTATTGTCTGTCGAATCTTCCTCTTTTCCATCTATTTGGAAGGAGTCGTATATCATACCTCTGCATAAAAATGGCAAAAAGTCCGAAGCCTCTAACTATAGAGGTATCTCAAAATTGTCCGCTATTCCGAAAGCTTTTGAGAAAATTATAACTTCTCAATTGCAACATTTTTGCAGTTCTATTATTTCGCCATCCCAACATGGGTTTGTGAAACGTAGATCTACAACCACTAACCTTTTAGAATTTACATCAATAATTATTAAGGGGTTCAAAAATAGTAAACAAACTGATGTTATATACACTGACTTCAGCAAAGCCTTTGATTCCGTTAATCATACCCTATTACTTTCTAAGCTGAGCGACATTGGGTTTCCACACCTTTTCCTCTCTTGGGTTCGAGAATATTTAACAAATAGAAAACAGAAGGTACTTTTTAAGTCTTCTTTTTCCGATTCCATTCCTGTGACTTCTGGTGTACCTCAAGGTAGTCATCTTGGCCCTCTGCTTTTTACACTATTCATTAACGATCTTCCATCAGTCATTCTTCATTCGCATGTGCTTATGTATGCTGACGATGTCAAGCTTTGTCTTACTTATAAAAACACAGATTCATTTAGTCGGCTACAAGCTGATCTTAATAACTTTCAATCCTGGTGCCAGTTTAATCTACTAAATCTTAACACTACCAAATGTAAGGTAATGACTTTTTTTCGTAACTCTCCTCAACTGGTCACTTATTTTCTAAACAATAGTCCTTTAGAACGTCTAAATAATATGAATGATTTGGGCGTACTTATGGACCATAAGTTAAATTTTAACACCCATATTTCCACCACGGTCGCAAAGGCCATGAGTGTACTGGGTTTCATTAAAAGATGGTCAAAAGAATTTGATGACCCCTATACAACTAAAGTTCTTTTTACTTCGCTTGTCCGTCCTATTTTAGAGTATGGATCTTGCATTTGGTCACCTCAATATGAGTCGCACCAGATTAGACTTGAATCCGTTCAAAAGCAGTTCTTGCTATTTGCTCTTCGTGGCTTAAGCTGGGATCGCAATGTCAATTTGCCTTCGTATTCTAGTAGACTTCTCTTGATTAACCTTCCTTCCCTAACTAACCGTAGAATTATGCTTGGTGTTATCTTTATGCACAAGCTCCTAATTGGTGATATCGACTCGCCTGAGTTATTAGCTCAGGTAAATCTGTCGGTACCATGTAGACGGAGTAGACATCCTTTGATCCCTTTATCCCTTATATTGTCTGGACGTTGACGCGTACAATGCGAAGTACGTTCAAGTGGCCCTTACGACACCAGGACATAGCCTGTTTCGCGCGAGCCCAAGCAGAGCGCTGTCCACCTCCCGCCCGACCGACCGTGGGGCGCAGCCGTATATCGGACGGCACGATCGCGTGGACAAATACAAGTATAACGGACAAACAATTAAAAATTAGATTAACTACAGCTAATTACGAGCTAAATGTGCTAAAATAGAGGTTTTCACAAGAGAAAGAGAGGCTTCTGAACTGATTACGGGATACAGAAGATTGTAATCAGAACATAGGACTCGAAAAGGTTCATGCAAAGAATAGTTAGAACTACAATGTTTTAAAGATAGAGGAATAAAATTTCTAGTAGGTCTACGGGGTACAGATAGGTTTAACTGGTTCAATAGCTCAGGAGAGTCTATTTCACCTATTAAAAGTTTATGAATAAAGATAGCACCAAGCATTACTCTACGATTAATTAATGAAGGAAGATTGATTAAAAGAAGCCTACTGGAGTATGATGGCAAATTGACGTTGCGATCCCAATTTAGACCACGAAGAGCAAATAGCAGAAATTGCTTTTGAACAGATTCAATTTTACTTTGGTGCGTCTCATATTGAGGTGACCATATGCAAGATCCGTACTCTAAGATAGGACGGATTAATGAAGTATACAGAAGTTTGGTTGTGTACGGATCGTCAAACTCTTTTGACCATCGTTTCACAAACCCAAGAACATTCATAGCTTTACTAACTGTAGCAGAAACATGAGAATTAAAGGTTAATTTATGGTCCATAAGAACACCTAAGTCATTGACAATATCTAACCGCTCTAAGGCAGTGTCGTTAAGATAATAAGTTGCTAAGTGTGGAGTGCATCTATAAAAAGACATAACTTTACATTTAGAGCCGTTAAGGTTTAATAGGTTGGTTTCACACCAACTCTGAAGATTATTTAGATCCGATTGAAGTAGGCAAGAAGACGATATGTCTTTAAAACTGAGGTAAAGCTTAACATCATCCGCGTACATAAGCACCCGAGAATGTGACACTACCAATGGAAGATCATTTATAAAAAGAGTGAATAGCAATGGACCCAAATGACTACCCTGAGGTACTCCAGAAGTCACTTGGATGGTCTTAGAAAATGAAGACTTAAAGAGGACCTTTTGTGTACGCTTAGAAAGATATTGAAGAATCCAATCTAGCAAAAGGCTGGGGATGCCAAGTGCATTTAACTTATATAAAAGTAGAGTGTGATTAACAGAGTCAAAGGCCTTGCTGAAGTCAGTATAAATGACATCGGTTTGCTCGGCAGTCTTGAACCCTTTGATTGAGTGAGATGTAAATTCTAATAGGTTAGTAGTTGTCGATCTACGTTTTTTAAACCCATGTTGGGATGACGAAATGATTGAACTACAAAAATGCTGCAATTGAGACGTTATTATTTTCTCAAATGCTTTGGGTATGGCAGACAATTTAGAAATACCCCTATAATTGGAGGCTTCGGACTTTTTCCCCTTTTTATGAAGAGGAATAATATATGATTCCTTCCAGATGGACGGGAAGGCGGAATATGTGACGGACAGTGTAAACAACTTAAGTATTGGCTTACATAGGGCCTCTGCACAAAACCTTAATACGCAGCCTGGTATTCCATCAGGGCCAGGTGCATATATTGGTTTGACGGAACTAAGAACGCTAAAGATCGAACTTTCTTCAAACACAGGGTCTAAAATGCAATTAGACGATTGCAAGTGATAAGGATAAGGAGGATTTGCTTGATAAATCGAAGAGGAATAAGTTGTTTTGAAAAAATCAGCAAACATATCAGCAATTGCCTGATCATTGTCAGCTTTATTGTTTTCGAAAGACAAGTAAGACGGATGCACTGATGTCTTACGTTTTCCATTGACGAATTTATAAAATTGCTTAGGATCGCGAGAAAACCTAAGTTTACATCTCTGAAGATAATCCTTATAGCATTGTGAATTCAGCACCATAAAATTTGATCGAGCAACTACGTATAGGGAAAAATCCGATGCTTTACCAGATTTTTTAAATCTTTTATAGCATCTTGATTTTACGTTCTTCAAGTTACATAACTCACGAGAGAACCAAGGAGGTTTATCAGACCATCCTTGAGTCACATGCGGGACACAAACATCAAAGAACGACTCAAGAGTTTTATAGAAGACAGAAATGGCAGAGTCCATATCCGTGCAAGTATACAGATATGTCCAATCATTAGTTAATAGGAGTTTTTTAAGTTTAGTAAAATTTGTCTTGCGAAAACATCGGGTTGGAGGCATCAAATTATTATATCGAGTCATAACCCCAAAAGGAAGGTCAATGGTTACATCCAGAGTTGGATGAAAGTTGTCTTCAGGGATAACTAAGGGATCAGTCCTGGAGATATCGCAGTTGGAAGAATCCAACACAAATACGAGATCTAGTGATCTGTTCCGACTATTTCGGACAGGATTTATTTGAGTTAGGGACAACTCAAACAGACCATCAATGAAACAATGTGACGAGGAGGGCAACAGTAATAAGGAATCATATGAGAGGGTCCAGGCAATCTCAGGTAAATTAAAATCTCCCAGAACAATAAACAAGTCTTTGTCAGAGATATATGATGAAACAAGTTGAATAGCTTCCAAATGGTGAATGTATACTGCCAAGTCGGACTGTGGTGGAATATACGAACAAGTAATATAGGCAGAAAAAGAATTAAGAGAAATTTTAACACAAACAAATTCAATCTCCTGATTGGAAGACTGTACAATTTCAGACGAGAACGCCGAATCAACAGCGATCAAAACACCACCACCATTACGGATAGTCCGATCATGTCTATATATTAAATATTTTGAGGGGAGAATTGAAGCATCGGCAATATCAGGCTTCAGCCAAGTCTCAGTAAAGGCAAGAATATGAAAGTCAAAAGCTAAACTATCTACATAGAGTCTAGAGAGTTTAGACTTTAGTCCCCGTACGTTCTGATAGGCCAGAGTTAGGGACGAAATTAGTTTTTTGACTCGCCAACAGGTGCAGACGAGCCGGAAGGAACGTTATTCACAGAGGCAGGTAGCAGGCTAATCGGAGGCCGATTCTTCTTTTTTATTGTATACTCTTTTACAATGAGGTGTTCCGGCCAAAAGTCTTTATGACATATTTGCCCAAAAAGATCTGGGGAGACACTTATTTTAAAGGACGAAATGTCCCGAGTATATGAAAAACGGAACTTTTCCACAGCAATGTTTGGTGCTTGAACTTTGCCCTGGATGTAGGCTATGACTTCTTCAGAAGTAGTATTGGGATCAAGCCGCGAAATAAAAATTTGCTTTTTGGGTGGAACTACAACAAGGGAACTAGAAGTGCCAGGCACAGCAGTAGCAGCAACAGCAGATGCAGCAGCAGCTGAAGCAGCCAACACTTTACTAGCTCCTCTTGTAACTACTTTATTGGCAATATTCCTGGAAACGGATGTTTGCCCGGACGGTTCGGAAACTACAACCGATATCGTGTTAGTAGGTGGGATACTGTCTCCAGGGGAAATGGGAAGAGACTCCACACCTTCCAAAGCCGGACTCCTAAACGATATCAGCTGCTGTGCATTTGGTGACATAGGGTCATTGTCGGGAGCCGGAACTGGTAGACAACGATGTGCCGACGGACTGAGGGACGCGCCCTGAAATCTGGCCCTCTTTCGGGTCGGAGATTCAATCAAAAGTTTAGAACTTCTGAATTGAACCTCCATCGCCAAAAGCTCTTCTTGGAGCTTATGAACGCCAGCTGACAGAGTTTTAAAGGCATCCCCAGTTCGTTTCATAAAACTTCGCATCTCGAGCTCCAAGCCACGACACGAATCACAGCCCCATTTAAGGCCGCCACCCTGTGCAATGCTATCCCGCACCTTGACTGTATAACCAGCACATTTAAAGTGCATTACATTGTCACACAGCCAACAGTAAAGAAAGTCTTCACTGGTCTTGCTGGGATTATTGCAATTATATTTGCAACAGACAGACATTATTAGCTAATTGATTTATCGCAATCAATTATAAATCAATATGTAAACAAAAAGGGAAAAATGTTAAATTAAGAGAGGCGTATACAAACCAAAGCAAAAGCTAACTGCAATATACGAATTAGAAAGAGAAGAAAAAGAGAATATTTATTATTTTTTGTAAACACAACAACAAAAACTTGTCACAAGCGCGAAGTTAACGGCCGCGAGCGCGATCAAAAGAGAAAGCAGAAGAATAGAGAGCACCAACACCACACAAACAAAAACAAACTATGAACTGTAAATTGAGAGCGCGGGTGGGAGCAAGGAAATAGAACGAAATCAAAAAGTAAGCAGCGCAACAACAAAATTATATTTGCGTTTGTTAAAGTTTTGATATTAATAAATATAAATGTTAATAAATTTAACACAAACTTCGCGATGAGTATAGTGAATTATTAAAGATTGGTAAAACAATGAATTTAAATTGAATATTATAGATTAACTTTAAAAGAACGAAAGACAGTAATTAAGCGAGAGCGCAAAAAAAAACACGACCGACTTCGATGAGTGACAATATAGAATATTGTCGTTAGTCGTTGTTCTTCTAACTATGCCCTGCATGAACCTTTTAGGGTCCTCTGCTCTGATTACAACCTTCTATTCCCTGTAATTGGCTCAGAGATTTCTATTAATATGATTAAAACTTCTATCCTACCCCATTTAGTTAATAGATAGCTATAGTATTTTTTAGTTATTTGTTTGTCTGTTTATTCTATTGTGTATTTGTCCACGCGATTCGTGCCGTGCGTTATACGGCTGCACCCCTCGGTCGGTCGGGTGGGAGGTGGGCAGTTATCTGCTTGGGCTCGCGCGTAACAGGCTTTGTCCTGGTGTCGTAGGGTTCACTTGAACGTACTGCGCATAGTATCGTCAACGTCCGCTATTTAGACACCATTGGTCCACTACCAAAATCTGAAGATGGTAATGAATACGCAGTCACTCTAATATGTGACTTGACGAAATACTTAATAGCAATACCAGTTCCAAATAAAAGCGCTACAACAATTGCAAAAGCTATATTCGAATCCTTTATTGTAAAGTACGGTCGAATGAAGACGTTCATTACGGCCATGGGATCAGAGTACCAAAATTCAATAATAAATGGCTTGTACAAATATTTAAAAACAGACAACGTAACATCTACAGAACACCACCAGACATAAGGAAGCGTTAAAAGAATCTTAAGACATTCAATGATTTTCGTTCATATATTTCAGTAGATAACTACATTGGGACATATGGTTACAGTATTTCGTGTATTGTTTTACCACAACACCATCAGTAATTTATAATTATTGTCTGCATGAACTAGTATTTGGTAGACAAAATAACTTAATAATACAATTTAATAGCGTAAATACTATAGAAGATTATTCTAAAGAAATTAAGTTTAGATTAGAACTAGCATATAGTAGAGCTGGAACAATGATACAAAAACTAAGGAAAAACTGAAAAAAATGTATGACAATAAGTTAGTAGAGTTTAATTTAGAAATAGGAGACAACGTTTTCTTAAACCACTAAACTGGTCATAAGCTTGATTCATACTATTTAGGACCATTCGAGGTTATAGAAATAGCTTAAAATAACAACATAAAAATTCGAAACGATGAAACTAAAATACAAACAGAAAATAAGGATAGACTAAAAATCATCAAGAATAATTTAAAAACAATACACATAACAATTTGTTGGATTCAGCTACTATACTAATTCAATTAATTAAAAATATACACATACATATGTACATCCAATTGAAAAATATTTCGAAAAAAAGGAAAGAAAATTTGTCTGGCCAGACACAAATAAAACAAATTTTCTAACAAACATATATTACATTTAATCAATCATTAATTAACATTATCAATAATCAATAAATAAGTCAATAATCAATAATATTACGTTATTTTTCACAAAGGAAGGTAGTATATTTATACCAAAAATCATTAAACACAAACAGCTCAACTTGTAACACTTTGTTAAAGTTTAAACAATTAAATATGTACGGAATAAAATATAAGTGTGCACTAGAGCTGTGCGAAACATCGATGTAGTATCGATACATCGATGTTTCTCCTTTCGCAAAAAACATCGATTTCTTCTCTCCGATGTTCGATGTTTTTGTTAGCTAGCTTTTCCATCACTGAGAAAAGATCTCATCAAATAAAGCATTTCGACTGAAACCGTACGATTGTTCAGTAAGGCTGGAATCATAGTAAGCGAGAAGAGAAGTTCGCTTAAGTTTAATGTAGACATGCTTCTTTTTATACATTGTCACAAGTGAATCTCTGAATAGCATTGTTTTATATTTTTAAGTTTGAAAAAGATTGAATTATGTTTTATAGTATTACGTTTTATAGTATTCACACCGCTTATACTTCCCACTTGCACAACTAACTTTTCTCTGCATATACCTTTTCGTATACTATGTAGTGACTACAACAGACTTTGGCACGTTATCGGTTCCGAAACATCGCTTCCGGTTATAAAAACTGCGATCTTGTCCTTCCTCGCTCGTAATTAGTTGTAATCATCTTTATTTAAACCTATCCTGTTTTCTTTTTATATGTAACCTATTATCTTATTATATTTAATATTTCCTATTTCTTTAGTTTAATTTTATGTTTATATATGTAATACGCCTATGCCCTTAGGTCGGAGTGGGTAGAGGTTGTAACATTAACTTTACTTAGGGTCATTCGTAACAGGCCCGGGCCTGGTGTCATATGGGCCACTTATTCGTACTGAGAGTTGTACGACTACATCTATAATAATAAAAAAAAACCTGTATGTATTACGTTTGAAAAAGATTAAATTTCTGCTTTATAGTTTGTTGGAGGAGACGTCATCGTTGAAATTAGATTTGTATATGTATATTAAGATTTCTTATATTATTTGTTTAAGATTATTGGAATTTCTACCACTGTATTTACATTAACATGTTCTTATGAAGAGCTTCTAACTCATGAAACCAAAATATAAAGAAGACTTCTGAAATCGAAGAGGAGAAGACCTATTTTCCTTATTCCACTCCACATGCTAATGAGCATTGGAGTCTTGTACCATCTGCAACTGGGCAGGTCAAACATAGTTTTAAGTTTGGAAAAAGAATGCTATTTTTAACAAAGATTTATATTACTTCGATGTAGTATCGATACATCGATGTTTTTTCCTGAAAAACATCGATGTTTCAACAGCTCTAGTGTGCACTATGTATGAAATAGTACTTCTAAAGTGTTTGTATATGCCAGCGTCGGCAATACCTCGTATTTTTTAGCGGACGTTGTCGATACTATGCGCAGTACGTTCAAGTGAACCCTACGACACGAGGCCATGGCCTTTTACCCGCGTGCCCAAGCAGATAACTGCCCACCTCCCACCCGACCGACCGAGGGTTGCAGCCGTATTACGCACAGCACGAATCGTCTGGACAAATACACAATAGAAAAAAAGACAAACAAATAATACTGTAGCTATCTATGAACTAAATAGAAAAGGATAAATGTTTTAAGAGTATAAATAGAAGAATCTGAGCAGATTACAGCTAATAGAAGGTTGAAATCACAGGAGAGGGCCCAAAAAGGTTTATGCATGGCATAGTTTGAAGAACAACGACATGTATATTCCGTCTACATGGTAACGACAAATTTACCTGAGCCAATAACTCAGGCGACTCAATATCACGAATTAGGAGCTTGTGCATAAAAAAAATACCATAATTTTACGGTTAATTAAGGAAAGGAGGTTAATAAAAAGAAGTCTACTAGAGTATGATGGCAAATTGACATTTCGAGGCTTAAGCCACGAAGTAGGATGGCAAATCGACATTTCGAGGCTTAAGCCACGAAGAGCAAATAGCAAGAACTACTTTTGAACGGATTCAAGTCTAATTTGGTGCGACTTATATTGAGGTGACCAAATGCAAGATCCATACTCTAAAATAGGACGGATAAGCGAAGTAAAAGAACTTTAATTGTATAGGGGTCTTCAAATTCTTTTGACTGTCTTTTAACTTTAAACCCGAACACTGATGGCCTTTGCGACCGTCGTGGATATATGGGCGTTAAAATTTAACTTATGGTCCAAATTATTCATATTCTTTAGACGTTCTAAAGGACTATTGTTTAAAAAATAAGTGACCAGTTGAGGAGAGATTTGGTAGTGTTAAGATTTAGTAGTTTAAACTGGCACCAGGATTGAAAATTTTTAACATCAGCTTGTAGCCGAGGTAATGAATCTGTATGTTTAGAAGTAAGACAAAGCTTGACATCGTCAGCAACATAAGCACACGCGAATGAATAATGACTGATGGAAGATCGTTAATCAATAATGTTAAAAGCAGGGGGGTCAAGATGACTACCTTGAGGTAGACCAGATGTCATGGGAATGGAATTGGAAAAAGAAGAATTAAGGTACTTTACCTTCGGTTTTCATTTTTTTTTTAATTTTCTCGAACCCAAGAAAGGAAAAGAGGTAGAAACCCAATGTTGTCAATTTAGAAAGTAATAGGGTATTATGAACAAATCAAAGACTTTGCTGAAATCAGTGTATATGTTATCAGTTTGTTTAGCATTTTTGAACCCCTTGATAATTATAGATGTAAATTCTAAAAGGTTAGTGGTTGTAGATCTACGTTTCACAAACCCATGTTGGGATGCCGCAATAATACCTCTATAGTTAGAAGCTTCGCACTTCGGACCATTTTTATGCATGGACTGAGCAACGACTGCTTCCAAATAGATGAAAAATTAGAAGATTGGACAGACAATAAAAACAATTTTAAAATGGGTATACATAATGCGTTTGCAGAGTACACATCCAGGCAGACCGTACGACCCGGTTTAAACTAGTTTGAGTTCTATAAAAAGAGAACTTTCATTAATCACTGGATTGAAAATGCAATTAGCCTTTTTTAAAATGATAAGGATACGAACTTGCTCGACATTCCGTTGGGGAATAAGTTGTTTTGAAAAAACTCGCAAACATATCGCTCTGATCAGTGCTCGCTTTTTTGTTTTGAAAGGTCAAAAAGATGGATGCGCAAAGGTCTTAAGATTAAAATTAACAAAATTATAAAATTTTTTGGGGTCAGAAGAAAACTGAAGCTTACAGCGTTGGATATAATTTTTATAGCATTGTGTATTAAGCATCATGAATTTAGAACGAGCGACTGTATACAGAGCGTAATTTGATGAACGACGTATTTTTTGAAAGTTCTTATAATATCAAGTCTTCACATTTTTCAAATTGGATAACTCTCGAGAGAAAAAGGAAGGCTTTGTTAGGCCGCTCTTGCCTACCAAGAGGCACACAATATCAAAGAGTAAATTGAGAGTATCATAAAAGAAGCGAACAGGTGAGTTCATATCTCTACAAATGTACAGATATGACCAATCCGTAGTAGTAATATTTCCATTAGGGCTGGCAAAGTCAGTCTTACGAAACACCTAGTTTGAGGTAACTCATTTGAACCAAGTAATGGTGAAAGCAAGAGCAGATCAATTTTTAAATTTAATATAATGTGGCAAGAACAAAAGCAAGAAGAAGATCTAATACAAAAACAAGATCTAAAAATTTTCCATTAGAATTAAAGAACTGCTGTTCATTGGGAGTAGACGGTGCATAAAACCGGTTGTGGACGAGAGATTAAGAGATACCCCCCAAGGACTGGTACTTTTACGTCTTAGGGACTCATTCACTAGCCATAAACTTCTAAACTGAAACTCCAGACAACCATTTTTTTGAGAAATTATAAGAAATTAAATTTATTTCAATAAACGACAAAATAAAATTTGAGAGGTAACAACATATATGTATGGGAATATTCTAACCAATTCTGACACTAGGGTTAATGTGCAGATTAAGCCTTTACAAATAAAGAGTAAAAAGTACACGAATACGCTTATGATAAGCACAAAAACAAAAACTGAGTCTCGGGTAGGCAAAAAAAGAGACCGCAATCGAAAAGAAATGGGAAAGAGCGCGTCAAATTGAACACATGCAACAACTGTTGGTACTCAAGGGCGCGAGAGTTGGTTACATCGGAAAAGACAGATAAGAGAGAGGTTATCTAAACAAGAACACCGCTAATGCAAGTATTGTTGTAAGTTTTAATTTATGTATATTGCAACAAAAGCACAAAAGCGATTGAAAGAAATGGCGAAATGAAAATACAAATCAGATGTTAAAATTTTAATTAAACCAATAATGAGTTTAAAAGTTATAGAAAAGTTTTTAATCGCGTGAAAAAAAAAATTGATAAGCGCAAGAAAAATACGTCCGTCCCCTTCAACGAGTGAAAGCATTTGAGCATAGAACCTTTATATAACGTAGATGATTAAGCCAAAGAAGTGAAGTTTACTTTGAAAGAAAAATATCAAAGAAGCTAACTTCGGCAATGCCGAAATTTCATACTTTATCTAACCCGGGTAATTTCATCCCAATAGCTCTTAAGATGGCTGAGTAAAACGCGTACGCACAGACAGACGAACAGACGGTCAGACGGACATGGCTATATCGACTCAGCTTCTCATTCTGATCAAGAATATATATACTTTATGGGGTCGGAAACGTCTGACCAATTTTATAATACCCTCTGCAAGGGTATAAAAAGGGAAAACGGATAAACTTTTATGACAATAAGTCAGTGGACTTTAATTTATAAATAGGGCCCCATGTTTTCTAAAAAAAGGGAAACGAACCTACATTCGAGGTTTAGAAATAGATAAAAATAACAACATAAAAATTAGAAAGTTTTGAAGATAGATCAGTTAACAAAAAGAAATAGTATGAAATGGATAAGTTCAACTTATAACGATTTGACTATTTTAACTTAATACTGGTTGTTCTGCCAATACTTCATATTGTCTGAGCTAGTAGCTGTGAGCATTGGCCCCTCGATATCTGCTGCTTTCGTAACGTTGTATTTTTCGCATCGTTAGGTGACATAAACTCGTACGGTCCAAGATACTTAATACTGGTTGTTCTGCCAATACTTCATATTGTCTGAGCTAGAAGCTGTGAGCATTGGCCCCTCGATATCTGCTGCTTTCGTAACGTTGTATTTTCCGCATCGTTAGGTGACATAAACTCGTACGGTCCAAGATATTCACTTGCAAGCTTACGACCCTCAACAAACTATGTACGCCGAATCGCTACCAAATCTCCAACTTTATATACATTATCAATCTTGCGTTTTGAATCATATTGTTTCTTGTATGCTTCATTGGCGTTAGTAATTTCCCGTTTGGCAGAAGCTCTAATTAACTGTTTCTCTGCATCAAATTTATCGCATATTTCTTCCTTTAACAACTGAAGAAATAGAATCTCTGGCCAGTTGTTTATTTGAAATTAGTTTAAATGGAGATATCTTTGTTGAAACATGATTCTCCTTGCACATTTGGCACATACTTAAACCATTTATCCAGTTCGTCCACAGACAGCTTGGAAATAATCGTAATGATAGATCTGTTTACACGTTCGATCTGACCGTTGCCTCTTGGGACGCCCGTTGTTGTACAAACATGGAATCCACCATGATCCACCACGACTTGTTATATTTCTCGATATCTTTAGCTATAAATGCCTCTGTCAGTGATAATTCGAACAGCGTTACCAAATATAGCAGAAAACTCTTCTAACTTTCGTAGTACTTCCTCGCAACTTGTTGGTTTTGTTGGATTTAACAAATTTTGTGAAGGTGTCGACTATAGCAAATATATACTTATATTGCTTTGAAGTTGCATCTAATGTCCCAAGATGATCCATTTCTTGACTTTAAATTCGGCATTCAATATGACTGCTGTATTACGTGCATTATCTTTGTCAACGCATAATGAACAAAATTGTAGTCTTCAACAATGATCTCTTTTTCCATTTGTTTCGGGACAACCAAACCGTAAAAGACTTTGATATTGTATCCTCCTGCTGCGGTTTTTTAATTCGTGCCGACGTTACCGATAGGATAATCATAATCCCTTGTGGATAGCGACTGAGACAATCCACATGTTTAAGACTCTCTCCAGCTCTTTGCTCCACATCGAAGTTAAAGTCCTGCAAATAAACAATTCGTTGCGCCACATCTCTAGGTACATCCTTCTCGTTTATTGTCTTCTTAAATGCTGCGCAATCCGTTACAACTTTAAGCTTGATGCCCCAAAAGGTATTGCAGAAACTTTTGGCAGGCAACGTATACTGCTTTCGCTTCGAAAATGTGGTGATTTTTTGCTCTAAAACCACGCTAGATGCAACTGGCCATTTTTCCATTGCAACAATGCTGCTCCAAATCACATTTTTAAAGCGTCTGTGTAAATTCCTCTTCTCTCAGATATCTTTTTAATTGTTTAAAAGCCTTGAGTGCAACCGCATCAATCCTAAAAGCAACGTCTTTACGCAAACGATCAGTCAGTTGTCGGCCAATAATTGAATACTCCTTATTAAACTTGTGAAAAAATCCAGTTAAGCCCAGAAATGCTTGAACTGCCCTTTTATTTTCTGGTACTTTAAACTTGCTGACATCCTTAGTCTCCTTACGTCCTGGCTTAATTTATCCATCGTAGATCGAATGGCCAACAACAGAGTTCTTAGAAAGAGACACTTCTACCATTTTTTTTTAAGTCTAAACGTAGCTGCTGTTTGAAAACTTTTCCATAAAGTTATAGCCGAGTACAACATCATACGGCACATTTTCGTTTGCGACAACAACCACCTTGACCTCTGCTTAAAAAGTACCAAGCAGATAAGTAACTTTTCCGCCTAGACCAATCAAATTCGTAACAGCTTTCTCCAAATATATAACTACAATCTTCCGTACAGCGCTTTTGCACACCAAAGACACATCCGGTCATGTGTCAACCAAAGAAGTACTGTTGCAACCTTTTATGTCCTTTATGCGATTTGGATTTTTACTACACTAATGTTTGCAGTTTTCATGCGCTTCGAATCATACACTGCACCAACATTCGCAATCTTTGGACAGTTTTTTGAGATTTGACCCTCTCCAATGCAGCGAAAACACTTTGTTGTCACATTGCATTTTTGTCTAAGATGCTCGCTCGATCCGCAGTGAAAGCAAAGGTGGTCTTTCTCCTACGAAAAGCTACTTCTCTGACTCACTTTTTTCTGCCTTGTGGCACATCGATCCTTGCTATTTCCATTGCGTGCTAATAGATTTGATATTTTTGATTAGCTCTCTGAATGACTGAGCGCAATATACGTTGATATTTAAGTCTTTCTTTATATCCAACCGTCTACTATATAGCGCAGTACCGATTTTATATCTATAATGCCAGCATTTCTTCAGCTACGGTTGACTTCATATAAAATCAGATTCCAGATCATGTAGATCCCCTTTTAGTCATAGAATGTTATTTGATCTCTCTCGCAGTCTCTATTCATCAGATGTTACGATGAGCTAGAGCACCACAAATCAAATTTGGTCCGGGTGGGTCTTCTGGCTGTCGGCTAGCAGCACAAAGGTCTTAAGATTAAAATTAACAAAATTATAAAATTTTTTGGGGTCAGAAGAAAACTGAAGCTTACAGCGTTGAATATAATTTTTATAGCATTGTGTATTAAGCATCATGAATTTAGAACGAGCGACTGTATACAGAGCGTAATTTGATGAACGACGTATTTTTTGAAATTTCTTATAATATCAAGTCTTCACATTTTTCAAATTGGATAACTCTCGAGAGAAAAAGGAAGGCTTTGTTAGGCCGCTCTTGCCTACCAAGAGGCACACAATATCAAAGAGTAAATTGAGAGTATCATAAAAGAAGCGAACAGGTGAGTTCATATCTCTACAAATGTACAGATATGACCAATCCGTAGTAGTAATATTTCCATTAGGGCTGGCAAAGTCAGTCTTACGAAACACCTAGTTTGAGGTAACTCATTTGAACCAAGTAATGGTGAAAGCAAGAGCAGATCAATTTTTAAATTTAATATAATGTGGCAAGAACAAAAGCAAGAAGAAGATCTAATACAAAAACAAGATCTAAAAATTTTCCATTAGAATTAAAGAACTGCTGTTCATTGGGAGTAGACGGTGCATAAACCCGGTTGTGGACGAGAGATTAAGAGATACCCCCTCAAGGACTGGTACTTTTACGTCTTAGGGACTCATTCACTAGCCATAAACTTCTAAACTGAAACTCCAGACAACCATTTTTTAAGAAATTATAAGAAATTAAATTTATTTCAATAAACGACAAAATAAAATTTGAGAGGTAACAACATATATGTATGAGAATATTCTAACCAATTCTGACACTAGGGTTAATGTGCAGATTAAGCCTTTACAAATAAAGAGTAAAAAGTACACGAATACGCTTATGATAAGCACAAAAACAAAAACTGAGTCTCGGGTAGGCAAAAAAAAGAGACCGCAATCGAAAAGAAATAGGAAAGAGCGCGTCAAATTGAACACATGCAGCAACTGTTGGTACTCAAGGGCGCGAGAGTTGGTTACATCGGAAAAGACAGATAGAGAGAGGTTATCTAAACAAGAACACCGCTAATGCAAGTATTGTTGTAAGTTTTAATTTATGTATATTGCAACAAAAGCACAAAAGCGATTGAAAGAAATGGCGAAATGAAAATACAAATCAGATGTTAAAATTTTAATTAAACCAATACTGAGTTTAAAAGTTATAGAAAAGTTTTTAATCGCGTGAAAAAAAAAATTGATAAGCGCAAGAAAAATACGTCCGTCCCCTTCAACGAGTGAAAGCATTTGAGCATAGAACCTTTATATAACGTAGATGATTATGCCAAAGAAGTGAAGTTTACTTTGAAAGAAAAATATCAAAGAAGCTAACTTCGGCAATGCCGAAATTTATATACCCTTGCAGTCCTTGGCAATAATTTTTTTACATTTTGAAATTTCTTTCCCTGCAACTCAATTCATCAATACACAAACAAAACATTCAAATTATTTCTCTTTTTATAAAAATTTTTCTTCTTCTTGCATCATTCCCTAAGCGAAGCACAACACGCATACACATACAGTTCTTGTAGCGCTGCGTCTGTGTGTGTGTATGTAATTTCATCCCAATAGCTCTTAAGATGGCTGAGTAAAACGCGTACGCACAGACAGACGAACAGACGGTCAGACGGACATGGCTATATCGACTCAGCTTCTCATTCTGATCAAGAATATATATACTTTATGGGGTCGGAAACGTCTGACCAATTTTATAATACCCTCTGCAAGGGTATAAAAAGGGAAAACGGATAAACTTTTTATGACAATAAGTCAGTGGACTTTAATTTATAAATAGGGCCCCATGTTTTCTAAAAAAAGGGAAACGAACCTACATTCGAGGTTTAGAAATAGATAAAAATAACAACATAAAAATTAGAAAGTTTTAAAGATAGATCAGTTAACAAAAAGAAATAGTATGAAATGGATAAGTTCAACTTATAACGATTTGACTATTTTAAGTTAATACTGGTTGTTCTGCCAATACTTCATATTGTCTGAGCTAGTAGCTGTGAGCATTGGCCCCTCGATATCTGCTGCTTTCGTAACGTTGTATTTTTCGCATCGTTAGGTGACATAAACTCGTACGGTCCAAGATACTTAATACTGGTTGTTCTGCCAATACTTCATATTGTCTGAGCTAGAAGCTGTGAGCATTGGCCCCTCGATATCTGCTGCTTTCGTAACGTTGTATTTTCCGCATCGTTAGGTGACATAAACTCGTACGGTCCAAGATATTCACTTGCAAGCTGACGACCCTCAACAAACTATGTACGCCGAATCGCTACCAAATCTCCAACTTTATATACATTATCAATCTTGCGTTTTGAATCATATTGTTTCTTGTATGCTTCATTGGCGTTAGTAATTTCCCGTTTGGCAGAAGCTCTAATTAACTGTTTCTCTGCATCAAATTTATCGCATATTTCTTCCTTTAACAACTGAAGAAATAGAATCTCTGGCCAGTTGTTTATTTGAAATTAGTTTAAATGGAGATATCTTTGTTGAAACATGATTCTCGTTGCACATTTGGCACATACTTAAACCATTTATCCAGTTCGTCCACAGACAGCTTGGAAATAATCGTAATGATAGATCTGTTTACACGTTCGATCTGACCGTTGCCTCTTGGGACGCCCGTTGTTGTACAAACATGGAATCCACCATGATCCACCACGACTTGTTATATTTCTCGATATCTTTAGCTATAAATGCCTCTGTCAGTGATAATTCGAACAGCGTTACCAAATATAGCAGAAAACTCTTCTAACTTTCGTAGTACTTCCTCGCAACTTGTTGGTTTTGTTGGATTTAACAAATTTTGTGAAGGTGTCGACTATAGCAAATATATACTTATATTGCTTTGAAGTTGCATCTAATGTCCCAAGATGATCCATTTCTTGACTTTAAATTCGGCATTCAATATGACTGCTGTATTACGTGCATTGTCTTTGTCAACGCATAATGAACAAAATTGTAGTCTTCAACAATGATCTCTTTTTCCATTTGTTTCGGGACAACCAAACCGTAAAAGACTTTGATATTGTATCCTCCTGCTGCGGTTTTTTAATTCGTGCCGACGTTACCGATAGGATAATCATAATCCCTTGTGGATAGCGACTGAGACAATCCACATGTTTAAGACTCTCTCCAGCTCTTTGCTCCACATCGAAGTTAAAGTCCTGCAAATAAACAATTCGTTGCGCCACATCTCTAGGTACATCCTTCTCGTTTATTGTTTTCTTAAATGCTGCGCAATCCGTTACAACTTTAAGCTTGATGCCCCAAAAGGTATTGCAGAAACTTTTGGCAGGCAACGTATACTGCTTTCGCTTCGAAAATGTGGTGATTTTTTGCTCTAAAACCACGCTAGATGCAACTGGCCATTTTTCCATTGCAACAATGCTGCTCCAAATCACATTTTTAAAGCGTCTGTGTAAATTCCTCTTCTCTCAGATATCTTTTTAATTGTTTAAAAGCCTTGAGTGCAACCGCATCAATCCTAAAAGCAACGTCTTTACGCAAACGATCAGTCAGTTGTCGGCCAATAATTGAATACTCCTTATTAAACTTGTGAAAAAATCCAGTTAAGCCCAGAAATGCTTGAACTGCCCTTTTATTTTCTGGTACTTTAAACTTGCTGACATCCTTAGTCTCCTTACGTCCTGGCTTAATTTATCCATCGTAGATCGAATGGCCAACAACAGAGTTCTTAGAAAGAGACACTTCTACCATTTTTTTTAAGTCTAAACGTAGCTGCTGTTTGAAAACTTTTCCATAAAGTTATAGCCGAGTACAACATCATACGGCACATTTTCGTTTGCGACAACAACCACCTTGACCTCTGCTTAAAAAGTACCAAGCAGATAAGTAACTTTTCCGCCTAGACCAATCAAATTCGTAACAGCTTTCTCCAAATATATAACTACAATCTTCCGTACAGCGCTTTTGCACACCAAAGACACATCCGGTCATGTGTCAACCAAAGAAGTACTGTTGCAACCTTTTATGTCCTTTATGCGATTTGGATTTTTACTACACTAATGTTTGCAGTTTTTATGCGCTTCGAATCATACACTGCACCAACATTCGCAATCTTTGGACAGTTTTTTGAGATTTGACCCTCTCCAATGCAGCGAAAACACTTTGTTGTCACATTGCATTTTTGTCTAAGATGCTCGCTCGATCCGCAGTGAAAGCAAAGGTGGTCTTTCTCCTACGAAAAGCTACTTCTCTGACTCACTTTTTTCTGCCTTGTGGCACATCGATCCTTGCTATTTCCATTGCGTGCTAATAGATTTGATATTTTTGCTTAGCTCTCTGAATGACTGAGCGCAATATACGTTGATATTTAAGTCTTTCTTTATATCCAACCGTCTACTATATAGCGCAGTACCGATTTTATATCTATAATGCCAGCGTTTCTTCAGCTACGGTTGACTTCATATAAAATCAGATTCCAGATCATGTAGATCCCCTTTTAGTCATAGAATGTTATTTGATCTCTCTCGCAGTCTCTATTCATCAGATGTTACGATGAGCTAGAGCACCACAAATCAAATTTGGTCCGGGTGGGTCTTCTGGCTATCGGCTAGCAGCACAAAGGTCTTAAGATTAAAATTAACAAAATTATAAAATTTTTTGGGGTCAGAAGAAAACTGAAGCTTACAGCGTTGAATATAATTTTTATAGCATTGTGTATTAAGCATCATGAATTTAGAACGAGCGACTGTATACAGAGCGTAATTTGATGAACGACGTATTTTTTGAAAGTTCTTATAATATCAAGTCTTCACATTTTTCAAATTGGATAACTCTCGAGAGAAAAAGGAAGGCTTTGTTAGGCCGCTCTTGCCTACCAAGAGGCACACAATATCAAAGAGTAAATTGAGAGTATCATAAAAGAAGCGAACAGGTGAGTTCATATCTCTACAAATGTACAGATATGACCAATCCGTAGTAGTAATATTTCCATTAGGGCTGGCAAAGTCAGTCTTACGAAACACCTAGTTTGAGGTAACTCATTTGAACCAAGTAATGGTGAAAGCAAGAGCAGATCAATTTTTAAATTTAATATAATGTGGCAAGAACAAAAGCAAGAAGAAGATCTAATACAAAAACAAGATCTAAAAATTTTCCATTAGAATTAAAGAACTGCTGTTCATTGGGAGTAGACGGTGCATAAACCCGGTTGTGGACGAGAGATTAAGAGATACCCCCCTCAAGGACTGGTACTTTTACGTCTTAGGGACTCATTCACTAGCCATAAACTTCTAAACTGAAACTCCAGACAACCATTTTTTAAGAAATTATAAGAAATTAAATTTATTTCAATAAACGACAAAATAAAATTTGAGAGGTAACAACATATATGTATGAGAATATTCTAACCAATTCTGACACTAGGGTTAATGTGCAGATTAAGCCTTTACAAATAAAGAGTAAAAAGTACACGAATACGCTTATGATAAGCACAAAAACAAAAACTGAGTCTCGGGTAGGCAAAAAAAAGAGACCGCAATCGAAAAGAAATAGGAAAGAGCGCGTCAAATTGAACACATGCAGCAACTGTTGGTACTCAAGGGCGCGAGAGTTGGTTACATCGGAAAAGACAGATAGAGAGAGGTTATCTAAACAAGAACACCGCTAATGCAAGTATTGTTGTAAGTTTTAATTTATGTATATTGCAACAAAAGCACAAAAGCGATTGAAAGAAATGGCGAAATGAAAATACAAATCAGATGTTAAAATTTTAATTAAACCAATAATGAGTTTAAAAGTTATAGAAAAGTTTTTAATCGCGTGAAAAAAAAAATTGATAAGCGCAAGAAAAATACGTCCGTCCCCTTCAACGAGTGAAAGCATTTGAGCATAGAACCTTTATATAACGTAGATGATTATGCCAAAGAAGTGAAGTTTACTTTGAAAGAAAAATATCAAAGAAGCTAACTTCGGCAATGCCGAAATTTATATACCCTTGCAGTCCTTGGCAATAATTTTTTTACATTTTGAAATTTCTTTCCCTGCAACTCAATTCATCAATACACAAACAAAACATTCAAATTATTTCTCTTTTTATAAAAATTTTTCTCTTCTTCTTGCATCATTCCCTAAGCGAAGCACAACACGCATACACATACAGTTCTTGTAGCGCTGCGTCTGTGTGTGTGTATGTAATTTCATCCCAATAGCTCTTAAGATGGCTGAGTAAAACGCGTACGCACAGACAGACGAACAGACGGTCAGACGGACATGGCTATATCGACTCAGCTTCTCATTCTGATCAAGAATATATATACTTTATGGGGTCGGAAACGTCTGACCAATTTTATAATACCCTCTGCAAGGGTATAAAAAGGGAAAACGGATAAACTTTTATGACAATAAGTCAGTGGACTTTAATTTATAAATAGGGCCCCATGTTTTCTAAAAAAAAGGGAAACGAACCTACATTCGAGGTTTAGAAATAGATAAAAATAACAACATAAAAATTAGAAAGTTTTAAAGATAGATCAGTTAACAAAAAGAAATAGTATGAAATGGATAAGTTCAACTTATAACGATTTGACTATTTTAACTTAATACTGGTTGTTCTGCCAATACTTCATATTGTCTGAGCTAGTAGCTGTGAGCATTGGCCCCTCGATATCTGCTGCTTTCGTAACGTTGTATTTTTCGCATCGTTAGGTGACATAAACTCGTACGGTCCAAGATACTTAATACTGGTTGTTCTGCCAATACTTCATATTGTCTGAGCTAGAAGCTGTGAGCATTGGCCCCTCGATATCTGCTGCTTTCGTAACGTTGTATTTTCCGCATCGTTAGGTGACATAAACTCGTACGGTCCAAGATATTCACTTGCAAGCTGACGACCCTCAACAAACTATGTACGCCGAATCGCTACCAAATCTCCAACTTTATATACATTATCAATCTTGCGTTTTGAATCATATTGTTTCTTGTATGCTTCATTGGCGTTAGTAATTTCCCGTTTGGCAGAAGCTCTAATTAACTGTTTCTCTGCATCAAATTTATCGCATATTTCTTCCTTTAACAACTGAAGAAATAGAATCTCTGGCCAGTTGTTTATTTGAAATTAGTTTAAATGGAGATATCTTTGTTGAAACATTATTCTCGTTGCACATTTGGCACATACTTAAACCATTTATCCAGTTCGTCCACAGACAGCTTGGAAATAATCGTAATGATAGATCTGTTTACACGTTCGATCTGACCGTTGCCTCTTGGGACGCCCGTTGTTGTACAAACATGGAATCCACCATGATCCACCACGACTTGTTATATTTCTCGATATCTTTAGCTATAAATACCAAATATAGCAGAAAACTCTTCTAACTTTCGTAGTACTTCCTCGCAACTTGTTGGTTTTGTTGGATTTAACAAATTTTGTGAAGGTGTCGACTATAGCAAATATATACTTATATTGCTTTGAAGTTGCATCTAATGTCCCAAGATGATCCATTTCTTGACTTTAAATTCGGCATTCAATATGACTGCTGTATTACGTGCATTGTCTTTGTCAACGCATAATGAACAAAATTGTAGTCTTCAACAATGATCTCTTTTTCCATTTGTTTCGGGACAACCAAACCGTAAAAGACTTTGATATTGTATCCTCCTGCTGCGGTTTTTTAATTCGTGCCGACGTTACCGATAGGATAATCATAATCCCTTGTGGATAGCGACTGAGACAATCCACATGTTTAAGACTCTCTCCAGCTCTTTGCTCCACATCGAAGTTAAAGTCCTGCAAATAAACAATTCGTTGCGCCACATCTCTAGGTACATCCTTCTCGTTTATTGTTTTCTTAAATGCTGCGCAATCCGTTACAACTTTAAGCTTGATGCCCCAAAAGGTATTGCAGAAACTTTTGGCAGGCAACGTATACTGCTTTCGCTTCGAAAATGTGGTGATTTTTTGCTCTAAAACCACGCTAGATGCAACTGGCCATTTTTCCATTGCAACAATGCTGCTCCAAATCACATTTTTAAAGCGTCTGTGTAAATTCCTCTTCTCTCAGATATCTTTTTAATTGTTTAAAAGCCTTGAGTGCAACCGCATCAATCCTAAAAGCAACGTCTTTACGCAAACGATCAGTCAGTTGTCGGCCAATAATTGAATACTCCTTATTAAACTTGTGAAAAAATCCAGTTAAGCCCAGAAATGCTTGAACTGCCCTTTTATTTTCTGGTACTTTAAACTTGCTGACATCCTTAGTCTCCTTACGTCCTGGCTTAATTTATCCATCGTAGATCGAATGGCCAACAACAGAGTTCTTAGAAAGAGACACTTCTACCATTTTTTTTTAAGTCTAAACGTAGCTGCTGTTTGAAAACTTTTCCATAAAGTTATAGCCGAGTACAACATCATACGGCACATTTTCGTTTGCGACAACAACCACCTTGACCTCTGCTTAAAAAGTACCAAGCAGATAAGTAACTTTTCCGCCTAGACCAATCAAATTCGTAACAGCTTTCTCCAAATATATAACTACAATCTTCCGTACAGCGCTTTTGCACACCAAAGACACATCCGGTCATGTGTCAACCAAAGAAGTACTGTTGCAACCTTTTATGTCCTTTATGCGATTTGGATTTTTACTACACTAATGTTTGCAGTTTTCATGCGCTTCGAATCATACACTGCACCAACATTCGCAATCTTTGGACAGTTTTTTGAGATTTGACCCTCTCCAATGCAGCGAAAACACTTTGTTGTCACATTGCATTTTTGTCTAAGATGCTCGCTCGATCCGCAGTGAAAGCAAAGGTGGTCTTTCTCCTACGAAAAGCTACTTCTCTGACTCACTTTTTTCAGCCTTGTGGCACATCGATCCTTGCTATTTCCATTGCGTGCTAATAGATTTGATATTTTTGCTTAGCTCTCTGAATGACTGAACGCAATATACGTTGATATTTAAGTCTTTCTTTATATCCAACCGTCTACTATATAGCGCAGTACCGATTTTATATCTATAATGCCAGCATTTCTTCAGCTACGGTTGACTTCATATAAAATCAGATTCCAGATCATGTAGATCCCCTCTTAGTCATAGAATGTTATTTGATCTCTCTCGCAGTCTCTATTCATCAGATGTTACGATGAGCTAGAGCACCACAAATCAAATTTGGTCCGGGTGGGTCTTCTGGCTGTCGGCTAGCGAACAGTCTCTGGGGGGTCTTTGGACCAGCTTTTCTTAATACACCCGTACAACATCAAATAAAACAAAGTCCCTAGGAGCACGAATATTACACAATTACTTAATGGAAAGAACTGGAAGGAGCACTAGGATAGAGAAAAAGGTATATTAGTATCACACGAATAAAGAAGCTATGAAGATGTTATTATAGCTGCGCGTCTAAACCCTCCCAACCAATGATTTTCCTGTCGCAAGATTCTGGATAAACCCAACATAATTTAGGTCACCGCTCACATTTCATTACAAGAAAGATCACACAACTTTTACTGAAACCTTATAAAGGATATTTATTCGTGAGGGTTACTTGAAAAAGTCGGAAAAATAATCCGAGTTGTATAAACTAAAATGATGGTTCTTATAATAAACGGTAATCAAATAAAATAATTGGATTAATTCGGGCATCCAAAAAACAAATTAGGGATAATATTTTTTCTTTCGGTGAATCTTAATTGTAAAGTGGATATATATATAAACTTATAAGTATTCAAAATAAAAATGTCAAATTTGAAATTTTTGACACAGAACTCGCTTTGTTTTCGCGTAAAAATGAAGGAAATACCAGATCGACAATGATTATTAGTAGGAACTTAGGATTTACCCATCCGTCTGATCCGTTGAAGGCCTTCGTGGTCCGCTGGATGATGCTTAGGAATAAAATATTATGTTAAATCATTCGCTGTTTGCATTCCAATGCAATACATTCGGTCTGGGGAACTCTTAAATCGCGATGACGAAACATTCTCTGCCCGTGCCCGATTCGGGCGGCCATTCTAAACGAGTTGACTTTGTCGGATTGTCTCTATAGCCCTTCACGGTGCGCAGCTTTCGAGCCCACGGTGTCTTAAAAATATCTCTGGATAATTTGGCCGAGAAAAATTCAAGACGTCTAGTCAAAATTGAGACGTCTAGCCAGGACAGAAGTTCGTCAGAAAAGAGTGCGAGCATGCAATCGCGCATAATGTCTCTTCGCTAGGGTTGCACTTGTAAACCTTTCGAACTTCTAGTCTCGCGTGATTATTTTTATCGACACAATCCCCCACCAATAATTGAAATTCAAACTAACGCTTTAAAATTTTAAAAATAAAACTAATGGCGGAGACTGGGGACTATAGTACCACTTTAGCAATATCGTCTACTTAAATGCCTGAGTCACCCTTTTTCACTTCGTCAGCTTCAATTTTCAGCGCCAGCAACTGTAGCAAATTTTTCATCGTGTTGTTCTCTTCTTCCATTTTATTATCTTTCGTGTTCTCTTCTCTTTTTTCGGATAAGTCCAACATCAACGCTTCGCGTACTTCTCTGGCCTTTGATATGCATTCAATTGCTTGCATCTCTTCCAGTATTTCCATTTCGTCAGTTCCTTTGAAGGACGCTTTTCTTCTCAGTGTTTTCGTTGAACGGCTTATTTGAGGAAAATAAGGAATTAATTGATTCAACGAGTGCTAAATATACTCAACGGAACCCAATTATAACGACAGTTGGAAGCTTGGAACCGTTTGACTTGGGACAGCCAAATAAATGGGGCTGAAATTTGCTTGTCAATAATGTCAAACGGTCGCAAAAAAGGATCTTTCCTCGCTCTTTTGACATCATTGGCGTTTCCTAACCAGGTCTGTACCGTTAGACCAAATCGAGGAAATTCTAACTGACCTTCTTTGTCCACGTCCATAGGAAATCGCTGCGTTTTATCATTTTGGCAAGCGTGATCAACATCCGCATGAGACCGTCGGAAACTGTATGGCAGCGCTACGTACATTGGCAGTGGGTTGCAATTTCGGAGCAGCGTTAGACAAAATGCTGCGTGATCGTTTTGTATGCGGCATGAGGGATGAAAAATTGCAGAAGTTTTCTTGCAGACACTGAATTGACAGTGCGGAAAATTTTAGACCGAGCAACTACTAGTGAAGTTGCAGCAGCAAGTGCAAAGGCTATCAGACATACTAATGAGGGTTGTGACGGTCCACACGGCCGGCGAAACTGCTCACCAGCTCCCAGCTGCCAGCTACATGCGCTCTATTGGCTATGCCATGGGCCTCGCATAAGCAACAATTATAACCATTTCACCATTTTCACCTCAGGCACCAATTTGTCCTGTCCACTGCGTCCGAACATGCGGCGGCAACGAGGCCAGAACCAAGACATTTATAGCACTTCCTGACATTCGCCGAGTTCAGGCGAGTGTGGCACACAAAATACCCAATCTTGAGGTTGCCAGACTTCAAGACGGCATTGGCCACATCTGCTAGGACGCGAAGCGTAGGCGTTTGGTACCCGCCGTGGGCCGAGCGCAGGCTTTTGACGTCCTCTTCCGGTACATTCAGACTCAGCTGATTATAGTGGTTTCCCCATCCAGGTCCAGGACATCCATTCTCATCATGTTTGACAGCACTCGGGCCTCTACATGTCCGGCCAATGGTAGATTGATGTCGTGCTTCAAATCGCCGAATTTGTCGGCACTAGCTGGGTTCAGTTCCAGCAACAGGTCTTCCTTCGCTGTGCGTCTAACGGTACAAACGCTTTCGCCCACTGCAATCTGCATCTCCTTCTGGTTCCTGGTGACCAGTTTTAACATCTCGCTATACGACGCTATTCCTCGTCCTTGCGCCGAAATAGCGAGTGGGCGTTTCTTTGGCAGCGTCTGTTTTACTGTTTTCGCTGTCCTTGGTGGAACAGTCTGCCATGCCGACTCTGGCTGTGATACTCTCTTTTGGCTTTCATTCGGCAAAAAAGTTTATTCTTGCGGCCGGGAGTTCTCGTCTGGCAAAAAAGTTTCCGAAGTGTTGGCGACTGCTTTCTGGCGGGGCAACCTAGGCTATTGCAACTTTTCCGTTTGTTGTCCTCTGGAGACGAAGGACTTTGGCGATGGTTTGGTGCGCCTGGAGCATGACACTTCTGGTTTAGGGTAGCTATTCTTGCAAAGAATGAGGCTCACTGCCAGCTGCAATTCTTTAAATCTGTCTACTTTCTCTCTAAGCGCGTTCGTAATGGTACGCTTGCCACCTACCTTCTCTTGCTTGATTCACTCGGCTATCTCCTCTAGTAATACGCCCATTTCTGCCACCTCATGTTTGCCTCTCCTAATTTGTTGCACACTTATTTTTACCTTAAGTCTCCACGATTATCTCCACGTCGAATTCCATATGCTCTCAAGGGACCAGTCGAGGAAGAGCTGGATCGCTTATGCAAACATCGGTTTCTTAAACTTGTAGAGTATTCAAAGTGGGCCACTCCGATTGTACCAGTTATCAAGAAGGACGCCTCGATTCGTATTTGCGGCGACTATAAATCAACTTTAAGCACAGCCACCAAATACCGGCGATCAACACGTTGCTGGCATCCATCGAAGGTGGATTAATTTTCGTCAAAATTGATTTGGCCCAAGCTTATCAGCAGGTATTAGTCGGCGAAAACTCGTCTTTGTTGCAAACAATCACTACACATAAGGGTGCATTCAAAGCTACTCGATTGCAATTCGGCTTATCATCTGCACCAGACATTTTTCCAAGCTGTATTAAGAATGTTGTACAGAATATATCTGGAGTCTTACCATATTTTAATGACATTGTGGTAATGGAAAAAACAGAAACGGAATTGACAACTAGATTACAGGAACTATTTTTACGTTTTTATAAAGCCGGGTTGCGACTACGGAAAGATAAATTTCAATTTGGAGTACGACTCGTTAAGTGCCATGTGCCGATAATTTTTATCACGCATTGTTGCCACATAAAGCAACAGTGGCAGAACCTTTATATCGTCTTATGGATACAAATGCACCTTGGAAGTGGGACAAACAGTGTGAGAAGTCTTTTTCTACACTTAAGACACTTATTGGATCAGACAACGGAGTAGTGCATTACAATGGATCATTGCCACTAGTACTAGCTTGTGATGCGTCACCATATGGACTCGATGCAGTTTTAAGTCAGAAAATGCCAAATGGGGCGGAGAAACCCATCGCTTTTCACTCCCGTACCTTATCCAAAGGTGAACGAAATTATGCTCAAGTTGATCAAATTATGACATTGCCATGCCATTACATTCACACTAATCACCGATCATCGACCTCTGTTGGGTATTTTTACCACATCAAAAGTAGTTCCAAACATTATTTCAAATCAGATGCTACGTCGGTCTTTGCTCCTGTCAGCATATACATTCGAGCTGGTACACCGCTCCGGATCGAAAATGGGCATGGCGGATTTTCTTAGTCGTTGCCCACTGTCGGCAGCATCAGACCCTGTTAGCATCGATGATGTGCTAATGATCGAATTAGAAGCATCGCCAGTCGTAAGTGCAGAGTTGATTGCCTCTCAAACATTGCCTAAAGTATGGAACTGGGTATTAAGGGGATGGCCTGTCATGAAACTGGAGCAATCAGATAATGCTCATCCATACTATTACCGTCCAGAACAGCTCTCTGCAAATAAAAAGTATTGATTTAGCGAAATCGAGCGGTAATTCCGCCAAAAACCCGAGAGTCAGTTCCAGCTGATCTACATGTCGCTCTTCCAGGCATTGTAAAAATGAAGGCGTTAGCGCGTACCTAACGCCAGTATGCCAGCATCATCGTCACGATTATTCAGAGGGACCGGTGCATCATTAGGAGTCAGCCAAGCGCTCGTGGTCCCGACTACACATCGACTTCGCAGGACCTTTTCAAGGAAAAACCTTCTGGTCGTGGATTCCTAATCACAATGGCTAGATGTTGCTGCTGTTAGTTCCACTTCCACAGCCGCTACAATCAAAGTTCTTAGGCAACTTTTTGCTCTCATGGTTTACCAGATCAGTTGACAGACAACGGCACAGCATTTACATCCGAGGAGTTTCAAAACCATCTAATTCGACAATTAGATCAGCACCGTTTCACCCAGCAACAAACACCCAAGCGGAGCGAATGGGTGCAGACCTAAGCGAATGGTGCTGATCTAAGCCTTGCTCACACATTCAACGACAAATTGCTCGCCACCCCAGTTCCTGCTTAATCGGGAGTTGAAGTCCTACTTTGATAAACCACAGCCACAAGCAATTTCTGATGGAGCAGAGCCGTTTATTAATCAATCGAAATGTTTTGCTACAGGTAGTTCCATTTGGGTATGAAACCATGCACCATGGTCCAAAATGGATGGAAGCCTGCATAGCCGAGCAAACAGCACCAGTGATTTACAAAGTCCGTTTGACAGACAATCTCATCATTAAGCGTCATTACAATCAAATTCGAAGCCGAGTTGAACAAATAGAAGTAAACATATTACATCAGGCACCATCAGCAACTGATGACAATACGGCAGTTTTTTTTCAGTAACTACTCTAGACAATCGAGTCCTACACGAGATGATCCTCAATAATTGCCTGCCGGTGCTAAGACGTTCTTTGCCATAATGTAACTTTGTATCTATCATTATCTAAACTGTTATAATAAAATAATCAAAGTACATATATTATAAATGGTAAACATTTAAGTTGGCTTAAGTTATTTAAGAAAATCTTCTGGTTGGAACCCTGTTTTCAGTTATAAACGTTATAATTATAATTGATAATTACACAGACCGAAATGATTTGTTACGTTAACTTAAGAGGTGTTCTTAAGTAATTCGGGTACGCTGATTCTGATTCCATACATAATTTCAGTCCACGTCCAAATTTTGTGAAAATTGTTTCTCGATTTTTAACAAATTTTAGAATGTCTTGTTCAAGAAATAAATCTCTGTTTGCCTACATTTTTAACAAACAATTTGATAAATGCATAAAATTCCAGTAATTCTTTAAAATTCACAAGATGCTAATCCGTCGGTTTCATATTCCATACATTTGGTTAAAATTTTACTCATGTTGGAACTAAATCCAATGGGTAAGATATTATGCAAGATAACAAAGATTCCTTGTATTCCTTGTATGTCTTTGTGTTTTGTGTTAGGAAGTTTACGATATCCGTGTAGTTATGATTATTTGCCATAATGAGAAAGAATATATTAGCGTTTTTGGCTGCTTCATCAGCTGTTTCGTTCAGTAATATTTTGTTACTTTCGTCTATGTTTAATATGTTCCTAATGTATAGTAGCTCTGTTTATTGGTGTTGTTTTGGATACATCAGTGTGCAGCAGTTTTTCGTTCGATGTAAAATTTATTTCTTCAAATTTTTTTGATATATTAAGGCTAGTGTATGTCTGATTTAAGTAAAAAGTGTAGTTTGGTACCTATTATGCTTCTGTAATTGTATAGCCAGTTAGGTTTGTTTTGTGATTTATATGATAGATATTGTAAAATCAAAGCAAGCAGAGCATTCCGAAAGATGACCAAATTGAGCTTAACCCGTTTTAAACCACTGTTCGACTTTTCGAACAGTAAATTTGGTATATTTTTGAAAATTTCTTTTTATTATTTCTTTTTATTTAAGTCAATGGAATGAATGCAGATAGTTTGATTTGTTGTCTTTTAAGATAACATAAGAATTTTTGTTTACGATTATTTCTTTGGAGCCATTTTGGGGTTTTAAAAAAACCTTAATTTTAGACCATATTTCTGTTAACAATAATATATATTATAAAAATATTTGTAAGTCAAATATTAGTTTTATTTATTGCAAATACTTCAAACTATTTGCATATAATTTAAAATCTTAAAATAATATTAAGTGCAGTACTAAAAAAAAATGGCCTAAAACTTCTGTTCGAATTTACGCTTAGTAAAAATTTAAAAAAAAAACGACCTCGGCGCGCCTGCTATACATATTTCGGTAAATGTCGCCGTATTTGTTTTAATTCATTTTTCGTTCAGCTGTGAAATTTAAAAGTGTATGCATAAAATTCTCGCCATTCAACACAAATTGCCATCGGATATATTTTTTAGTTTTTTTCCAATCTCATTGTCACTGAAATAAAATTATACGCTACGGAACACAATGATTTCCAATTTGCACAATCCTTTGATACGGTTCTTTTGAAACTATTTATTGGCATTCCAATATTGTCTGGATATAATAAGTTGCGACAAACAAACAACTACTGGTCCACAAATATAACACTAGGATCCCCGGTCGTAAAGCAGACCATGTCGCGAACGATGTTTAAAAAAATAAAACAATACCTACTTTTTTCAGATAATAATAATCTAAACAAATACAATAGATTCAGCAAAGTACAACCTCTTTTTCAGCTAATGAATGAAAAATTTCTCAAATTTGGAGTATTTGAGGAACATTTATCTAACGATGAGCAAATGTATCCATATTTTGGTCGTCACAGATGTAAGATGTATATGAAGAATAAGCTGATTAAAATAAAACTTGATGCATGGCATCTTCAACTGGCTACTTGTTCCAAATGATACCTTACGGTGGACCGCGAGATGAGTATGATAGGAGCTGGGATTAGGAGCTTCTGTAATAATGGATATGTTGAAAAAACTAGAGTTCCCTCAACGTCACCAAATCTATTTTGATAGTTTTTTTGCGTCGCCCTACCTACGAACTACAATGCCTACATGGGTGGAGTATATTTGCATGACAATGCAGTGTCTAACTATCGCATTTCGATTAGATCGAAAAAATGATGGTGGGCACTTTGGTTGGCCATTTTAGAGTCTGCCGTTGTCAATGCTTGGAAGCTCCAATGTCTTACATATAAAATGCTCGCACGGCAAAATATGCCACAATTGGAATTTCGGGTTGCGCTTGCAACAAATTTACTACTTACCGAAGATAACATCGCACGTCTTTGCAAGGTTTGCCACAATCCCACTATGCGACTATGTGAAAAGTTTCAAGTGCATTTGCCTATAAATAACTGTTTTGCTGTGTACCATAAAGATAAATAATTAATCATAACATAGAATGCTCAACTAACTAAGAACCGCCTTTTAACAACTTTTCGAAATTCAAAACTAGAAGCAATTCTTAAAATGGTATAGTGGGAAACGGACATTGTTCGACTTTTAGAACAGTCGATTCTGGCTAAACTAAAATAGGTAGATTTATTAACCACAGATTTGGATTCCTTGTATGCGAATTACGCTAAAAAAGTAATTTTTCTCCTTAAAATTAAAAAATTTTCGGCTGGCCCCGAAATGGGTTAAGTAATAGGCATGGTTTGCCGAAGCCTTACTGAAATCCGTACATATGACATCAATTTGCGTTTGTTTTTAAAATTTTTCTTGTAGATAAAAATGTTTGTTTTTGCTTATGTGGGGGGTCGAACTTCCTTGGTGTTTGGGACAGCAAAATGAATTGTTTCCTTTTCTTGCTTCAAAAAAGTGAAGACGCGCAGAGACTTTTTCTTTCACTTGTATATTTTTCGGTCACAAGTATAATTCAACTAATTCTAGCTTAAACTAACAGACGGGAATCAAGCCCCGCTTGGAGTGAAATGTAGGGATAGCGATGGGCATTATCGGGAGAGCGGCGCGAGGTGAAAGCTCCCGCCTCCCTGAACCCTTGTGTTGCCCGTTGGGCATAAACATTCTTCCCCCCTTGCAGGAGTGCAAGACCCAGGCAGTCTAATGGCACGCTCCGGACAGGGTCCAGCCAAAGACTGTGCGCATCGTAATTGGCCGCCCGCCAACCCCGGGTAGACTCCCCTCTAACATGACCTCCGTCATCAGGTCCGCGTCCAGGACCAAAGACGCCGACGACGGTCGGTAGAATGTGTCATCCGCCAGGACGATGCCCTCGAACTTTTTGGAGATTTGCGGGTCCACCGGAGAGCTTGAAGTGCGGCAGCACAAGCCATCGACCACCTTCAGGACCGCCTCCAATCGCCATCCTTCACTGATCGGGGATCGGATCACTGCTGCCACCGCTTTCTCCACCCCAATATTGACGGCTGTCAATTTAAAGGCCGTGGCCAGTGACGTCGCCATCGACGATACCGTCGAACAAGGGTCCACTAGGGCCTTAACGTCTCGAGACGTACCATCGCTGTTGGCATCATATGTGGATTGCGGTGCTGCAGCAGTGTGGTCAGTGTCAGTTAGGATCGGAGGCTGGCGTTGGTGCGACCCTTCGTCTGGAGGACTCGGGGGTGACTCGGCGTACGACGGAGCATGGAGTGCGTCGACGTGGCTCCTCCTGGAAGTGGAGTAGCGTGTGGTCGTCCTCCTTACATATTCGGCATCTATCACCGCTCAAACAGCTTCCTCCGGAGTGTTAGTGGGCCAGGCAGTTGGCGCAGTACTTTTTCAGCCGCAGGAAGCGACGGCATCGCTTCAGAGGATGGATTCCGCGACAGACTCGGCAACGGAAGGACTCAGTTCCTCGCGAACATCTGCGCTCCTCCATCGATGCCTGCACTGAACGTGGTCTCGAAGCCACGGAAACGGGATATAGAGTGACGGATATCAGGAAGGTGCCGGGACAAATAACGAAGAAAGAATCGGTGGGGTCTTCAGACATAGGAAAAGTCGGACGCGAGTTCAAACGAGCCTCTACCTTAGCCAGCAGCGTAGAGAACTCTTCAAAGGTATACTTTTGGTTGGAAGTGGCCTTGTAGAACAGAGTTTTAAAACTCTTAACTCCAGCCTCCCACAACCCTCCCATGTGTGGTGCCCCGGGAGGGATGAAATGCCAGGGCAGATTTTGATGGCTATAGTGGGGTAAGACTTTCTGCTGGGTAAACCTTAGGAAATCTTTTTCAAGCACTTTGGATGCACCTACGAAGTTTTTACCGTTATCAGACTGCACTTGCTGGGGACACCCTCGCCTCGATACAAAGCGAGCGAATGCTGCCAGAAATGCTTCGGTACTTAAATCTGAAGTTGCCTCAAGGTGAATGGCTTTGGTGGAAAAACAAAAAAGAAACACACATATCCCTTTGATATGTGACAGGCGCGGCCGGTGAAACTCTTGAGGTCGAAAGGACTTTCGAAATCTATCCCGGTGGTCGTGAAAGGACGTGCGAAATTAGTTCACTAAGACGGAAATCGCACAGACCTTGCATGAATTGACCACTGATTTAACTAGATTCCGCAGTCTTTATTTATTTATTTATTTGTTTACGTCAACTAAATCAGCAGTCGACGAAAAAGCATAAGCTAACATACAGATAATAATTAATTCATGAAGGTAGCCTAGGCTTATGCACAACTAAACATCCCCGACCCGGTGGAGGTGTTTTATTTGCAACAAGGTGCCAGCTATGCCCCGATTCACAACCAATATGGTCAGGGATGAGTTGCAGCCAATCCAATATCCAGTCCAGAATACTTTCAGTGGTTACGCTGTAGATAGTTTAAAAGTATAGCGCGAAGAGAACTGACAGATAGATGAGGAGAAATAAGGTGAGAAAGGTTGTTAAAAGATTGGCAAAGAACACGAAGAGGTTCGTGAAGAGAGTAGTTAGTCAGACATCTACTAAGGTGAAGGGGAAAAAAGTTTCTGGTCCGACGTGAGGGAACACATATCTAGTAAATTGGTAGAACTGACTTCGCCCTTGACTACTTTATGTAGAAAAAGAATGCCAAATACGAGCCTACGGTTGTAAACTGAAGAAAGATTAATAAGAAGAAGTCTGTCAGAATAAGAAGGTAGGCGAAGATTCGGGTCCCAATTAAGACCGCGTAATGCAAACTTAAGGAATTGCTTCTGTACCGATTAAATACTACGCTGGTGAACATCATATTGAGGGTTCCACACTGGTGAGCAATATTCTATAGTATGGCGAACTAACGAAGTGTATAAAACCTTTGTCACATATGGATCTTCAAATTCTTTGGCCCAACGTTTAATGAAGACTGCATGCTCTATTGACAATTGAAGATATATGAACATTAAGAAAAAAGTTTTGGGTCAAACATAACGCCTAAGTCTTTAAATGATGGTACACAATCTAACAGAACAGACTTAATAGAGTAATGAGCTAGGAACGGCGACAAACGACTGAAAGTCATAAAAGAGCATTTAGAGGCATTAAGGTGTAATTTATTAACGTGACACCAAACACAGAACGCATCGAGATCTGATTACAAGTACTGTTGGAAAGAGTAACAAATCTTGACGTCATCCGCAAACATGAGCTCGCGTGAATGAGCCAAGGCCAAAGGCAAATCATTTATAAACAAGGTAAATAACAGTGGACCCAGATGACTGCCTTGGGGGACACCTGACGTAACTCGATCACGTTTAGATATCGAGGAACGAAAAGGGTTCTGCCTATAAGATACGACTTTAACCAAGCCAATAGTTTCGGGGAAAACCCCATGATGTTAAGTTTCATGAGAAGCATAGAATGATCAACATTGAGTATTTAAAAGAAAGAGATTAGAGAGCCTACGTGTGAACGAGACTGGCGCACTGGAGACGGTAGAGACATTCACATAAGGAACGCATAAATAGAGAATTAAGAGCAGAGTAGAAAAAATTTACTGCACAATCTATATCACAGCACTCAAATAGAAATGACCAATCAAAAGAGAAAATAAGGCTGTTAAGAAGATTGAAATTTGTTTTACGAAAACATCTACGACGAGAATTTGAGATGTTATTGAATGAATTATTAACGGAATTGTAAGAAATAGTAATTTCAATGGTAGGGTGATAAGTATCTTCAGGCTTCACTAGGGGCTGTGTTTGTGATACAGCACTAACAGTGGGATCAGAGACAAAAACAAGATCGAGGATTCTTTTAGAAGAGTTAAGAAAAGAATTCAACTGATATAGCGGACATTCAAGTAGGCTATCAAGAAAAACATGTTGAGATGAAGGAATTAATAAAGATAGATTATCATCAGCAAGCCAAGAAACATTAGGCAAGTTAAAATCACCTAAAGCTATAAAAAAAATCACGATCTTTAAGACGACTAAAAATAGTTCGCATGTAGATCATGATATCAGAAGTTGGAGGAATATATGAACAAGAGATATATAAGCTAATGCTAGAACATGTAACTTTGACGCAAATAAACTCAGCACCTAAGGGGAGATCAATCGGCACAACACTTGAACACAGATTCGAGTTGACAGCAATGAGTACTCCACCGCCACGTCGACCAACACGATCAAGCCTATAAGAAATAAAGTTATTAGAAAGAATTTCATTATCCAAAACAGAGGAATTAAGCCAAGTTTCAGAGAAAGCTAATATGTCAGCCGAAAATGTTTGACTATCACAGAATAATTTCGAGAGCTTGGTAAGAAGTTCTCTTACATTTTGATAATGAATGCACAGACTAGACGTTATTAGTTTTTTGAAGCAGAAGATACATTAGGAAGGTGGACAGGCAAAGGGCGGGAGCGCTTATTGGGCGCAAATTCGTGTACAACTAGGCCCTCTGGCCAAAAGTTAGGGTCAACCATAGCTGAGAAATACTCATTTGGTACAGTAATTTTAAAAGAGGAGATTTCTCGAGGCCTAGAAAACTTAAACTTTTGAATTAAAACCTTAGCAGGGCATATATTACCAATGTAAGCTGCCACAGACGATTCAGAAGTATCTGGAGCAAGCCTAGAGATAAATAATTGTTTACGATGAGGCACTACAGTTAGTGGAGGCGGAGGAGCATTGTGATCCGCAAGTGATTGAAAGCCAGCATGATCCAGTAATTGATCAGTGTTCCCGTGAAGGATAGATTGAGGTACACCAGGGCTTGTAGTGGGTACATCAATCTGAAAAGAAAAGCATAAAGAGGGAGAAGAAGATGGTGTAGGCGAAAGTAAAATGGGAGAAGATGTAATAGAGAGTGCGGGCGACTGCTTATGAGGCAACTCAAGGGTACATTTCCTGGACAATTCCTTAGAAGGTGGACCAAACTTGAATTGCGAAAATAAATGTACGCTAGAGTCACACTCATTAGACAGCTGTTTGGCCATTTTATTTAGAGAAATATACTTTAAACGAAGATCCCTATACATTCGGCTAAAATCAAGCTGCTGGCTGGCACAAGACACAGACAAACCAGAAAATTTGTCGTAATCACGGCCGTTGAGGCCAGCACATTTTAGGTGAATAAGATTATCGCAAAGCACACACGATATTGCTCTATACTGATTATCAAAACGATCAGAGTGCTTGCAATTGGGTAGACAACAATCCATTGAAAAGCCAAAATAAACACAAGGCAAAAAAAAAAAAAAAAATATATAGAAAAATTTTAATAAACAGCACAAATGTAATACAGGGGCGTGAACCAAGAATGCCGGGTGCACTATACGATAATGTCACCATAGGCACAGGGAAGCAAATGATATCACCAGAAGCGAAGGTAAAACAAATACAAGAGCTGTTCGAACTAATACGGCGAAATCTGGAGAGGGCTGCACAGGATTAGGCTCGGCATTACAATCTAAGACGAAGAGAATGGAGACCAGTAATTGGAGCAACAGTATGGGCAAAAGAACACCACCTTTCAAATGCTGCAGAAGGATTCGCAGCAAAGCTGGCACCAAAGTTTGGAGGCCCGTATGAAGTGATAGGCTTTGCATCTCCGGTCATATGCAAATTACGGCACAAAGAAACAAAAAAAAGCAGACAAGCACATATCAGCCAATTGAAGCAACAAATATGCGAGGAAGAGGATGGCACGAAAATTGATGAGCAATGAGTATGGACGACTCTGATGACATGGCGGCGAGAAATCTGCACAGACCGGCCGGCTGGACAGAAACCTCAAAAAACATGACATCGAGCTGAAAATCTCAAAGCACATCGTATCAGAAACAAATTATAGCAAAGTCACAAACCGCGTCGCCAAGCAAAATGAAGATATGCGAATATCGTAACGACACGTATACAAGCATGCGAAAACGAACTTAGAAACTGGCAGCGGATACTCGAATATCATAACGATGCAAATAATATGCAGGCAAAAAAAGAACATTAGAAACGGGCAGCAAAAAAAAAAAAAAAAAATACCCGAGATAGAACGAATGGGGACAATCAACGAGAGACAACACCAACACATATGCACATACGCCGCAAAAAGGGAGGGGAAACGCACCCACACAGGCGCATGATATTACGCACCCACACATACGCACGGTATTACGTATGTATTAGTGAGTCACCGCGACGCGCATACACATGCGCATGCTATTATGCATGTAATGGTGGAGCATCACGACGCGTTAGAATATACAACTATGCCAAGAGAGCAAGGGCAAGGTGGAGAAGTCCTAAATATCGGTAAATATCAAAGAAATGACCGAATGCTAATGCGAGGTTTCATGCATGCAATTGTCATAATCAAGAGACACTCAAAGTTTATCACTCGGCGAGTAAACAATAAAATCAAAAAAAAAAAAAACCCAATATGAACGCATTTAATGCATTTAATGGCCATGATGAAGGCGTAGATCGACGAGGTGCGGCACCGCGGGCACATGGTCCGATGAGGAGTCCGAAGACGATGTGCCGGACATAGCAAATCCGGCCATCGCCGCCTCCCCGGACGAGGAGTTCGATGAGGACGGAGATGAAAGTGGTTACCTGACAGAGGAGAGCGAGGCAGAGTCAGCAGTGAACCAGGGACACCAGGAGGACGAGAACGATAATGAAGAAATGTGGAAGGAGCTGGACGAGGCAAGACGAATGATGGAGGACGAAGTGTCGGGAGAGGCGAGCAGCGGCCGAAGTAGCCCGGAGGAATATGCGCTATGGGAGCAGAATGAAGATCCATGAGCCTCCGGCAAGATTGTGGGAGCCAGCGCGGCCATCAACGCCGTTTCGTATGGTGGACTCAATGTCAGAGGCCAGCGAAACGGCGGGGATGGCCGTGGCTGATGAAGGTGCGGCTGATGGAGTAGCCAGCCCACCTCCACTCGAGCCGGAGGGGACGGACTGCGATGCAGAACGTGCCATGTTTGAGAACCAGCAATGGATGAGTTGGTGGCGTCGAGCAGATCCTGCAGCAGCAGGAGGCTGAGAGGGATCTGCTGGCGTGGGAAAAAAAGCCAGCAGGAAGAGGAACAGCTGGCAAAGGCCAGGGAACGGCAGCGACAACAGTAACAACAAGAGCAGCAACAACTGCGACAACAACAACATCAACAGCAACAGCAACAACAGCAACAACAGCGACAGCAGCAACAGCAATAGCAGCATCAGCAACATCAGCAACTGCAGCAATCGAATGCCAAGAGTGCCCGTGGGTGTGGCCAAGACCGGCATTAATTAGACAAATGTCTGCACCCACGGGGCACAACGACAGTGCTCGGCCCATATTGGCCAGGCAAACATCATGCCCAGTGCCATACGGGCATGAAAGATAGGAGGCGGTGGAGGAAAGTGAATGGCCGGAGATGGTGTCAGAAACCGTGGGGCAAATGGCGCAACATGAGGGGCCAAGAGTAGTAAGAATAGCGTGGGCGGGTAGAATTAGGTATAGAATTAGAATCGCACAGGGGGTGATTAGGGTGTTAGGGAGAGGCAGTAAGAGTACAAAACAAAAAATTAGAAATAAGATTGAGTAATACTAGTAAGTAAAAAAAGATGCGGAACGGGCCAGAAAAAACATAAAAAAAAAAAAAAAACACAATGAAAAGATGCCCTAATCCGCCAACATTAACGAAAAGATACTCAGTAATCGCCAACAATAAAAGATGCCAAATGGCCAATAAAAGATGCGAGCTGAGTCCCAAAAACAAAAACAAGTAAAACACATGCCAAAACTACGAAAAAAAAGGAACAAAGGCAATACATGAAAAAAAAAAATGCACAAATACGGAAATGAAAAAAGGAAATACACATACAGAAAACAAACACAAGGAGGGACAGGGGAGGGCAAATCCCTCCCGAAGAAGGGGGAGTGTGAGGAACATTATAATTAACTATAATATCCCACACAACAAGCCAGCAGCAACACAATCAAACGGTGCAAAGGATGCACCAGATACAAGATACAGCCGAGACACAAACCAAACGTACGATATACGACCGAACTTGCTGCTGATGGATCGAACCGATTCAATATAAGTGGTCTACGATCAAACTTGGCCAGTCGAACCACACGCAACCGCTGGCGATTTCGTACAAGCGGGAAGATGCGTGGGAAGCATAATGCAAAGAAACCGATGTGCACACACATGCGATGGGCAACCAAGTCCAACATGGCTCGATCCCATGATTTACGATCAAACATGACCGATCGAGCCACAGGCGACCGCTGGCAATTTCGTACAAGCGGGAAGATGCGTGGGAGGCATAATGCATAATATCGACTGTATAAGAGTAAATGAAACCAGGCTTGAGGGCATAATTGCATGCAAAAAGGGGGCATTGGCCTCATTAGGTAAATCAAGAGCACAGAGAGGCAAATATAGAGATGCATGCATTAGCATACTGGGCTTATGAGTATACGCTGAATAAGCATACACGCACGTCACACGTACACTATGCGTGAGTGACAGCAAGGGAGAATACCGGTGGCCAATAGGGTGCTCTCTGCCTACGTCACGCTCATGAGAACGAAAGCAGTTAGATTGCGAGCAGCCAAAAATCTTGTGAGCGAAAGAGAATAAAAGTGAGGGCCAAGCAAGCCCGTGAGACGGGTGCGGGGCATGCATGCATTATATGAAACGATAATGGTTTGTGGATTGGATAGGGGAATATGCGAACCGAAGGGGGGAGGGGGGGAAGCCCTCTATCTAATAGATACGATATGCGTATGAAAGTGCATTGCATGGGAAATTAAACGATGTTGTATATTAAATTAATCAGGCTGATTATTATTAAACAATAGTTTAAATTAATACAATTAGTATATATGTATATAAATATAATATAAAGAGAATATGGGCGAAATTGGGTATGACGAGTGGATCAAAGGGAGCGACGGGCGACGGCAGCGCTGACAGAGAAAGAAAGCAGAGAAAGTCAACGGGATACGATGGGCGGCCAATAGGAAGGCGACGCCAACATGAGAAAGTGATGCAAGTCAATATGTACAAGCAAGAAAGACAAGGACAAGGAATAAATGGGCGCGCAGCCACAGAGAAAGTGGACATATGCGCCAAGGATTTACGGGACTTTCACCACGCATAGCAACAAGTGGATGCGTGGGTGAAAGCAGAGGGCCGATGGAAATGTACCAGCTGTATAGCGGTACTACACCAATCTATTCCTGAGGCCGTGGGAGCTGCCTATATAAAGGCAACGCCCATCAATCAAAAATCATCAAGTCATCAAGTCGTGATCAAGTAACAAGTAATTAAGGCCTTACGAGTAACCTTAAGAACTTATCAAGGAAACACAAGGAGCAGCAGAAAAACTAGGAACTATACAGGCCTTACGAGTAACCTGTACAGTTCATCCGATAGCAACAAGTCCTTAAATAAGGATAACAAACACCGTACCCAAGCTAGAGTAAATTGGAGAGAAGCCAAGCATTTCCAGGAGTATCCAAAGTCAGTGGTAGGCACGAGGATATATCCTACTGCCGAAATTCCAGGATCTATATATCCTGACGAGTACCAATTGCTGAGGAACATCCTGCTTCGTGATAATAGCTACGGGATTCGTCCCATAGCCATAAAGCAAAAGCCATCTCAACAAGCATAGCGAAGGGGGTGCAGAGGTGTGGAGCACAAATCAAGCACACGATACAGGCTGAGACAACAACCAGCAACGGCTACAGGAGCAAAGGGAAGGCAAGAAGGGACGACGAGGGATTCGAAGTGACTCACCAACGCTGTCCAGGTCCAGAACTACCGTAGAGAAACTTGTCATATCCAACCAAGCCCATAAACAATCGTAAATAAACATACCACCAAAACAAATCAATAAACAAACCTGTTCTAATTTCACCGGGGCACAAAATAAATTTTGTTGTGCCGAACCTAGCCCAAGAGATAGCATAGATATCCCAAGGGACGAGAAAGGATCGTTACAACTGGCGCCCAACGTGCTATACTGGTGAAATTTAGAAATAAAAACTACAGTTTATAAATCATAAAAAGATCAAAATGGGAAAAGGATGGATTTACCACATGAAGAAGGAGGATTTGGTACAGACAGGCCAAAGGATCGGGATCGAGATAACCGGCACAGTGGAGGAAATGAGGAAACAGCTAGGCGAGTGGGTAGAAAGGAATGAAACGGACCCAGACTGGAAGGAGGAAATAAATAGATTGGAAACAAAGTACTCGAAAAATCTAAAAATGAAAACAATAGCAAGCACATCAAAAACATGCGAAAATGGCATAGACAAGGAGGCTGAGGAATTCCAGAAAATAAACATCGCCACACTAGCAATTCCTCCATATTTACCACCAAGATGGGGAAGCGAAGGAGCCCTAGATAGCGCAGAGACAAAGAGGGACATAAGGAGACAAACGATAGACCCCAAGAAAACGGCACCACATACAACAAACAGGACCACCGAATACGCCAAGGTGGCAAAACAAGTGAGGGAGTGGACATTCAGATTCGATGGCAATTCCAGACCACTAGAGTTCATAGAACAGATCGAGTGGTCAGCAGACATGTATGGCATCGAGCTGGACATGATCCCGAGAGCAATGCCAGAACTACTGAAAGACAGAGCACTCAAATGGTACGTCGCAAACAATAAGCAGTGGCGAAAATGGAAGGAATTTGTTGAGGGCTTCAAGAAATATTTCTTGCCGAGGGGATTCTTCAACAAATTGGCTGATCAAGTGAAAAATCGCAAACAAAACAGAAATGAGTACTTCAAGGACTATATGGTGGACATGCAAACATTGATGAGACCCCTTAAAATACCAGAGTACGAACAATTGGAGGTCATATTGGAAAATTGCACTCCAGATTTAAAAATATTCGTTCGGCCGCACAGGGTCAGAAACCTAGATGAGCTGATGCAGTTGGCAGAAGAACACGAGATGCTCGAACAGGAGCGATTCGATTTCCATCGCGAAAACAATGCTCAAAGAACACATAACAACCAATCAAACCACAGAGGAGGAAATAATCACGGACCACCAGTCACACAGTGCCGAAGATGCCAGGACAACAGCATGGAGAATCATTCGAGACCAAACCAAGAAAACAAGAACATCCAAGACGGAAAAGTCTTGAACCCGAATCAGGCGTGCCGCAGATGCGGGGGAGCCGGACACTGGGCCAGGGAATGCAACAATCAGAGACTCAATTTCTGCTGGCAGTGTGGAAAGATTGGGAAAAGAACAAAAGAATGTTGCTGGAGTTCGGGAAACGAAAGGCGGTTCCAGCCTATCCGGGGCGAGCAGGGACCCAGCCAACAAGCTCCTCACCACTAATAGGTCAACTAGTAGAGGAAGAGGATCAATTGTCAGCGATTATCGAAGTAGCAGGAATCCAGATGAAAGCGACAATTGACTCCGGAGCCACGAGTAGCTTCATCAGCAAGCAGATGTTGGAAACAGTGAGGAATAAGGGAAAATGGGAGAACACACACAAACAGGTATACATGGCAGACGGAAAGGTGCGAGACATTGAAGAGCAATGGACAGGATACGTGAGATTCGGGGATAAGGAAATCCACATGCCATTCCTGGTCATGCCAGAAGGAATGGATGCGCTAATCTTAGGGTGGAATTTCCTCCGGATTATGAACACAGAAATATCGTGTGGAGGCCACAAAGTGCGAATACCGACAGTAAAGCGAATACAGGGCAGGCTGGTAGAAAGAATATCCATCATGGTCACTCAGAATAGTGATCAACAAGAAATACAAAGTTTTCTAAATCAGGAGTTGAAGGAATTAGGGAAAGTTAAGGGACTGTCAAAGGTGGGGATACATCGCATAACGATGAAGGACGATATCCCAATAAAACAAAGGTATTACCCGAAAAATCCGAAAATACAAGGAGAAATCAACGCAAAGGTCGACGAACTGTTGACAATGGGATGCATAGAACCATCGCAAAGCCCATATAGCTCACCCATAGTGATGGTGAGAAAGAAACAGACAGGCAAATGGAGATTATGTGTAGATTTTAGACAGATTAACGCAAAATCTATAAAGGATGCATACCCAATGCCACGCATCGATTACATCTTGAATCAACTACGCGAAGCAAAATTCATAAGCAGCTTAGATCTGAAGGACGGATACTGGCAGATTCCGTTAGAAGAGAAAAGTAGACCAATGACGGCATTCACAGTCCCAGGGAAAGGATTATTCCAATGGAAAGTGATGCCATTCGGTTTACACTCAGCATCAGCAACTTTCCAGCGCGCACTGGACCAAGTCATTGGCCCAGAAATGATACCAAACGCATTCGCATACCAAGATGACATTGTGATAGTGAGCAAAACAATCGAGGAACACATGAATCATCTACAAGAAGTGTTCAGGAGATTGAAAGAAGCAAACTTGAGAATTAATGCCGAGAAGTGCCAATTCTTTAGAAAAGAGCTAAAGTTTCTAGGCCACTTGGTGACAGAAAACGGTATTGCAACGGACCCAGAAAAGGTGGCCGCAATAGCCCAATTAGAACCACCAACTTGCACAAAGGAATTACGCCAGTACTTAGGAGTGGCATCTTGGTACAGACGGTTCGTACCGGGTTTTGCAGCACTAACACACCCATTAAACGAACTGCTAAAGAAAAGAACAAAGTGGCACTGGAACGAGGAGCATCAGGCAGCATTCGATGCTGTAAAGGAAAGGCTGACGAGTGGCCCGGTATTGGCATGTCCAGACTTCACAAAAATGTTCGTGCTCCAGACGGATGCAAGTAACATGGGATTAGGAGCCATATTGGTACAAAACACTGAGGATGGAGAGAGAGTGCTATCATACCTGTCAAGAGAATTAAACCCAGCGGAAAAGAACTATTCGGCAACAGAAAAAGAATGTCTGGCGATAGTATGGGCAATACGCAAACTAAAACCATACCTTGAAGGATACCGATTTAAAGTGGTAACAGATCACATGGCGTTGAAGTGGTTGAATAGTATAGAAAGCCCTACGGGCCGTATAGCCCGATGGGCACTGGAACTGCAACAATACGATTTCGAAATAGCATATCGAAAAGGCAAATTAAACATTGTCGCCGATGCTTTGTCAAGACAACCAATGGAAGGGTGCAAAAGAATAGTAGACAATGGTGCCAGATTAAGACAAGCAAACAAAGAGTGTGGGTGGATTCAAGACATAATGGGAAAAATAAAACAACAACCACAGAAATATCCGGATTACATTATAGAAAATAGCCAGGTATACAGGAACATTCCGCACAGAGCAGGCCAAGAAGAAGTGGTATCATGGAAACTATGTGTGCCAAAAACCCTACGTAATCAAGTAATGGCCGAAAACCACACTGCAACAACAGCAGGGCATACAGGGAGCAGGCGAACTACTGCCAGGACCGCAGCGAGATATTACTGGCCAGGAATGCAACGAGATATCAGGACATTTGTAGGAAAGTGTACGATATGCCAACAATACAAACCCAGCCAACAGCAGGCAGCGGGAAAGATGCTAACACAAATACCGGAAGAACCATGGGCCACAGTATGCGCTGATTTTGTGGGACCATTGCCAAGATCGAAACACGGAAATTCGATGCTACTAGTAATCATTGACAGGTTTTCGAAATGGACAGAACTGATACCGATGCGGAAGGCAACTGCAGAGAATCTAGTTAAGGCCTTTCGAGAGAGGATACTATCTAGATTCGGAGCTCCGAAAGTGGTGATAACGGACAATGGAGTTCAATTCACTAGCAGAATATTCAAAAAAATGCTAGAGGAATGGGGATGCCAACACCAACTGACAGCACCGTACACACCACAAAAAAATCCAACCGAGAGAGCAAATAGAACAGTAAAAACAATGATTGCTCAGTTTACGGGGGAAAATCAACGCAACTGGGATGAAAGTTGGCCAGAAATAACACTAGCGGTAAATACAAGCCAATCAGAGGCAACAGGATTTACGCCAGCATATGTAATACAGGGGCGTGAACCAAGAATGCCGGGTGCACTATACGATAATGTCACGATAGGCACAGGGAAGCAAATGATATCACCAGAAGCGAAGGTAAAACAAATACAAGAGCTGTTCGAACTAATACGGCGAAATCTGGAGACGGCTGCACAGGATCAGGCTCGGCATTACAATCTAAGACGAAGAGAATGGAGACCAGTAATTGGAGCAACAGTATGGGCAAAAAGAACACCACCTTTCAAATGCTGCAGAAGGATTCGCAGCAAAGCTGGCACCAAAGTTTGGAGGCCCGTATGAAGTGATAGGCTTTGCATCTCCGGTCATATGCAAATTACGGCACAAAGAAACAAAAAAAAGCAGACAAGCACATATCAGCCAATTGAAGCAACAAATATGCGAGGAAGAGGATGGCACGAAAATTGATGAGCAATGAGTATGGACGACTCTAATGACATGGCGGCGAGAAATCTGCACAGACCGGCCGGCTGGACAGAGAACTCAAAAACATGACATCGAGCTGAAAATCTCAAAGCACATCGTATCAGAAACAAATTATAGCAAAGTCACAAACCGCGTCGCCAAGCAAAATGAAGATATGCGAATATCGTAACGACACGTATACAAGCATGCGAAAACGAACTTAGAAACGGTACGAATATCATAACGATGCAAATAATATGCAGGCAAAAAAAGAACATTAGAAACGGGCAGCAATAAAAAAAAAAAAAAATACCCGAGATAGAACGAATGGGGACAATCAACGAGAGACAACACCAACACATATGCACATACGCCGCAAAAAGGGAGGGGAAACGCACCCACACAGGCGCATGATATTACGCACCCACACATACGCACGATATTACGTATGTATTAGTGAGTCACCGCGACGCGCATACACATGCGCATGCTATTATGCATGTAATGGTGGAGCATCATGACGCGTTAGAATATACAACTATGCCAAGAGAGCAAGGGCAAGGTGGAGAAGTCCTAAATATCGGTAAATATCAAAGAAATGACCGAATGCTAATGCGAGGTTTCATGCATGCAATTGTCATAATCAAGAGACACTCAAAGTTTATCACTCGGCGAGTAAACAATAAAATCAAAAAAAAAAAAAACCAATATGAACGCATTTAATGCATTTAATGGCCATGATGAAGGCGTAGATCGACGAGGTGCGGCACCGCGGGCCAACATGGAACGCGGTGACTGGCACAGGTCCGATGAGGAGTCCGACGACTATGTGCCGGACATAGCAAATCCGGCCATCGCCGCCTCCTCGAACGAGGAGTTCGATGAGGACGGAGATGAAAGTGGTTACCTGACAGAGGAGAGCGAGGCAGAGTCAGCAGTGAAACAGGGACACCAGGAGGACGAGAACGATAAAGAAGAAATGTGGAATGATCTGGACGAGGCGGTACCAATGATGGAGGACGAAGTGTCGGGAGAGGCGAGCAGCGGCCGAAGTAGCCCGGAGGAATATGCGCCATGGGAGCAGAATGAAATCCATGAGCCTCCGGCAAGATTGGCAGGAGCCAGCGCGGCCATCCCCGCCGTTTCGCTGGCCTCTGACATTGAGTCCACCATACGAAACGGCGTTGATGGCCGCGCTGGCTCCCACAATCTTGCCGGAGGCTCATGGATTTCATTCTGCTCCCATGGCGCATATTCCTCCGGGCTACTTCGGCCGCTGCTCGCCTCTCCCGACACTTCGTCCTCCATCATTCGTCTTGCCTCGTCCAGCTCCTTCCACATTTCTTCATTATCGTTCTCGTCCTCCTGGTGTCCCTGTTTCACTGCTGACTCTGCCTCGCTCTCCTCTGTCAGGTAACCACTTTCATCTCCGTCCTCATCGAACTCCTCGTCCGAGGAGGCGGCGATGGCCGGATTTGCTATGTCCGGCACATAGTCGTCGGACTCCTCATCGGACCTGTGCCAGTCACCGCGTTCCATGTTGCCCGCGGTGCCGCACCTTCATCATGGCCATTAAATGCATTAAATGCGTTCATATTGGGTTTTTTTTTTGATTTTATTGTTTACTCGCCGAGTGATAAACTTTGAGTGTCTCTTGATTATGACAATTGCATGCATGAAACCTCGCATTAGCATTCGGTCATTTCTTTGATATTTACCGATATTTAGGACTTCTCCACCTTGCCCTTGCTCTCTTGGCATAGTTGTATATTCTAACGCGTCATGATGCTCCACCATTACATGCATATAGCATGCGCATGTGTATGCGCGTCGCGGTGACTCACTAATACATACGTAATATCGTGCGTATGTGTGGGTGCGTAATATCATGCGCCTGTGTGGGTGCGTTTCCCCTCCCTTTTTGCGGCGTATGTGCATATGTGTTGGTGTTGTCTCTCGTTGATTGTCCCCATTCGTTCTATCTCGGGTATTTTTTTTTTTTTTTTATTGCTGCCCGTTTCTAATGTTCTTTTTTTGCCTGCATATTATTTGCATCGTTATGATATTCGTTTGTTCGTTTTCGCATGCTTGTATACGTGTCGTTACGATATTCGCATATCTTCATTTTGCTTGGCGACGCGGTTTGTGACTTTGCTATAATTTGTTTCTGATACGATGTGCTTTGAGATTTTCAGCTCGATGTCATGTTTTTGAGTTCTCTGTCCAGCCGGCCGGTCTGTGCAGATTTCTCGCCGCCATGTCATTAGAGTCGTCCATACTCATTGCTCATCAATTTTCGTGCCATCCTCTTCCTCGCATATTTGTTGCTTCAATTGGCTGATATGTGCTTGTCTGCTTTTTTTTGTTTCTTTGTGCCGTAATTTGCATATGACCGGAGATGCAAAGCCTATCACTTCATACGGGCCTCCAAACTTTGGTGCGAGCTTTGCTGCGAATCCTTCTGCAGCATTTGAAAGGTGGTGTTCTTTTGCCCATACTGTTGCTCCAATTACTGGTCTCCATTCTCTTCGTCTTAGATTGTAATGCCGAGCCTAATCCTGTGCAGCCGTCTCCAGATCTCGCCGTATTAGTTGGAAAAGCTCTTCGCTTCTGGTGATATCATTTGCTTCCCTGTGCCTATCGTGAGATTATCGTATAGTGCACCCGGCATTCTTGGTTCACGCCCCTGTATTACATATGCTGGCGTAAATCCTGTTGCCTCTGATTGGCTTGTATTTACCGCTAGTGTTATTTCTGGCCAACTTTCATCCCAGTTGCGTTGATTTTCCCCCGTAAACTGAGCAATCATTGTTTTTACTGTTCTATTTGCTCTCTCGGTTGGATTTTTTTGTGGTGGTGTGTACGGTGCTGTCAGTTGGTGTTTGCATCCCCATTCCTCTAGCATTTTTTTGAATATTCTGCTAGTGAATTGAACTCCATTGTCCGTTATCACCACTTTCGGAGCTCCGAATATAGATAGTATCCACTCTCGAAAGGCCTTAACTAGATTCTCTGCAGTTGCCTTCCGCATCGGTATCAGTTCTGTCCATTTCGAAAACCTGTCAATGATTACTAGTAGCATCGAATTTCCGTGTTTCGATCTTGGCAATGGTCCCACAAAATCAGCGCATACTGTGGTCCATGGTTCTTCCGGTATTTGTGTTAGCATCTTTCCCGCTGCCTGCTGTTGGCTGGGTTTGTATTGTTGGCATATCGTACACTTTCCTACAAATGTCCTGATATCTCGTTGCATTCCTGGCCAGTAATATCTCGCTGCGGTCCTGGCAGTAGTTCGCCTGCTCCCTGTATGCCCTGCTGTTGTTGCAGTGTGGTTTTCGGCCATTACTTGATTACGTAGGGTTTTTGGCACACATAGTTTCCATGATACCACTTCTTCTTGGCCTGCTCTGTGCGGAATGTTCCTGTATACCTGGATATTTTCTATAATGTAATCCGGCTATTTCTGTGGTTGTTGTTTTATTTTTCCCATTATGTCTTGAATCCACCCACACTCTTTGTTTGCTTGTCTTAATCTGGCACCATTGTCTACTATTCTTTTGCACCCTTCCATTGGTTGTCTTGACAAAGCATCGGCGACAATGTTTAATTTGCCTTTTCGATATGCTATTTCGAAATCGTATTGTTGCAGTTCCAGTGCCCATCGGGCTATACGGCCCGTAGGGCTTTCTATACTATTCAACCACTTCAACGCCATGTGATCTGTTACCACTTTAAATCGGTATCCTTCAAGGTATGGTTTTAGTTTGCGTATTGCCCATACTATCGCCAGACATTCTTTTTCTGTTGCCGAATAGTTCTTTTCCGCTGGGTTTAATTCTCTTGACAGGTATGATAGCACTCTCTCTCCATCCTCAGTGTTTTGTACCAATATGGCTCCTAATCCCATGTTACTTGCATCCGTCTGGAGCACGAACATTTTTGTGAAGTCTGGACATGCCAATACCGGGCCACTCGTCAGCCTTTCCTTTACAGCATCGAATGCTGCCTGAAGCTCCTCGTTCCAGTGCCACTTTGTTCTTTTCTTAAGCAGTTCGTTTAATGGGTGTGTTAGTGCTGCAAAACCGGGTACGAACCGTCTGTACCAAGATGCCACTCCTAAGTACTGGCGTAATTCCTTTGTGCAAGTTGGTGGTTCTAATTGGTCTATTGCGGCCACCTTTTCTGGGTCCGTTGCAATACCGTTTTCTGTCACCAAGTGGCCTAGAAACTTTAGCTCTTTTCTAAAGAATTGGCACTTCTCAGCATTAATTCTCAAGTTTGCTTCTTTCAATCTCCTGAACACTTCTTGTAGATGATTCATGTGTTCCTCGATTGTTTTGCTCACTATCACAATGTCATCTTGGTATGCGAATGCGTTTGGTATCATTTCTGGGCCAATGACTTGGTCCAGTGCGCGCTGGAAAGTTGCTGATGCTGAGTGTAAACCGAATGGCATCACTTTCCATTGGAATAATCCTTTCCCTGGGACTGTGTATGCCGTCATTGGTCTACTTTTCTCTTCTAACGGAATCTGCCAGTATCCGTCCTTCAGATCTAAGCTGCTTATGAATTTTGCTTCGCGTAGTTGATTCAAGATGTAATCGATGCGTGGCATTGGGTATGCATCCTTTATAGATTTTGCGTAAATCTGTCTAAAATCTACACATAATCTCCATTTGCCTGTCTGTTTCTTTCTCACCATCACTATGGGTGAGCTATATGGGCTTTGCGATGGTTCTATGCATCCTATTGTCAACAGTTCGTCGACCTTTGCGTTGATTTCTCCTTGTATTTTCGGATTTTTCGGGTAATACCTTTGTTGTATTGGGATATCGTCCTTCATCGTTATGCGATGTATCCCCACCTTTGACAGTCCCTTAACTTTCCCTAATTCCTTCAACTCCTGATTTAGAAAACTTTGTATTTCTTGTTGATTACTATTTTGAGTGACCATGATGGATATTCTTTCTACCAGCCTGCCCTGTATTCGCTTTACTGTCGGTATTCGCACTTTGTGGCCTCCACACGATATTTCTGTGTTCATAATCCGGAGGAAATTCCACCCTAAGATTAGCGCATCCATTCCTTCTGGCATGACCAGGAATGGCATGTGGATTTCCTTATCCCCGAATCTCACGTATCTTGTCCATTGCTCTTCAATGTCTCGCACCTTTCCGTCTGCCATGTATACCTGTTTGTGTGTGTTTTCCCATTTTCCCTTATTCCTCACTGTTTCCAACATCTGCTTGCTGATGAAGCTACTCGTGGCTCCGGAGTCAATTGTCGCTTTCATCTGGAATTGATCCTCTTCCTCTACTAGTTGGCCTATTAGTGGTGAGGAGCTTGTTGGCTGGGTCCCTGCTCGCTCCGGATAGGCTGGAACCGCCTTTCGTTTCCCGAACTCCAGCAACATTCTTTTTGTTCTTTTCCCAATCTTTCCACACTGCCAGCAGAAATTGAGTCTCTGATTGTTGCATTCCCTGGCCCAGTGTCCGGCTCCCCCGCATCTGCGGCACGCCTGATTCGGGTTCAAGACTTTTCCGTCTTGGATGTTCTTGTTTTCTTGGTTTGGTCTCGAATGATTCTCCATGCTGTTGTTCTGGCATCTTCGGCACTGTGTGACTGGTGGTCCGTGATTATTTCCTTCTCTGTGGTTTGATTGGTTGTTATGTGTTCTTTGAGCATTGTTTTCGTAATGGAAATCAAATCGCTCCTGTTCGAGCATCTCGTGTTCTTCTGCCAACTGCATCAGCTCATCTAGGTTTCTGACCCTGTGCGGCCGAACGAATATTTTTAAATCTGGAGTGCAATTTTCCAATATGACCTCCAGTTGTTCGTACTCTGGTATTTTAAGGGGTCTCATCAATGTTTGCATGTCCACCATATAGTCCTTGAAGTACTCATTTCTGTTTTGTTTGTGATTTTTCACTTGATCAGCCAATTTGTTGAAGAATCCCCTCGGCAAGAAATATTTCTTGAAGCCCTCAACAAATTCCTTCCATGTTCGCCACTGCTTATTGTTTGCGACGTACCATTTGAGCGCTCTGTCTTTCAGTAGTTCTGGCATTGTTCTCGGGATCATGTCCAGCTCGATGCCATACATTTCTGCTGACCACTCGATCTGTTCTATGAACTCTAGTGGTCTGGAATTGCCATCGAATCTGAATGTCCACTTCTCACTTGTTTTGCCACCTTGGCGTATTCGGTGGTCCTGTTTGTTGTATGCGGTGCCGTTTTCTTGGGGTCTATCGTTTGTCTCCTTATGTCCCTCTTTGTCTCTGCGCTATCTAGGGCTCCTTCGCTTCCCCATCTTGGTGGTAAATATGGAGGAATTGCTAGTGTGGCGATGTTTATTTTCTGGAATTCCTCAGCCTCCTTGTCTATGCCATTTTCGCATGTTTTTGATGTGCTTGCTATTGTTTTCATTTTTAGATTTTTCGAGTACTTTGTTTCCAATCTATTTATTTCCTCCTTCCAGTCTGGGTCCGTTTCATTCCTTTCTACCCACTCGCCTAGCTGTTTCCTCATTTCCTCCACTGTGCAGGTTATCTCGATCCCGATTCTTTGGCCTGTCTGTACCAAATCCTCCTTCTTCATGTGGTAAATCCATCCTTTTCCCATTTTAATCTTTTTATGATTTATAAACTGTGGTTTTTATTTCTAAATTTCACCAGTATAGCACGTTGGGCGCCAGTTGTAACGATCCTTTCTCGTCCCTTGGGATATCTATGCTATCTCCTGGGCTAGGTTCGGCACAACAAAATTTATTTTGTGCCCCGGTGAAATTAGAACAGGTTTGTTTATTGATTTGTTTTGGTGGTATGTTTATTTACGATTGTTTATGGGCTTGGTTGGATATGACAAGTTTCTCCACGGTAGTTCTGGACCTGGACAGCGTTGGTGAGTCACTTCGAATCCCTCGTCGTCCCTTCTTGCCTTCCCTTTGCTCCTGTAGCCGTTGCTGGTTGTTGTCTCAGCCTGTATCGTGTGCTTGATTTGTGCTCCACACCTCTGCACCCCCTTCGCTATGCTTGTTGAGATGGCTTTTGCTTTATGGCTATGGGACGAATCCCGTAGCTATTATCATGAAGCAGGATGTTCCTCAGCAATTGGTACTCGTCAGGATATATAGATCCTGGAATTTCGGCAGTAGGATATATCCTCGTGCCTACCACTGACTTTGGATACTCCTGGAAATGCTTGGCTTCTCTCCAATTCACTCTAGCTTGGGTACGGTGTTTGTTATCCTTATTGAAGGACTTGTTGCTATCGGATGAACTGTACAGGTTACTCGTAAGGCCTGTATAGTTCCTAGTTTTTCTGCTGCTCCTTGTGTTTCCTTGATAAGTTCTTAAGGTTACTCGTAAGGCCTTAATTACTTGATCACGACTTGATGACTTGATGATTTTTGATTGATGGGCGTTGCCTTTATATAGGCAGCTCCCACGGCCTCAGGAATAGATTGGTGTAGTACCGCTATACAGCTGGTACATTTCCATCGGCCCTCTGCTTTCACCCACGCATCCACTTGTTGCTATGCGTGGTGAAAGTCCGTAAATCCTTGGCGCATATGTCCACTTTCTCTGTGGCTGCGCGCCCATTTATTCCTTGTCCTTGTCTTTCTTGCTTGTACATATTGACTTGCATCACTTTCTCATGTTGGCGTCGCTTTCCTATCGGCTGCCCTTCGTATCCCGTTGACTTTCTCTGCTTTCTTTCTCTGTCAGCGCTGCCGTCGCCCGTCGCTCCCTTTGATCCACTCGTCATACCCAATTTCGCCCATATTCTCTTCATATTATATTTATATACATATATACTAATTGTATTAATTTAAAATATTGTTTAATAATATTGTAGGATTGCGTGACAACCCCTTATGGTATCAGAATGCCGATAACGATATTTGTTGGATAGATATCGATAGGTGATTAATCGACAGAGAGAGGCTCGAGTTGCTGGACGAAGAGGTTGTGTTGGTCTCGTAAATTAAAAGTGTTCAATAAGATGGTTTCTTTTTCGTTTGTGAATAATTAAATAAATATGATAAGCTAATTGTAAGATACATAAAGCAAAGTGGTGTGAAGTGTATTTTATTTTGGTCCAGTGGACTCAGCCGTTCTACATTTTGGGGGCTCAACCGGGATGGCAACAAAGAGCGAGTGAGAGAGAAAACTTTACGAAGAAATCGCGGGTAATTACAAGAGGAAGCATGACAGCAAGCGAGACAAAAGAAAATGCGTGCTTTAATTTCACCAACGAAAGACTTGAAAAGAGACGAACACATGAGAAATAACAAAAAGACGAAAAGATGAGAAACGCTTAAAAGACGACAATTTTGTTCAGAGAGGAACAGAATGTGGAAAAGCAACAAAAAAGACGAAAATATGTGAAAGACGAGCAACATCCCAAAGACGAAAATTTGTTCAGAGACGAACAAATTACGAAGAGCAACAAAAGACGAAAGACGACAAAATTTGTTTAGAGACGAACAAAACACGAAGAGCAACAAAAGACGAAAATTTGTTCAGAGAGGGACAAAACGACGACCACATAAGAAGAAAACAAGAAAAACATTGAACTTGCTTGGATTCGGCGCTATCCAATCATTCAGGCAAGCCAAGAAGTAACCTGGAGCAGAGATCGGACTAGGAGTCACACAGAGAGTGGCTGCTAATCGAAGAGTACCAGATTGAAACGAGACGACCCAATTCACCACTACATGCACAGTCAGAAGGCATCATCCAACCAACATTGTGTGTGTGTGAGTGAGAAGAAGCTAATTGTAAGACGTAAAGAAGCCGACACGTAAGCAGACAACTGCGTAAAGAAGACGACACGTAAGAAGACAACTGCGTAAAGAAGATCACGAGAAGCAAACAACAAAGACGTCAAATAACCAGGGCTACATCGCAAGTACATTTATTTTAATACTAACAATAGTTAAAGAACATAAAAATAAGAAATGACAATTTAAATTTTGGAATTAGAGAAAAGACGAGTTTAAAATTTTGAAAAATAGGAAAAGATTTAAAATTTTGAAAAAAAGAAAAGTTGATTTAAAAGTTTTGAATAAGAGAAAAGATTAATCATAATTTTTGAAATTAGAGAAAAGACGAGTTTAAAATTTTGAAAAAAAAAAGTTGAGTTAAAAGTTTTGAATAAGAGAAAAGATTAATCATAATTTTTGAAATTAGAGAAAAGACGAGTTTAAAATTTTGAAAAATAAAAAAAGAAGATTTAAAATTTGGAAAAAAGAAAAGTTGATTTTAAAATTTTTGGAAAATATTTGTAATCATATAAACTAACATCTAATTTAAACACTATTTTAAATTATTTTGTAATCAATAATTTTACATATGTTGTATAACGAGATCACCGAACTGACCGTCGCAGGGCTGAAAGAAAAGTTAAAAGAGCTGAATTTAAGCGTAAAAGGCAACAAACCTGAATTAAGAGAGAGATTAATCTCATATTTTAATTTAGACACGAACGAGGAATCCTTATATTCAGAACCTAATACAAGTATTCAAGCCGAAAGTGAAGAATTTGAGAGAGAAGTGACAATGGCGTTCACATTGAAAGATATTCGCGATTCGTTGACAGAGTTTGATGGGAGCAACAAAAAGGATGTATTAGAATGGCTTTCCGACTTTGAGGGTACTGCCGTAACAGTACAATGGAATGAGCTTCAGAAATTTATCTATGGTAGACAGCTGTTGACAGGAGCGGCTAAGTTGTTCGTAAATAGTCATGAGGGTCTAACAAGTTGGAGTAGCCTTAAGAACGCGCTACAGGTTGAGTTTACCGTTAAATTGTCGTCGAAAGAAGTTCACAAGCAATTAGAGAGTAGAAAGAAGAGATACAACGAGAGTCTAGTTGAGTACTTTTACCTAATGAAGAGTATAGCCAAAAGAGGTAGCGTAGATGAAGAAAGCATTGTCGAATACATCATTGAGGGTATCCCTGACTCTAAAATGAATAAAAGCATTCTTTACCAAGCGAGAGACTTAAAGGAATTACGAGAGAAACTAACGATGTACGAGAAATATGCTTCCAACCAAGAATCTAAACCAAAACCACGAATTGAGAAGCTGCAATCGAGAAGTACTTCAGAGGATTTCAGATGCTTTAAATGCGGAGGAAAGAATCATATCGCTAGGAACTGCAAAGAAGAGGATTTCAAATGTTTTAAATGTAATCAGATGGGCCACAAAGCTAATCAGTGTGAGACGAAGGATACAACGAAGACGGAAATGCGAATAATCAACAGATGACTCTAAGGTTTAATCGTCTTTTTAAGGATGTTCCAATAGGTAATGGAGTATTAACTGCTCTTTTTGATTCAGGCAGTGATATTTCTACTATTAGCGAGAGTGCCTATAAGGAAATATACCCCGTTAACTTAAACCGTGAATGCAAGGAGGTAATTGGCGTAGGAGGAAAAAAGATTCGTACACTGGGATTTTTTAATATCAAAACAGAGTTAGATGGCAACGCAGTAGAAATAGACTTTCATGTTGTTCGGGATAAAGACACATTGTATAAAGGAGTGATCGGCAATGATGTTCTGGAGAACTTGAGTGTTACTATTGGAAGAAAACGAATCGTGTTCCACAAAGATGACGAAATACCAAAGCCAATAAGCAGGGAAGTGCAAACTAAGACAAAAATTTCTGAATTGCAGACAACGTTTGAGAAAATTATAACAATGACCTTGGAGGAAGACGCTTCACTAGAAATTGATCTCATCCATTTAGACGAAGGTATAAAATCAGATATATTAGAAATGTTGAAGTCATATAAACCGGTAAAACCTACTATTTCGCCAGTGGAAATGAAGATTGTGGTAACAGATGATATTCCAATTTCTCAAAGGCCAAGACGTTTACCATATCAGGATCAAGCGATAGTGAATCAGCAGATAAAGGAATGGATGGAGGCTGTAATTGTTCGTCAAAGCTTTTCCGAGTACTCATCTCCTGTTGTGCAAGAAGTTAAAAATCGTTACAGATTGTAATGCATTCGCAATGACGATTAAAAAAAAAGAAGTGCCCTTAAGAGTGGCTCGATGGGCGATATTTCTACAAGATTTCGACTTCGAGATCGAACATCGACCTGGAACTAAAATGAAACACGTGGATGCGTTAAGCAGAATTCATTGCTTAATGCTCGAAGATTCTCTGAGACACAAGATAAAACAGGCTCAGCTTTTGGATGAATGGATTAATGCGGTTAGAAAGGTATTGGAAAATGGGACTTATGACGACTTTTATTTGCAGTACGACATTTTACACAAAGACCCGATTAAAGAACTTATAGTTATACCGTCGGCAATGGAAAGAGAAATCATAACTATGGCGCACCGCCAGGGGCATTTTGGGATTAAGAAGACCATAGATGTTCTAGGAAAAGATAATTATATATCAAACGTTGCCAGCAAAGTTGAGGTGGTTATCAAATCGTGTGTGGAGTGCATTGTAAGCGAGCAGAAGCATGGAAGGAAGGAAGGATTTTTAAATGTCATCGACAAAGGTGATGAGCCATTGACAACGTTTTACCTAGATCATATAGGCCCCATGGAATCGACAAAAAAGCAGTATAACCATGTTTTGGCCATAGTAGATGCTTTCTCCAAATTCGTCTGGCTATATCCCGCTAAGAGCACAGGATCTGAAGAAGTTGTTGATCGTCTGCAGAGACAATCGGAAGTATTCGGGAACCCGAAACGTTTTATAACTGACAGAGGAACTGCTTTCACTTCCAACGTGTTTAAAGAATACTGTACCTCCCAAAAGATTCAGCATCTACTTATTGCTACAGGAGTACCTCGTGGAAATGGGCAAGTCGAGCGTCTTAATAGACTGTTTCAACTCTATTGACCAAGTTATGTGCGGAGGAACCCAAGTCCTGGTATAAAAACGTTGGCAGGGTACAACAGTTCATCAACTCCTCGCCACCACGGAGTACTATGATCTCGCCTTTTAAAATTTTGACTGGTATTGAAATGAGAACGACATATGATCAAGAGTTAAAGTCTCAGTTAAAGGAAGAATTACTTATAGAGTTGCAACGGGAGAAAGATGAAATTCGTAGATTGGCAAAAGATAATATAGCAAAAATACAGGAAGAAAATCGTTAGTCATATAACAAGTTCAGAAAGTCCGAAACAGAATACGAGGTGGGCGATATGGTTGCTATAAAGCGTACCCAGTTTGGAGCAGGGCTGAAGCTAAAGAAGAATCATCTAGGGCCGTATAAAATTGTTAGGAAGTTAAGACATAGTAGATACTCAGTGGAGAAGATTGGGGATGGTGAGGGCCCAAATAGGACCAATACGGTAGCGGAGTACATGAAGATGTGGAATCCATCAGTCGGGACGAATGAGACTGTAGAATGGCCGAATGTAGGATTGCGTGACAACCCCTAATGGTATCAGAAAGCCGATAACGATATTTGTTGGATAGATATCGATAGGTGATTAATCGACAGAGAGAGGCTCGAGTTGCTGGACGAAGAGGTTGTGTTGGTCTCGTAAATTAAAAGTGTTCAATAAGATGGTTTCTTTTTCGTTTGTGAATAATTAAATAAATATGATAAGCTAATTGTAAGATACATAAAGCAAAGTGGTGTGAAGTGTATTTTATTTTGGTCCAGTGGACTCAGCCCTTCTACAATAATCAGCCTGATTAATTTAATATACAACATCGTTTAATTTCCCATGCAATGCACTTTCATACGCATATCGTATCTATTAGATAGAGGGCTTCCCCTCCCCTTTCGGTTCGCATATTCACCTATCCAATCCACAAACCATTATCGTTTCATATAATGCATGCATGCCCCGCACCCGTCTCACGGGCTTGCTTGGCCCTCACTTTTATTCTCTTTCGCTCACAAGATGTTTGGCTGCTCGCAATCTAACTGCTTTCGTTCTCATGAGCGTGACGTAGGCAGAGAGCACCCTTGCTGTCACTCAAGCATAGTGTACGTGTGACGTGTGTGTATGCTTATTCAGCGTATACTCATAAGCCCAGTATGCTAATGCATGCATCTCTATATTTGCCTCTCTGTGCTCTTGATTTACCTAATGAGGCCAATGCCCCCTTTTTGCATGCAATTATGCCCTCAAGCCTGGTTTCATTTACTCTTTTACAGTCGATATTATGCATTATGCCTCCCACGCATCTTCCCGCTTGTACGAAATTGCCAGCGGTCGCCTGTGGCTCGATCGGTCATGTTTGATCGTAAATCATGGCATGTGTGTGCACATCGGTTTCTTTGCATTATGCTTCCCACGCATCTTCCCGCTTGTACGAAATCGCCAGCGGTTGCGTGTGGTTCGACCGGCCAAGTTTGATCGTAGACCACTTATATTGAATCGGTTCGATCCATCAGCAGCAAGTTCGGTCGTATATCGTACGTTTGGTTTGTGTCTCGGCTGTATCTTGTATCTGGTGCATCCTTTGCACCGTTTGATTGTGTTGCTGCTGGCTTGTTGTGTGGGATATTATAGTTAATTATAATGTTCCTCACAAATTTAATGCAACAAGCACAGGAATTTAAAGACATAATCCATATTCAATACTCAACATAAAAACCAAGTAAGGAACTTAATGGAAAACAAATTGTAAAACGTAACAAACGAGGACTAATTAACGGAATTGGTTCAATATACAAATATCTTTTTGGTTTTCTTGATCAAGACGATAAAGACGAAGTAGAAGAAAAAATAAATAATCTTGAAAGTAATAGCGTACAAGCAGACAAACTAAATCACTTAAAAGACACTATAAATAAAGGTTTAGAAGTAATAAACAACCTCAAGGAAGTAAAGGAAAAATCAGTTAAAGTAGAATTCTAATCTTTAATTTTGAGCATTTCACAGAATACATTGAAGACATAGAAATAGGCATGCAGCTCACTAGACTAGGAATTTTCAACCCGAAACTTTTAAAACATAATCGCTTAAGTCATGTTAATTCGGAAAAACTATTGAATACAAAAACATCCACCTGGCTTAAACCAAATTCAAACGAAATATTTATCATTTAAAACATTTCCCAAGAAATAATAAAAACCCCCATCTTTGAGATACTTCCAGATGAAAATAAATTTTAAATCAAATCCCAACCACTCGCAAATACACTAAAACATATAAGAATTTTCAAACTAATTATATTGAACCAAACATATTTGTAACATGGAATTTACCAAAAACAAAACTAAATCAAAATTGTGTAAACAACGACTTAATAATAGAAGGCAATAACATAATACAAATTTACGATTGTGCCTTAATATTAAATGAAATATCAATAACAAATTCATTGCTTGACTACATTCAAAGCAAAAACAAAAGATATAATTAACGAACACACAAAATATTATACTGTATTTCAAACTATTACATTGACCACATTTGTACTTACTATAATAAGTTTGATTACTTACTTAATCTATAAGTTTAAGGCAATGCCACAAAAATTAATAATTAAACATTTTCGAACAAATAAGAATCGTATGCCCACAGAAAAAATCGAAACCCCATTTTTTGAAAAATTGAATCCCAAAGTATAAACAAAATTGATACTCCAATCTTTACAGCTGAAAAAAATCTCTCGCTATATCCCAATGTATCCGCTGAGGACAGGCTGTTTTCTTTAGGATGGGGATGTCATATATCCAACAACAATCCCTAATAACTTAACAATTTTTCGCCCCCTAAAATTTATAACTTTAAAGTAAACATCCGTTTTATTCACAAACAATTGGAGACTTGCAATAATAATTGTCCCCCTCAAAATCTTCCAGCGTGAGAACGCAATATTATAAACAAATCTGTCCCCAAAAAATCCTCTAAGCGTGACAACGCTAAGTAGACGAAATCAACAAGCCAATCAAATACCAGATTAAGATATCATCCGATCAAAAGCTCCTAACATAAAAAGCTTTCAACATAATTGTAAACATAAAAATCCTTCTAACCGAACTGTAAACTTAACTGTATGAATAATGATAAGTTAGTTCTTAAAACGCATTCTTCAAATAAAGATCGTTTCTTTTGAGTTCAATAGCTCCAAGTTTTCTTTTTTTGTCACATATAAAAAAAATGGATTTATAATTATATAATTATAAATTATAAAATTAAGAAAATGGATTAATAATTATATAATTATAAATTATATAATTATAAATCCATTTTTTCGAACTTAATTGTAAAAATACTGATAAGTTAGTTCTTAAGATACATCCTTTGAATAAAGATCGTTTCTTTTGAGTTCAATAGATCCAAGTTTTCTTTTTTTCACCTATAAAGGAAATGGATTTATAATTATATAATTATAAATTATAAAATTAAGGAAATGGATTGACAATTATATAATTATAAATTATATAATTATAAATCCATTTCCTTTATAGGTGAAAAAAAGAGGAACTTGGATCTATTGAACTCAAAAGAAACGATCTTTATTCAAAGGATGTATCTTAAGAACTAACTTATCAGTATTTTTACAATTAAGTTTACAGTTCGGTTAGAAGGCTTTTTATGTATGTTTACAATTATGTTGAAAGCTTTTTATGCTACTAGTGGGAGCTTTTTATCGGATGATGTCTTGATCTGATATTTGATTGGCTTATTGATTTCGTCTACTAAGCGTTCTCACGCTTAGAGGAATTTTTGGGGACAGATTTGTTTATAATATTGCGTTCTCACGCTGGAAGTTTTTGAGGGGGAAAATTGTTATTGCAAGTCTCCAATTGTTTGTGAGTAAAACGGATGTTTACTTTAAAGTTATAAATTTTAGGGGGGCGAAAAATTTATAAGTTATTAGAGATTGTTGTTGGATATATGACTCCCCCATCCTAATGAAAATAACATGTCCTCATGCGGATACATTGGGGTATAGCGAGAGATTTTTCTCAGTTGCAAAGATTGAAGTATCAATTTTATTTATACTTTGGGATTCAATTTTATCAACAAATGGGGTTTCGATTTTTTCTGTGGGAATACGATTCTTATTTGATCGAAAATGTTTAATTATTAATTTTTGTGGCATTGCCTTAAACTTATAGATTAAGTATGTAATCAAACTTATTATAGTAAGTACAAATGTGGTCAATGTAATATATATATCTTTTGTTTAAATAAAAGAAATAGGTTCTAGCCTAGTGATATTGTTTGTTACATAAATGCTTTGGCTGTAGTCAAGCAATAAATTCGTTATTGATATTTCATTTAATATTAAGGCACAATCGTAAATTTTTATTATGTTATTGCCTTCTATTATTAAGTCGTTGTTTACACAATTTTGATTTAGTTTTGTTTTTGGTAAATTCCATGTTACAAATATGTTTGGTTCAATATAATTAGTTTGAAAATTCTTATATGTTTTAGTGTATTTGCGAGTGGTTGGGATTTGATTTAAAATGCCTATTATACATTCATCAGTTTCTATTTATTTTGTATTTTTATTAAACAAAGTGTTGTTGTTAAAATAGTATTTATCGTATGAATTTTCTGTCAAAATATTTTTATTTTCATCTGGAAGTATCTCAAAGATGGGGGTTTTTATTATATCTTGAGGAATGTTTGAAATGATGAATATTTCGTTTGAATTTGGTTTAAGCCAGGTGGATGTTTTTGTATTCAATAGTTTTTCCGAATTAACATGACTTAAGCGATTATGTTTTAAAAGTTTCGGGTTGAAAATTCCTAATCTAGTGAGCTGCATGCCTATTTCTATGTCTTCAATGTATTCTGTGAAATGCTCAAAATTAAAGATTAGAACTTCTACTTTTACCTGTTTTGTCCTTTTCTTCCTTGAGGTTGTTTATTACTTTTAAACCTTTATTTATAGTGTCTATTAAGTAATTTATTTCATTTGCTTGTACGCTATTACTTTCAAGATTATTTATTTTTTCTTATAATTCGTCTTTATCGTCTTGATCAAGAGTACCAAAAAGATATTTGTATATTGAACCAATTCCGTTAATTAGTCCTCGTTTATTACGTTTTACAATTTGTATTCCCTTAATTTCCCTACTTAATTTTTCTGTTAAGTATTGAATATGGATTATGTCTTTAAATTCCTGTGCTTGTTGCATTAGATTGTTATATGTAATGTCTATTTGTGTTAAATTCACTTTTAAATAATGATATTCAAAGTTTGTCGGTAAGTCCATGGTTCCTATCTTAAATATTAAGTAACCGTTCGGTGCTTTTACTGGGTTTATGTCAATGGATTGACTGCATATTGATTTTAAAGTTAAGAATAGCACGATGCACAAATAAGTCATCTTGAGTTGTTGACCTGTAATGTATCAATTGTCGTATTTGCTTTTATTAACTTTCTTTTTCTTTTTGAATTTTGATTTGTAGTGTGTGACCTTTTGTCCTCTGTTTCTTTCTTCAAAATGTTTCTCATCTAACTGATTTATTTCTCCTGTCTTTTTGAATGGATTTGTTGTTTTAGACTTTACTAATGGTGCTTGTTTAAATCTAGTATCGATTTCGAAGTCGTGTCTGTCTTTATTTAAATTGTTTATTTTATGTATTTTATTTGCTTGGGTATTATAGTCGGGTGATCCTGCATAGATAAAAATGTCCGCTGGTGTTCGGTTAGTTGTTTTATGTCTCGTCTTATGGTTGTAAATGTAGAGAATTTTTTCAAATTTAAGTAATTTATCTTCGATGTCATTTTCGTTAGCAATAAATACTAAGTTGCAACAGGAAAGCCTGGAAAAGCCATGTCCACCAATTCGGGCCCAAGCTCTCTCGATCCCCACCAGCAACAGCTACAAGAACTACTTGTACAACAACAACGTGAGCGTCGTCTCTCGGTCCAACGCAACAACGCGTACTTTTCGGTGGTGTCGCCGACCCCACTAAATGCTAGCGTAAGAAATTACACCGAAAGTGCAAGCCACTCAGCAATCAACAGCAATTTACCGTGGAGAGAGCAGTGTGCTTCTCCATCAATATCGATAACTGGGTCACCGATTGCACCGACCAGCACCGTCAGCTCGTTGACAGCAACTACTGCAACGTCTACCGAAGTATTGACCTGCCTCAAGCCGTCAACGACAAGTCGCCCAGAGTCAGCCACGACAATAAACCCAACGCCTTCTGTCCAAACTGGAATGGATAGATATATTAAAATAACTAAGCGGAAGCTAAGCCCGCAAAAAAAAAAAAAGTGGCAATACGCCAAAAATAATAAAAATAAACCTAATGAACGAGTAGCACTTCTTAGCGGGAATCGTTTTAAAATTCTTGCCGATCAGCAAGACGATCAAGCCGGCGCTGTAGATAAAGTTAAATCGGCTAGACCACCCCCCTTATACATCCGTGGAGCCAACTGCAGCGTCCTGATTTCGAAGCTAGTAGAAACAGTAGGGGCAAATAACTTTGTTGTAACCCCTCTCAACAGGGGTAACATAAAAGAAATTAAATGTCAAACCCAAACTGAGGACAACTTCCGCATCATCGAAAAGTACCTCCGTAATGCTAACATCAACTTCTATACCTACCAACTAAAAAGCAGTAAAGGGCTCCAGGTTGTGTAAAGGGGATCGAGCCATCGGTCCCACCCCAAGAAATAGCAGACGCATTGGCCGAAAAAGGGTTTGCGGTTAAGTCCGTTGTCAACATCATCAACAGAAATAAAGTCGCACAGCCGCTCTTTAAAATCGAGCTCCAACCAAATGCAAAGCGGACGAAGCCAAATGAAGTGCATCCAATCTACAACCTTCAGCTCCTATTGCACAGAAGAATCACCGTAGAGGAGCCCCATAAGAGATACCAACCACCTCAGTGTAAAAACTGCCAGGAATACAACCACACCGCTAACAATTGCAATCTTAGGTCAGTGTGTGTTGGCTGCGGCGAACATCATAAAGATGGCATTTGCCCCAAGGACAGAAACAACGTCGCACTAAGACTATGCAGTAACTGTGGAGGGAACCACACAGCCAACTACAGGGGATGTCCTGTCTTCAAGGATCTTAAATCGCACCTAAACGGGCGTAAACCCCCAGCTGGACCAAAAATCACCTTCAACGCCTCCAAAACTACACCGGAGGTATTCTTCGCCAAGGCTGTTAGATCATCTAACATGCCTGCTACAACCAATCCTAGTGTATCCTTCGCTAGTGTACTCCGAACTGGACAGACGGAGCCCGCGAAAGAGACCCCGCCACTCCACCATCTACAGAATCCGCAACCTAGCGCACCAGAACTTGGCCAGCAAACTCCAAGTGGTATAGAGGCCCTATTGATCTCACTTAATCAAAACATGACTGCTTTTATGACGTTCATGCAAAACTGTATGCAGGAACTGATGCGGAATCAAAACCTGCTTATCCAGAAGCTTATCGAGAATAAATAATGGCTTCCCTAAGTCTATGTCTTTGGAATGCTAACGGCGTCTCCAAGCACAAAAATGAACTGCAACTATTCCTAGACTCAAGTGAAATCGACGTCATGCTGATATCTGAAACACATTTAACATCAAAAAATAATTTTCAAATACCAAAATATGCCTTCTACGCAACAAACCATCCACACGGAAAAGCTCATGGCGGGACTGGTATCCTAATCAAAAACCGTATAAAAGACTCGTTCCTCAACAGATTTGAAACACAACACCTACAAGCAACTGCCGTAACCGTCCAAACCAGCTGCGGCAACACTACGTTGGTTGCCCTGTACTGCCCACCACGCTTCTCAAGTTTTGAAAAGGAATTCACCGGTTTCTATAACACACTCGGAGAACGCTTCATTGCAGCAGGGGACTATAACGCCAAATATACGCACTGGGGATCTCGCTTGGTAGATCCTAAAGGCAAGCAGTTGTACAACACAATAGTCAACCCACTCAATAAGATGGATTGCGTCTCACCGGGTAAGCCTACTTTTTGGCCCACAGATTTACAGAAAGTGCCTGACTTGATTGATTTCGCAGTAACCAAGAGGATTCCGCGTAATAGGATCACTGCGGAAACATTGCTAGATTTAACCTCCGATCACTCTCCAGTGCTATTCACACTGTTAACAAGACCTCAAGTACTTGATCGCCCATATATACTTACAAACAACAAAACAAATTGTCTTAAATTTAAAATGTACATGAGTGCCCACATTGACTGTTTGCCGAAACTAGACGCTGCAGAGGACATTGACATGTGCGTCTCTACACTTGAGTCGATGATGGGAGCTGCAGCAAGAGTATCTACTCCACATGCCTCTACTTACGCTAAGCCTGCTGTCAGGCCTACGAACCGGCGGCGTTACTCGATCACCACCCAATTTTAAGCGCTCCTACAGAGACTGTTTCACCAATAAGGGGTCCAACTGGTGGATGGGCCCGCAGTGACGAAGAGAGGGCATCCGTATTTGCCACACATCTTAAAATGGTTTTCCAGCCAAATCCAACATCAAACTCATTTGTACTTCCCCCTTCGAGCACATTAACGGATAGTGAGTACTCGGAACTCCAATCGGATGAGATCACTGCAGTTATTAAAAACCACATAAAGCCGAACAAAGCACCTGGCCATGACCTAATCACACCGAAAATGATCCTAGAACTCCCTACCATCGCCATACAATACATAAAGTGGGAAAGGACAAAACCCAACCATCATCCTATGGGCCAATTAGTCTGCTGCCATGTCTTTCGAAGCTTTTTGAAAAGGTCCTGCAGATTCGTCTAAACTCATTTCTGGCATCGGAGAACACAATCCCTTCACACCGGTTCGGCTTCCGCGAAAAACATGGGACAATTGAACAAGTCAATCGTATAACATCCGAAATACGAACAGCATTCGAACTACAAGAATACTGTACGGCTGTCTTTCTCGACGTTGCCCAGGCTTTCGACAGAGTTTGGCTGGAGGGTCTAATGTTCGGAATCCGGCAGAAACTCCCACAGTACACCCACAAACTCATGGAATCTTACCTTTACAATAGGAAATTCGCTGCAAGATGTAATGGTTCCGTCTCGGCTGACTTTGAAATCGAAGCTGGTGTACCGCAAGGCAGTGTACTCGGCCCATTGCTCTACCTGCTGTACACTGCAGACTTACCAACGATTTTAGGACTTACAACGTCCACTTTTGCTGATGACACGGCAATCCTCAGCAGATCCAAATGCCCAATACAAGCCTCTGCAAAATTAGAGGAACACCTCAAGGTGGTAGAGGAATGGCTAGCAACCTGGCGTATCCGGGTCAACGAGCAGAAATGCAGATATGTTACATTTACGATTAACAGAAGAAACTGTCCAGCTATAATGCTAAACAACGTACCAATTCCTCAAGCCGTGGATGTCACTTACCTTGGTATCCACCTAGACAGAAGACTAACTTGGCTCAAGCACATCGAGGCAAAAAAGTCACAGCTTAAACTGAAAGCGAGTAGCTTACATTGGATCATCAATGCTCGGTCCCCTCTACGTCTGGAGTATAAAGTCCTCCTATACAACTCCGTACTGAAACCCATCTGGACTTACGGCGCCGTACTATGGGGAAATGCAAGTACCAGCAATATCGACATTATACAAAGAGCGCAGTCGAAGATTTTAAGATCAATCACAGGGGCTCCGTGGTACATACGGAACGACAACATCCAAAATGATCTAAATATATCTAGCGTAAAATATGAAATAGGTAGTCAACAACTAAAGTATTCTGCGAAACTGGATGTACACCCTAATGTTCTTGCCAATTCCCTTACGCGAACTAATAATAGAACTCGTCTTAAAAGAAATGACAGACCAACCCAATAATAAATGATTAGGGCCGCCTGCAATATCCCCTGGATATATCATAAGTACTAGATTAAGAAAAATATCTCAAACTTGTTGTTAGGCTCTAATTTAAGAGTAGATTCAACAAATAAATTAAACGTTAAAAAAAAAAAAAAAAAAGTAATTTTCGCTATTTATAATTCTGAGTTTTTCGTTAACTGTTTTATGGAATCTTTCTACGTCTGAAATGCCATTTTTACTTGTTGTAATTTCTAACTTTACATTTTCTTCTTGTAGCCAATTTTTTAGTGCTATACACAGAAATGCTAAATATTTGTCTGATTTTATTTCAATTGGTTTGCCCATTTCAGTGAATACTTTCATAATTGCTCTCTTAGCTTATAACCAATCTCTAGATTTTATTTCTACAAGTGTTGCAAACTTGGAGTAAATGTCGATGCATGAAAGGAATTGTAAATTGTCGATCATGTAAAAGTCCATGACGTATTTTTCTCTGACATTAAAAGTTTCTGGTGTTATTTCAAAAGTTAGTTTTGTATTTCTATTTTCTGTCTTTGCGATATTGCATACTGAGCATTCGTTAATAATGTTTTGAATCAGGTTTTGCAAATCAGGGAAATAATATGTTTCTTTAAACAAATTAGTCGTTTTTCGATTCCTGGATGTAATAATTCTTTATGTTGTTTTAGAATTATTTCTTTGAATTGTGTAAAAGTTAGAGGACAACTTAATGCTTGATTTCGAGGTGTTTGTATTTGCGTTTGATCGTATTATTTCAATAAAGGCTTGTTGAAATATGGGATAATCTTGTTCATTATGAAAATATAGTACAGTTTTCTTACCCTTAAGATATCTTTTAATTATATCCCTTGCGTAAGCATTGGTTAGGTTGATATTTCTGCCTTATTTTCTGAACCTCTAATGAATTCTATATGCCTGTTAAAATAATAAATGGGTTTTTCTACTATTGGAATGTAATTTTCATTATCCTCATGAGCACTATGTATTGTAGCTACGGTGCTGTCTGTTGATCCTAAAAAGTTTTCATCTGTTTTAATTCTGGAAAGGGCATCTGCTAAGTTATTTTCTTTGCCGGGTAAATATTTAATTTTATAATCAAACTCATTTAGTTTTATTCTCCATCGTTGAAGTTTCATATTTGGTTCTTTCATATTGCTGAGCCATCTAAAGACTTATGGTTGCTTAGAATTTCGAACTTTCTACCAAAAAGGAATGGTCTGAAATACTTTGTTGCCCAAACTATTGCTAGTAATTCTTTTTCTATAGCTGAATAATTGATCTCATGTTCGTTCAACGTTCTGCTTGCTTAAGAAATAGGTCTATGGTCCTGTGAGATGAACGCGCCTAAGGCTATATTGCTAGCATCTGTGGTTAGAAAAAATTTTAAAATTGGGGTATGCAAGTATGGGGTCGTTGATAAGAAGATATTTTAAATTTTCAAAGGATGAAATATAATGTGGGTCGTTTATGTTAATTTTAGCTCCTTTCTTTAATCCAAGATTTAAAGGTTTTGCAATATGTGCAAAGTTTGGTATGAATTTTCGAAAGAATCCGCATAGTCCTAAGAATGATTTTATTTCTTTTGGGGTTTTAGGGATCGGAAAAATTCGTAATGGCCATGTTTAGTTGAGAAAGCTGTTTTTGCAATAGATTCTGGATCCATTCGAATGTGATGAAATCCCTTAGCTAAATCAATGGTGGTGAAGTATTGGCATTTTCCCAGTTTGTCAAGAATTTAATCCATGACTGGAATTGGAATTTTATCATATATTGTGACTTCATTCAAATTTCGGTAGTCAATGGCTAATCTGAATTTTTGTTTGTTGGAAGCGTCTCCTTTTTTTGGGACGATCCAAATGGGTGAACAGTAGGGTGAGTTCGATTTTCGAATGATACCCTGTTCGATCATTTCATTTATTTGTTTGTTGACTTCTGTATCAAACGTTTGAGGATATTTGTAAGGACGTTTATAAATTGGGTCCTCATGTTTTGTATGAATAGAGTGCTTTATTGTACTCGTGAAAGTCAAATTTTCACCTTCTCGGTACTGAATATCACTGAATTCGTACAAGACTTTTTTTAGTTTTTGTGTTTCCTCGATATTTAAATGGTCGAGTCTATACTGATTATTTTCTATTACTTCATTGTCAACAGCAAAATTTGTGTCTAGGTCCCTTTTTGTAGGTGGGTCTAAACATTGTATGTTATCTTCTTCTTCTATTTCTTCCATATCTCTGAAATAAAATGTATAGTTTCCTAACTTTACATATTCTCCTTCATAATTTATTTGGGCTTTGCATGCTCTTAGGTAAGTTCTGCCTATTAACATGTCGTAATTATTTGAAAATTTATGGACATAGAATTTTTGTTCTGTCGGACAAAGTTTGCTGGGTGCAAGGAAAATTATTTCTTTTGGTTCTACTGCTCCTTCAATCGTGTGAATTTTGGTATCTCCTGAATAGGTTTTGAAATTAAAAAAGTTTTCGGACATTATATTTATTGAAGAGCCTGAGTCGACTACACATCTCAAATGTTTATTGTTCATTGTTATTCTGATGAAGGATTTGTCTCTATTTCTTCTTCCGATTGATCCGAGGCATTCTGATGAAAATTTTCGGATGTGTCCATTTAGCCGATTCCACTATTACTTTCTCTTGGCCTTTTTGTAGGCTGATTTGCTACGTTATTTTTGGATAATTATTTTGCTGTTGATAATTCATTGGATTTTAAGCCCTATCGATATTTAATTTTTGTTGAAATTCTTGGAAAAGTTTTTGGTTTTGTGTTGTGTCTGATTGTTTTGTTTGAGACGGAGTTGCACTATTGGGTACAAAAAGATTTTCCACTTTTCTGATTTTGGCTTTGATTTGATTTTCTGATTTCTGTTATGCTATCCTTGTATAACCCTTCTCTTTGAGCTACTTGTTTTAGCTTGCTAACTGTGGTTATATCGTATCTAGCTAACGTCATAAATATTCTATCGGGTAATTTTTTGTTTATTACATCTTTTATAGTATTATTTAAGGCATTTGTATAAAGAATGGTGTTATTTGCATCGTTTTCAAGACTAAGCTTGTTTGTGATAATATAAGATTTATCTTCTAGTTCAGTTACAAACTTACGAAGGTTTCCTGTATAGTGGGTGTTGTAGAGGCGTCGAAGAAGTTCCTCACATGGGGTTTGCGTCTTTAATTCGTTGATAAGAAACGTTCTTAGTTCCGGCCAGGTGTTGGCTTGTCCAATTTGCGAAAGTCGTTGAGCTTCTCTAGTGAGCTGCATCTCGATTGCTCTGAACAATATGTTATGTTGCCTCATGTCATGGGTTGGATATAGGTGCATGATGAAATCTATCCTCCTTATGAAGGATGTCAGATTCCCTGGTGCTCCATCATAGTTTGCCACCTGTCTTAATGAAGACAGTGCTTGATTGAGGTGGGCTTCGGAGAGTTCTGCCATTTTTGTTTTTAGTGGTGTTTTATTTTATTCGCACACAGTTGGCGTTTTGTTCCACAATTGGAGTTTATGGTTGTAACACACACAGTTGATATTTTCGCACACAGTTGGCGTTTTTGTTCCACAATTGGAGTTTATGGCTGTAACACACACAATTGACATCTTCGCACAAAGTTGGTGTTTTTCGTTCCACAATTGCAACTTTTTTATTTGGTTGCAACACACAGTTGATACCACACACAGTTGGTGTAAATATTTTTCACTGTTGTTGGCTTTTGAGCGATGCCCGTAAATTCTTGATGTCGGATCGGAGTTTTATAGTGATTATTCACTAATTCTATGTAATACACGGATAATAATTCTATGTGTCACACGGATAGAATAACTAGTTCACTTTAACCGATCCTACCGACTGCGCCAATTATAAATCCATTTCCTTCATAGGTGAAAAAAAAGAAACGATCTTTATTCAAAGGATGTATCTTAAGAACTAACTTATCAGTATTTTTACAATTAAGTTTACAGTTCGGTTAGAAGGCTTTTTATGTTTACAATTATGTTGAAAGCTTTTTATGCTACTAGTGGGAGCCTTTTATCGGATGATGTCTTGATCTGATATTTGATTGGCTTATTGATTTCGCATACTAAGCGTTCTCACGCTTAGAGGAATTTTTGGGGACAGATTTGTTTATAATATTGCGTTCTCACGCTGGAAGTTTTTGAGGGGGAAAATTGTTATTGCAAGTGTCCAATTGTTTGTGAATAAAACGAATGTTTACTTTAAAGTTATAAATTTTAGGGGGCGAAAAATTTATAAGTTAGGGATTGCTGTTGGATATATGACTATATATAGATATGAATATCAATATTTAAAATTTTATGTATGGAAAAATATGTATATATATGTATGTGTATGGATATGTAAAATGTTGGAGTATATGTATAGATATATGTGTAGGTCTTCTCCTCTTCGATGTTTGGCTACATCGATGTTTCGTTGTTTTTCAGGAAAAAATATCGATATATCGATACTACATCGAAGTAATATAAATCTTTGTTAAAAATAGCATTCTTTTTCGAAACTTAAAACTATGTTTGACCTGCCCAGTTGCAGATGGTACAAGACTCCAATGCTCATTAGCATGTGGAGTGGAATAAGGAAAATAGGTCTTCTCCTCTTCGATTTCAGAAGTCTTCTTTATATTTTGGTTTCATGAGTTAGAAGCTCTTCATGAGAACATGTTAATGTAAATACAGTGGTAGAAATTCCAATAATCTTAAACAAATAATATAAGAAATCTTAATATACATATACAAATCTAATTTCAACGATGACGTCTCCTCCAACAAACTATAAAGCAGAAATTTAATCTTTTTCAAACGTAATACATACAGGTTTTTTTTTTTTTTATTAGTATAGATGTAGTCGTACAACGCTCAGTACGAACAAGTGGCCCATATGACACCAGGCCCGGGCCTGTTACGAATGACCCTAAGTAAAGTTAATGTTACAACCTCTACCCACTCCGACCTAAGGGCATAGACGTATTACATATATAAACATAAAATTAAACTAAAGAAATAGGAAATATTAAATGTAATAAGATAATAGGTTACATATAAAAAGAAAACAGGATAGGTTTAAATAAAGATGATTACAACTAATTACGAGCGAGGAAGGACAAGATCGTAGTTTTTATAACCGGAAGCGATGTTTCGGAACCGATAACGTGCCAAAGTCTGTTGTAGTCACTATATAGTATATGAAAAGGTTCATGCAGAGAAAAGTTAGTTGTGCAAGTGGGAAGTATAAGCGGTGTGAATACTATTAAACATAATACTATAAAACATAAAACATAAAACAATGCTATTCAGAGATTCACTTGAGACAATGTATAAAAAGAAGCATGTCCACATTAAACTTAAGCGAACTTCTCTTCTCGCTTACTATGATTCCAGCCTTACTGAACAATCGTACGGTTTTAGTCGAAATGCTTTATTTGATGAGATCTTTTCTCAGTGATGGAAAAGCTAGCTAACAAAAACATCGAACATCGGAGAGAAAAAATCGATGTTTTTTACGAAAGGAGAAACATCGATGTATCGATACTACATCGATGTTTCGCACAGCTCTAATACATACATATGTGTTAATATTCTGAAAATTGCGAAAAAATATATATTGGAAATAGGCAAATAAATATGGCGCCTTATATACTTGGCCTATATATGCCAAAGTGCGAGAAAAAACTCTTGAAGTGGGCGAAGAAATATGGCGCCTTATGTACTGGACACATATATATGTATGAAAAAAATGGGGACCAAAATTTTCTCTCCTTTGAGGAGGGAAAACTTGCGCGAAAGTAATTTTACTTTGATTGGGAAAATCAAGGGAAACAATTATATGTATGTGAGTATGAGTACGGATGCTGGAGGCATGTACATGTACTCATATATAGTTTGGAAAAAATTACTTAGCTTGAAATATGTATGAAATTCCACCGATGCAAATGGTTCGAAAGGATCTTGGTATCCGGCTCGAAGGACCAATGTTTTATGTAGGGGGTCGAACATCCTTGGTGTTTCGGGCAGTTTAATGAATTTTTTCCTTTTCTTCCTTCAAAAAAGTGGAGACGCTTAGAGACTTTTTCTTTCAATTGTATATTTTTCAGTCACAGGTATAATTCAACTTACTCTAGCTTAAACTTACAGACGGGAGTCAAGCCCCGCTTGGAGCGAAGTGTGGGGAGAGCGATGGGTATCATCGGGAGAGCGGCGCGAGGTGAAAGCTCCCGCCTCCCTCCTACCCTTGTGTTGCCCGGTTTTGCATAAGCACTCTCCCCCCTTGCAGGAGAACAAGACCCAGGCAGGCAGTCAAATGGCATGCTCCTGACAGGGTCCAGCCAAAGACTGTGCGCATCACAATTGGCCGCCCGCCAACCCCGGGTTGACTCCCCTCTAAAATGACCTCCGTCATCACGTCCGAGTCCAGGACCAAAGACACCGACGACGGTCGGTAGAATGTGTCATCCGCCAGGACGATGCCCCCGAACTTCTTGGCGATTTGCTCTCCGGTGGACCAGCTTGGAGTGTGGCAGCACAAGCCATCGACCCCCCTTCAGGATCGCCTCCAATCGCCATCCTTCACTGATCGGGGACCGGATCACTACTGCCACCGCCTTCTCTGCCCCAATATTGACGGCTGTCAATTTGAAGGCCGTGCCCAGTGACGTCACCATTGACGATACCGCCGAACAAGGGTCCACGAGGGCCTTCACGTCAAAGGTTTTCCCCCCGTCTCAAGACGCACCATCGCCGTGGGCATCAGATGCGGATTGCGGTGCTGCAGCAGTGTGGTCAGTGTCAGCTTCGGATCGGAGGCTGGCGTTGGCGCGACCCTTCGTCTGGGGGACTCGGGGGTGACTCGGCGTACGACGGAGCTTGGAGTGCGTCGACGTGGCTGTTCATAAAAGTGGAGTAGCGTGTGGTGGTCCTCCTCACATATTCGGCACCTATCACCGCTCAAGCAGCTTCCTCCAGAATGTTGGTGGGCCAGGCAATTGGCGCAGTACTATTCGCAAGCACTGCCCCCATCCTCTTCCCCACGTTCAGTCCCAGGAAGCGACGGCATCGCTTCAGAGGATGGATTCCGCGACAGGCTCGGCAACGGAAGGACTCAGTTCCTCGCGAACATCTGCGCTCCTCTTTCGATGCCTGTACTGACCGTGGTCTCGGAGCCATGGAAACGGGATATAGGTTGACGTATATCAGGAAGCTGCCGGGACAAATAATGTAGAACGATAGAATACACATATTACTTCTGGCAGCTCGGCCCTTCTTAATTGGGAGGAAGGAACAAGTGCTGGACGCTACTGTAACTTTACGTAATGAGTTTGAATTCTTTCTTCTGGAGGAAGAAAGATCAGCTTTGCGACTGGGCGCTTTACAACACCGCGAGCGGTAAGCAGATCGACGACGCAGACGTTGCCGTCACTGCCAGGGTACGTTTGGTGGATTCGCCCAAGACGCCATTCATTAAATAAAAGATTGTCGTCCTTGAGTACTACCAGATCGCCCACTTCAAGATTTTTAGAAGGGAATCGCCACTTATTTCGCTTATGTAGCTCCCTTAGATACTCGTCTTTCCATCGGGTGCAGAAATGCTGACTCACAGCCTTCAGACGCTGCCACCGGTTAATGATAGACGGGACCTGATCCTTGATTTCAGGTTCCGTCACGGATAGCAATGGACCGCCCACTAGGAAATGGCCTGGGGTCAAAGCTAAAGAATCGGTGGGGTCTTCAGACATAGGAGAAACCGACCGTGAGTTCAAACAAGCCTCTACCTTAGCCAGCAGCGTAGAGAACTCTTCAAAAGTATAATTTTGGTTGGAGGTGGCCTTGTAGAACAGAGTTTTAAAACTCTTAACTCCAGCCTCCCACAACCCTCCCATGTGTGGTGCCCCGGGAGGGATGAAATGCCAGGACAGATTCTGATGGCTGTAGTGGGATAAGATTGTCTGCTGGGTAGACCTAAGGAAATCTTTTTCAAGCACTCTGGATGCACCTACGAAGTTTTTTCCGTTGTCAGACTGCACTTGCTGGGGACACCCTCGCCTCGATACAAAGCGAGCGAATGCTGCCAGAAATGCTTCGGTACTTAAATCCGAAGTTGCTTCAAGGTGAATGGCTTTGGTGGAAAAGCAAACAAAGACACACACATATCCCTTTGATATGCGGCAGGCGCGGCCGGTGAAACTCTTAAGGTCGAAAAGACCTGCTAAATCTATCCCTGTGGTCGTGAAAGGACGTGCGAAAGTAGTTCGCTGGGACGGAAGGGTGCCCATTAGCTGTGATTGCAGCCTCCTTCTGTAAATCACACAGACCTTGCATGAATTGACCAGCGATTTGACTAGATTCCGCAGTCTTGGAATCCAGTATCTCTGTCGGATGAGACGGACTACCAGTTGACTGGTACCCGGGACAATAACTTTCTACTGGCAACAGAATGGGGTTACGCTCATCGTAACTGAGGGCCGCTGCTTGTTGCACGCGCCCACATACTCGGATCACACCTGGTGCGTCAATGAAAGGATTGAATCAGATGAGAATGGTGCTAGACGTGGACAGAGATTTCTTCTGCTGTAGACACCGATATTCCGTCGGAAAGTAATCACGCTGAGTGACTCGGATCAACGCCTGGAGTACTTGATTGATCTCGCTAGAGGTCACCTCCCCGGAGTAATCGTTTGGAAGTTTACGATACTTTCTGCCGAAACGGACCACATATGCTACCACTCGTAAGGCACGTGCCAGATTGGAAAAACAAGACAGTATCTCGTTGGCTGGCTTAGCGATCGCGACGTGGACCTTCACTACCCGCTTCTCCAAGGTAGTGTCTAGTGGGAGTAGTGTCCCTCGCTGCCAGGACTCTTTTGGTTCCCGTAGCCATGGTGGGCCGTGCCACCACAAATCCTTGTGTACAAGTTCCTGCGCACTCAGGCCGCGGCTAGGAAGATCTGCTGGATTGTCCTCTGAACGGACGTGATTCCATGGGGAGCTATTGGTTGCCGTCACAATTTTGGCTACCCGATTTGCGACAAACGTTGTCCATGTGCAGGGTGGCTTATTTAACCACGACAGTTCGACGGTGGAATATGACCAATAAAATGCCTCAGCATTATCAACTGGAAGTTGTGGAAGAACTGCAGCTGCCAGTTCAGCTAAAAGCGTGGCTCCGCATAATTCAAGGCGGGGAAATGAAACCGTTTTAACCGGGGCTACTCTAGATTTCGCTGCAAGAAGGCAGCACGATATGCCTTGGTCATTGCTAACGCGCACGTAAATTGCGGCACCATAAGCCCGCTGTGACGCATCGCAAAAACAATGGAATTGAATGTCGGAATTCGGATCTGGTCAAGGAAGGAGTAGCTCTTTGTAAAATCCTGCCACCTGTGATGGAGTTCACTGGGAAATTGGTCATCCCACCCTAGCTCTTGTAGCCAAAGCTCTTGCATAAACACCTTGGCTTGAATCACAAAGGGAGCCAGCTAGCCAGCGGGATCGAATAACTTGGCGATCTGCCCAAGGACTTCTCGCTTAGTATAAGCTGACTTGACATCTTGGGGTGAGATGACAAAATAAAACTCATCCGTAGTCGCTTTCCATCGGATTCCCAGTGTTTTTGATGTGCTAGCCTCTTCGATATCGAGGAAATCAGCATTCAGCAAATGACACTTTGGAATGCAAGTGAGCACGCTCTTCACATTCGATGTCCACTTGCGCAAAGGAAAACCAGCTGAACCAAGAGCGTCTTGAAGTTCATTGACCATTGCGATTGCGATTGCTTCATTGTGAGCCCCTGCCAGGACATCATCGACATACATGTAGGACTTGATAATATCGCTAGCCAAAGGAAATTTGGATTGTACATCACTTGCGAGTTGCTGAAGTACTCGGAGGGCTAAGAACGGAGCACAGTTAATGCCAAACGTGACGGTATTCAGCTCGTAATCACCAAGTTATTAATATTTCATGATTCTAAAAATACCTACTGAAGATATTTGGCCAGGCGTCACTTCCCTTCCCGATTATAAGAATACTTTTACTCGTTGGTCAACAAATCAATTGACCAACCAGCTCAAAAATCTAGAAGCTAACGGTATAGACTTAATTCAGAAAATGCTTATTTACAACAGTACACCGTATTTCGGCCAAGGACATTTTAGAGCACACACTTTTTTTAAGGGGTTTAAAGCCAACTTAGTTTCCTAAAAGTGTTTAGAAAACAAATAAATTGTATCCTTAATATTTGTTTAAGAATAAACATAGTGTTCATCTGAGCTGGCTTCACCAAATCAGATGCACTAAAGAAAACACAATACAACTGTACTCTTGTACCAAACAACTAACCTAGCATATGTCTAAAATTACAATCAGCCACACACGATGTGGGAAAGAACACTTGTAATTCTAAACTAACCCAAAAGAACACTTGTAATTCTAAACTAACCCAAAAGATCACAACGGCAGGATGTCAAGTGACCGACGCCGTGCCCAAAATAATAAATTTTCAACCCCCAAATACGTGGGTGTGAGTCTAGAATAAGATCTTCTAAGAACAATTGTTACCTCCTAGAGCCTAAGATAATCCTATATAAACTCCGTACTTTTGTAAATAAAATGAGTTCATATTTTGAATTCAACGAATGAAGATTGGGTTATTTTCTCTGCTCTCCGGGAATCCCTATTCATTTTGGTCCTTCGAGAACTCTGCAGTTTTCCCCCACCAGTGGTAAGAGACTCAGAGATTGAATCAGCTCCTTAAAGTCTGAATTCTTATGCAAGTGTCAAGGCTAAGATCAGCTAAAGGTAGCAAAAATAAAACAACTCTTGTTTTCCCCCACCAGTGGTAAGAGACAGAGTATAAACCAAAAAGCAAAATATTGCTTAATAATTAAAAAGTTCGTGCGTCCGATTTTAAAGACAGTTTTGGCTAGTGGAGCAACTGTAGTAATTTCGGCGGCGGGAGTTTTTTGTGTGTGGCGTATTCGAAGCCCTAATATCGAAAGTAAAAAAAAAAAATTTTAATTACATATTGTATATGTATATACGCTATATATATAGTTGCAAGTCGGCAACTAGAGACAGCAACAGAGCAACAAGATAGTTGCAGAGGAGAGGCGACTGGAGGCGAGTAAAGAAACGGCGAACCACCAGCAAACTATCGGCAAACCCATTGGCAGACAAGCAGCAGCAGATTATCGGCAAAATCTACTTGGCAAACCCTACTTGGCGGACAACAGTGGCGAACGGTGTCAACAACAGGATCATCAGATAAGATATAAATTAAGATAGTTATAAGTACATCTATCTATTTTTATTATTATATACTTATATCGATATCCTAATATACGCATAAAACAAAAATGTTCCCTACCAAAACTGAAAAATTGTTAGGGAAGCAACACGAGTTGCACAAAAGATTAAAGAAGATAGAAGAGTTAGATGCTAGTAAGTTAACTAGCAAGATTCTTAATGAATTAACTGAGATTCAGAAGCAATGGATTAGTTACCATAGCCAAATGATACAGAGTGGTGTAACCGAACACTACTATTTTACAGATGGAAAGTATGAGGAGGGCTTAGAGATGGTAGCCAGATTAATAGCCAAAGGAGAGTCAAGTAGGCGGGGCACTGTTGAATCGGAGAGCAGTGAAGCAGATGCAACGATGTCAGAAAATGTTGAGGTCAGCATCGGAGAGTCGCGGGGAAATGCGACCTCCAGTCATGAAAACGATAGTGGTAACCATGAGATATTTATGGATAAAGTCCGACAGCTCCAGGAATATTTGGATAGGGTAACCAAAGAGTTACGCACTACAGATAATTCAACAGGCAATGAGGCGTGCATAATATATATTAATAAGATCAATTATTTATGGGAGAAAGTACAGGCGTGCCAGGTTGTGTTGAAAGATGCAAAATTTAAAAATGCTTTGGATGATTTAGAATTCGATGTCCGGAATTCAGTATCAGTGTTAGAAATAAAAATAAACAATAAGGAAAGTAAGATTGAGAATGTAACCGTGAGAGGCGAACTACCGGTGTTGCCGAAAATACAGGTACCCACATTTTCTGGGGAATCTAGAGAATGGGACCTGTTTGTAGAACTATTTGCGGAACTGATTGAAAAAAGAGAGGATTTAAGTCTTGCTCTTAAGTTCAATTATTTAAAATCCGCGTTAAAGGGCGAAGCAAAGAGCATGGTAGCCCATCTTTTGTCAGGATCAACTGATAACTATAGTGCCGCTTGGGAATTGTTGACCAAGCGGTATGAAAATAATCGGAGGGTATTTTCCGAACAATTAAGTCGGATCGTTGATTTACCGATGATCAACAACGAATCCGCAAAAAGTATAAAAGGAGTGATTGACATAATTAATGAGTCAATACACTTAATTAAAATTAAAGCAAATTTGTCCGATGAAGTTGACGTAATAGTCGCTCAACTCATACTTCGGAAATTTGACAGAGAGACTCTACAATTATATGAGAGTCAAATTAGAAAAACAAGGCATATACAATTGCTATCTGATGTCATGGAATACTTAGAGCAAAGATATTGCTCGCTAAGTGCCATGAGCAAAGAAGAGAAAAAACCGCTAAAAACTGTGTTAAATTATGCGGAAGTCGAAAATAAATGTCCGATTTGCAAAATTGCCGGGCACAAAGCGTATAAGTGCTATATGTTTAGAGGTTTGACACCTACTGAAAGGTATGAAACAGCCAAAAAAAGTGCAGCTTTGCATAAGATGCTTGAACCATTCAAGCAATAAGGTGTGCACTAATGAAATGGTCTGTTCATTGTGTAGTAAGGAACACCATACCTTACTCCATTTTGAAGAAAAACAGGAGAGAGTTAATAGTTGTGTAACCGCAGAACCAGCACTGTTGGCCACAGCAGTAATACAAGTAAAAAATGTAAATGGAGGATATAAGACTCTAAGAGCCCTTATTGATTGTGGTTCACAGAGCACCATTTTGTCTGAAGAGGCCGCTCAAATATTGAAATTACCTAAAATTAAACAATATACAGAAATAAGTGGCGTGTCCTCAATAAAATCTAATAAATCAAAATATAAGGTAAAGATAGATATAAAGACGCGAAATCCTTGGAAAGGACATCTAAAGGTTGAGGCAATTGTGTTGCCAAAATTAATGAAAGCTCTTCCATTAAAAATAGCAAACGTGGATATGTCGAAATGGCAAACTTACGTTCTAGCTGATCCTATCTTTAATAAACCTGGTAGGATTGACATAATAATGGGAGTAAACGTATATACCCAAATCTTAAAAGGGGGAATTACAAAGATTGATGGCCTGCTAGGCCAAAATACTCAATTTGGTTGGATCGTCTCGGGATGCACCAAATCCAATCAGAAGAAATCTGTAGTGGCAACAACAATAGATGTCACATGTTTTGAACAAAGTTGGGAGAAAAAGAAAGATAAATTTCAAAATAAAAATAACTCAATTCCAAAGAAATACAACAGTAAACCTCAAGAAATAAATTTATGGCCCCCGGCAGGACCTCACATTGGAGGTAAAGTGAAAATTGGGGAAGAAAAAGTATATATCCCAGAGCCAGTAAAAAATGAAAATATTCAGAAGGCAATGGTTCAATTAGATAATGATTATCTAAAAAATAATATTAAAATAGATTCCGGTAGTAAATTGTCCGAAACTGTGCTACCAAAAAAGCAGATATGGCAAAATAATTATAAACGGACAACATTTAATAATGACCAGAATAACCACTCAAATTTCAGCAATCAGCGATATTTTAAAATAGTGGAGCAAAGATCACATTGGAACAAGTCAAAAAGTAAAGGTAGTTATTTTTTAAATTCTCCACCTTATAAAAAGGCTAGAAGTCAGCACAGTAATGCACTTCAGGAGTGGGTAGACATCCCCAAACAGAAATCGTTAGGTAATATGCCAAATATTATAAAAACCAGTAGAAGCCAACTCAGTAATACATACGGCAGAATTGGTAAGCATAGGAAGTCAGTTACAATCGGTGAAGGAACATAAGATTGACTAGGTTGAACGTCCGTCATATAACTGATCATGATTCCTTAACAATAGTTATCTTACTAATGATGATATTAATAATAATTTGTATAAGACAACTAACTATAAAAATAAAGTCCAAAACGCCGCATTTGGTGGCCCTTTGCAGAATGTTTAAGAATAAACATAGTGTTCATCTGAGCTGGCTTCACCAAATCAGATGCACTAAAGAAAACACAATACAACTGTACTCTTGTACCAAACAACTAACCTAGCATATGTCTAAAATTACAATCAGCCACACACGATGTGGGAAAGAACACTTGTAATTCTAAACTAACCCAAAAGAACACTTGTAATTCTAAACTAACCCAAAAGATCACAACGGCAGGATGTCAAGTGACCGACGCCGTGCCCAAAATAATAAATTTTCAACCCCCAAATACGTGGGTGTGAGTCTAGAATAAGATCTTCTAAGAACAATTGTTACCTCCTAGAGCCTAAGATAATCCTATATAAACTCCGTACTTTTGTAAATAAAATGAGTTCATATTTTGAATTCAACGAATGAAGATTGGGTTATTTTCTCTGCTCTCCGGGAATCCCTATTCAATATTTGAAATTAAAGATCACATATATGTATACCCTGATTTTTTTGTCGATTCTTATATTTTTTAAATAATAAATTAAGATTTCCATAAAATTCGAAAATCAGTAAAAATAAGAGTAAGCAAATGGTGTTTTTTTAAAATCACTTTATTTGAACAGATCAGGTAGATCGTAAGACGATTTGATTTGACCAGCAACGTAAGCTATATCATGTAACACATTTATCTACCTTCGCTCCATTTGACTTTATTCAGTATTAATTATTCAATAACTATGTATTCATATTTGTTTGTGTAGGGGGGTCGAACTTCCTTCTTGGTTGGGGCAGCTAAATGAATTTATCCCTCTTTCTCCTCTTTCCAACAGAAAATGTAGAACGCACAGAGATTTCACTCTCACTTTTTTATTCCACAACAATGTTTGTTCAACTAACTCTAGCTTAATTAAGAGCAGGGCACCAAGCCCCGCTTGGAGCGAAGTGTGGGGAGTTCTTTTGTGTGGGGAGAGCGATGGGCATCATCGGGAGAGCGGCGAGAGGTAAAAGCTTCCGCCTCCTTTAACCTTTGTGTTGCCCGGTTGGGCATAAACATGCTCTCCCCCCTTGCAGGAGTGCAAGATCCAGGCAGTCCAATGGCACGCTCCGAACAGGGTCCAGCCAAAGACTGTGCGCATCACAATTGGCCGCCCGCCAACCCCGGGTTGACTTCCCTCTAAAATGACCTCCGTCATCACGTCCGAGTCCAGGACCAAAGACACCGACGACGGTCGGTAGAATGTGTCATCCGCCAGGACGATGCCCCCCGAACTTCTTGGCGATTTGCTCTCCGGTGGACCAGCTTGGAGTGTGGCAGCACAAGCCATCGACCCCCTTCAGGATCGCCTCCAATCGCCATCCTTCACTGATCGGGGACCGGATCACTACTGCCACCGCTTTCTCTGCCCCAATATTGACGGCTGTCAATTTGAAGGCCGTGCCCAGTGACGTCACCATTGACGATACCGCCGAACAAGGGTCCACGAGGGCCTTCACGTCAAAGGTTTTCCCCCGTCTCAAGACGCACCATCGCCGTGGGCATCAGATGCGGATTGCGGTGCTGCAGCAGTGTGGTCAGTGTCAGCTTCGGATCGGAGGCTGGCGTTGGCGCGACCCTTCGTCTGGGGGACTCGGGGGTGACTCGGCGTACGACGGAGCTTGGAGTGCGTCGACGTGGCTGTTCGTAAAAGTGGAGTAGCGTGTGGTGGTCCTCCTCACATATTCGGCACCTATCACCGCTCAAGCAGCTTCCTCCAGAATGTTGGTGGGCCAGGCAATTGGCGCAGTACTATTCGCAAGCACTGCCCCCATCCTCTTCCCCACGTTCAGTCCCAGGAAGCGACGGCATCGCTTCAGAGGATGGATTCCGCGACAGGCTCGGCAACGGAAGGACTCAGTTCCTCGCGAACATCTGCGCTCCTCTTTCGATGCCTATACTGACCGTGGTCTCGGAGCCATGGAAACGGGATATAGGTTGACGGATATCAGGAAGCTGCCGGGACAAATAATGTAGAACGATAGAATACACATATTACTTCTGGCAGCTCGGCCCTTCTTAATTGGGAGGAAGGAACAAGTGCTGGACGCTACTGTAACTTTACGTAATGAGTTTGAATTCTTTCTTCTGGAGGAAGAAAGATCAGCTTTGCGACTGGGCGCTTTACAACACCGCGAGCGGTAAGCAGATCGACGACGCAGACGTTGCCGTCACTGCCAGGGTACGTTTGGTGGATTCGCCCAAGACGCCATTCATTAAATGGAAGATTGTCGTCCTTGAGTACTACCAGATCGCCCACTTCAAGATTTTTAGAAGGGAATCGCCACTTATTTCGCTTATGTAGCTCCCTTAGATACTCGTCTTTCCATCAGGTGCAGAAATGCTGACTCACAGCCTTCAGACGCTGCCACCGGTTAATGATAGACGGGACCTGATCCTTGATTTCAGGTTCCGTCACGGATAGCAATGGACCGCCCACTAGGAAATGGCCTGGGGTCAAAGCTAAAGAATCGGTGGGGTCTTCAGACATAGGAGAAACCGACCGTGAGTTCAAACAAGCCTCTACCTTAGCCAGCAGCGTAGAGAACTCTTCAAAAGTATAATTTTGGTTGGAGGTGGCCTTGTAGAACAGAGTTTTAAAACTCTTAACTCCAGCCTCCCACAACCCTCCCATGTGTGGTGCCCCGGGAGGGATGAAATGCCAGGACAGATTCTGATGGCTGTAGTGGGATAAGATTGTCTGCTGGGTAGACCTAAGGAAATCTTTTTCAAGCACTCTGGATGCACCTACGAAGTTTTTTCCGTTGTCAGACTGCACTTGCTGGGGACACCCTCGCCTCGATACAAAGCGAGCGAATGCTGCCAGAAATGCTTCGGTACTAAAATCTGAAGTTGCCTCAAGGTGAATGGCTTTGGTGGAAAAACAAAAAAGACACACACATATCCCTTTGATATGCGACAGGCGCGGCCGGTGAAAATCTTGAGGTCGAAAGGACCTGCGAAATCTATCCCGGTGGTCGTGAAAGGACGTGCGAAATTAGTTCGCTGGGACGGAAATCACACAGACCTTGCATGAATTGACCACTGATTTGACTAGATTCCGCAGTCTTGGAATCCAGTATCTCTGTCGGATGAGAGAGATCTGATGCGTCAAAATCACCAACAGCCGCGACAGTGGACTTACTATGAACGTCAATGAACGGATTCAAATTGAGAATGGTGCTAGACGTGGGCATAGATTCCTTCTGCTGTAGACACCGATGTTCCGTCGGGATGTAGGCACGCTGAGTGACTCGTATCAACGCCTTGAGTACTTGATTGATCTCGTTAGAGGTCACCTCCCCGGAGTAATCATTTGAAAGTTTTCGACACCTTCTGCCGAAACGGACCACATATGCTACCACTCGTAAGGCACGTGCCATGTTGGAAAACGAGATAGTATCTCGTTGGCTGGCTTAGCGATCGCGACGTGCACGTTCACTACCCGCTTCTCCAAAGTGGTGTCTAGTGGGAGTGGTGTCACTCGCCGCCAGGACTCTTGTGGTTCCCGTAGCCATGGTGGGCCGTGCCACCACAAATCCTTGTGTACAAGTTAATGCGCACTCAGGCCGAGACTAGGGAGATCTGCTGGATTGTCCTCTGAACGGACGTGATTCCATTTGTTGCCGTCACAATTTTAGCTGCCCGATTTGCGACAAACGTTGACCATGTGCAGGGTGGCTTATTTAACCACGACGGTACGACGGTGGAATATGACCAATAAAATGCCTCAGCATTATCAACTGGAAGTTGTGGAAGAACTGCAGCTACCAGTTCAGCTCCGTATTTAAGGCGGGGCAATGAAACCGTTTTAAATGGGGCTACTCTAGATTTCGCTGCAAGAAGGCAGCACGATATGCCTTGGTCATTGCTAATGCGCACGTAAATCACGCTGTGACGCATCGCAAAAACAATGGAATTGAATGTCGGACTTTGGATCATGAAGAACCCACCTCGAAATTCTGATCTGATCAAGGAAGAAGAAGCTCTTTGTAAAATCCTGCCACCTGTGATGGAGTTCAATGGGCAATTAATCATCCCACCCTGGCTCCGTACACCGTACACCGTACACCGTATTTCGGCCAAGGACATTTTAGAGCACACACTTTTTTTAAGGGGTTTAAAGCCAACTTAGTTTCCTAAAAGTGTTTAGAAAACAAATAAATTGTATCCTTAATATTTGAAATTAAAGATCACATATATGTATACCCTGATTTTTTTGTCGATTCTTATATTTTTTAAATAATAAATTAAGATTTCCATAAAATTCGAAAATCAGTAAAAATAAGAGTAAGCAAATGGTGTTTTTTTAAAATCACTTTATTTGAACAGATCAGGTAGATCGTAAGACGATTTGATTTGACCAGCAACGTAAGCTATATCATGTAACACATTTATCTACCTTCGCTCCATTTGACTTTATTCAGTATTAATTATTCAATAACTATGTATTCATATTTGTTTGTGTAGGGGGTCGAACTTCCTTCTTGGTTGGGGCAGCTAAATGAATTTATCCCTCTTTCTCCTCTTTCCAACAGAAAATGTAGAACGCACAGAGATTTCACTCTCACTTTTTTATTCCACAACAATGTTTGTTCAACTAACTCTAGCTTAATTAAGAGCAGGGCACCAAGCCCCGCTTGGAGCGAAGTGTGGGGAGTTCTTTTGTGTGGGGAGAGCGATGGGCATCATCGGGAGAGCGGCGAGAGGTAAAAGCTTCCGCCTCCTTTAACCTTTGTGTTGCCCGGTTGGGCATAAACATGGTCTCCCCCTTGCAGGAGTGCAAGATCCAGGCAGTCCAATGGCACGCTCCGAACAGGGTCCAGCCAAAGACTGTGCGCATCACAATTGGCCGCCCGCCAACCCCGGGTTGACTTCCCTCTAAAATGACCTCCGTCATCACGTCCGAGTCCAGGACCAAAGACACCGACGACGGTCGGTAGAATGTGTCATCCGCCAGAACGATGCCCCCGAACTTCTTGGCGATTTGCTCTCCGGTGGACCAGCTTGGAGTGTGGCAGCACAAGCCATCGACCCCCTTCAGGATCGCCTCCAATCGCCATCCTTCACTGATCGGGGACCGGATCACTACTGCCACCGCTTTCTCTGCCCCAATATTGACGGCTGTCAATTTGAAGGCCGTGCCCAGTGACGTCACCATTGACGATACCGCCGAACAAGGGTCCACGAGGGCCTTCACGTCAAAGGTTTTCCCTCCCGTCTCAAGACGCACCATCGCCGTGGGCATCAGATGCGGATTGCGGTGCTGCAGCAGTGTGGTCAGTGTCAGCTTCGGATCGGAGGCTGGCGTTGGCGCGACCCTTCGTCTGGGGGACTCGGGGGTGACTCGGCGTACGACGGAGCTTGGAGTGCGTCGACGTGGCTGTTCGTAAAAGTGGAGTAGCGTGTGGTGGTCCTCCTCACATATTCGGCACCTATCACCGCTCAAGCAGCTTCCTCCAGAATGTTGGTGGGCCAGGCAATTGGCGCAGTACTATTCGCAAGCACTGCCCCCATCCTCTTCCCCACGTTCAGTCCCAGGAAGCGACGGCATCGCTTCAGAGGATGGATTCCGCGACAGGCTCGGCAACGGAAGGACTCAGTTCCTCGCGAACATCTGCGCTCCTCTTTCGATGCCTATACTGACCGTGGTCTCGGAGCCATGGAAACGGGATATAGGTTGACGGATATCAGGAAGCTGCCGGGACAAATAATGTAGAACGATAGAATACACATATTACTTCTGGCAGCTCGGCCCTTCTTAATTGGGAGGAAGGAACAAGTGCTGGACGCTACTATAACTTTACGTAATGAGTTTGAATTCTTTCTTCTGGAGGAAGAAAGATCAGCTTTGCGACTGGGCGCTTTACAACACCGCGAGCGGTAAGCAGATCGACGACGCAGACGTTGCCGTCACTGCCAGGGTACGTTTCGTGGATTCGCCCAAGACGCCATTCATTAAATGGAAGATTGTCGTCCTTGAGTACTACCAGATCGCCCACTTCAAGATTTTTAGAAGGGAATCGCCACTTATTTCGCTTATGTAGCTCCCTTAGATACTCGTCTTTCCATCGGGTGCAGAAATGCTGACTCACAGCCTTCAGACGCTGCCACCGGTTAATGATAGACGGGACCTGATCCTTGATTTCAGGTTCCGTCACGGATAGCAATGGACCGCCCACTAGGAAATGGCCTGGGGTCAAAGCTAAAGAATCGGTGGGGTCTTCAGACATAGGAGAAACCGACCGTGAGTTCAAACAAGCCTCTACCTTAGCCAGCAGCGTAGAGAACTCTTCAAAAGTATAATTTTGGTTGGAGGTGGCCTTGTAGAATAGAGTTTTTAAACTCTTAACTCCAGCCTCCCACAACCCTCACATGTGTGGTGCCCCAGGAGGGATGAAATGCCAGGACAGATTCTGATGGCTGTAGTGGGATAAGATTGTCTGCTGGGTAGACCTAAGGAAATCTTTTTCAAGCACTCTGGATGCACCTACGAAGTTTTTTCCGTTGTCAGACTGCACTTGCTGGGGACACCCTCGCCTCGATACAAAGCGAGCGAATGCTGCCAGAAATGCTTCGGTACTAAAATCTGAAGTTGCCTCAAGGTGAATGGCTTTGGTGGAAAAACAAAAAAGACACACACATATCCCTTTGATATGCGACAGGCGCGGCCGGTGAAAATCTTGAGGTCGAAAGGACCTGCGAAATCTATCCCGGTGGTCGTGAAAGGACGTGCGAAATTAGTTCGCTGGGACGGAAATCACACAGACCTTGCATGAATTGACCACTGATTTGACTAGATTCCGCAGTCTTGGAATCCAGTATCTCTGTCGGATGAGAGAGATCTGATGCGTCAAAATCACCAACAGCCGCGACAGTGGACTTACTATGAACGTCAATGAACGGATTCAAATTGAGAATGGTGCTAGACGTGGGCATAGATTCCTTCTGCTGTAGACACCGATGTTCCGTCGGGATGTAGGCACGCTGAGTGACTCGTATCAACGCCTTGAGTACTTGATTGATCTCGTTAGAGGTCACCTCCCCGGAGTAATCATTTGAAAGTTTTCGACACCTTCTGCCGAAACGGACCACATATGCTACCACTCGTAAGGCACGTGCCATGTTGGAAAACGAGATAGTATCTCGTTGGCTGGCTTAGCGATCGCGACGTGCACGTTCACTACCCGCTTCTCCAAAGTGGTGTCTAGTGGGAGTGGTGTCACTCGCCGCCAGGACTCTTGTGGTTCCCGTAGCCATGGTGGGCCGTGCCACCACAAATCCTTGTGTACAAGTTAATGCGCACTCAGGCCGAGACTAGGGAGATCTGCTGGATTGTCCTCTGAACGGACGTGATTCCATTTGTTGCCGTCACAATTTTAGCTGCCCGATTTGCGACAAACGTTGACCATGTGCAGGGTGGCTTATTTAACCACGACAGTACGACGGTGGAATATGACCAATAAAATGCCTCAGCATTATCAACTGGAAGTTGTGGAAGAACTGCAGCTACCAGTTCAGCTCCGTATTTAAGGCGGGGCAATGAAACCGTTTTAAATGGGGCTACTCTAGATTTCGCTGCAAGAAGGCAGCACGATATGCCTTGGTCATTGCTAATGCGCACGTAAATCACGCTGTGACGCATCGCAAAAACAATGGAATTGAATGTCGGACTTTGGATCATGAAGAACCCACCTCGAAATTCTGATCTGATCAAGGAAGAAGAAGCTCTTTGTAAAATCCTGCCACCTGTGATGGAGTTCACTGGGCAATTAATCATCCCACCCTGGCTCTTGTAGCCAAAGCTCTTGCATAAACACCTTGGCTTGAATTACAAAGGGAGCCAGCCAGCCAGCGTGATCGAATAACTTGGCGATCTTCCCGAGGGCTACTCGCTTAGTATAAGCTGACTTGATATCTTGGGGTGAGATGACAAAATAAAACTCATCCGTAGTCGCTTTTCATCGGATTCCAAGTGTTTTTGCTGTGCTAGCCTCTTCGATATCGAGGAAATCAGCTAACCAAGAGCGTCTTGAAGTTCATTGACCATTGCGATTGCCGTTGCTTTATTGTGAGCCCCAGCCAGGAAATTTGGATTGTACATCACTTGCGAGTTGCTGAAATACTCGGATGGCTAAGAACGGAGCACAGGCAATGCCAAACGTTACCGTATTAAGCTCGTAATCACCAAGTTGCCCCTCTTTGTTTCGGAACAGGATCCTCTGAAATGGAGTATGGATTGGATCGACCACAATTTGGCGGTACATTTTTGTGATGTCGGCATTGAAAACTATTCGAAAAAAACGCACTGACAGTTTGGAATGGTAACTTCATGAGCCGAAACCTTCTTTCGGATATAAAACTGGCTTCCGAAGCCGGGTCTAATACCGCCCGTGAAAGATAAGTGCTGACTCGGACAATCTTTTACTTGATGTCCTCTTGCGAAACAGTTCAGACAAAGGGACTTTTTCTTTATGTATGCCACCTTCTCTAGCGCCGGCATCTGAAGAAAGCGGGAACATCGACGCACCGGGTGATTTTCCTTGATACAGAGATCACAGGATTTTGGTTTGGTGGTCACCTTGGCTTCAAATGTATTAGCCTTTCGGGTGGGTGGAAGCAGATTTCGCGGAGGTTTTAAGGTGGGAACCGAAATAGCCATTGTAGGAGGAGACGTCATCGTTAACTTAGATTTGTAAATCTTAAAATTTCTTATATTATTTGTTTAAAATTATTGGAATATCTACCACTGTATTTACATTAACATGTTCCAAAAGCTTTGGTTACATGGCTCATGAAGAGCTTCTAACCATTGAGACCGAAATATTAAAATGACTTCTTTATGGAATTCGAAGAGGAGAAGACTTATTTTTCCTTACTCCACTCCACATGCTATTGAGCATTGGAGTTTTGTACCATCTGCAACTTGCACTTCGCAAGTCCCAACAGTAAAGCTTCTGCTCTCTGACGTGACGGTCGTGTTTTTGCATAGCTCCTGAGTTTTTATTAATATATATTGTTTTCTCTCAATTTTTAATTGTGCTTAGTTTGTTTTCTTTTTCGCTGGTGTCGTTTGCTTGAAACCCTTGTGTTTTATTTGCATAATTCGCCAAATTAAACAGTTGTTTTTTCTTTTTTGTGATTAGTGTTTGGTGCATTTAAATTGTTTTTATTTTTTTTTTTATTGTTCTCTCTCGTCATTGCTTCTGCAGTTGCTCCCCTCATCGCCCCCATCATACCATCAGTGCTAGTGGTTTTGTTGTTCTCTCTGCTTTGTGCTTGTGCTCAGCTTCTCTCCCGCGTAATCACTTTTGTAAAGCCGCCTCTCAAAGCTCGTCTTATAACTGTTCTTGCACTCTCTCTTGTGCTGTGTACTCTAGCTGTCTCTTTGTTTTATTTGTAATTATTGATTTTTTATCGATAATTATCTTTGTGCTGTTTATTTAAATTTTTCTATATATTTTATTTTTGTTTTTTTTTTGCCGTGTTTATTTTGGCTTTTCAATGGCTTGTTGTCTACCCAATTGCAAGCATTCTGATCGTTTTGACGATCAGTATAGAGCAATATCGTGTTGGCTTTGCGATAATCTTATTCACTTAAAATGTGCTGGCCTCAACGGCCGTGATTACGACAAATTTTCTGGTTTGTCTGTGTCTAAGCCTGAGCTTGGCTTAATGCGCTAGACTTGCCCATCTTGTGCCAGCCAGCAGCTTGATTTTAGCCGAATGTACAGGGATCTTCGTTTAAAGTTTCTTTCTCTAAATAAAATGGCCAAATAGCTGTCTAATGAGTGTGACTCTAGCATACATTTATTGTCGCAATTCAAGTTTGGTCCACCTTCTAATGAATTGCCCAAGAAATGTACCCTTGAGTTGCCTCATAAGCAGTCGCCCGCACTCTCTATTACATCTTCTCCCATTTTACTTTCGCCTACACCATCTTCTTGTCCCTCTTTATGCTCTTCTTTTCAGATTGATGTACCCACTACAAGCCTTGGTGTACCTCAATCTATCCCTCACGGGAACTCTGATCAATTACTGGATCATGCTGGCTTTCAATCACTTGCGGATCACAATGCTCCTCCGCCTCCACTAACTGTAGTGCCTCATCGTAAACAATTATTTATCTCTAGGCTTGCTCCAGATACTTCTGAATCGTCTGTGGCAGCTTACATTGGTAATATATGCCCTGCTAAAGTTTTAATTCAAAAGTTTAAGTTTTCTAGGCCTCGAGAAATCTCCTCTTTTAAAATTACTGTACCAAATGAGTATTTCTCAGCTATGGTTGACCCTAACTTTTGGCCAGAGGGCCTAGTTGTACACGAATTTGCGCCCAATAAGTGCTCCCGCCCTTTGCCTGTCCACCTTCCTAATGTATCTTCTGCTTCAAAAAACTAATAACGTCTAGTCTTTGCATTCATTATCAAAATGTAAGAGGACTTCTTACCAAGCTCTCGAAATTATTCTGTGATAGTCAAACATTTTCGGCTGACATATTAGCTTTCCCTGAAACTTGGCTTAATTCCTCTGTTTTGGGTAATGAAATTCTTTCTAATAACTTTATTTCTTATAGGCTTGATCGTGTTGGTCGACGTGGCGGTGGAGTACTCATTGCTGTTAACTCGAATCTGTGTTCAATTGTTGTGCCGATTGATCTCCCCTTAGGTGCTGAGTTTATTTGCGTCAAAGTTACATGTTCTAGCATTAGCTTATATATCTCTTGTTCATATATTCCTCCAACTTCTGATATCATGATCTACATGCGAACTATTTTTAGTCGTCTTAAAGATCGTGATTTTTTTATAGCTTTAGGTGATTTTAACTTGCCTAATGTTTCTTGGCTTGTTGATGATAATCTAATTATCTTAATTCCTTCATCTCAACATGTTTTTCTTGATAGCCTACTTGAATGTCCGCTATATCAGTTGAATTATTTTCTTAACTCTTCTAAAAGAATCCTCGATCTTGTTTTTGTCTCTGATCCCACTGTTAGTGCTGTATCACAAACACAGCCCCTAGTGAAGCCTGAAGATACTTATCACCCTACCATTGAAATTACTATTTCTTACAATTCCGTTAATAATTCATTCAATAACATCTCAAATTCTCGTCGTAGATGTTTTCGTAAAACAAATTTCAATCTTCTTAACAGCCTTATTTTCTCTTTTGATTGGTCATTTCTATTTGAGTGCTGTGAATGTCTCTACCGTCTCCAGTGCGCCAGTCTGGTTCACACGTAGGCTCTCTAATCTCCGTAACATTAAATCGAAATATTTTAAAAGATTTAAAAAAACTGGTTCGCGACTTGACTACGCAAATTATTGTGTAGCCAAATCTCAATTTTGTCTTTTAAATACTCTATGCTACAATAATTATATCGTTCGCTGTAGGGTTGAATTTTATAAGAGCCCCAAAAGATTTTATAACTTTGTTAATTCCAAAAGACGCTCTAATTTACTACCTTCAGTCCTTCAGACTTAATGGCCAGACTGCTAATAATGATTCAGATATTGCAGATCTGTTTGCTAAATTCTTTCAGACGACTTATTCTACTACTGCTATGGATCCCACACCTTATCCCTTCTCAATTCCACATTTAAATTGTATGTTTTTTCCTAGTATTACTGAAGACTGTATTATCTCTAGCTTGTCATCTATGACGTCTTGCTTCATGCCCGGGTCTGATAATATACCTAGTTGCATCCTTAAAATGTGTTCGAATTCCCTATCTAAGCCTTTATCTCGGTTATTCGTTATATCGAGTGAGACTTGTCGCTTCCCTGATATTTGGAAGGAGTCTTTTATTATTCTGCTTTTTAAAAAGGGTAACAAATCGGATATTTCTAACTACCGTGGCATTGCCAAACTTTCGGCAATACCTAAGCTGTTTAAAAAAATTATTACGTCTTCCCTTCAACACCTATCCGATCCACTATTTCTGCTTGTCAGCATGGCTTCATGAAAGGTCGTTCGTCGCTTACCAACCTTTTAGAATTGACTACCCTTGTACACCATGGCTTCCGTAAAAAGTGTCAAACTGATGTTATTTATACTGACTTTAATAAGGCTTTCGATACGGTTGATCATTCTATGCTTCTCATGAAACTTAACATCATGGGTTTTTCCTCGAAACTATTGGCTTGGTTAAAGTCATATCTTATTGGCAGAACCCAAACCTGTTCGAGTTTCGTCAGGTGTCCCCCAAGGCAGTCATCTGGACCTTGTTTACAAATGATTTGCCTTTGGCCTTGGCTCATTCACGCGTGCTCATGTTTGCGGATGACGTCAAGATTTGTTATTCATATAATGATCCTTCTTTCCAACAGTACTTGCAATCAGATATCGATGCGTTCTGTGATTGGTGTCACGTTATTAAATTACACCTTAATGCCTCTAAGTGCTCTTTTATGACTTTCAGTCGTTTGTCGCCGTTCCTAGCTCATTACTCTATTAAGTCTGTTCTGTTAGATTGTGTACCATCATTTAAAGACTTAGGCGTTATGTTTGACCCAAAACTTTCTTTTAATGTTCATATATCTTCAATTGTCAATAGAGCATGCAGTCTTCTTGGCTTCATTAAACGTTGGGCCAAAGAATTTGATGATCCTTATGTGACAAAGGTTTTATACACTTCGTTAGTTCGCCCTACTCTAGAATATTGCTCACCAGTGTGGAACCCTCAATATGATGTTCACCAACGTAGTATTGAATCGGTACAGAAGCAATTCCTTAAGTTTGCGTTACGCGGTCTTAATTGGGACCCGAATCTTCGCCTACCTTCTTATTCTGACAGACTTCTTCTTATTAATCTTCCTTCACTTTACAACCGTAGGCTCGTATTTGGCATTCTCTTTCTACATAAAGTAGTCAACGGCGAAGTCAGTTCTACCAATTTACTAGATACGCTATGTTTTTTGTTCCCTCACGTCGGACCAGAAACTTTTTTCCTATTCACCTTAGTAGATGTCTGACTATTTGCTTTCTTCACGAACCTCTTCGTGTTCTTTGCCAATCTTTTAACAACCTTTCTCACCTTATTTCTCCTCATCTATCTGTCACTTCTCTTCGCTCTATACTTTTTAATTATCTACAGCGTAACCACTGAAAGTATTCTGGACTGGATATTGGATTGGCTGCAACTCATCCCTGACCATATTGGCTGTGAATCGGGGCATAGCTGGCAACTTGTTGCAAATAAAACACCTCCACCGGGTCGGGGATGTTTAGTTGTGCATAAAGCTAAGCTACCTTTATGAATTGATTATTATCTGTATTTTAGCTTAAGCTTTTTCGTCGACTGCTGACTTAGTTGACGTAAATAAATAAATAAACAAATAAATAAATAAAACCTTAAAAACTACATAAAGTCGTTTATTCGTTAATTATATTGCATTCGTCGTTACAACGTATTGGGCAGTCATCATTGGACTTTTCAGCTTACATCATCATCTTGGAAATTGGAATTGGACTTCTTGACTATTACATAATCATCTTGGATAGTCGTCATCGGACTTCTTCATCATTGGCCTTTGCGAGATATATCATCGTGGGACATGTACATTGGAGCCCTATCATAACCTAAGTCAACTTGAGTGTGCAAATTTACATTATCAATTTCCTTTCAAATTTTATCTAAATTGCCACTCATTAGCGATCGCAAAGCTCTCACATGCTTTACACTCACATGTAAAACACTCGTAAGCTTTAACACGTGCTAAGTATAAAGCACAGCGGAGTAAGTACTCAAAGTGTCATATAGAGAAACGATCTACATATCAAAGCTAACTTATTAGGCTCTTGAGTAAAACTTAATGCATTTGAGTGTTTTTTTTTTAACTAGAACTCGTTTAGCTTACGTTTAATTCATTTCTAACTTGCTACATTTCTTTCGTTAAGGGCCCAAAGTGTCTCCACCAGTTGAAACGCAGCTTCAACCTCTCAGACAACAACGCAATCAGCTGCAATCTAATATTCAAAGTTTAAGAGCTAGAATCGATCTTGAAAATTACCCTAATATATTAGATTGTCAGTCTCAAATTGTTGAGTCGTATTTTAAACAGGCATTACAAGTTCTAACCAATATTGAGAGCTAGATCCTGCAGATGCGAGTCGGCCAAAGATAGAAACTCTTTTTATAGAAACAAATGCGCTCATATTACGGCGCATCGGCGCAAGTAAGAAGGAAAAACCAGAAGAACTTAGTTTCTTTAATTCATCGACTTATCATGGGGGACATCATAATCGGCTTCCATCCCTCAAATTACCTAAATTCGACGGCAAATATGGGGAATTCAAAAAATTTATTACTTCATTTACAAATATGGTGCATGAAGACAACTCATTGTCCAATGTGGACAGATTTAACTATCTAATAAGTTGTCTATCTGGCCAAGCTCTAAGCGTAGTCTAGCCATGTCAAGTATCAGACGAAAATTATCCCAAGGCCCTAGATCGCCTCAACGAGCGATATGACAAGAAAGTTCTTATTTTCGTAGAACATATTTCAAGTTTATTTAATATTGCTTGCATGAAAAAGCCAGACGCTGTTACCCTACGTACAATTTTGGATACGGTTTCAGCTCTCCGCGGATCATTGTTGTCTCTTGGGTCTGAAGCTGATGTATTAAACGCAGTATTTATTCATATTGTTATGTCAAAAATTGATCTTGAATCCAAACAATCATACGATCGGGTTCAAACATACGATAAATTGCCAGACTGGGCAGACTGTTATTAAATTCTCAGTCGACACTGTCAGTATTTGGAAGGGTATCTGCGAAACCGACAAGAGGAAAGACCCGTCAGAGAGAAAATTCATTGTGCTTCAAAAGTATTTGTTGCAGCCCAAAGTAGATGCATTCAATGTCAGTCGACTAAGCACAGGTTAGCATTCTGTCCAGTTTTTATTTCGCCACCGTTTATTGAGCGATTTAAGATTACTTCCAACAGCAATTGTTCTTATTGAAGACAAACTTTGTGGGTTTCAGCTCGCAAGAGCATTACTTGATTCGTAATCTGAGCTTACCTTTATAACTGAAGAATTAGCCAAAAGGCTTCAGCTTCCGTTTCCTTACGATCATTATGAGATTGCTGGAATCGGTGAAATACGTACACATATGAAACATTCCGTATCTACCAAAATTCGTTCAAGAATATCTTCAGATGAATGGAATATGGAGTTTATCGTGACTAAATCTATATCTCTACCTCAGCCTGAGAAGAGACTAGATGTGTCAAATTGGGCCATTCCCAAAGAAGTTGAGTTAGCCGACCCATTCTTTTATAAGCCCGGAAAGGTATATTTATTGCTAAGCGTAAAGGAGTTTTTTGATCTACTTAAGAAGAGTAAAATTAGTGTAGGAATTGGTCTTCCTCATCTAGTGGAAACTGCATTAGGATGGATCGTCGGGGGGTAAAATTGCTGAGCCCCAATCAACTCAAGACTACACTTGTAATTTAACGCAACAGCAACCCCTTAACATATTATTACAAAGGTTTTGGAAAATGGATGAAATACATGGAATTCAAAATAAAGATATTTCGTTAAGCTCAGAAGAACAAGCATGTGAAGCTCACTTTCAGGTGCACACGCAATTCCTGTATTCAAAGTGGATACAGGTTTGGTTGCTGTTCAAGGAATCGCCTGAACAAGTCGGAGACTCGTTGTCCTGTGCAAAAAGACGTTTCCTTCAACAGGAAAGACGGCTTGCATCTCAACACCAATTAAAGGAAATATACATCGAATTTTTAGATGAATATCTTAAGTTGAATCACATGGAGGCAGCTTCGTTAGAGAATTTGCAACCGGTAAATTATTACATTATTCCTCACCATTGTGTCCTTAGGCCGCAGAGCTCATCAACTAAGCTTCGCGTAGTTTTTGACGCTTCGTCTAAATCATCATCAAATATATTCTTAAATGATATACTCATGGTTGGTCCTTGAATAGGGATTCCCGGAGAGAAGGAAAATAACCCAGTCTTCATTCGTTGAATTCAAAATATGAACTGATTTTATTTAAAAACTCTTAAACTCTAAGAAGCGACAATTGTTCTTAAAAATACTTATTCTAATGCCCCACGTTTTCGGGGGTTAAAAAAATTGTTTATATTTCATGCTCAGCGCTGGTTACTTGATACCGCGCCGCTGTTATAATCTTAAGTGTTTTCCACAGAGTGTGGACGCAAATTTTATTTGGTTTTAAGCAATAATTGTCATTTTGAATCTTTATGACTTATATATGTTTTATGTTTCTGTTTCGAATTGTATATTTCATTGGTGCATCTGATTTGGTGAAGCCAGCTCAGATGAACACGATGTTTATTCTTAAACATTCTGCAAAGGGACGCCAAATGCGGCGTTTTGGACTTTATCTTTATAGTTAGTTGTCTTATCCAAATTATTAAAATTATTATCATTAGTAAGAAAACTATTGTTAAAGAAGCATGGCCAGTTACAAGATGGACCTAGTCAATCTGATGTTCCTTTACTGATTGTAACTGACCTCTTATTCTTACCAATTCTGCCGTATGTATTACTATGTTGGCTTCTAGTGGTTTTAATACTATAGTTGGAATATTACCAAACAATTTATATTTCGGGATGTCTACCCACTCCTGATGTGCATTACTGTGCTGACTTCTAGCCTTTTTATACGGTGGTGAATTTAAAAAATAACTACCTTTACTTTTTGACTTGTTCCAATGTGATCTTCGCTCCACTATTTTTAAATATCGCTGATTGCTGAAGTGTGAGTGGCTATTCTGGTTACCATTAAATGTTGTCCTTTTATAATTATTTTGCCATATCTGCCTTTTTGGTACTATAGTTTCGGACAATTTGTTACCGGAATCTATTTTGATATTATTTTTTAGATAAACATTATCTAATTGACCCATTGCCTTCTGAATATTTTCATGTTTTACTGGCTCTGGGATATATACTTTTTCTTCCCCAATTTTCACTTTACCTCCAATGTGAGGTCCTGCCGGGGGCCAAAAAGTTATTTTTTGAGTTTTGCTGTTGTATTTCTTTGGAATTGTGTTGTTTTTATTTTGAAATTTACCTTTCTTCTTCTCCCAACGTTGTCTAACGCCTGTGACATCTATTGTTGTTGCCACTACAGATTTATTCTGATTTGATTTGGTGCATCCCGAAACGATTCAACCAAATTGAGTATTTTGGCCTAGCAGGTTTATTAAAGGTGGGAACAGCTAGCACGTAAGTTTGCCATTTTGACATATCCACGTTTGCTATTTTTAATGGAAGAGCTTTCATTAATTTTGGTAACACAATTGCGTCAACCTTAAAATGTCCTTTCGAGAGATTTCGCGTTTTTGCTTAAATTATTACCTTTATTTTGATTTATTTGATTTTATTGAGGACACGCCAATAATTTCTGTATATTGTTTAATTTAAGGTAATTTCAATATTTAAGCTGCTTCTTCGGACAAAATGGTGCTCTGTGAACCACAATTAATATGGGCTGTTAGAGTCTTATATCCTCCAGTTACATTTTTTTATCGTATTGCAGCCGTGGCCAACAGTGTTGGTTGTGCGGTTACACAAGTATTAGCTCTCTCCTGTTTTTCTTCAAAATGGAGTAAGAAATGGTGTTCTTTACTGCACAATGAACAGACCATTTCATAGTGCACACCTTATTGCTTGAATGGTTCAAGCATCTTATGCAAAGCTGCACTTTTTTGGCTGTTCCCTACCTTTCAGTAGGTGTCAAACCTTTGAACTTATAGCACTTATACGCTTTGTGCCCGGCACTTTTGCAAATCGGACATTTATCTTCGACTTCCGCATAATTTAACACAGTTTTTAGCGGTTTTTTCTCTTCTTTGCTCATGGCACTTAGCGAGCAATATCTTTGCTCCAAGTATTCCATGACATCAGATAGCATTTGAATTTGCCTTGTTCTTCTAATCTGATTCTCATACAATTGTAGAGCCTCTCTTTCAAATTTCCTTAGTAGGAGTTGTGCGAATATGACGTCAACTTCATCGGACAAATTTGCTTTTATTTTAATTAAGTAAACTGACTCATTAACTATGTAAATCACTCCTTTAACACTTTTTGCGGATTCATTGTTGATCATCGGTAAATCAACGATCCGACTTATTTGTTCGGAAAATACCCTCCGATTATTTTCATAGCGCTTGGTTAACAATTCCCAAGCGGCACTATAGTTATCAGTTGATCCTGACAATAGATGGGCTACCATGCGCTTTGCTTCACCCTTTAACGCGGATTTTAAATAATTGAACTTAAGAGCAAGACTTAAGTCCTCTTTTTTCAATCAGTTCCGCAAATAGTTCTACAAACAGGTCCCATTCTCTAGGTTCTCCAGAAAACGTGGGTACCTGTATTTTCGGCAACACCGGTAGTTCGCCTCTCACGGTTACATTCTCAATCTTACTTTCCTTATTGTTTATTTTTATTTCTAACACTGATACTGAATTCCGGACATCGAATTCCAAATCTTCCAAAGAATTTTTAAACTTTGCATCTTTCAACACAATCTGGCACTCCTGTACTTTCTCCCATAAATAATTGATCTTATTAATATATATGCATAGTCATGCCTCATTGCCTGTTGAATTATCTATAGTGCGTAACTCTTTGGTTACCCTATCCAAATATTCCTAGAGCTGTCGGACTCTATCCATAAATATCTCCTGGTTACCACTACCGTTTTCATGACTGGAGGTCGCATTCCCGCGCGACTCTCCTTTGCTATCATCAAACATTTCTGACATATCCGCTTCTGCTTCAACTAACACTGACTTACTAGTGCCTGGTATTTCTGACTCTCCTGTAGCTATTATTTTGGCAACTATATTTAACACCCCTTCATGTATTTTATCTGGCAAATACTGGTGATCGAAAGTCCCCTGCTGTAGCAATTTGTTATGATTAGGTATCCATCGATTACTAATCTCTTTTACTTCCTCGATCACCTTGCTAGTTATGTTTATGGGATCTAGTGCTTCTAACTGCCTTAACCTGATATGCAACTCTAACTGCTTCCCTAACAACTTTTCAGTTTTGTTAAGAAACATTTTATATGGTGGATGTATATATGTGTGACAATCAATTGATTCTCTTTTTTTTTTTAATTCGATATATTTATCCCCTTTTTTTTTGAGAAAGAGAGAGAAAAAATATCTCAACTGTGTCTTGCACAGTGAGCCAGAGACGTGGAAAAATGTTGATAGCTTATGTGGTTGGCTCACAATTCAGATATACATTTCATTTTTCAATAAGAGAAGCTTTTTTTTTTAATCTCCAACCACCACCAACAACCTATCAAGGAGTTAGTAATTCGCAAGTTGCACTTTCGTGCATCAACTTGCTTATAGAGGCTTATATTTAAATTATTAAATAAGGGAAGTTAAGGCTTGCGCATTTCTGCGGCCCCCTTGCGTTTCTTCGCTCTTCAGTTCAGCTTTCAGTTGGTCAGCACGCTCTTTGCAGCGTTGTCGGTCCTCTTAGCACAGGGTCTAGCTTGTCGCGCTAAACGATGCCGGTGCTGGTCTTCGCACAGACGTACTCGCAATAAGGTGAGTCAAATGGTCCAGGGCAGTCCTTGGGACCCGTGTTCCCCGGTATGTTTTTTTTTTTTTTTTTGTGTCATTGCTCAGCTGCTGTTGTCCAGGGCCTATGGGCTCAGGCGGTACCGGTGCCGTACATCGCACCAGATTTTGTCGAATTAGCAGCCTCTTCTTTGCAACTATCTTGTTGCTCTGCTGCTGTTTGTAATTGCTGACTTGCAACTACATATACATACACTTTTAACTTTAACTTTTTTCGATATTAGGGCTTCGAATACGCCACACACAAAAACTCCCGCCGACGATATTACTACAGTTGCTCCACTAGCCAAACTGTCTTTAAAATCGGACGCACGCACTTTTTAATTATTAAGCAATACTGCTGGGGAAAACAAGAGTTAATTTATTTTTGCTACCTTTAGCTGATCTTAGCATTTACACTTGCATAAGATCAGACTTCAAGGAGCTGATTCACACTCTGAGTCTCTTACCACTGGTAGGGGAAAACTACAGAGTTCCTTTTTCTCGAAGGACCAAAATGAATAAGGATTCCCGGAGAGAAGGAAAATAACCCAGTCTTCATTCGTTGAATTCAAAATATGAACTGATTTTATTTAAAAACTCTTAAACTCTAAGAAGCGACAATTGTTCTTAAAAATGCTTATTTTGATGCCCCACGTTTTCGGGGGTTAAAAATTGTTTATATTTCATGCTCAGCGCTGGTTACTTGATACCGCGCCGCTGTTATAATCTTAAGTGTTTTCCACAGAGTGTGGACGCATGTTTTGTTTGGTTTTAAGCAATAATTGTCATTTTGAATCTTTATGACTTATATATGTTTTATGTTTCTGTTTCGAATTGTCTATATCATTGGTGCATCTGATTTGGTGAAGCCAGCTCAGATGAACACGATGTTTATTCTTAAACAGTCCTACTATTCAACAAAATTTGATCCTAACATTACTCTCGTTTCATTTGTACCGCCATACCGTTATAGCTGACATAACTAATATGTACAGACAATTTCTCGTCGCACCTGAGGATAGAAGTTTCCAACAAATCGTGTGGAGAACGATTCAACGATTTCAATTAAATACTGTTACCTATGGTATGTCGTGCGCTCCATTTCTTGCAATTAGGTCTTTAAAGTTCTTATCACAAACGAATAAGGAATTATATACAATTAAATCGACTGTTTTAGCTGAGGATATGCACGTCGACGATCTACTTTATGAAGCTGAATCCATCGAAGAACTCAACGCTAACCCAACCCAAGGAAGGCTAAGAACACCAACAGATAATGAATATAATCTTAATATTTATGTCACCAAAGCTCTTGGCATTTCGTGGCTGCCAACAGAAGATCTTATATTATTTGGATTTGATCTTCCATTAACTGCAAAACATATTTGGCCATATTTGTTTGCTTTTCCTCAAAATCTATTCATACAGAACTAATCTCAGACCTATTTGCTAATAATTTTATTTACTGTTTGAAGCAACACATCGGACGACGTGGCATACCCAAAAGGGTTTATTGTGACAATTCCACCAACTTTGTCGGAGCATGTTCGCAGCTTGAAGGCTTCAAACGGCAATTCTGTTCAAAACTCAATGCAAAAATCTGGAAGAATTTAGCCGAAATGGCGGCTTTGGATTCAACTTTTTTCCCCCGCGCGCTCCCCATTTCGTAGGCTTATGGGAAGCCGCGGTAAAGTCAATGAAGACTCTACTTATCAAAAATTTGACCCCTTCTCATTTAACGTACGAAGCGCTTCAATCGATTGCGATTAAAGTGGAGGCGATATTGAACTCCCGATCCAATATCAATTCACAGCAATGATCCCAATGACGGGGAGGCTCTGACGCCAGGCCACTTATTGATCGGATGTTCACTGCAAGCGACCCCTGAACCGGTAGTAAATGACTCAAAACTTTCTTATCTATCCCGTTGGCAAAGGGTGACCTATCTCAAGCAACGCTTTTGGGAACTCTGGAAGCGCGACTATGTCCATCAATAACAAGAACGCTCTAAGTGGTTGCATCCCGAAAACAACATAGCAAGGGATCAATTAGTTCTCATCCATGAACTCTTCCACCGCAATGCTGGATCACTGGTCGTGTGGTCGAAGCCATACTTGGGGCAGATGGAAGGGTCAGAGTAGCCGATGTTCGCACCAAGAAAGGAATAATTCGCCTCCCAATCTGCACACTTGCTTCATTGCCTTTGAGAGATAACGTTTATGTAAATTGAAGGAGTCACACTTCACCTTCAATGGGGGGAGTAGGTTGGAGGAGACGTCATCGTTAACTTAGATTTGTACATCTTAAAATTTCTTATGTTATTTGTTTAAGATTATTGGAATTTCTACCACTTTATTTACATTAACATGTTCTTAAAGCTTCTGTTACATGGCTCATGCAGAGATTCTAACCATTGAGACCGAAATATAAGAATGACTTCTTTATGACCACATGCTATTGAGCATTGGAGTTTTTTGCCATCTGCAATTAGGCAGATCAAACAGCCATTGCAGTTATATTTTTAACCGCTTCGAGCGTACGAAACCGCTCAGTGAGTAAATAATCCATCATTTGCCACTCTGGAATGGCAGTTTTATCTCCAAGAGATTGTTCCCACAGTGAAGGGGTGTTTTCGGACAATTTGATGGAACAGAAAAATACGAACATGCCTCCCCAAGTGGTTACCGGCAGGCCACAGTGCTCAAAAGCTTGAATGGATGCCTGCAGAGCATTCTGACGATCTTGCTTTTCCATGGGAAATTTGAGGCAGGTCAAGAAGTGCTCGGAATTGGCTGTTCACGATAAGTCGCTTATTTTCGAAACGCTGCATTCCATGCCGTTTCGAAACTATCATTTGTAAGCGGGAATTTCGCTACAATGAGGTTGGCTTCACCCCTCGTTTTCACTAGGATATGGTACAGCTTTTTAACGGGGGGAAATTCACGAATCGCTTATGTAGATGGCCGTAAACAAGTCACGGAACGTAGGCCATTTTAAGTAATCTCCCGTAAAGACCCCTGTGTCAATGGGTGGCAATCGACAGCCTCGTTCTGCTGGTGCATGACGGTTCGGAGGAGTAGGAGCAGACGCTTTGTGGATAATCTCGTTTAATCGAGCCGTGCATCGCTCGTAAACTTAATAGCATTTGTCATATTTAGCATGGATGGGTAAATCTTCAGATTTATACGACCTTCGACCTTCTCCCACAATGCCTGAACTCGATTACGACTGACTTGGAGCGTAAAAACGCTGACCTCAGAGAATGAAGTAACGTGGGTGTGGACTTCAAACTGAATTAGTTTATCGCTAATGGAGACAAACTTCTTCAAAGCCATGGTGGAAGCGACTCAAACCCTTTTGGTTTCGGACCGAGTGACTCTTGGGGCGGTTACCAAAATCTGTGGATGTGGTACCAGTGATTTGACCTCTTTTTGGCTTACTTGTCGTGGCTCTGACGTGGCTTGCTGAAAGGTCGTGCTTGATGGTGCGGACGTGAGATCTAATGGACTAGAGAGGGTCTGAAATGCTCAGGAAGGAGGAGTAGTAAGGCTGGTACTCCTCTGGCGCTGACTTGGAGCAGCAATTTAGGCTTTGCTCGTGGCCGCAGTATTCTCAGCCTCTTTCTCGTCTTTTGACGGGCTCGTGCTCATAAACCCACAGAATGGAGGTTATAAAGTAGTCAGCTGGTTTGGCACGGCCTGAAAATTACCGAAAAAGCCGAACTGGAACGTTTGTGAAAAACTGGAACTCTACCAAACCACTCAAAGAACGGCTTTGAAACGCCTTGAAATAGATTGAAAACCCACAAAACGGGTTGATACGTTTGGGATAACTTGGACACTGCCAAAAAACCCTAGGAACGGCTTGGGTCGTATGTTCAATAACAATAAACCCCAATGATACGACTAGGGACTCTTGGAACACCTTGGAATTCTACTATATAACCAAAGATAGGACGCGGCACGCTTGGAACACCTTGGAATTAAAATATAACCCCAAATATACGACTTTGAACGCGTGGAAACACTTTGGAATTGAAATATAACCGATACGACTTGGAAACGATTGGAAAAATTTGGGAATTCAATATTAAAAAAACACAAGATACAACTTGGTACGCTTTGGAATCAGAATAAACAAAAGCGAGGCACACAAATTCTTTAATAATTAAATATTATTCGATCCTTCCCTCAACGTGACCCGTCAACATATATACCCCACAAAGTGCCTGCCAACCAAGGGTATACAGCACAGCTACTTTTGGTCGTTTACTTTGTGCCGGTCTTTGGCACATGAGCTTGAAGCTGTGCTGGTATACTGCAGTTAAGCGGGACTTATGTATGCACGTATGTATGTATATAAGTTGCAAGGGATAGCGGGATTTTGTTCGCGGTGATGGAAAAATATATTTGTGTGCGAAAAAATTAAAAATTTTTGTGGAATATACATATGTATGGATATGTATGTATATGTACATATGTATATACATAGATATGAATATCAATATGTAAAATTTTATATATGGAAAAATATGTTTATATATGTATGTGTATGGATATGTAAAATGTTGGAGTATATGTATTGATATATGTATATATATGTATATGTGTATTGATATGTATATACATATGTATTTAATTTTTTTTTTTTTTTTAATATAAAAATATGGAATTGAAATATGCAGACGTATGAATGGATCGGATTTCTTTATACAAATTAATAATTTTTTTTTTTTTTTATATTCTTTTGATGTGTCTAGCTGATATGCCTCAACTTTATAGGGTGTCGCGGGACACAAGAAATGACTAACAATAAGTGTGGCCTTTATATGTGAGAGGGTGGTTCACTTTCTTTTTTTGTTTAAAAATTTTTATTAATTTGTATTCAAAAATTTTTTTCTCTTCCTTGGAACCAACTTTCACTTCGCGCACACTTTTCCCAGGAGTGGACTGTATTTGCACAAAAACTTTTTTTGGGATTTAATTTAGCACTGGATAGATTTTGTAATTTTGGTTATGTCACATTCATACTCTCTGCTTGCATACATATGTATATATGTATATGTATGTACGAGATCACTTTGAATTTCATAGGTTTGTTTCAATACATACATACATACATATGTGTTAATATTCTGAAAATTGCGAAAAAATATATATTGGAAATAGGCAAATAAATATGGCGCCTTATATACTTGGCCTATATATGCCAAAGTGCGAGAAAAAAACTCTTGAAGTGGACACATATATATGTATGAAAATATTGGGGACCAAAATTTTCTCTCTGAATTTTTTCCTTTTCTTCCTTCAAAAAAGTGGAGACGCGCAGAAACATTTTCTTTCACTTGTATATTTTTCAGTCACAGGTATAATTCAACTAACTCTAGCTTAAACTAACAGAGGGGAATCAAGCCCCGCTTGGAGCGAAGTGTGGGGAGTTCTTTTTGTGGGGAGAGCGATGGGCATCATCGGGAGAGCGGCGCGAGGTGAAAGCTCCCGCCTCCCTTAACCCTTGTGTTGCCCGTTGGGCTTAAACAGTTGTATTATTTTTAAGGTTTTCCAGGCTGTGAGTTTTAGGTCTTTCAATTGCTGCATTTTTCTGTCCTACAAAGGTACAGTTTTAATACCACACACCCATTCTGTGAAATGGTATATTAAAGTCGCTAAAATGTATGTAACAGGGAGAAGGAAGATTTTCCGACCCCATAAAGTATATACATATATTGTTAATCAGGATCAACAGCCGAGTCGACCTAGACATGTCCGTCCGTCTGTCCGTATGAACACGTAGATCTCAGAGACTATAAGAGCACGAGTCACCAAATTTGGTACGTAGACTAGAGTATTACTTACGGTGGTCAAGTTCATTTCAAATTTTTGCCACGCCCCTTTTCACCCCTGTAATTTAAACAAAAAAGTTTATCTCAAAAACTATTCTACCTAGAGACACCATATTTGGTATGTATATTTGCTTAGTAAATGCGCACATGTATGTATAAAGCTTTTCACACCCCTTTCCGCCTCCGAAATTTGAAAATCTCCATTATCTCCCGTAATTTTCTACCTTGTGGAATCAAATTTGGCTTACTTGAATTTGATACTATGCTAATATTAAGCAAAATACCAAATTTGATCAAAATCGGACTAAAAATAGCCAAGTTATGCATATAAACGTTTTTCTAAGAGGCCGGAGTTGGCCGTGGGGCGCTAGGGTGCTCGTATGCTTGAGTGAGCGACATACTAAGATATGCTTGTAATAAAAAGCATGTGAAAATGCAACGACGACTTTCTTACTTAATTTTCCTATGGTTTCGGTACGATTTGGGTATAGATCGGTTAGCCGCGTGAATGATTATTTTGATTGGCTGATTGTTTGGCTGTTTCTTTGTATATGTTTAAGCTGGGGCTGTTTTGTTGGCAACTGACACGCCTTGTAATATAATTATTGGTTTTGCTATAGCATTATTGAAAAGTCGATAGGGAGTTGCATGTACGAGGGGGAGTCCGATAAGTACTTAGCTTACAAATGAAAAACGAAAATTTTGCATAAGTGTCGACTTATTTCTCAACATAGTCTCTTTTAAGGTTGATACACTTGATCCTGCGATGCTCCAACTTTTTCAACCCATCTGAAAAATAAGTTTCCTCGATGTCTGAAAAATGGGCCTCCGTGGCGGCGATGCGTTCCTCATTCGACTCAAATTTCTGCCCGCCAGTAACTTTCAAGTTTGGAAAAAAGAGAAGTCGCACGGGGCCACATCTAGAGAATGCGGTAGATGGGACAGCAGTTCGTAGCCCAATTCGACCAATTCGGCCATTGCGACGGCGGTGTGAGCCGGTGCGTTGTCATGGTGAAAGAGCACTTTTTTCTTCGCCAAATGGATCCGTTTTTTCTTTAATTCAGCGTCGAATCGGGTCAATAATTCAGCATAGTAGGCCCCTGAGACTGTTTTAATGGACAGACGGACATGGCTATTTGAAATCGTCTCGTCGTGCTAACCAAGAATATTTATACTTTATAAGGTCGGAGATGTTTTCTTTTATGCGTTACACACTTTTGACCAAAATAATATACCGTTTTTACAAGGGTATAAGAACATAAAATGTTTTAAAGGTACAAAAAATACAATATTCTACATGGTGCATGCTACACAGATGTTGGCGAGACGGCTTACTTTAGCTGGTTTAATAATTATTTTAAAAAATCATTCACGTAGCCCTTTCTAAATTTTACTTCAAAACGGGAATTCCTCTTTGAAAACTATACATTTATTAATGAGTGCATTCACTTACTCTAGTATGTACTTGAAGCCATTCGATTTAGCATACAATCGAGCCCTAGAGCGAAGAATAATATTTTTTAACATTTCATTTCTAATAAATATGAAAATATGCCTGAAGTACTAGTTGCCCTGCTACATACATGTTACATTCAATGCTTCATATTGCAATCCTGACCGACATGGCTTTTATTTATTTTATTTTATTTTATTTATTCATTTATTTATTTACGTCAACTCAATCAGCAGTCGACGAAAAAAATTAAGCTATAATACAGATCAAAATTAATTTACAAAGGTAGTTTAGCTTTATGCACAACTAAACATCCCCGACCCGGTGGAGGTATTTTATTTACAACAAGTTGCCAGCTATGCCCCGATTCACAGCCAATATGGTCAGGGATGAGTTGCAGCCAATCCAAGTCCAGAATATTTTCAGTGGTTTCGCTGTAGATAATTAAAAGGTATAGTACGAAGAGAAGTGATAGATAGATGAGGAGAAATAAAATGTAATGATCGGGTTCCACTTGGTTGATAGTTTGGGAGAAATAAACGCGTCTGTTCAGTTTGGTGGTAATATTCAGATTGATTTTTATTCTAACAATATTCTTTGACTTAACCTATTGTTACATAGATATTCTTATGCTGGCACTTAGGCAACAGCTACAAAAGAGAGAGTAAGTGTACATACATACATATTAATTGGGGCACTTGCATCAAAGTGCATGGTCAGCGTTCACACGCTGGCTTGGCCCTAGCCCATGTTACGCCTGTGCATTGCTGCTCATATGAATATATGTATGTGCATATACGTATGTACATACATATATGAACATGTTTAAGCTGTATATTGATGTGAGTATGTTTATGTAAATATATTATTGTATATACATAAACATACTCAAGTGGAGACTTATGTTTTATTGCGTACATTAGACTTACGTTTTATTGCGTACATATTTGATTGTTTATACTTGCAACAAAGTGTTACAAGTTGAGCTCTTTGTGTTAAATGATTTTTGGTATGGATATACTACACCTCCCCTTTTCAGAAAATAACGTAATATTATGGAGTTATTTGTTAATTAGTAATAAAGATAATAAATGATTTATTAATATGTATGTAAGTTTGTTGGGAAAATTGTTTTATTTGTGTCTGTTCAGACAAATTTTCTTTCTCCAAAAAGAATTTTGCTTTTTTTTATGTATTTTTAATAAAATGAAGTAGTTGAATCCATAAAAAAATTTTATATATTTCTTTTCGTTTTTTTTTTTTTTTTTTTTTTTAGTTAGTTTTGCAAACTTTTAACCTCTCCTTATGTACTGTTTGTATCTTATTTTTATTATTCCTAATTTTTTGTTGTTGTTTTTAGATATTTCTACAACTTTGAATGGTCCTATATAGGCTGAGTCAAGCTTATGACCACCTTCGTTTTTCAAGAAAACCTTATCTCCTATTTCTATTTTTAAATCTGCTGACTTATTGTCATAAAAATTTTTCTGGTTTTCCTTACGTTTCTCTAACATTATTCTAGCTCTGCTGTATGCTAGTTCTAATCTAAACTTAACTTCTTTGGCATAATCATCTACGTTATATAATGGTTCTATTCTATTTATGCTATTAAAATGCGTTGGTAGATTATTTTGTTTACCAAATACAAGTTCATAAGGACAGTATTTGTGTGTTACTGACGGGGTTGTGTTAAAACAGTACACAAAATATTGTAACCATATGTCCCAATCAGTTTTATCTATTGATATATATGATCGAATGTACCCATTAAATGTTCTATGACTTCTTTCAACGGTACCCAAGGTCTGGTGGTGGTGTGCAGTAGACGTAATGTTGTCTATTTTTAAATATTTGCACAAGTCATTTATTATTGAATTTTTGTATTCTGTTCCCATGTCCGTAATGAACGTCTTCATTGGACCGTACTTCAGAATGAAAGACTCAAAAATAGCTTTAGAGATTGTTGTAGCGCTTTTATTGGGAACTGGTATTGCTACTAAGTATTTCGTCAGGTCACATATTAGAGTGACTGCATATTCGTTACCATTTTCGGATTTTGGTAATGGACCAATGGTGTCCACTATTACCCTATCAAAAGCATGTATGGGGGTATCTGTAATCACTAAGGGTGTTTTTATGTGCTTTGTCGTTTTTGACTTTAGGCATTTTTCACATTTATTAATGTAGTCTTTTACATGACGTGTCATGTTTTTCCAATAATAATATATTTTTACTTTGGCCAAAGTTTTTGTAATGCCCGTATGGCCACCCTGTATTGGATCATCATGGTATGTAGACAATATTGCTTCTTTATCTTTTTCTATAATGGTCACCGGTTGGAGTAGCGCTACTCTTAATGTTTTCAATATTTTATTGCCCATTTCTTTAAAAGACTCTATTGAAAATGTTTCAAAGATTGTTTCATTCGGTGTCAACTTGAGTTGTTTAATTTCGAGTATACCGGCTTGTTTTTCAAGCCTTTGAAAAAACTGACCTAAGTCTAGATTTCCATTGGTGTACAGATCTCCAATCTCAATTCTTGCTATAACTTTCTTTCCATGTTTGAGGAAACATAAATCGTGTGTTATACGCAAGGTCACTACTTTTCGTACTTCATCATTGCAGTGTACTTCATATATTTTGGGCTTAGAAGCATCATTAGCTACGTGCCTAATTGTATTTTCATTTTTATCATCTGGCCAGAGATTATTTTGTCTGCTTTGCTGCCTGGTAGTGTCTTTCAGGACACTTGCTTTTGTGTTTTTTAGATCCTGTATTGTAATGCGGGATAATGCAACCGTAACGAAATTATCTTTTCCCTTCAGATATTCTACTGTAAATTCATATTCCTCAAGATCAAGTCTCATTCTTGTTAATTTTGTTTTGACTCTGAAATGTCTGCCATATATATATGGGCGAAAGTGTGTAATGGCCCAGTGTATCGCAGCTAGTTCTTGCTCAGTAGTACTTTTATTACTTTCACCTTTAGTGAACGAACGATACTGGCAACTGCTTGTCGCCATAAGTTTGAGTTAGTGCTGCTCCACATGCATAAATGCTAGCATCTGTAATTATGCAAAATTCTTTGCTAAATTCTGGATACTGTAGCAGCGTGGGTTCTATTAAGGTTTTTTTCAGATATTCAAATCCTTTTTGGCATTCTTCAGATCAAACAAATTCTACGTTTTTCTTACACAGTTGTGTTATCGGACGTGGATGTTCTGCGAAGTTTTTAATAAAACGTCTGTAATAGTTGCAAAAGGCTACGAATCTTCTAGCACTATCAGCATCTGTTGGTACTGGGTATTTTTCAATGACGTCATATTTGGTGTCATCTGGCAATATTCCTTTGTCGGTACACTTGTGACCCAAGAATGTCACTTCGTGCATGAAGAATGAACATTTCTCTGGATGCAGTTTTAGGTTGTGTTTTCTGCATATATCAAAAATATCCTTTAGGTTTTTGAGCATGTGTTTCTCAGAACAGCCGATGACTATTAAGTCATCCATGTAAAGGAATGCTTGTGATGGATTTAATCCAGAGAAAGCAATTGTCATCATTTTTTGAAAGGAATTTGGTGCAATTTTCAGACCATACGGTAGAGTTTTCATTTGGAATATTTATTTGTCGGATTACTTCAGATCTCGCTGGGAGGATTGTGGTATTGGTGTCACAAGTGTGTAATATGGGGATATTTATTGCAAACTTTAAATTATTTGGTCTTAATATTAGTGAATCGTTTGGTTCACTGAAGTCTAATTGGCAATTGAATGTTTTGAAGAAATCTACTCCTAAAATTCCATCAAATTGAATTGGAAAACCTTCGTCTACTATATGGATGTTGTGTGGAATTATGAATTCATTTTGTCTTAGTTCTATAAGAGTTAGACCTTTGGAAGTAATTGAACCCTCGGCAATTCCTGATATTTCAATTGTGTTTGAAGTATCTGTATGTTCAAAAGAATCTGTTTTTTCCTTTATTATTGATACGTCTGCACCTGTATCTAACAAGAAGGTATATGTGTTGTGTGTATTTTCGTTTTTAATTTTGATGAAAATACTTAGGCTAAGATTGAATGTGTATTCCGAATTACTTTGAGTAAGTCTAACATTTCCGTTGTTAGAGCTACCTCGGTTGGAATTGCCTGGGTTCGAGCTGATTCGGTTGGAATTATTTCTTCCTCGGTTGTTGTACCGTGAGTTACCACGATGTCCACCGGTATTATTATTCCTATAACCGTTATTTTGGTAATTACCTCTACCTCGGTAATTATTTTGTCCATTCCTATTGTATTGACGGTAGTGCATGACAGGGTTTGCCTGTCCTGTTTCTGCTGTACTACTGTCTACGAACTTTGTTGTTAGTTCGTTCATGTCACGGAAAATACCTACTTTTAGTACGTTACGTACTTGATTGTTTATGCAGTTCTTTGTTATTGCCTCTGTAGCGATTGAAAGTGTATACTTTTTAGCTATTTCGACAGATGTGCCATCGTGTATTGCCGTTATTGACGCTACTGATTCTGTTTTTACATTTGATGCAATACTGTTAATAATCTCTTCTATTGTCTGTTCGGAGGTTATCAAATTTTTTGTGTGACCTTTTAGTTTTGTTTTTATGAGACACACTGCTGTTTCCTCATGGTCGCCTTTTAGTGAATTTATCAAATTCAATGCGTCCATAAAGCTGTGAAGATTTTCTCTTCTGCCATCAAACTGTGGGATAAGGCTTGAGGCCACCTTTAAAATATCAGTGAAAAAATAGTACCGTAGTTAGCTTACTTTAGTGTTCTCTGAATACCGCTCTAACATTTTCTAGGCACTCCATTATTATTTTCGAGTGTTTTTCTATTGTACTTTGGGATGTTTCCCTGTTCTGCGAGAGGCAGTTACAAGATTTATTTAATTCTTGCGCCTGTATTCTAGCTTCTCTTATTATGTCATCCCAATTAATCATGTTTTGTTGAAAAATTTACATTCTCTTTTTTTTTTTTTTTTAATTCCCTGAGAGATCAATTGTCTCTATGGGTTGCTCGAAGAGTTTATGCACCCATGTGGGTAGAATTCTGTTTTTTCGCTTTAGGCGGTTGTAGGCTTCTACTATGGATCTTTCTATCAAGTGAGTTATCCCTGATTTAAATTTTCTATTATTCACAATCCAGTATTTGATTTCTTTATATTTTGGATTGGTTTCACCTCTGTTAAAGAGGAAGTCTAAGAATGGAACGTATTTGTTCAAATATTTAAGTTCTACTCGACCCATTTTTATACTGTACTTAGGCCATCTGCTCTACTCTGATACTTTTTCTTAATTATCTTATTATGCATTGCATATAATTTCAAAGCCAGATTTAAGGCTACTAATATTAGGATAGCTAACAAAATGATCCCTATTTCCTCTAAATTTTCCTTGTGATCTACTATTTTTACGCTGTTAACGACATTAGGCGTTGGGTGGTCTATTTTGGATTCTTGAGAACCCATCTTTAAAGCAAAAATATTTTGTTTTCTTGGTCGTTTAGACCTGTTTCCTATTTGTTTGATAAAAAAAAAAAATTCTTTTTTTGGATTCAATTGTTACATAAAAATTCTCTTCTTTAATGTAATTTGAAAAATTTTAAAAGAAAGAAAAATTATCTCAACTATGTTTCGCACAGTGAGCCAGAGACGTGGAAAAATTATAGAGTATGTGGTTGGCTCACAATTCAAGTATACATGTCATTTATAGTGTTTTTTTTTTTTTGGTTAATTAAAATAAAAAAAAAATTCTCCAACCACATTGTTAGTAATAGCCTGTCAGATAGTTAGTAGTTCGCAAGTTGCACTTTCGTGCTTCAACTTGCTATTTAGCTTATAGTAAAAATATTAATTAAAGGCAAGATAAGGCTTGCGCATTTCTGCGGCCCCTTGCGTTTCTTCGCTCTTTGGCGAAGTTCAGCTTTCAATTCGTCAATACGCTCTATGCAGCGTTGCCGGTCTTCCTCCGTCTTCAGAGTGGCCAGTAAGTCTACTTCCAGCCTCTTCTGCTGGAATAGCTTACGTACTTGGCCTCCTCTTTTGGTCTTCTCTGGCCTTGTTGGTTTTGCGTTGCGGGCCCGGTACTCAGCTATTGTGAGTGGGCGCGGTCCATCGTTGGGATACAGCTCTAACACTTCTTCTAGCGTCGGTGCATCCCTTTGCTCGACAGGAGCAGATTCCGCAAAGGGAATATCTTCACTCTTGTTCATCCGTGGTTTTGGTTTTATTATTTATTTATTTATTTGTGTGTGTGTTTTTTTTTTTTTTAGTTCATTAGATAAAAATGGAATGTACCTGCTGCATTTGTGTAGCAGCATACATTGGGTACCTCTATCAGGAAGCACATCTGTACTCTTGAGCCTCCTCTTACTGGGAATTCTTCTCCAGCTAGATCGGAGTATGCGGCTCTTATTTGCACTAGAGTTAGCGAGCTTTGAGGGGAGTGGCTTTGCTCACTACGAAACACCTCAATTATATCGTTTCCTATGCTCGGGCTTCGACTGATAACTCTTTGAAAGTAGTTATCCAGTGTAGCCATTTCTCATTTTCATGCCCTTTTTTTATATATTGTTTTTTTCACACACACACATACATACACAAAAAATTTTTTCCTTTGTCCTTTGTCCTTAGGTCTATTTTTGACCTATTGTCACGGTCGCCATGTAATGACCGGGTTCCACTTGGTTGATAGTTTGGGAGAAATAAACGCGTCTGTTCAGTTTGGTGGTAATATTCAGATTGATTTTTATTCTAACAATATTCTTTGACTTAACCTATTGTTACATAGATATTCTTATGCTGGCACTTAGGCAACAGTTACAAAAGAGAGAGTAAGTGTACATACATACATATTAATTGGGGCACTTCCATCAAAGTGCATGGTCAGCGTTCACACGCTGGCTTGGCCCTAGCCCATGTTACGCCTGTGCATTGCTGCTCATATGAATATATGTATGTGCATATACGTATGTACATACATATATGAACATGTTTAGCTATATATTGATGTGAGTATGTTTATGTGAATATATTAATGTATATACATAAACATACTCAAGTGGAGACTTATGTTTTATTGCGTACATAAGACTTATGTTTTATTGCGTACATATTTGATTGTTTATACTTGCAACAAAGTGTTACAAGTTGAGCTCTTTGTGTTAAATGATTTTTGGTATGGATATACTACAAAGGTGAGAAAAGTTGTTAAAAGATTGGCAAAGAACACGAAAAGGTTCGTGAAGAGAGTAGTTAGTCAGACATCTACTAAGGTGAGAAAGCAAGAAAGAGTTAAGCCAAGTTTCAGAGAAAGCTAATATGTCAGCCGAAAAGGTTTGGCTATCACAGAATAATTTCGAGAGCTTGGTAAGAAGTCCTCTTACATTTTGATAATGAATGCAAAGACTAGACGTTATTAGTTTTTTGAAGCAGAAGATACATTAGGAAGGCGGACAGGCAAACAACGGGAGCGCTTATTGGGCGCAAACTCCTGTACAACTAGGCCCTCTGGCCAAAAGTTAGGGTCAACCATAGCAACCAACAGAAATTCTCATTTAGTACTGTAATTTTAAAAGAGAAGATTTCGCGAGGCTTGGAAAACTTAAACTCTTGAATTAAAACCTTAGCAGGGCATATATTACCAATGTAAGCTGCCACAGACGATTCAGAAGTATCTGGAGCAAGCCTAGAGATAGATAATTGTTTACGATGAGGCACTACAGGTAGTGGAGGCGGAGGAGCATTGGGATCCGCAAGAGATTGAAGGCCAGCATGATCCAGTAATTGATCAGAGTTCCCGTGAGGGATAGATTGAGGTAAACCAGGCTTGTAGTGGGTACATTAATCTGAACAGAAGAGCATAAAGAGGGCCAAGAAGATGGTGTAGGCGAAAGTAAAATGGGAGAAGATGTAATAGAAAGTGCGGGCGACTGCTTATGAGGCAACTCAAGGGTACATTTCCTGGGCAATTCCTTAGAAGGTGGACCAAACTTAAATTGCGACAATAAATGTACGCTAGAGTCACACTCATTAGACAGCTGTTTGGTCATTTTATTTAAAGAAAGAAACTTTCGACGAAAATCCCTTTACATTCGGCTAAAATCAAGCTGCTGGCTGGCACAAGATGGGCAAGTCCAGCGCATTAAGCCAAACTCAGGCTTAGACACAGACAAACCAGAAAATTTGTCGTAATCACGGCCGTTGAGGTCAGCACATTTTAAGTGAATAAGATTATCGCAGAGCCAACAAGATATTGCTCTATACTGATCGTCAAAACGATCAGAATGCTCGCAATTGGGTAGACAACAAGCCGTTGAAAAGCCAAAATAAACACAAGGCAAAAAAAAAAAAAAAAAATATATAGAAAAATTTAAATACACAGCACAAAGATAATTATCGATAAAAAATCAATAATTACAAATAAAACAATGAGACAGCTAGAGTACACAGCACAAGAGAGAGTGCAAGAACAGTTATAAGACGAGCTTTGAGTGGCGGCTTTACAAAAGTGATTACGCAGGAGAGAAGCTAAGCACATGCACAAAGCAGAGAGAACAACAAAACCACTAGCACTGATGGTATGATGGGGACGATTAGGGGAGCAACTGCAGAAGCAATAACGAGAGAGAACAATAAAAAAAAACTTAAATGCACCAAACACTAATCACGAAAATGAAAAAAAAAAAACTGTTTAATTTGGCGAATAATGCAAATAAAACACAAGTGTGTCAAGCAAACGACACCAGCGAAAGCGAAAACAAACTAAGCACAATTAAAAATTGTGAGAAAACAATATATATTAATAAAAACTCAGGAGCTATGCAAAAACACGACCGTCAATTCAGAGAGCAGAAGCTTTATGAATTGTTATTGGTTTAAAACTTTTGACTTTTTTTTCTGTGATCCTGGGATTTTGTGCGCGTTTGCAAAGCTTTGCTTGAGTGTTCACTCCTACACTGTCATCTAAGAATTTCATCCAAAGAATCAGGGGAAGATTGGATGTATTAAAATTTATATCCAATTAGGGTATCCGTGGCTCCATTCAAGATCCCATCTGTGGTTTTTAGAATGAGACGACATTTAAAAGTCTTTGACATTTTCTAAGTACTAGAGCTGGGAATCCATCGATGGTTGCTCCACTCGATATTTTTTCCATCGATGAAAAAAACCATCGATAATATCGATGGTTCCATCGAAAATTTAAACGTGTTATTCAACATTCAAAATATATATTTTGGTGTAGTTTTTCAATATTACAAAGTTTTAAATATTCAAAAAGGGGGCAACCAAAAGTATCAAAACTCATGACCTTCTCTATAATCATCGATGCGATTTATCAATAATTCAACCAAAAATATATTAAAGATTTAAGCTTGTAATTTCTGAAATGTTCTTAAATATAAAAACAAAATTTATAGTTTCAAGTTAAACTTCAAGATAAAAAAAAGGGTGACTTCTCGTCCTAAGCTAAAAAAACGAAAACAAAAACTCTTTAAGCACAACAAAACAAACTCAATGCTAATAAGAGGTTTTTATTGTACTATGCAGTGGATAGCTGCTACTCCTACTCCAACATCAACGTGGCCTGCGGGGCATTTGATGGATTTTGGAAACACTCCCCTTGAAGCATGGGTCAAGAAGCGTTCCAAGGGGTGTGGCCGATTCATTCTCATACGAGAATAGCCTTTTTTTTACGTTGCTCAGTAAAAACTTGCAAGTTTGGCTCCTTAAAGGTGTTAACATCTGCTCATAGACCTCTTCCAAACTTTGCGATAAGGTGATAATAACAAAATCTTACTAAATATTGCAATTTATTTACACACGTATTGGAACCAAAAAGAAATTCGATATATCGACATCGAAAAATTTCCATCGATTTATCTCTTTCCATCGGTTCCATCGATAATATCGGTGGTGCCATCGATGGTTTTCTCAGCTCTACTAAATACTTACTTTTGGCTGTTTCAATTAAATGAGCAGCTTTCAAAGCATCAAAAGTATGTTTTTTAGTGGGAATGAAATGTACTTTTGCCCTGTTGTAAAATTCGGCACAGCAAATAAATATCCAATGGGGTCATTTGGCCATGTTATCTAAAGCTAAAGATAGTTTAAAAAATCAAAAATTTTAAACGTTCCCATCCAACAAGGGTGCTGTAAGGCTTGTGAAATGCCGATGTGACCAAGGTCGCCGAATACGAAATACTTATAAACGGAGAATCACATTTTTGAAAATTCGCCTATGAGGATAATCAAACAATTAAAACATTTTTGCACCACTCATAGATATCTCATCAGTAACTAAGAGTTTCTGTTCCATGAATCCCGTTCGGTGTAAGCAAACCTGCGCTTTCCTATTCCAAATCAGCTTTCCATGTTGGAGCGCATCAATACGATTAAACTCTACAAAAAGCGACTGACAGAATGCCTACTTTTGCCAACACCTCTCGCATTACCCACATTATTATTGTCCTTCACATTTTGCAAAAAATTACTAACAAGTTATTCTGTGGTACGTTCAGGCACCTAACATCACTATCCATATTTTCAAATAAAAGTTTCGGTGGAAATTCAATAATACGTATTACGCTGTATGTAAATTATGAGAACTTATTTCCAGAAAAGCTATAGCCATAATTACTCATTAGGTAACACTTGTTTTTGTAAATTATTTGTTGCCTCTCTATTTTGAATTTCCATGGCTCTACCAAAATCGTTTTCTAAATCGTATAAACTTTTGTGTTTGTCAAAACCTGACCGAATAGTTTCGTCATGCTCATAGTAGAACTTCTCACAATTTCACTAAACTTTGCTCATTAAAGCATGTAAGTCGTCTCGCCGACTTAGGTATACCGTACACCAGAATAACAAATATTTTTAATTTATAATAACACATGCATTTACGTGTTTTTAAAAAATTCTGTTCGCATACTTTTTACAAGCATGTCTTAGTATCTCGCTTACAATTTGGCGGCTCTATCTCTTATAGTCTTTGAGACGGACAGACGGACGGCCATGTCTAGATCGACTCGGCTGTTGATACTGATCAAGAATATATATATTTTATGGGGTCGGAAAAGCTTCCTTCTGCCTGTTACATACATTTTGGCGACTTTAATATACCATTTCACCCTATGGGCGTATGGTATAATTAAAACAAAGTACAGTTATGAGCCTTGGGTTCCTTTTACCTAAATGTCATAAAAATGAATGCATGTTTTGTATCGGCTATTACACATATTTTTCATACTATATACATATGTATATATGTGCACACATATATATTACATTATGCCTACTCGCTTATATTGTAGTATACTTTTTACCCTATAGGGACAAAATATAAATAATGGCAAAATATATAAAGTTGCCATGTAAGAAAAAAGAAGAATTAATTTTTCTGCGTGTAGCTGCATTACAAAGCGACGTAGTACTGCTTTCGCCAAAAGTCTGTGCGACACTAGTTTTTTTTTACGCTCTCACCTTGGCAATGTACTTCGTGCTCACATCCACTCAGACGGCCGCATTAGCCTATCCGAATTCCCTTACGCGAACTAATAATAGAACTCGTCTTAAAAGAAATGACAAACCAACCTAATAATAAATGATTAGGACCGCCTGCAATATCCCCTGGATATAGCATAATTACTAGATTAAGAAAAATATCTCAAACTTGTTGTTAGGCTCTAATTTAAGAGTAGATTCAACAAATATATATTAAACGTTAAAAAAAAAAATCGTTGTATATGTATATGTATATGTATATGTATATGTATATGTATATGTATATGTATATGTATATGTATATGTATATGTATATGTATATGTATATGTATATGTATATGTATATGTATATGTATATGTATATAACTGCCAGGAATACAACCACACCGCTAACAATTGCAATCTTAGGTCAGTGTGTGTTGGCTGCGGCGAACATCATAAAGATGGCATTTGCCCCAAGAACAGAAACAACGTCGCACTAAGACTATGCAGTAACTGTGGAGGGAACCACACAGCCAACTACAGGGGATGTCCTGTCTTCAACGATCTTAAATCACACCTAAACGGGCGCAAGCCCCCAGCTGGACCAAAAATCACCTTCAACGCCTCCAAAACTACACCGGAGGTATTCTTCGCTAAGGCTGTTAGATCATCTAACACGCCTGCTACAACCAATCCTAGTTTATCCTTCGCTAGTGTACTCCGAACTGGACAGACGGAGCCCGCGAGACCCCGCCTCTCCACCATCTACAGAATCCGCAAACTAGCGCACCAGAACTTGGCCAGCAAACTCCAAGTGGTTTAGAAGCCCTATAGATTGTGGGCCGTTCATTTACTTTTTGTAGATAAAACATTTTTCCACTTTGACGGCTATAAGTGAGGAAAGAGTGCCAGACAACTTGCAAGGGTATACAAACTTCGGCGCGGTCAAAGTTAGCTCTGGCCCTATGGTTCTTATTACCTTATAATGCCTGTTTAATTGCTTAAAAATTGTTTGCAGCCCGAGCCACCCCTGAATAGTTTTATTTACTGTTGGTTGTACAGTACATGTGAAGTGCGCCGGCTTTACATGCAGGGTGAAGGATCTTTTAGATCGAAAAAAGGGTCTGAAATGGGGATGACTTATGCCGGATCGTGGAAGATGAAATGGAAGATGAAATGCGGCAAACAAAGGATATCCTGATGAGTCTGTTCGCCAGTTTTCTTAAACTCTCGCAAGATTTTAAAGCTGTCGAGTCTCAGTTTAGTAGTTTAAAGCTACTGACTGAGTCTCAAAAGCGTAAGAAGGCTCCTGAGCGTAAAAACAGACTCCTGATTTGTCCTAGCGTTTGCCAGTCTCCACATCTATATCGGTTCCGACCCCTTCTCAACCAATGCAAAATCCAATTCCGCAGACGATGTCTGCAGTGTCCGTTATGTCTGGGTAAGAATGTACACCCATGGATTTTGCCGACAGGGATTCTAGTGATAGCAATGCCGGAGTGCCACTTGTTGCAACTGATGCTACAATTAAAGCGGTAGCTGATGCAATACCTGGAATGCCAAAGCCATTGGTGGGAGTGCCACCCAAAAAAACACATTTTTGTTTCGAGACTTCTCCCTGATGCTACATCGGATGATGTCATGGCCCACATTCGGGCGAAACTGAATGTCTCCAATATATCCATAGAAAAGTTTAAATTTTCATATTCTAGAGAAATTTCATCTTTTAAAATCAGTGTCCCAATTGAGTTCTTTGACTGTATCTGCAGTTCTAGCGTCTGGCCGAAAAGCTTAATTGTGAAGGAGTTTACATCCAGAAAAGGAAGACACGGGGCCAAACAAGGATTCCTTCACCATCTATTCCTCTTTCTTCTTCATCTATTCCCACTTCTTCATTACCTATTCCTTCTTCTACACTATCAAAAAAACTAACAACTTCCTTCTCTGTCGGCTATCAGAATGTCAGAGGCCTTAATACTAAACTTACTAAACTCTTTGTAGATAGTCTATCTTTTGATTTTGACCTAATTGTCTTTACTGAGACTTGGTTAAAACCTAACGTTTTTGACGCCACAGTTTTACCCTCTAATTTCAATATTTTTAGACGTAATCGTACTGATCATAGGGGTGGTGGAATTCTTATTGCTGTAGATTCCACCCTATCATCGGGTCTGATAACAATACCTGTCTCAAGTAGTATCGAATTTATATGCATTAAGATATCTTTTACTCGTTTTCCATTTTTGTTACCTGTTCTTACATTCCGCACCAATGCGATACACTTAGAATCTATTAAATTTATACTTGAACTACTTTCTGACAGAGAATCATTAATTGTCCTTGGGGACTTTAACCTGCCCACTATAACTTGGTCAACACTTAATGGTAGCAAAACGTTGCTGCCCTCTGGGTGTCACGATCTTGTTGATGGTCTGCTTGACCTTTCGTTGGCCCAGCTGAATTCGATTTCTAATACGTCTGGTAGATTTCTGGATCTGATTTTTACTTCTGATCCTACGGTACGCACCCGATGTTTTCGGAAGACTGACGTTGTCACACTAAACAATGCCTTTCTTAATACCGATTGGACTAATTTATACACTTCTACGGATATGAATTCCGCCATTTCTTTATTTTATACCACTGTTGATGCAATCTTTGATGACTGTGTACCCCTAGTGTCTCCTGTGGTGAAGAATCTTAAGTCTGGGTATTACAAAAAGTATAAAGTCATGGGTCTATCATCGGATCTTTCTCGATACTTGGTTGCTAAATCGAATTTGATTGTTTCTAATTCTAAATGCTATAATAATTATTTACAACGTTGCAAGTTGCAATTCTGCGAAAATCCTAAAGGGTTCTATAGTTTCGTTAACTCAAAGCGAAATTTTATCTCCCTTCCATCGTTTGTAGTTTTTAATAATGTTTCGGCTTCTTCTGATCAATCTATTCCTAATTTATTTGCTAACTTCTTCTCGCCTACGTACACCTCCACTAAGTACAACTCTAGTCAGATATATCCAAATCCTAACCCGAAATCCAACTGCATTCTTAATCCTATTATAACGGAAAGTTCGGTAGCTAAAGAACTAATGACTATTAAGCCGGTATACTCACCGGGCCCAGACGGTATTCCCGCTTTTGTCCTGAGGTTCTGTGCGGAGTCATTGTGCTCGCCTTTACTTAAGCTTTTTGTGTTGTCCGTTACACTGTCCGACTTTCCAACTATATGGAAGGATTCGTTTATTTTACCTCTTCACAAATGTGGCAATAAATCCGACGTCACTAATTACAGAGGAATTTCTAAATTGTCAGCGATACCTAAACTGTTTGAGAAAATTATGACGTCTCAAATACAGCATTTATGTAAATCTATTTTTTCGCCATACCAGCATGGGTTTGTCAAGAATAGGTCTACCACAACTAACCTTCTACAGTTTACATCTTTTGTAATCCAAGGTTTTAAGAAACAAAAGCAAACCGATGTCATATATACGGATTTCAGTAAGGCTTTCGATTCGGTAAACCATGCCTTACAATTACATACGATGAATTAAGTTGGCTTTCCTGAGCAATAAGAGGCAGAGGGTTCTTTTTAGGTCCTCTCTTTCTAAGATCATTTGTGTTGAATCGGGAGTCCCACAGGGCAGTCACCATTTTTATTAATGATCTCGCCACCGTTCTTTTAAATTCCAGAGTTCTTATGTATGCTGATGATCTAAAAATCGCTAATCGCATCGTAGACTCTCTCTCTAGTCATACGTTGCAAGCTGACCTGAATGGTGGTGTAGGGCTAACTTGTCATCGCTAAACTGTTCTAAGTGCAAAATTATGTCTTTTTATAGAGGGTCTCCCCAATTAACGAGTTACTTTTTAATTAATTTCCCGTTAGAAAGAATTTATAATACTTCTTTGGTTGTAAAAGATTTGGGGATCTTAATAGACCACAAACTTAGTTTTAATCAGCATATATCGACTACTGTTAGTAGGGCTAAGAGTGTTCTTGGCTTTATAAAGCGCTGGTCGAAGGAGTTCAAGGATCCATATACAACCAAAATACTTTATACTTCTTTAGTCCGCCCCATATTGGAGTATGGATCTTGTGTTTGGTCTCCTCAATATGAGTTTTATCAAAACAAATTAGAATCTGTACAAAAACAGTTTTTACTCTTTGCCTTTCGTGATTTGCGCTGGGATCCAACTGTACAACTTCCATCTTATTCTAGTCGACTTCAGTTAATCAACCTACCTTCTTTAACTAATCGTAGAACTATGCTTGGTGTAACTTTTCTTTACAAACTTTTAAATGGTGAGATTGACTCTTCCGAGCTGTTGAGCCAAATTAACATCTCTGTTCCATCTAGCAGGACCCGCAATTACATACCGATTATACTTCCTACTGGCACAGCTAACTTTTCTATGCATGAACCTTTTCGTATACTATGTAGTGACTACAACAGACTTTGGCACGTTATCGGTTCCGAAACTTCGCTTCCGGTTATAAAAACTGCGATCTTGTCCTTCCTCGCTCGTAATTAGTTGTAATTGATTTTTATTTAAACTCATCCTGTCTTCCTTTTATATGTAACCTATTATCTTATTACATTTAACATTTTCTATTTCTTTAGTTTAATTTTATGTTTACATATGTAATACTCCTATGCCCTTAGGTCGGAGTGGGTAGAGGTTGTAACATTAACTTTACTTAGGGTCATTCGCAACAGGCTCGGGCCTGGTGTCATATGGGCCACTTGTTCGTACTGAGCGTTGTACGACTACGTCTATATATAAATTTCAATTCCAAATCAACCGCTGCTACAGAAAGGCATCGAAAGTCACTTCAGTGCCATCTATGGCAATCCGAATTTACGCACTACTTCAGCGACATTGCCACCACTACCACCCGCAAGCCACCCCAGCCCCACCGCCCTATCATGCCGCCCGACGTGGCCATTCCGCTAACAATGGTGGCCTCAAGCACTTTGGCCTCAATCATTACCATCACCATCATCCCATGATGGCCAGCAGTAGCAGTCAGAGTGCAGGCATTGGCATTGGCGGTGGAGCTGGTGGCTCTGAATCGGACTTGAGATCGAATTTCCAATAAATATTCCTTTTTCTTGATTTAAGGTGCCGATATTTGTATTTTCGTTTGAAAAATTTATTTGTCGGATTACTTCAGATCTTGCTGTGAGTATTGTGGTATTACTGTCACAGGTGTGTATCGGAAAATTTAAGTTATTCGGTCTTAATATTAGTGAATCTTGAAGAAATCTAGTACTAAAATCCCATCAAATGGAATGGGAAATTTTCATTTACCATGTGGAAGTTGTGTGGAATTATGAATTCATTTTGTTGTAGTTCTATAAGAGTTAGACCTTTGGAAATAATTGAACCTTCACCAATTCCTTTTCAATTGTATTTAAAGTATCTAGATGTTCAAAGGTATCTGTTTTTTTCTTTTATTATTGATATGTCTGCACCTGTATCTTACAAGAAAGTGTATATGTTGTCAGTATTTTCATTTTTGATTTTAAAGAAAATACTATGGCTAAGGTTGAATGTGTATACATTCACAGTTTCACATGAATATCTGTAGGGACTTATTGGTTTTCCGATTTTCTTTGGGTAATTACCATTTCCATTACCATTTCCATTACCATTTCCATTACCATTTCCATTACCATTTTCATTACCATTTCCATTACTGGAATTACTTCGGTTGGAATTATTTCGGTTGAAATTGTTTTTTCCTCGGTTATTCTTTCGTTACCACGATATCCACCTGTATTATTGTTACTCCCAAACTTTTTTTTTTTTTTTTTTTAAATTGTTTATTTACAGATATATATTTATGCATTTACTTAAACAAACAAAAGTGCTTATTTTAGTATATACTATGGACACTGTCTCTAATCGAGCTCTCTAGTCCTGATTTAAATTTTCATTTCATTTTGCGAATTAATTAATCTTTACTTACACTAAAGATAAGTATATTCTTAACTATTTTTGCAAAGAAAACGGAAAAGTAAAGGAAAAACTTTGCTTGAGATTTAAAACTAACTATCTTAACTAAGCGGTGAAGAAGTGAAAAAGGAGTGGGGAGACCACCAACATTTGCTGGCGGTATATATGGAGAGATTTTTATCTAAAATGGATATAGTACAGTCGAATCTTTTATTTTGGGCTGTTATATCCTTATGTTCTACCATAACCTTTATTTTCCCTCGGTAATTATTTTGTCCATTTCTATCGTATTGACAGTAGTGTGCATGACTGAGTGCGTCTGTCCTGTTTCCGACGTGCAACTGTCTACAAACTTTGTTGTCAGTTCGTTCATATCACGGAAAATGGCTGCTTTTAGTACGTTACGTACCTGATTGTTTATGCAATTCTTTGTTACAGCCTCTGTTGCGATTTAAAGTGTATACTTCTTAGTAACTTCAACAGGTGTACCATCTTGTATAAAGGCTCCTTCTAGAGATTCAGTAAGCTTTTCGACCTCTTGGGCGTACTGGCTTGCTGTTTTATTTTTCTGGGGTAGGATTTAAGTTTAGCGGTTATTGACGCTACCGATTCTGTTTTTACACATAATCTCCAACCAAATTGTTAGTAATAGCCTATCACAAAAGTTAGTAGCTCGCAAGTTGCACTTTCGTTCTTCAACTTGCTTATAGGGCTTATATTTAGTTATTAGATAAGGCAAATTGAGGCTTGCGTTTCTTCGCTCTTTGGGGAAGATCATCTTTACGTTGATTAACACGCTCTTTGCAGCGTTGTCGGTCTCTGTTTTATATGTATGTACACATGTGTGTTAGTTTCTTCTTTGTCCGTCTATTTTATGTCCTTTCCAGTATTGTTATTTCGCTGTTGGTATAGAGAAATCCGAATGGACATCTGAACTGGCCCAATCGATTGGAAAGGGCGGAGACTGTATTGGCGGGCGATTATTATTTGGCGAATCCCAAACATTAACACTTAAATTTTGCTTTCCAGGTACCATCGGTGGAGGTTTTATTCCTGGATCTTCCTTTTTATGGCTAGCTGCGGTCGATCTTGTTCTCTAGGCTAACTTAGCTGGGTGGTATGCAATTCCAGCCCATGTTGTCTTTTTCGTTGTTTCGAACGCCACTGCCAAAAGTTGGATACTTGACGGGGGGCGCAACTTTATGTTTCATCCACAGGTTCCTTTAGATTTGAATTAATTGTTAAGACGGACACGTCAGTGTCGCTTTGTGTTAATATTCCAATTGATTTTTATTCCAAAAATATTCTTTTGCTTATGCTGCGACTTATGCGACTTACAAAAGAGAGGAAGAGTGTCAGTACATACATACATATAATTTGGGGCGCTTGCATCAAAGTGCTTCGTCAGCGTTCACACGCTAGCTTGGCCCTACATATATGAACATGCTTAGTTGTATATTTCTGTAAATATGTTTATGTGCATTCATCAATGTATATGTTGGAACTTCACCGATTTGGTTCATAGTCGCGAACTTAGCGTAGCGAGTTTCGGTGCTTATCTTTCACGTTTCTTTTAAAAACTGCCTGACAACGACAGTGTTACTCCTCAGGATAGCTCCGAACCACACACGACGACAGCGTTGTAGCGCTGTCGTCTCGCTAAGACGGTAATTCTTGAAGCGGCGAAAACGCAAAGGGCCAATCAGAGCGCAATTAGCGGCTGACGCAATATTACTTAATATGATGAAGTCGGGAGATCTGGTGAAATCCAGTATTCCCATATACAGCAACACACACACACCGCGTACGTGTAGTACCCAGCAACAATCATATACAGTGCGTACATACACTACTCAGCAACAATAACATACAGTGGGTACATACAGTACGCTCCGACACGGCCATCCTGACTTTGACACGTCCTCTTGTAGCACTCCCAATTTTAGATTCAAATTTCTTATGTAACAAAAGAACACTCTCAGTCTCAACTATATTCTCTGATAAGCTCTGATTTTCATTATCAATATCCAATTCATCAGGAATTTTACCATCTGGAATTCTTCTAATGTCTTCGTGACAGTACTTGTTAATGACTTTAACATATACCTGTCCCATTCCAGGACTTCAGTAACCAAAAATGGGCCCTTAAATTAACCTGTCGGTCGAGCCTCTTTTCCAATTTAATGCAAGCTGAACTTCGCCAAGTGCATCTTGCCAGGATCTTTGGCTCGATTCGACAGCAGTTAGCAAATTTTTGAGCGTACCCATTACACGCTCCAATTGAGCGTTCGCACGACTTGCCCCAGTTGCACGTAGATGAAGTTTTATATTTTGTGAGGAACAAAATTCAGAGAATCGAGAACTTCAAAAGCACCTTCCCTGCCCAGCTACGATACGATTTGGTATCCCGAATAAGGCAATTGAGGCTTTTAAGGCCTTAACGCAGCTTTCTGTGTCTATTTTAAGGGTGTGATAAATATGTACAAATTTCGTGAAGCCATCAATCTGAACAATGACATATTCTCTTAGGTCGCTTTTACCGCTCAACTTTCCGGAAATGTCTATGTGAACAGTGTGCCAAGGGATGTTCACTTTCGCGATTGGATGGAGGTCAGCTTGTATTTTCCCAGAAGGCGACTTGGAAGTCCTACAAGTAATACAATTGTTTACAAACTTGTCAAGAGTTTTTTGCCAACCAAGTGCATAACTGACTCGTGTACCTGGTTTACCACAGACTATCTAAATGTTCGTGGCACCACCGGTAGACAACGTGTTCTACTGTTTCTTTGAATCTTGCGATGTAGGATACCTTTCCATAAATCATAGGATTTAATTAAATCGTCTTGTTGCTCGTCGGAATTGAGCTTACGAACTATTTCTACAATCTCTGGATCACTTGAAATTGCAGCTAACACGAGTTGTGGCTTTGAAGGAACTAGATTCCTGTAGTGCCCAGTCTCTGCCGTTAGTTCTATTTTTTAAATTTTAAGGCGTTAGTTACAAATCGGTAAGGGGTGGGTAATTGTGTCGATGGAAGTGATCAGCTGAGCTTAGAAGTTCGATAATTACGCTAGTGCAGCCCTAGCGAGGAGGCTTTATGCGCGATCGCATGCATTGGTCACACTCTTTTCCGACGAACATCCGCCCTGGCTAGACGCCTAAACCACGCTGCTCCTCCAGAAAAAAATATAAAAATTTAAATCTGAAATTTTCTCGGCCATCCAGTCGAATTATAATTTAAATATTAGTTTGGAGCATACAGGACAGCCATTATTGTGGAGTTTTGTGAATCTGATTATCCCATAAATAAATTGGATGTCGAAAGTCTGAATAGGGAATTTCATATTTGATTTCCAAAAACCAGCCAAATATATTTTTGAGACACCGAGGGCTCCAAAAGCTGCACACCGTGAAGGGCACAGACAAAGTCAACTAGCTTGGAATAGCCGCCCGAATCGGATACGGGCAGAGAAGGTTTCCTTGTTGCGGACTAATTGTCCTCCAGATCGCCTGTATTGCCTAGGAGTGCCAAACGCTTGATTTAACTTAACATTTTATTCCTAAGCATCATCCAGCGGACGACGAAGGCCTTCGACGGACCGGACGGATGGGTAAGTCCTAAGTTCTTGACAAAAAAAATCATGTTCGTTCTGGCATTTCCCTGTTTTGTTTGGCAAAAAGATAGCGAGTTCTGCGTCAAATAGGCCGCAAATAAGAAAAAGTTCTCTCTCTAGTTTGCTATTATCAAAAGAAAATTATTAAAGTTAAAGTAAATCGCTTTTGACTGTGTGAGCGGGTCCATAATTTAGAATTTAAATAATTTAAGTTGGAGACTTCCAAATTTCATTTGACCTTTTTATTTTTATTACTGATAAGTTTATATATATCCGCCTTACAATTAAGATTCACCAAAACATTACAATATTATTCCTAATTTGTGCTTTTGGATGCCTGAAATGATCCAATTATTTAATTTGATTACCGTTTATTATAAGAACCTTCATTTTAGTTTGTATAACTCGGATTATGTTTCCGACTTATTGAAGTATTTTGGTATTCCGTAACCCTCGTGAATAAATATCATTTATAATGTTTGAGTAAAAGTGGTGTGATCTTCCTTGTGCCGAAATGTGAGCGGTGAGCTGAATTATATTGGGATTTTCCAGAATCTTGCGACAGGAAAATCATTGGTTGGGAGGGTTTAGACGCGAAGCTATACTACCATCCTCATAGCTTCCCTATTCGTGTGACACTAATATAATCGCTTTCTCTATCACTCTAGTTAATTTCTTTTATTATGTAATTGTGTAATATTCGTGCTCTAGGGACTTGTTTTATTTTATGTAGTACGGGTGTATTGAGAACGACTGGTCCAAAGAACCCCCCCCAAAGACTGTTTGCTAGCCGACAGCCAGAAGTCCCACCCGGACCAAAACTTCTCGATACATTCAGCCCGTACGTGTTGGCTTTGGCCTGATTTGTGGTGCTCTTGCCCATCATAACATCTGATAAATCGGGACTGCGAGGGTTACCACACACATATATATAGGCCAAAGCTGACCTCCTCTTGGATCAAATAACATCCTTTGACAAAGAGGGGATGTGCATGATTTGGATTAATTCCAGATTCTGTACATTACATAATTTTGGCGCCCAACGTGGGGCTTGTTAGACTTGTATACAGTTTTCCGGTTCAACCGCGTATCTCTATAGGACTCAGGCTGAGCCGTGTTGTTCAAGAATTTCAGGTTCCTTTTTCCTTCTCCTACTTCTTATTCTATCTCTTAACAAAATCCCCAGTCTTTTTATATATCCTTTGCTGTCAAATATTTTTATTTTCTTTTTATTTCGCTTTCTTTTTGTATTCGCGGATAGTTGTTTGAGTGACTTATTCATTAGGAATGCAGATATTTGGAGAATCCGAGTTCTGACCAGTGATGAGGCGCTTAAGCATGAATCGGTGAATATACTTAGAAACATATACAAACTCTACGATATAATAACAGACGTATATTATAGGCTATGGTTTTCTTGGAATTCGTAAATTTGATTGTTTCGATTTTATGACCAGAGAAGCATGATAGGCTTGTGATGTCGGCGTTAGCATTGTAGTTTATTGATTCATCCATTTCTTTTAATTACAATAGAACAAATGTTTCAGCAGAGATCAATGAATTGACTGCTTAATCATCTGGAACTGCAGATATTTGGCGAGGCCCGAATTCTGACCGATGAAACAAAGTGAGTTCAGTTTATGATATTGGGTGAAACTAGTCTTTTCGTTTTGGATTTGATTAATGATTAGATCTACCGCGACAAGATTTCTCTATCCCTTCATATATAAATTTTCTGAGATTGAACTATCAATTAGTTTGATTCTCCCTCTATATTAGTGCCGCACCTGTAATTTTGCTCACCCTCACTTTCAAAACAAGGAAGATAATCGTAAAATTATTAAATATATTAAAACGAATTTATTAAAGTATCTAAAATAATGTTTGTGGAAAAATAATCAAAATGTCTGTATTTCGGAGTAGTGAAGAATTGAGTGTGCTACCAGAAGCAAAATGCACCATTTGTTTGAAAGAATTATTAGAAACAGAAGAGCTTAGGATTACTAAATGTAATCATATTTTCCATCAGGAGTGTATAAAAAATTATATACAAGAACATCAGGAATGTCATTTCTGTAAGAAATTATGCCATCAGAAAGATTTAGTCCAATTTATAATGTCAGATCAAGAAGAGGGTCCCTTAAGTAATAAAAACAACAAGACCCATAATACTAGAGCTCAATCACAATCAAGCAATGTAGCATCTCCGGCTAGTCAGTTTAAATCAGGAGGTAGAGGTAGAAAACCCAAATCATCAACGGCACGGAAACCGGAGAACTCGAGTCGACACAGCCAGCGTTCAGCTTTTTCACAGCAACAATCAACTTCAAATCGAGCAGCTGAGATAAATGTTGATACAATCTTTGAAAGAATGGAATATTTAAATGATGAAGTTATTTGGGAAGAGTTTTGCATGGATATAAAACAGGAATACGACGATTTCAAGGACGATGATTTGATTCTTGAAGAAATACGTAACCGAAAACAGAGGTATGGTGAAGCATTTGATGTTTACTATGAAGACGTAATGACTTTGGTATCGAGATTGGTAATACCTATGGAGGAAACACGACTAGTACATCAGCTACAAAGAAACCTGATTTCAGAAGTACGAGAAGCTTTATTATACGTTCCAATTGAATCGGTATCTAAACTTCGCCAGTTGGTGCACCGCCGAGAGCAATTTCTCCGTGAAGAATCAGGAAAACGCATTACGAAGTATACGAATACTAGGAAGAATATCGCTTTACTCGAAGAAACAGACGAAAATCCCGAGGAGGAAGATGTTCAACCGGAATTAAATGCGATTCACGTCAAGGAAAAGAGATATATTTGTTGGAATTGTGACATCGAAGGACACAGATGGGACATGTGTTTAGAAGACCGCCGTATTTTCTGCTATGGATGTGGAAAGAAGAATGTCTACAAACCACAATGTGATGTATGCCAAACCCGTTCGAAAAACTTCAATCAGGGCCCATCATCCCGTCGCAATCGAGTGGACCCTCAGTAGATGTCAATGATAATACAGCGACAAACAACAAAACACCAGACTCGACAGATAACACCGATATGAATAAAATTCAGCCGTATCCCAGACTACCATACCATCAACGGCTGCAAAACTATTTAGCGATTCGAGATAAAATCTTTGCGCAGGAGGTTACAACTTGCCAGTTCATTAGAAGTCGATCTTGCGAACGTCTGCGTCGATTTTAGAAGAAAGTAAAAGACGCCCAAAAACTCATAATAGCGTCTATGATTAACGAAGCTGCAGATGGCCGTTTTTATGCTCCAGTAAAGTTTCTCGAATTTTCTGAGCTTGGTCTATTGGATACTGGAGCTAATATCAGTTGTATCGGATCAGATTTAGCAGCAAGAGACTGGACGAAATATCCCGGATTTTCGACTATTGTTTCAAGTGTAGCCACAGCAGATGGGAAAAGACATCCAGTTACCGGAATAATAAGAACAGAGGTTCAATACGAAAGCAAGCGAAAACCTCTTTCTCTTTTTTATTATCCCGTCATTAGCGAAACGAGTCATTTTAGGAATTGATTTTTGGAAATCTTTTGAGTTATGCCCAGAATTTTCATTTCGTTGTAAGACTCCCATATTGGATAAAAATATTCACTCGGTTGATGATGAGAAGAAATGTTTATTAACCCCAGAGCAAGAAAAAAGATTAAAGGGGGTTATTCAATTGTTTCCGGATTTTAAACAACAGGGATTAGGCCGAACTCCACTTATTGTTCATGACATAGATATCAAAGAAGCAACTCCAATCAAACAACGCTTCTATCCGGTGTCGCCAGCGGTTGAAAAGTTGATGTATAAAGAAATCGACCGAATGTTGGAAATGGGAGTGATCGAGAGAGCAAATAGTCCTTGGAGTTCTCCTATGCGTCTGGTGGTAAAACCCGGTAAAGTGCGATTATGTTTGGACGCAAGGAAAATAAATGAAGTCACCAAAAAGGACGCATATCCGCTGCAAAGCATAGATGGAATTTTCGCACGACTGCCTAAGGCAAATTTCATAACAAAAATCGATTTAAAAGATGCCTACTGGCAAATTGCCCTTTCAGATAAATCCAAACCCATAACAGCTTTTACGATACCCGGCCGCCCCTTATACCAGTTCACCGTAATGCCATTCGGATTATGCAATGCTTCGCAAACCATGGCACGATTGATAGATGATTTAATTCCAGCAGATCTGAAATACTGTGTGTTCGGATACCTCGACGATCTCTGTGTGGTGTCAGAAGATTTCGATACCCATTTGGAAATTCTGATTCGTATGTCTCAGCAATTTAGGAAGGCAAATCTAACTTTAAATATAGAAAAGACAAAGTTTTGTGTCACTGAAGTGCCATATCTGGGATATATTATAGGAAGAGAAGGAATTTCAACAGACCCTGCCAAGATAGAAGCAATAAAGAATTGGCCAATTCCGAAAACGATAAAGCAAACCAGATGTTTCTTGGGTGTTGTTGGTTGGTATCGTAGATTCATTGATAATTATTCTGATATTACATTTCCTATAACCCAATTGTTAACTAACAAAAATAAATTTTTATGGACACAGGAAGCTCAAATTGCCTTCGAAAAACTTAAGGAAAAGCTTACATCGGCCCCGATCTTAATCAATCCAGACTTTAATAAGAAATTCTTTGTGCATTGTGACGCAAGCAACTACGGCATTGGAGCATCGCTGATACAATTGGATGAAGAAGGAGCTGAGAAACCCGTAGCGTTTATGTCGAAGAAGTTAACAACTGCTCAACGAAACTATAGCGTAACAGAACGCGAGTGTTTGGCTGCTTTGGAAGCAATTGAAAAATTTCGCTGCTATCTGGAACTACAAGAGTTCGAAGTTATAACCGACCACGCCAGTTTAGTTTGGCTGATGCGACAATCAGATCTGAAAGGAAGACTCGCGAGATGGGCTATGAAGCTGCAAAGTTATAAGTTTGAAATAAGTCACCGACGAGGTCGAGATAATGTAGTACCCGATGCCCTGTCCAGAATGTTTTCAGAGGATTTGTGTGCTTTGGAGGAACTTCGCCCCTTAGTCGATTTGAACTCTCCTAGTTTTAATAACGAAGAGTATCAACAACTAAGAGAGAGAATTCAAAAAGAAGAGGACAGATACCCGGATTTGAAAATAATAGATCAATTTGTATATATACGCACGGAGCATGACGATGGAACAGAGTCTAGCCTAGTCAATATTTGGAAATTATGGATTCCGCAAAGTTTATCAAAAGAAGCCATCAAAAGAGCTCATGAAGATACAATATCTGCAAATGGAGGAATGGCAAAGACTTTGGAGCTCCTACGTCGTACATTCTTTTGGCCAGGCATGGTGGTACAAGTGCGTGATTTTATCCGAAATTGTGAGACATGCAAGTCAACGAAAGCACCTAACCAAATCTTAAAGCCACCAATGGGGAAACCGGCAGTATCCGAGAGACCTTTTCAGCGATTATATGTTGATCTTTTAGGACCATATCCGAGAAGCAAACGTGGTCATATCGGACTCTTGATAGTGGTGGATCATTTATCTAAGTATCATTGGCTGCACCCCCTTAAAGTTTTTAAGAGCAATGTGATTCAAGAGTATCTGCAGGATAATATATTCTTTCGATACGGAGTTCCGGAGATATTGGTAAGCGACAACGGATCACAATTTAAGGCAAGCGAATTTAATGCATGGTTAACATCGTTGGGTGTAAAACATATATATACAGCAGTTTATTCCCCACAGTCGAATGCATCTGAGAGGGTAAACAGATCCATAATTGCAGCAATACGCGCCTATCTCAAAGAGGACCAGCGCGAATGGGATCTACACATACCGGCTATAAGTTGTGCACAAAGAAATACGTATCATCAGAGTATAGGATGCTCTCCTTTCCATGCTTTGTTTGGCTTTGACATGGCCACACATGGTTCCCAATACACTCTTCTCGAAAAGATTAATATGCTGAATGAATCGAATAATGTGTTGCGAAAGGACGATCAGTTAGCATTACGGCGTAATTTACTTAAGAAAAATATAGCACAGGCAGCAGAGCATAATGCAAAGGTATATAATCTGAGAACCAAGGAGGTTAATTTCAAGGTAGGACAAGAAGTTTTTAGACGTAATTTTGGACAGAGCAATTTTCAAAAATGTGTTAGTGCCAAGTTGAACTTGTTGTGGCTAAAGTCTCGAGTACGAGAAAGATTAGGAAACTGTTGTTATGTGTTGGAAGATTTGAATGGCAAACTGATAGGAACTTATCACGCAAAGGACATTAGGCAGTAACTGTCTTTTTTCAGGTTAATACTCCGAAGCAAGCTCTAGTATTATCCTGTGGTTGTAGTGCCCAGTCTCTGCCGTTAGTTCTATTTTTTTAAATTTTAAGGCGTTAGTTACAAATCGGTAAGGGGTGGGTAATTGTGTCGATGGAAGTGATCAGCTGAGCTTAGAAGTTCGATAATTACGCTAGTGCAGCCCTAGCGAGGAGGCTTTATGCGCGATCGCATGCATTGGTCACACTCTTTTCCGACGAACATCCGCCCTGGCTAGACGCCTAAACCACGCTGCTCCTCCAGAAAAAATATAAAAATTTAAATCTGAAATTTTCTCGGCCATCCAGTCGAATTATAATTTAAATATTAATTTGGAGCATACAGGACAGCCATTATTGTGGAGTTTTGTGAATCTGATTATCCCATAAATAAATTGGATGTCGAAAGTCTGAATAGGGAATTTCATATTTGATTTCCAAAAACCAGTCAAATATATTTTTGAGACACCGAGGGCTCCAAAAGCTGCACACCGTGAAGGGCACAGACAAAGTCAACTAGCTTGGAATAGCCGCCCGAATCGGATACGGGCAGAGAAGGTTTCCTTGTTGCGGACTAATTGTCCTCCAGATCGCCTGTATTGCCTAGGAGTGCCAAACGCTTGATTTAACTTAACATTTTATTCCTAAGCATCATCCAGCGGACGACGAAGGCCTTCGACGGACCGGACGAATGGGTAAGTCCTAAGTTCTTGACAAAAAAAATCATGTTCGTTCTGGCATTTCCCTGTTTTGTTTGGCAAAAAGATAGCGAGTTCTGCGTCAAATAGGCCGCAAATAAGAAAAAGTTCTCTCTCTAGTTTGCTATTATCAAAAGAAAATTATTAAAGTTAAAGTAAATCGCTTTTGACTGTGTGAGCGGGTCCATAATTTAGAATTTAAATAATTTAAGTTGGAGACTTCCAAATTTCATTTGACCTTTTTATTTTTATTACTGATAAGTTTATATATATCCGCCTTACAATTAAGATTCACCAAAACATTACAATATTATTCCTAATTTGTGCTTTTGGATGCCTGAAATGATCCAATTATTTAATTTGATTACCGTTTATTATAAGAACCTTCATTTTAGTTTGTATAACTCGGATTATGTTTCCGACTTATTGAAGTATTTTGGTATTCCGTAACCCTCGTGAATAAATATCATTTATAATGTTTGAGTAAAAGTGGTGTGATCTTCCTTGTGCCGAAATGTGAGCGGTGAGCTGAATTATATTGGGATTTTCCAGAATCTTGCGACAGGAAAATCATTGGTTGGGAGGGTTTAGACGCGAAGCTATACTACCATCCTCATAGCTTCCCTATTCGTGTGACACTAATATAATCGCTTTCTCTATCACTCTAGTTAATTTCTTTTATTATGTAATTGTGTAATATTCGTGCTCTAGGGACTTGTTTTATTTTATGTAGTACGGGTGTATTGAGAACGACTGGTCCAAAGAACCCCCCCAAAGACTGTTTGCTAGCCGACAGCCAGAAGTCCCACCCGGACCAAAACTTCTCGATACATTCAGCCCGTACGTGTTGTCTTTGGCCTGATTTGTGGTGCTCTTGCCCATCATAACATCTGATAAATCGGGACTGCGAGGGTTACCACACACATATATATAGGCCAAAGCTGACCTCCTCTTGGATCAAATAACATCCTTTGACAAAGAGGGGATGTGCATGATTTGGATTAATTCCAGATTCTGTACATTACATTCCTGGAAAAGAAGTCTGCATGAGCCATGCGTTTTCCCTCTCTATATTGGATATCAAAATCGAATGATTGCAGATAGGCCCACCAGCGATGTACTCTTGTTGATAAGTCTATCTTTGTCCGTGAAGCCGTAAGCAAATTACACTCGGTATATACCATAAACTTTCACACAAGCAGATAATGACGAAAGTGTTTTGCAGAAGCAACCACAGCCAATGTGTTCAACTCGTATGAGTAATATCTAGCCTTAGAGGGCGAAGTTATTTTGCTAAAATATTCCACCACATGAGGACTACCATTAATACGGTTTAGGAGTATTGCACCATATCCACAGGAACTGGCGTCAGTGTGTAACTCTCTCTTCCGGACTGAGCCTATACGGCCGACGTTGCACAGTTTTGCTGGGGTCAATTAGTCGAATTCTCATTTCACCTGTATTAACTCGTGTGTTTGGGATCCCTTTAGAAAATGCTGAGGTATAATTTTTAATTAAATTTATTAATTTGTTTTTATCAGCATCGGCCAATTCAGTATCAATTTCGTCAAGATTAATTGGAGAATCAATAGCGGCACAAATATTTACAGATTTTGATTTTACAAATTTAAACGCATTTGGTGAAAGCACAACATTGAAACCCTGATTAAGGACTTCACGTCCAATGATGACATCGTGCTTCAAGTCCTCATCTCGAACAACGTGAAATAATATTTCTATCATGTTTTTATTAATGGTAACCTGACTGAGAATTTGCATAGTACTATAAATACCGGCATCGCCGATACCGTTTAGCATTACTATATTATTCATGCGATTTCCGGACAATCTGCCACTTATCTTTTCTCTTATCAAGGAACATTCGGCACCAGAGTCGAAGCAAATTGGGTATCTCTCACATCGATGTTGACCACACTTGAAGCAGGTAACACGGGTCTTCTCTCGTTGGGTTTTCGCCTCGGCGTCTTGTCGCGCTTTTTTTTCGGCATTCTGCTACTTGTATCCGACTTTTCCGCAGAAATGGCACAGCATGGTTGACATTTTTCGCCTTTTATTGTCAGGACCAGGGCTGACATCATAGCCGATATCGCGATGCTTTTGAAAGTTGGTAGCCTTCAACTCCGATTGCAGATCATTTCTTGTTTGCACCCTTGAAGTGAATACAATTCGTTGTAAACGGCGGTCCATATTTGCCGTATGTGCAAGCGCAACATAAACGGCGATCTCTTCTATGTTTTTGTCCTTCCACGCCGTAAAATGAGGAACAATTCTTCCTTTTTTTTTTTTTTTTTTTTTTTTTTTTGAAAGCTTCTGCTCTCTGACGTGACGGTCGTGTTTTTGCATAGCTTCTGAGCTTTTTATTAATATATATTGTTTTCTCTCAATTTTTAATTGTGCCTAGTTTGTTTTCGTTTTCGCTGGTGTCGTTTGCTTAAACCCTTGTGTTTTATTTACATAATTCGCCAAATTAAACAGTTTTTTTTTCTTTTTTTCGTGATTAGTGTTTGGTGCATTTAAATTGTTTTTATTTTTTCTTATTGTTCTCTCTCGTCATTGCTTCTGCAGTTGCTCCCCTCATCGCCCCCATCATACCATCAGTGCTAGTGGTTTTGTTGTTCTCTCTGCTTTGTGCTTGTGCTTAGCTCTCTTGTGCTGTGTACTCTAGCTGTCTCATTGTTTTATTTGTAATTATTCATTTTTTATCGATAATTATCTTTGTGCTGTTTATTAAAATTTTTCTATATATTTTTTTTTTTTTTTTTGCCTTGTGTTTATTTTGGCTTTTCAATGGCTTGTTGTCTACCCAATTGCAAGCACTCTGATCGTTTTGATGATCAGTATAGAGCAATATCGTGTTGGCTTTGCGATAATCTTATTCACTTAAAATGTGCTGGCCTCAACGTCCGTGATTACGACAAATTTTCTGGTTTGTCTGTGTATAAGCCTGAGTTTGGCTTAATGCGCTGGACTTGCCCATCTTGTGCCAGCCAGCAGCTTGATTTTAGCCGAATGTATAGGGATCTTCGTTTAAAGTTTCTTTCTCTAAATAAAATCGCCAAACAGCTGTCTAATGAGTGTGACTCTAGCATTCATTTATTGTCGCAATTCAAGTTTGGTCCACCTTCTAAGGAATTGTCCAGGAAATGTACCCTTGAGTTGCCTTATAAGCTGTCGCCCGCACTTTCTATTACATCTTCTCCCAATTTACTTTCGCCTACACCATCTTCTTTATGCTCTTCTTTTCAGATTAATGTACCCACTACAAGCCTGGTTTACCTCAATCTATCCCTCACGGGAACTCTGATCAATTACTGGATCATGCTGCTGGCAGCTTACATTGGTAATATATGCCCTGCTAAAGTTTTAATTCAAAAGTTTAAGTTTTCTAGGCCTCGAGAAATCTCCTCTTTTAAAATTACTGTACCAAATGAGTATTTCTCAGCTATGGTTGACCCTAACTTTTGGCCAGAGGGCCTAGTTGTACACGAATTTTCGCCCAATAAGCGCTCCCGCCCTTTGCCTGTCCACCTTCCTAATGCATCTTCTGCTTCAAAAAACTAATAACGTCTAGTCTTTGCATTCGTTATCAAAATGTAAGAGGACTTCTTACCAAGCTCTTTAAATTATGCTGTGATAGCTTAACCTTTTCGGCTGACATATTAGCTTTCTCTGAAACTTGGCTTAATTCCTCTGTTTTGGATAATGAAATTCTTTCTAATAACTTTATTTCTTATAGGCTTGATCGTGTTGGTCGACGTGGCGGTGGAGTACTCATTGCTGTCAACTCGAATCTGTGTTCAAGTGTTGTGCCGATTGATCTCCCCTTAGGTGCTGAGTTTATTTGCGTCAAAGTTACATGTTCTAGCATTAGCTTATATATCTCTTGTTCATATATTCCTCCAACTTCTGATATCATGATCTACATGCGAACTATTTTTAGTCGTCTTAAAGATCGTGATTTTTTTATAGCTTTAGGTGATTTTAACTTGCCTAATGTTTCTTGGCTTGCTGATGATAATCTATCTTTCTTAATTCCTTCATCTCAACATGTTTTTTTTGATAGCCTACTTGAATGTCCGCTATATCAGTTGCATTATTTTCTTAACTCTTCTAAAAGAATCCTCGATCTTGTTTTTGTCTCTGATCCCACTGTTAGTGCTGTATCACAAACACAGCCCCTAGTGAAGCCTGAAGATACTTATCACCCTACCATTGAAATTACTATTTCTTACAATTCCGTTAATAATTCATTCAATAACATCTCAAATTCTCGTCGTAGATGTTTTCGTAAAACAAATTTCAATCTTCTTAACAGCCTTATTTTCTCTTTTGATTGGTCATTTCTATTTGAGTGCTGTGATATAGATTGTGCAGTAAATTTTTTCTACTCTGCTCTTAATTCTCTATTTGATAAATGCGTTCCTTATGTGAATGTCTCTACCGTCTCCAGTGCGCCAGTCTCGTTCACACGTAGGCTCTCTAATCTCCGTAACATTAAATCGAGATATTTTAAAAGATTTAAAAAAACTGGTTCGCGACTTGACTACGCAAATTATTGTGTAGCCAAATCTCAATTTTGTCTTTTAAATACTCAATGCTACAATAATTATATCGTTCGCTGTAAGGTTGAATTTTATAAGAACCCCAAAAGATTTTATAACTTTGTTAATTCCAAAAGACGGTCTAATTTACTACCTTCCACCTTCAGACTTAATGACCAGACTGCTAATAGTGATTCAGATATTGCAGATCTGTTTGCTAAATTCTTTCAGTCGACTTATTCTACTACTGCTTTGGACCCCACACCTTATCCCTTCACAATTCCACATTTAAATTGTATGTTTTTTCCTAGTATTACTGAAGACTGTATTATCTCTAGCTTGTCATCTATGACGTCTTCCTTCGTACCCGGGCCTGATAATATACCTAGTTGCATCCTTAAAATGTGTTCGATTTTCCTATCTAAGCCTTTATCTCGGTTATTCTTTATATCGAGTGAGACTTGTAACTTCCCTGATATTTGGAAGGAGTCTTTTATTATTCCACTTTTTAAAAAGGGTAACAAATCGGATATTTCTAACTACCGTGGCATTGCCAAACCTTCGGCAATATCTAAGCTGTTTCAAAAAATTTTTATGTCTTCCCTTCAACACCTATCCAGATCCACTATTTCTCCTTGTCAGCATGGCTTCATGAAAGGTCGTTCGTCGCTTACCAACCTTTTGGAATTGACTACCCTTGTACACCATGGCTTTTGCAAAAAGTGTCAAACTGATGATATTTATACTGACTTTAGTAAGGCTTTCGATACGGTTGATCATTCTATGCTTCTCATGAAACTTAACATCATGGGTTTTTCGCCGAAACTATTGGCTTGGTTAAAGTCGTATCTTATAGGCAGAACCCTTTTCGTTCCTCGATATCTAAACGTGATCGAGTTACGTCAGGTGTCCCCCATGGCAGTCATCTGGGTCCACTGTTATTTACCTTGTTTATAAATGATATGCCTTTGGCCTTGGCTCATTCACGCGAGCTCATGTTTGCGGATGACGTCAAGATTTGTTACTCTTTCCAACAGTACTTGCAATCACATCTCGATTCGTTCTGTGATTGGTGTCACGTTAATAAATTACACCTTAATGCCTCTAAATGCTCTTTTATGACTTTCAGTCGTTTGTCTCCGTTCCTAGCTCATTACTCTATTAAGTCTGTTCTGTTAGATTGTGTACCATCATTTAAAGACTTAGGCGTTATGTTTGACCCAAAACTTTCTTTTAATGTTCATATATCTTCAACTGTCAATAGAGCATGCAGTCTTCTTGGCTTCATTAAACGTTGGGCCAAAGAATTTGATGATCCATATGTGACAAAGATTTTATACACTTCGTTAGTTCGCCCTACTCTAGAATATTGCTCACCAGTGTGGAACTCTCAATATGTTGTTCACCAGCGTAGTATTGAATCGGTACAGAAGCAATTCCTTAGGTTTGCGTTACGCGGTCTTAATTGGGACCCGAAACTTCGCCTACCTTCTTATTCTGACAGACTTCTTATTAATCTTCCTTCACTTTACAACCGTAGGCTCGTATTTGGGATTCTCTTTCTACATATATAGTCAACGGCGAAGTCAGTTCTACCAATTTAGTAGATACGCTATATTTTTGTGTTCCCCCACGTAGGACCAGAAACTTTTTTCCTCTTCACCTTAGTAGATGTCTGACTAACTACTCTCTTCACGAACCTCTTAGTGTTCTTTGCCAATCTTTCAACAACCTTTCTCACCTTATTTCTCCTCATTTATCTGTCACTTCTCTTCGCGCTATACTTTTTAATTATCTACAGCGTAACCACTGAAAGTATTCTGGACTGAATATTGGATTGGCTGCAACTCATCCCTGACCACATTGGATGTGAATCGGGGCATAGGTGGCACCTTGTTGCAAATAAAACACCTCCACCAGGTCGGGGATGTTGTGCATAAAGCTAAGCTACCTTCATGAATTAATTATTATCTGTATTTTAGCTTAAGCTTTCTCGTCGACTGCTGACTTAGTTGACGTTAATAAATAAATAAATAAATAAATAAACTCGCCCCACTTTATGGCAGGAGATTTCTGTTAGCCATTGGGATTCACTGCGCTCCATCGAATTACTTAATGCTATAATAAGCTTGCTTCCTTCTAGCGGCTGTTCAGTTAATATGATATCTGCAGTCGCACACCTCTTTGAAGCGTCTACGCCTGCGGCGTTGGCGAAAAACTTCGGCAATGTGACCTCGCGATTTTGTTGTTGATCTGATGTTGATGCTTGCATTGTCTTTACAAACTCCAACATATTTTGATTTTGCATTTGCAAAATTACGCGCCACTGTTGGCAGTAAATATAGGGGGTGTCGCCCATCCCACTTCTGATGTTGGAACTTCATTGATTTAGTCCAAAGTCGCGTACTTAGCGAAGCGAGTTTCGGTGCGTATCTTTCACGTTTCTTTTAAAAACTGCCTGACAACGCCAGTGTCACTCCTCAGGATAGCTCCGAACCACACACGTTTCGCTAAGACGGTACTTCTTGAAGCGACGAAAACGCAAAGGGCCAATCAGAGCGCAATTATTACTTAATGACGCAATATTACTTAATATGATGAAGTCGGGAGATCTGGTGAAAACCAGTATTCCCATATACAGCAACACACACACACCGCGTACGTGTAGTACGCAGCAACAATCACATACAGTGCAAACATACAGTACGCTCCGACATATACATATAAACATATTCAAGTCCACAATTATATTTTATTGCGTATATATTTAATTGTTTATACTTGCAACAAAGTGTTACAAAAGTCAGAAATTAAGCAACTGTCTAAGCATGGTGAGTGCCTGGTTCAGATTAGATTCTGATAGTTTGGGGGACAGATTTGTTTATAGGAATTTTGCTAAAGTCTTGGTTGTAGTAAACATCCGCTGTTTTGTAGACTAAACGGTGGTAAATTTATTTGGGTGAATGGCCTTTCCACTCCAAAATTAAGTGGTGTTGGTGGATGATTTGGAGGATATATTACTATATAATTCAAAATCTTGTCTTTTCAAAAGGGTTTTCCTTTTTAGATGTTCTTTTGTTTGTGTTTAAAGCGGCGACTTTATTCGTTGGATGAATACTTAAAACTGAAGTACAAAAATGTCTTACAGTAATTTTAATAGGCTTAATTTGTGAGCCCTTCAGTGGCATGATCGATATTGACGCGATTTGGTTGGCCCGAATTTTAATGCTGAATTATCGGTCTCACGCTTTTGATTTTTAGGGGGACAATTATTATTGCAAGTGTTCATTTGTTTATGAATAAAACGGATTTAATTGGCCAGTGCTTTAATTATGAGTTAGCGTTCACACGCTTTGATTTTGAGGGGGATAATTATTATTGGAAGTCTCCAGAAAACGAATGTTAACTTTAAAGTTATAAATTTTAGGGGGCGAAAAATTTATAAGGTATTGGTTATTGACGTTGGATAAATGACTATTAAAATTAAAAACATTTCTTCGTCTTGATGGGCTAAAAAAAGCAAAAAAAAAAAAAAAAAGGATATACATTAGGTGAGCAACAAAAATCACTTCAGCGGTAATTTCAGTGAAATTTGAAATCTAGGTGCCACATTTTCAATCCGCTCACCGATGTACTAGCTAACTGGTCAATTGCAGGAAAATTACAAGATGATGAATCTCCATTAAAAAAATGCAGGGTTTAATGCACTTATTTTTTCATTTTTGCTAATCAGTAGACATTTTAATCGGGCATAAATCCACTGGCAACAACATGGTAGTTACATAGTTCAGTTCGAAAAGCGAAAATAAAATGTTTTTACTCTTTTTACTTGTTCCCTCAATTCACATAGAGTTTATGTAGTATATGTGTGTGTGGTCTGATACTCTGTTCATTTCGACTAATGAAATAGTTGGCAGGAGTCAGCGCAGAAGTTTTCTGGTTTGTCTGTGTCTAAGCCTGAGCTTGGCCTGATGCGCTGGACTTGCCCATCTTGTGCCAGACAGCAGCTTGATTTTGAACAAACTGGCCAAACAGCTGTCTAGCGAGTGTGACTCTAGCGTACATTTATTGCCGCAATTCAAGTCCGTTCCACCTTCTGAGAAGTTGCCCAAGAAATGTACCCTTGAGTTGCCTCATAAGCATTCTCCCATTTTACTTTCGCCTACACCATCTTCTTGTTCCTCTTTATGCTCTTCTTTTCAGATTGAAGTACCCATTACAAGCCCTGGTGTACCTCAATCTATCCCTCACGGGAACTAATCAATTACAGGATCATGCAGGCTCTCAATCACTCCTGGCTTCCAATGCTCCTCTGCCTCCACTAACTGTAGTGCCTTATGTACGCGGATGATTTCAAGCTTTATGCCAGTTTAAAAGACATGTCGTCTTCTTGCCTACTTCAATCGGATCTTAATGATCTTCGGAGTTGGTGTGAGACCCACCTATTAGACCTTAGCGGCTCTAAATGTAAAGTTATGTCATTTTATAGATGCACTCCATACTTAGCAACTTATTATCTTAACGACACTGCCTTAGAGCGGTTAGGTATTATCAATGACTTAGGTGTTCTTATGGACCATAAATTAACCTTTAATCCTCATATTTCTGCTACAGTTAGTAAAGCTATGAATGTTCTTGAGTTTGTGAAACGATGGTCAAAAGAGTTTAACGATCCATACACAACCAAAATTCTGTATACTTCATTAATCCGTCCTATCTTAGAGTACGGATCTTGCATATGGTCACCTCAATATGAGACGCACCAAAGTAAAATTGAATCTGTTCAAAAGCAATTTCTGCTTATTGCTCTTCGCGGTCTAAATTGGGATTGCAATGTCAATTTGCCATCATACTTCAGTAGGCTTCTTTTAATCAATCTTCCTTCTTTAATTATTCGTAGAGTAATGCTTTGTGCTATCTTTATTCATAAACTTTTAACATGTGAAACAGACTCTCCTGAGCTATTGAACCAGTTAAACCTATCTGTTCCCCTATCCTTAAAACACTGTAGCTCTAACTATTTTTTGCATGAACATGAAGCATGAACCTTTTCGAATCCTATGTTCTAATTACAATCTTCTGTATCCCATAATCAGATCAGAAGCCTCTCTTTCTCTTGTGAAAACCTCTATTTTAGCACATTTAGCTCGTAATTAGCTGTAGTTAATCATATTTTGAATTGTTTGTCCGTTTTATTTGTATATGTCCACGCGATCGTGCAGTCCGATATACGGCTGCGCCCCAAGGTCGTTCGAGCGGGGATGGACAGCGCTCTGCTTGGGATCGCGCGAAACAGGCTATGTCCTGGTGTCGCATTGGCCACTTAAACATACTTTGCATTGTACGCGTGAACGTCCAGAGAATATAAAATAACTGTACCAAATGAATATTTCTCAGCTATAGTAGACCTTAATTTTTGTCCAGAGGGCTTAGTTGTACACGAGTTTGCGTGAGAATCGCTCCCGTGCGTTGCCTGTACACCTTCCTAATTTATCTTCAGCTTCAAAAACTAAGAACGTCTAGTCTTTGCATTCATTGTCAGAATGTAAGATGACTTCTTACCAAGCTCTCAAAACTGTTTTGTTTTCTTATAGGCTAAGTCGTGTTGGTGGTCGTGTTGGTGGAGTACTAATTACTGTCAACTCGAATATGTGTTCAAGTGTTTTCCCAATTGTTCTGCCCTTAGGTGTTGAGTCGAAGTGAAATGTTCCTACCTTAGCTTATTCCTCCTGCTTCTGATATAATGATCTCCATGCACCATGCTGATACTGTGCAAACCATTTTTCGCCTTAAAGGTCGTGATTTCCTTACGGCTTTAGGTAATTTAACTTGCCTTATATTTCTTGGCTGGTAGATAAAAAACACTTTCTTAATTCCTTCGTCTCAACATGTTTTTCTTGAAAGCCGACTTGAATAGCGGAATATGTCAGTTGAATTCTTTTCTTAACTCTTCTAAAAGAATCCTTGATCTTGATTTTGTCTCGGATCCCACTATTAGTTCTGTCTCTTAAATACAGCCCCTTGTAAAGCCTGAATCATTGAAGATATTCTGTGTAACAATTCTCTCACTAATTCAATTAACAACATCTCTGAATAGGCTAAGAGAAGGAAAATAACCCAGTGTTCATTTCGTTAAATTTTAAATATAAACTGATTTTATTTAAAAAACCTTTAAACTCTAGGAAGCGACAATTGTTCTTGGAAATACTTATTCTAATGCCCCACGTTTTCGGGAGTTGAAAATTTTGCATAAGTGTTTTGTAAAATGTTTTCCACAGAGTGTGGAAGCCTGTTTTGTTTGGGGTTAAGCAATAATTGTCATATGAATCTCCACTACGCCGGTCTAGTTCACACTTAGACTTTCAATCCTCCGTAACACTAAATCAAGATATTTTAAAAAGTTTAAAAAACTGGTTCACGACTTGGCTATGAAAATTATTGTGTAGCGAAATCACAATTTTGTATCTTAAATACTCAATGTTACAATAAATATATTGTGGGATGTAGACTTGAATTCTATCAGAACCCCAAAAGATTTTACAACTTTGTTGATTCTAAACGACGCTTTAATCAACTACCATCCATCTTCAGACTTAATGACCAATAATTCCGATATTGCAGATCTGTTTGCTAAATTTTTTCAGTCGACTTATTGTTCTACTGCTTCACATCTCACATCATATCCCTTCTCAATCTCACATTTGAATTGTTTGTTTTTCCCTGGTAGTACTGAAGACTGTAATATCTATAACTTATTATCTATGACGAATTCCTTTGTTCCCGGGCCTGATAACATTTCTAGTTGCATCCTGTTTTCGATTTCCCTATCTAAGCCTTTATCTCGGTTATTCTTTATATCGAGTGAGACTTGTAGCTTTCCTGGAAAGAGTTTTTTATTAATCCGCTTTTTAAAAAGGTCAACAAATCGGATATTTCTAACTACTGTGGCATTGCCAAACTTTCCGTAATTAAGTTGTTTGAGAAAATTATTACGTCTTCCCTTCAACACCTATTTAGCTCCACTATTTCGCCTTGTTAGCGTGGCTTCATGAAATTTCGTTCGTCGCTTACCAAAGTTTTAGAATTGACTACCCTTGTACACCTTGGCTTTCGCAATAAGGCAGTCACCTGGGCCCACTGTTATTTACCCTGTTTATAAATGATTTTCCCTTGGCCTTGGTTCATTCACGCGTGCTCATGTTTGAGGATGACATCAAAATTTGTTATTCCTATAATGATACTTTGTAGAATAAATGTTAAATGATTATATTGTTTTTCAGTTTCTTTAGATAGGACACAAGTAGTTCTTTCCAGCTTGAGTTTAGTTTATTGAATAATTTTTAATGCTGTGACAATTGTTAACTATAGCTAAGACCGCGTAGCTGCGCTGCCAGTAACGCCGGCAGAAGAGTGGTATGCTTATGTATAAACGTTTAAATGTATAAATGTTTACATAAGAGTATGTATGTGTATATGCCGCCGCAGCGGGAGAGTGAGGATGTATCATATTGCATATTGGGCCCAAGCGGCCGCGCGTGTTATATTTGCTGACTCAGCAATTGTCCAGCACCATGCACTCATGTGTGGTCATGTTACTTAAGAGGCAAATGCACTTGAATGTTGCGCACATAAATATTGTAACAGACTGCTACAATATGTTTGTAATATTATTGATATGACGTTTCAGAGCAAGCTACATCCCCCTCTTTAGACAAATAACGTAATTATATGGAGTTATTTTCTAATTTTTATTATATGGAAATTCATTTAAGTATTATTGTTTATATTTTTTTTTCTTTTGTTGTTTGAATGTTTGATTGTTCGTTTAATGATATATGTGGTAAAAGTATTTTTGTATATGGGCATTTCCGGAAAAAGGTCAACCACAGGACCCAAACATAAAGTACCAAATATCCGTTTTTTTTTCATTATGTCTTATTAAGAAATGTTCCAATTGTACATTTTTGAATAGAAATAGTGAAAAAAAAGTTTAAATGACCGTAAGTTCAAACCCTTATATATATTTTTGTTTAGTTTTATTTTGAAATTTAGATTGAGAAAGAAAATATAAATAAAAGAAGTGAAAATCAAAGGCGGTTTATGTCAAAATTAAGAAAAGACCCACTAAAACTTGCGGAATATAATGAAAAACAAAGACAATTTACCCGAAACTACAGGAAAAAAAAGGAGAAAATCCAATTGAAGTCGAAAGTGGGTTAAAAAGGAAAAGGCAATATGACCGATTATGAGTGAAACAGATTCGGTCTAATCTTTAAGTAGACAGAAACAACAATAACACAAATGAAAACTACTCCAGCAAGCAATCTCTTGGAAAGGCCGTCAAAAAGGCAGAAAGGGCACTACCATCAAATGCAGCAAGACGAAAAATTGTGATTGATGTTTTAAATAAGAAATACAACGAAACAAATACCATCAATACACAAGAAAAGATGTCTACTCAAAGTCGATTGGAAATCGCGAAAAAGTTCTTTTTAAAAGGTGAAATATCCGTCCAAGCTGCTGAGAAAAAAAAAACATTGTTGATGGCCGAATAATTGCCAAAAGATACATGCTAATGACAATAGCAGAAGCTTTTGAATTATACAAAACCGAGATGGGTACAAGTGCCATAAGTAAAACCCAAAATGGGAAGCAGCTAAAACCATTGTTGGCATAAAGAGAAAACATTTTACTTCGTGCAACACCGAAAAGAAAATAAAAGTGGGCCGCACTTCCTATTCCCAAAAATCCTACATAAATTAATATATATTTCTTGGGCACAATTTGAAAATAAATTTTTCTTTCTCTAACTTTAAATGAATAGAGTATTTATTAGTCGGGATCAACTCATAAATAACCCCTTTTTTTATTTTGGCTTATATTAATAGCTGAAATACTAATAAATTAACTAAAATTTTCTATGAAAATGCATTGAAAACTGTACTGGAAAAAATGTCGTGTGAGTGATGTCGTATGACTCAGAAAAATAATTTTTAAAAAAAGGCCAAGGCCAATATGGAAAAATCTTAAGTCTACAAATAAAGCTTAACATTTCTAAAAATATTCAAAGTTTAAAATTCTCAGACAGTTCGCAGAGTTTGTCGATTGTTAGCAATGATGTCTAATCTCATGTATATTTGATTTCGTGTGAGTGGCCGCTCTTGTGGAGCTTTTTTCTCAACAGATAAAAACAGAAGGCCCAAAATTTTTATTACGATTGATAGTACGCTAAAAGTAAAGTAAAAAATGTTTAGTGATTAAATGTAAAAAATTTAATTTTCTTTGATTTATTTCACACATAGTTTTATTCTGCTTCCGAAAGTCGTGTGAGTGATTTCGGAATTGAATTGTATAGTGTCATTAAATGTAGAGAATTTATTTGTTTTGTTTTATTATTATTTTTTTTATATATATAATTAAATTATTTAATTCAATTTTATTTCAAAGTTCGTTTTACAGTTTTATTTTTCTTAAATTAAGTTTTTACTTTTGAACAGTAGCTTAGCGAGTGAATCGACTAGCAAAAAAATGAAATGGTAAAGCAACATAGGCGTACGTGACTTACAATTAGTGCACGCTGTACACTTTCTTCTTAGTTCTTTATGTTTCTTTATATTTACAGTCCATATTCCAGTGCAAAGCATACAACCATAAATTCTAGGGTAACAAAAGGTATGATTTGTTAGGTCTGTTAAATATATAACTATACATATATATTAATAGTTAAAATTTTTAACCTATCCTTATGCACTAGTTGTTTCTTGTTCTTTGTATCTTTAATTAGAATGTGATCCCTATCCATTATTTCTTCTATAATGTATGGGCCTAAATACTGAGGTTCTAACTTATGACCCGTATCATTTCGTAATAAAACTCCTTATCTCCTATTTCTAATTCGATATTTTTTACTTTTCTATCATATATTTCCTGTTCTAACATAATTCTGGCTCTTTTATAGGCCTTTTCTAATCTAAATTTAGATTCCTTAGCATAATTTTCTATGTTATATAGTAGATTTATCCTATCAACACTATTATAATATTTAGGTAAGTTCGAAGTTTTGCTCCATTTTGATGTGCAGTTGAAGTTTTTTTTTATTTGCAAGTTTTTGCATAAATCTTCAATTATTGAATTTCTATATTCTGTTCCCATGTCCGCATAAACGTCTTCATTGGACCGTACTGCAAAATGAAATCTTCAAATATAGCTTTCGCTACTGTTTTTGCACTTTTGTCTTTAATTGGTAATATTACAATATACTTTGTTAGGTCGCAGATTAAAGTTACTGCGTATTCATATCCGTGTTCTGATTTTGGGAGTGGACCGATCGTATGCACAATTACCCTGTCGAAAGCCAGTTGTGGCGTTTTATTTATAATTAATGGAGTTTTTGTGTGCTTTGTTATTTTTGCTTTTTGACACTTATTACATTTTTTATATTTTGAGATATTTCTCGTGTCATATTCTTCCTATAGTAATGCCTTTTTATTTTGGCCGTAGTTCTTAATACTCCAATATAACCTACTTGTATAGGGTCATCGTGGAACGTAAACAGCATTGATTCTTTTTCTTTATCAATATTTGATAATAGGGTCACCGGCTTGAGTAGCGCTACTCTTAAAAATTGTAAAGTCTTATTACCCATATTTTTGAAAGATTCTATTGAAATAGTTTCAAAGATCTTTTCGCTCGGTGCCACTTTGACTTGACTGATATTGAGTATACCGGTTTCTTTTTCGAGCCTTTGAAAAAATTGATCTAAGTCGAGAATTCCATTGGTATACATATCGCAAATGTCATTTCTTGCTTTGAATGTGCTTAAAGAATCAGTTATTCGCAAGGTCACTACTTTTCGAACTTCGTAATTTACAATGACGCCATATACATTGGACTTAGGAGCATTAAGAGATTGCTTTTGCAACTCTTCTATATTATTATTTTCTTTTTCTTTTCCTGCGCAGGAATTTGACTGTTTACTTTGATTTCTGGTAGTGACTCTCAGAATTTTGTTTACTGGTTTGCATATTTTGTAAGTCCTGTATTGTTATTCTCGATAGCGCGTCGGCTAAGAAATTATCTTTCCCTTTAGATACTCTACCGACAAATTATATTCCTCGAGTTCAAGTCGCATTCTGGTTAGCTTGAATCGTGGATATGTCGTTGAAAACAAATAAGTTAATGCTCTGTGATCTGTTTTGACAGTAAAATGTCTACCATAAATGTATGCTCTGAAGTGCGTGATTGCCCAGTGAATTGCAGCTGACTCTTGTTCAGTTGTACTCTTATTACTCTCACCTTTTGTGAAAGATCTAGACGCGTATGCTACTGGAAGCTGTAGTCCATTTTTATTGTGCGTTAGGACTGCTCCACATGCATATTTACTTGCGTTTGTGATTATGCAAAATTTATTGCTAAGATCTGGGTACTGTAGCAGAGTTGGGTTCATTAATGCTGATTTTAAATACTCGAAGGCATTTTGACAATCACTTGTCCATTCAAATTTAACATTTTTCTTACATAATCTTGTTATGTGACGAAAATATTCAGCGAAGTTTTGTATAAATCATCGATAATAGTTTCAAAATGCAATGAATCTTCTAGCGCTGTCCGCATCATAAGGGACTGGATAATTTTGAATGACATCATACTTTGTGTCATCAGGCAAGATTCCTTTACGTCCCAAACAGGTGACTTCATGCATAAAAAATTAACATTTATGTAACTTTAGGTTGTGTTGCCTACACTTCTCAAAAACATCTGTTAGATTATTGAGCATATGTTTTTCGGAACAACCTATGACTATTAAGTCATCCATGTAAAGGAATGCTTGCGAAGGTTCAAGGCCAGTGAATGCTATAGACATCATTCTCTGGAATTTGGCGCTATTTGTAAACCGAATAGTAATCGCGTAAAGCGATATGAGCCATTACATGTGGAAAAGGATGTTATGTCTCGTGAATCATCTTCGAGTTCAATTTGATGAAAACCCGACATTAGGTCGAGGCATGAAAAATACTTTGCTTTACCTAGTTGATCTAAAATGTCATCAATTCTAGGTAATTAAATTTATCGGACAACAATTTTTTATTAATTTGACGATGGTCAATTACGAATCGCCATTTTTTATTTTCGGAACTTGGTAACGATTTTTTCGGTACTAATAAAAATGGGTATTTCGTCTTTTATAAGCTTTTGGACTTGTCTTTGTATTTCGTCTTTCTGACTATGAGGATTTCTATAATTTTTATTTTTAATGTAAATTGGTTCATCGTCCACCAGTCTTAATTTTTGTTTATAAAAATTACTTGTTGTTATTGATTCGGTTCCTAGTCCGAATACATCACTATATTTCTTGCACAACTTCGTAAGTTGGCTGTGAATCTGTGGGGGAAAATTTTTTGGTAGCGTAGTTAGTACTGCGTTTTCACGCTGTTCTTTATTTGCTTCGATTATTTCGTAGCGGGAAAGCTGTTCATACCTTAAATTTGATATGTTTACTATTTTATCTATATTTGTAGTATTTATGATTGCGTTTTGGGAGTTGGTTATGGTGTTTGCTAAATAAATATCATGTTGAATTTCTTGTTAAATTTTTCGGACAACTTGGGATCTTGCTGGCAAAACTATTGAACTATTACCAGAACTGTACGATATTGGTACATATATCGGATATTTTAGGTTGTTTGGTCTAATTATTAGCCAGTCTTCGGACGGATTGAAATCTAATTGACAGTTGTATGTTCTGATGAAATCGATTCCTAGTATTCCATCACGTGGAATAGCAAATTGGAAATTAACGATGTGAAAGTCGTGTTGAATTATATATTTAGAAGATTGTATTTCAACAGAAGTAAACCCTATGGATTTAGTTACTTTTTGACTAATTCCTTGTATATTTATGATTTTATTGGTTTGGATACTTTGAAAATTGTCGGAATTTTCTTTTACGATAGATTTTTCCTATCCTGTGTCTATTAAGAATACTAACTTTTTTCCCGTTGCCACATTCGTGAAGGTAACAAACGTATTTTGACTGAAACTGATGGAGTGAATCTTATTACTCTTTACTGCTGGGTATCTAAAGGTGCTTGGGAGTTTCCCGAAGCATTCTGTGCTACCCTAACATTATTGCTAGTATAACCGTTTTGTCGGTTATTTCCTCCGTTACCTCTATTATTCCTGTTGTAACCTCTGTTGTTTCCTCTGTAATTATTATTTCTGTTTTGCTGGAAATTTTGCCCGTTATTGTTATTATTATAATTATATTAATAACCACGACCATTGCCTCTACCACGATAATTATATTTGCTTTTCACTCGTTGCAGAGCTCGGACGAGTTTTTTTTGCGCTTATCAAATTTTATTCGATTCTCGTAATTAATAATTTTTCTTTAACTTTTAAACTCACTCACTCGGTTTAATTAAAATTTTAACATTCGAATTATATTTTCATTCCGTGATTTCTTTCAGCCGTTTTTGGCTTTTTGTTTTAATATACATAAATTAACTTACAACAATTACTTGCATTAGCGGTGTTGTTGTTTAGCTAATCTCTTTTGCTTTTGTGTCTTTACCGTTGTAACCACCTATCGCGCTCTTGCGTACAATTTGTTGTTGCATGTGTTCAATTTGACGCGCTCTCCCGCTCTTTCGTATACTTGTTTGATTTGCGCTCTCGTCTTTTGCCCACCCGCGACTCAGTGATATGTTATTTTGTTTTTGTGTATTCTTTTAATTTGTATTCTTTAGTTATGAAAGCTTACTCTGCACATTAACCCTTGTGTCAGAACTGGTCAGTATATAACCTTTAAAATTTTTTATTTTATTTCTTATTCCTTTGTTTTTCTAAATTAAATTGAATTATTTTATATAATGGTTGTCTGCTCAAAAAATAATTGCATAGTTGCCACTAATGCGGTTGACTCCCATGATTATATACTATGTTGGCTGTGTGACAATGCGGCTCACGTTAAGTGTGCAGGTTACACAGGCAGAATCAAGGAGTCGATTGCTAAAGGTGGTGGCTTAAAATATATATGTGATGCTTGCCGGGAGGTCGAGAATGAGATGCGCTCATTCATGAGGCGGACTAGAGATAGTTTTGACACTTTGATGGCAGGTTTTAACAAACTCCAAGCGGAATTTAATGCTGTGGAGAATCAGTTTAGTATCTTATCGCTTATGAATGAGTCTCCGAAACGTATCTGTAGATCCGCCAGTGTCTCTTAACGTCCCCAACCAACCTCAGGCACGGTCCTCTCCCAATATACAGCAATTGATATCGTTTAAGAGCCCAGTGGTGATTAGTTAGGAATTACCGGTATCACCTGGGAATAATCTCTTAAAAACGATGCCAACTGTAGTGTCCGAAGTGTCTGGCCAATTACCCATTCCAATAGAAATTGCCGATAGCTCTAAAAGTATTGAGGGCCCCGTGAACAACTTGACTGCTGCAGTGGGTGACTTGTGCAACGTTGCTGCTGCGGCTGACGCTTTGGGACCGCGGCCTCTCGTTGGCATACCACCAAAGAAACATACATATATTTGTTTTTAGGCTAGACCCTGTTGTCACATCTGATAATGTGATTGCGGTGGAAAAGTTTAAATTTTCGAATTCTCGGGACATCTCGTCCTTTAAAATTAGTGTTTCTGCCAATATCTTCGACACTATATGTCTAAAAGATTTTCGGCTTTTCTATATTCTATATTCAGCCGTGACCGGATTTCTCGCAGGCGGTGGCGTTCTGATAGCTGTTGATGCCGCTTTATCATCTGAAATAATTCAATTTTTTTTATACCCAGGAGGTTGAGTTTTTCGGTGTCAAAGTAAATCCTAAATCTTGTAATGCTTTTATTACTTGTTCCTATATTCCCCCATCGTCAGACATTATGGCCTATTTAAATCATTTAGAGGCAATTCATTTTGTCTCCTCTTTAGTTTTTATAAAGACATGCTCATAGTTTTAGGTGATTTTAATTTACCTGCTTTGTCATGGTCACTAGCAGATGAATGTCACATGCCATTTTCCTCTCTTCCATATATTTGAAAGGAGTCATATATCATTCCTCTGCATAAAAATGGCAAAAAGTCTGAAGCCTTTAACTATAGGGGTATTTCAAAATTGTCCGCTATTCCAAAAGCTTTTGATAAAATTATAACTTCGCAATTGAAACATTTTTGCAGCTCTATTATTTCGCCATCCCAACATGAGTTTGTGAAACGTAGATCTACAACCACTAACCTTTTAGAATTTACCTCTATAATCATCAAGGGGTTCAAAAATGCTAAGCAAACTGCTGTCATATACACCGACTTCAGTAAAGCCTTTGATTCTGTTAATCATACCCTATTACTTTCTAAACTGAACGACATTAGATTCCCACCTTTTTTCCTTTCTTGGGTTCGAGAATATTTTAGAAACAGAAAACAGAAGGTATTTTTCAAGTCTTATATTCCAATTTGATTCCTGTGACATCTGGGGCACCTCAAGGTAGTCATCTTGGCCCCCTGCTTTTCACTTTATTTATTAACGATCTTCCATCAGTCAATATTCATTCGCGTGTGCCTATGTATGCTGAAGATGTGAAGCTTTGTCTTTCTTATAAAGAAATAGATTCATTTAGTCGGCTACAAGCTGATCTTAAACATTTTCAATCCTGGTGCCAGTTTAATTTATTAAATCTTAGCACTACCAAATGTAAAGTAATGACTTTTTATCGTAATTCTCCTCAACTGGTCACTTATTTTCTAAATAGTTCTTTGGAACGTCCATAAGTTAAATTTAAATACCCATATTTCCACCATTTCCATGAGTGTTCTGGGTTTCATTAAAAGATGGTCAAAAGAAAGAAACTAAAGTTCTTTTACTTCGCTTGTCCTTCCTATTTTAGAGTATGGATCTTGCGTTTGGTCACCTCAATATGAGTCGCACCAGATTAGATTTGAATAAGTTCAAAAGCAATTTTTGCTATTTGCTCTTCGTGGCTTAAGCTGTGATCGAAATGTCAATTTGCCTTCGTACTCTAGTAGACTTCTTTTGATTAACCTTCCTTCCATAATTAACCGTTGAATTATGCTTGGTATTATTTTTATGCACAAGCTCCTAGTCGGTGTTATTGACTCGCCTGAGTTATTGGCTCAGGTAAATTTGTCGGTAGCATGTAGACAGAGTAGACACCTTATTATACTTTTAACCCTTAGTCGTTGTTCTTCTAACTATGCCATGCATGAACCTTTTAGAGTCCTCTGCTCTGATTACAACCTTTTATTTCCCTTTAATCTGCTCAGAGTCATCTAAAACAACATTAAAACATCTATCCTTTCCTTTTTACTTCATGGATAGCTGTAATATTATTTGTTTGTTTGTTTTTTCCATTGTGTATACGGCTGCACCCCTCGGTCGTTCCGGCGGGAGGTGGGTAGCTATCTGCTCGGGCTCGCGCGTATCAGGCTTTGCCCTGGTGTCGTAGGGGCCACTTGAACGTACTGCGCATAGTATCGTCAACATCCGCTAATAATTACCACGGTTTCTTTGGGCAAACAGAACCGTATTTGTGTTTTCTGTTATCTCAGTACTTTTTTGTAAGTACTTTGTCATAGCTTCGTCCATGGTTTAGAAATTACAAGAGCCAAGTATAGTTTTAATTCTATTTTGTTCGCAATTTCCAATCATTGCTATAGCATCGTCTGTGCTATGCTTAGGAGCAAGTGCCGCTGGCATACCTTCATCGATATACGCAGCTTGAAGGATTTTGCGTAAGTTATCTATCTCCGAAGTAAATTTGTCAGCATTTTTACCTTTGTGAGTGGTATTCTTCAATTTGCCTTTTATAACTACGGATGTTTCACCGATTTCAATGCCTTGCAATTATTGTATTATTGCTTCAATTGAAGCTTCTTGTTGGACTTCATATAGTGTTGGGCCAATAATTTTTGATTTTATTACCTCAACTGCTATGCTTTCGTAGTCGCCTTTCATCATATCTACCAACCTCAGAGCTGTTACAAATCTTTGGAGTTGCATTTTTGTTCCATTGAATTCAGGGATGGCCATGTTAATATCCTTCATATATGCCCTTCGGGCATTTAATTGTGCCATTTGGTCGGTTGTGTTTATGACACTTGTATTAATTTCTAAATTTGATTCGTTGTCCTGTACAGACAACGCTTCTATATCAGGTAATCTTAGTAGCGCAGAAATTGTTAGATCGTTTAGATCTTTTTCTTCTATTTCTTTCTCGCTTCTTGTTCTGTTTCTTTTTTACAAGTGTCTATGCTCGGAGGTGAATCACGTACGGTATGTACAAATATATCGAGATTGTATTTCGTCTTTATAGAGATTAGGCTTGCACGTAACTTGATCAATAGATTGGAAATCTTTGACCAGTTTGTTTTACCTATGTTCTCTCTATTAATATGCACTAAATTTATTGCTTCGTTGAATCAACCAGAATTTTTGCGTGCTTGTTTTTTGTTTCCTTTTGGATATTTCTATTCTGTGTTACGCATTGTTACGCTTGGAGAAGTAATTCCTCCCATTCCATGCTTAACAATTTTTTTTTTATTACTTTTCTGTTTCGTGCACATCCTTGTAGTAGCCCTCTTTAATAATAATAATTTTTAATTGCATTTCGGAAAGAATATTTTCTTTTGTTTGTTTGCAAGAATAAATGAATAACCCCCCTTGAGTACTACGCACATGTCTTCACTTGGTACGGTTCTTACTCTCATTTCGCACAGCGAACGCAAAGCGTAAGCAAAGAAGAAAGCATGGAAAAGATCCGTTAGAATTCGTTCGCATGCTTTGCATTTGCTTAGAAACAGAATTTTTGGTACAGGCTTTTTCATTTAACTTGATACTTTGATTGCGAAAAGACGTGAATATTAATATTCAAATAAATATATATATATATACATATATACTTGTGAAACACGTGCATATTACATCATCGTTTAAAAAGTACAGTACTGCACAAGGCAGTTATATACATATTTGGCTAAAGTGAATAAAAATATTAGTGAATATTCGAAGAATAAGGTGATATAAAATTAAATTTAGTGAAAATATTAGAATTTAAACCCCGTTATATTTCAGTTAAAATTTATATTTTGGTCGCGTGGCGTCGACCAAGAAACTTTTGGCTTACAAGCAGCCTTGAATTTTTCAATTTCGTTGGGACAATTTGGTTGATTGTACCCCAGCCCAATCGCTGATATTTTCTTCGTTGGAACATCGTTAAATAACCAAGAAACCAGCGAGCCTCGGATTTTCTTTATCAACCCTTCCATTTCATCAATAATCATCGCCATGGGCCAGACTAAATTAGTCTGGTGATGAAATGATGCAGTCCCCGGCTAATATATATTAAATACCAACATTATACACCCAATTTGAGCGAGATCTACTACTTTTCGATTTCTTCTTGGTGCATATGCATACTTAGTAGTAGTTCTGCTACCTTTTCTTGTTTCATCTTTACGCAAAGTATGGAGTAGCAGCCCTTGGGTTTGGATCCTACTTTCTCTTGTTGCACCACGGCAACACCTTTTCATACTTTTTTTTTCTTCTTTTATTAACGTAAATTTTGCTGATCTAAAAGAAAATTTAAATGAATTATTAGTTTAAGTAACGTAACGAAACTTTAAATATTATTAAGATTAAGTCCCTATTTGGTTAAGTAAAATCAGTTTTCCTTAGTAGAAAACCTAATGGGTATGTAATGCGTGGAGATTGGCTTTGTGGCATTTCATTTTTCTAATAACTAAATTATACAGCAAATCCCTGCAGCATCGATGGGCCCAGAGATCGCACCGTTGGATAAATCGTGAGTTAACACACACATGTATATACTATAAATATTTGTTTCATTGCCAACTGGCACACGCGGCCACATAACCCAAATCTCTTTTGAATTACTATGAATTTTTTTTTGAATCTATATTTGCTCTAATTATCGTATTTAAATTTATTTTGCTATATCTTTTTGCATATCCTTATGTTGTAATTTCTTAGAATATTAAGTCATGAAAACCCTTGTGTTTGGAATTAAACCCGTAACTTGAAATTTCGTCATGTTTGTGTAAACCAAGGTAGGGTGGGTACAGAAAGGGTTAGCGAACAACACCTTTAGCTAATCTGCAGAGAAGTCGTCCGCACAATTAATAGTATCCCGATCTGGTCCAATATTTTGCTTTTTACATCCTTTTAGTTTCTGATAGTGCACTTATATTTTTTTCTGTATGATCCGTGCGTATGCCTAGAGTAGGAAAGAACCCCCCTCATCCGACGAGCTAAGCAAGAGCAACGCTAGAAGTGCACGACCCCGATCTTTAGCATACACTTGTGTTATCGTTAGCAAGGTAGAAAAATTAGGCAGCTAACAACTACACGTGCACATGTACATCACTACAGAAATGGCGCCCAAACGTGGGACCCGAATTCTAAATTATTCATTACTACAGAAATGCTAACCGTGGGACTCGAATAATTAGAACAACACTACAGTAATGGAGCCCAATCATAAGGCCCGAATAAAACGTAGGACAACCCCACTACTAATCGGATATGTACACCACCAAAGTATCCACACACATGTTTTTGCTCAATATCATTCATTCATATCCAGTTATTTAGATTAATTTTACTTTCAAGCTAGTTATGCAGACTCGTAATGCGATGGTGCCCGTTGTAGATTGCTTGTGTGAATCGCGATAGTAATTCGAGAATTTCCGGATTAGTCGACCAGAAGAAACTATTGGCGGCAACAGCATCGTAGGACGTATCTTTGTATGACTAGGCGGGAACGCAAATTTTATGATCTTTGTAGTTTGAGGCTATCGTTAGGAATTGCAGTTGCAACTCGGTTATATCGGGTTGACTGACCAATGGAGTCGTCGAAAAGTTACAATATTATAAAATAGGCATTCTTAGACCTTAAATTTGTTTAGAGTGAAAAGAACCTGGACCAGGAATAGCATATGACTGGCGTATGTCGGTATATGACCAGTTTAGGAAATCGTCATTCAGACAAATCGGCAATAGGAATTTTTGTTTAAGATTTGATAGAAATCTATTTTTTGTGCAGATCGAATCAACTTTGTAAATGGCAATAGGATTGGATAATGATGGCGGATTCCAAATTTATATAATTTAAATTAATTAAAGAAAAAGTTAAGTATGTCCGTTAGACACAGTCACGAGAGCATTGCGCGAGCTTTGCAAGAAAATGACCCATTTTGCGGCATTTGCCATGAAACTTGAAATGAAAACGAAGCAATTGCTTCGTCGCCTTGTAAGCACAGATTTCACAATAAGTGTATTACAGAGTGTTTAAAAACTTCGAATTTATGCCCAACTTGCAAGCATCCTTGCAAGATGAAACAACTTGTAAGATTAAATATTGACTTGGAAACGGAACTCCAAGAAGCTAGTAAATCAGGCGAACCCACAACTCAGCCTGTGACCCCTCATAATACTCGTTCAGGACCTGGTCGACCTGCCAAGACCAAACCTATTCGTAATCAGGGAGCAATTCAAAGAAAAGGGATCGGCAAGAGATCTTCGACCACCTCACGTCAACATAGGCCACCGCCTACCCAAGCTAGTAGTCCAAGACCAAGTACCCCTCCAGATTATACAACTTTGATACAAACTGCTATTCAAGCACAACAGGAACAATTAGTAAACCATTTAGCTTTGCTGATTGACGACAAGTTAGCTTCTATTCGACTTGAGCGCAAAGAACCAAACCCCATTTCAGAACGTTCTGCAGCGTTCAGCCTCCCGGCACCAAGACAAGAGGAACACTATAACCACACGCAAACATCTAGAAATCTTAGTAGTCAGACTCAGAACTCAAATAGAGGGTCGCGAGCAAATTCGACATTGTCACCCGAAAAAGTAGCAAGCATTATGCAAAGTTGGCGAATAAAATTTGATGGTTCTAAAGAAGGAATGCATTCGGAGGATTTCCTATACAGAGTTCGTTCATTAGCAGAACAAAATTTAAATGAAGATTATCAAGTACTTTGTGATCATTTGTATTTACTGTTCGCAGGTAAAGCGAATGATTGGTTTTGGAAATTTCATCGAGCACACCCAAATTTCGATTGGAATAAATTTTGCGTAGAATTTAGAAAGAAGTTTGATGAAGTAGATAACGATATGGACACCTGGGAACTGATTAATAGCAGACACCAGGGCGAGAATGAAACCTTTGAGGATTACCAGTTTAGTGTCGAAAGGCTAGTAGGAAGATTAAACACACAACTTTCAGAGGATTCTTTAGTCAAGTTATTAATTAGACATTCAAAGTCGGCAATTCGTTATGAACTTATGCATCTAGGAATTTTTACCTTATCTCATCTGAGACAGGAAGTACGCACCCACGAGCAATTTGCTAAACAAATGAAGAGCATACCAACCAAGAATACTTTTGGACATCGTTCAAAGATAGCTGAATTAGACTCTAATTTCGAGAATTATATGCAGGAGGAGGTGGAAGCTTTTCAACATAAACTTACATGTTGGAACTGCCGGAAGCCTGGACACCGTTTTGATATCTGTCTGGAACCGCGTACTGTATTTTGCTATGGTTGCGGAGCCGTAAATGTTTTTAAACCGCGTTGTCGTAATTGCAACCCGCAGGAAAACCGACCGACGGATGCGGCGATCAACACTTCTTTGTCGCATCCACACCAATAATGAAGGATAAATATTCCCAAACAGAGGAATGGGAACCTCTTGTTTGTAGGAAAGAAACAGATTCACAAGGAAATGTAGGACCAACTTCGAAAACAGTTGATAAAAGCCCATTTCGTCCTCTTCACCTACGTTTGGCTCAGTATGAGACCGTTCGTCATCGCATCTTTGGTGAAGTAGACAGCATACGACCAATGATTAAGTCTAAGCGCTCAACGCATAGACTACGCTTCTTTTGGAAGAAGGTTAGAAATAACCGCAAGAAATTGATTTCCAGTATATTTTCCCGATCTGATAATCGATTGTACACAGAAATAAAGATAGAAGGCCAGATCTTCACTGCTCTTTTAGACTGTGGCGCTAATATTAGTTGCTTAGGAAGTAAGGTAGCTAAAGAGTTTTTAAAGCATCCTAAAACACGCAATTGTTCAGGCAAAATAATTACGGCCAACAATTCTGAATGTTTTGTTAAAGGTAAATTGACAAGTGACATTACGTATCGACAACTCACCAAACCCCTTGATTTCTTTATTATTCCTGATTTAAAACAAGACATATATCTTGGAATAGATTTTTGGCGTAAATTTGGTTTAATAGATAAATTGAAGGAAGACCCACTAATAGTATCGGATATTATTGAAGAAAAAGGAAATGATCATGGAGATTCCGTGAAAATGCACCGTTTGTCTGAATCTCAGCAGCAAAAACTTAATTTTGCAATTGCTAAATTACCCTGCTACGATAAAGAAGGATTAGGTCGCACACATCTCATTGATCATAAGATTGAAGTTGATAGTACTAGGCCCATTCAACAAAGGCATTGGCCAATTTCGCCGGCCATTGAGAAGTTAATGTTCACGGAAATAGACAGAATGTTAGACTTAGATATCATTGAAGAATGTAACAGTCCATGGAGCTCCAATTGTGTATTGGTGAGACGTGGCGATAAAGTTCGATTATGTTTAGATTCTAGAGCAGTGAATCAGTGCACTCGTAAGGACGCGCATCCTCTTCCCCATATTGATGGCATACTTAGCAGGCTGCCACCTGCTCGATTTATTACTGGACTAGACATGAAGCACGCCTTCTGGCAAATTCCGTTAGAGGAAAGCTCACGTCAATACACCGCCTTCACAATACCTAACCGGCCACTTTACCAATATAAAGTGATGGCTTTTGGTTTGTGCAACGCCCCACAGAGTTTATGCAGACTTATGGATCGTGTCATACCGTCTTATTTGCGCACAAGAGTATTCGTTTACCTCGATGACCTGTTAATTCTTTCCGAAGATTTTGAATCGCATATTGCTTTAATACAAGAGGTAGCATTGAGACTACGTAAAGCGGATCTTACGATTAATGTAGCTAAATCTAAGTTCTGCATGCAGGAGATTAAATACCTCGGCTTTATTATTGGATACGGACAAGTGAAAACCGATCCTTGGAAAATTTGTGCAATAAACGACTTTCCGATTCCAACAACAGTCAAACAATTAAGGAGATTTTTGGGACTGACTGGCTGGTATCGACGTTTTATTGAAAATTATGCCACCATTAGCTGTCCATTAACAGAACTCTTAAAAAAGAACCGATGTCTTAGTTGGAACGAAGAGGCAGACTACGCTTTCTCAGAACTGAAACGAAGATTAACTTCAGCACCTATTTTGACCACTCCCGATTTTAAGAAACCATTTATTTTATTGTGTGATGCAAGTTTAGTAGGTATAGGATGTATGTTAGCTCAAACTAATTCCGAAGGCATAGAATTACCGATAGCTTACATGTCAGAAAAACTGAACAAAGCTCAAAGAAACTATACGATATCAGAACTCGAATGTTTGGCAGTAATTAAAGGAATTAAGAAATTTAGAGCATACATTGAGGGACAAACTTTTGTAGTAGTTACCGATCACGCTTCTCTAAAATGGCTTATGAAACAGAAAGACCTTTCCGGTAGATTAGCGAGATGGGCAATTAACTTACAAGCTTTCTCATTTGAAATCGTTCATCGTCCTGGTTCTCAAAACATTGTAGCGGACTCATTATCGCGACGGGATGAAGTTTCAGAACTTTCGGAAATAAAACCTATGATAGATTTGTCGTCTAAATATTTTGAATCAGATGAATATCGGGAACTGGCAAAACACATTACAGACAACCAGTCCAGATTGCCTGATTTGCGCGTAGACAGCGAATATGTTTATAAGCGAACATAGCACGCAAGCGGAAATGAAGCGCAGGAAAACGATTCTTGGAAATTATGGATTCCATCCAGTCTTACCGAAGACATAATAAAGACAGCACATAATCCCCCGAACTCAGCACATTGTGGCATTGGCAAAACTAGTGAGAAGATTAGGAGATACTTCTTTTGGCCCAACATGGCATCCCAAATAAAAAAATATATTGACAGTTGTTCGACTTGTCGGTCTACAAAAAGCGGCAACAAGATTCTTCGACCTCCCATGGGAAAGCCCATGACATCCGATAGACCGTTTCAAAAGCTTTACATGGACTTATTAGGTCCGTATCCTAGATCAAAGCAAGGGCACATTGGATTATTGATCATCGTCGATCACAACACCAAATTTCATTTTCTCCATCCACTTAAGAAGTTTACATCCAATCGTATTTGCGAATATTTAGAAAATTGTATATTTTATACATTTGGTGTACCGGAATGTATACTGACGGACAATGGTTCACAATTCAAATCCGGATTCTTTAAGTCATTCCTTACTCGATTCGGAGTCTCGCATCAATGCACCGCTATTTATTCCCCTCAGGCGAACGCAAGTGAACGTCTTAACCGCTCAGTTCTAGCAGCAATTCGCGCATACATAGGGACCGACCATACCACTTGGGATAATCATCTTACAGAAATTAGTGCAGCCGTTCGTTCTTCTATCCACCGCAGTACTGGATATTCCCCCTACTATCTATGTTTTGGTCAACACATGCTTCATAATGGTAAAGACTATGAACTTTTGCGGAAATTGAATTTAATGGCTGAAGACACCTCGTTGAATAGATTCGATGCATTGCAGGTAGCTCGGCAAAAAGCTAAGGATAACATAGCCAAGGCACATGCAACAAATGCTCGTAATTACAATTTACGTAGCAGAAGCAGACAACTAAAAGTCGGTGACACAGTTCATGCTCGAAATTTTACACAGAGTTCAGCCCCAAAAAGATTTAGTAGCAAATTAGCACCAGTCTTCATCTCAGCTAAGGTGTTGAGGAAGGTCAGTTCGTCGTATTATGAATTAGCTAACGAGCAGAATAAATCTCTCGATGTATATCATTTGAAAGACATAAGTACCTAAATTAGCTAAAGAGGTCCTTTTTCAGTTCATGACTCCGTCAGTAGGCTTCCGTAGCATTAACTGTGGTGTAGTAGCCCTCTTTAATAATAATAATTTTTAATTGCATTTCGGAAAGAATATTTTCTTTTGTTTGTTTGCAAGAATAAATGAATAACCCCCCTTGAGTACTACGCACATGTCTTCACTTGGTACGGTTCTTACTCTCATTTCGCACAGCGAACGCAAAGCGTAAGCAAAGAAGAGAGCATGGAAAAGATCCGTTAGAATTCGTTCGCATGCTTTGCATTTGCTTAGAAACAGAATTTTTGGTACAGGCTTTTTCATTTAACTTGATACTTTGATTGCGAAAAGACGTGAATATTAATATTCAAATAAATATATATATATATACATATATATTTGTGAAACACGTGCATATTACATCATCGTTTAAAAAGTACAGTACTGCACAAGGCAGTTATATACATATTTGGCTAAAGTGAATAAAAATATTAGTGAATATTCGAAGAATAAGGTGATATAAAATTAAATTTAGTGAAAATATTAGAATTTAAACCCCGTTATATTTCAGTTAAAATTTATATTTTGGTCGCGTGGCGTCGACCAAGAAACTTTTGGCTTTCAAGCAGCCTTGGATTTTTCAATTTCGTTGGGACAATTTGGTTGATTGTACCCCAGCCCAATCGCTGATATTTTCTTCGTTGGAACATCGTTAAATAACCAAGACACCAGCGAGCCTCGGATTTTCTTTATCAACCCTTCCATTTCATCAATAATCATCGCCATGGGCCAGACTAAATTAGTCTGGTGATGAAATGATGCAGTCCCCGGCTAATATATATTAAATACCAACATTATACACCCAATTTGAGCGAGATCTACTACTTTTCGATTTCTTCTTGGTGCATATGCATACTTAGTAGTAGTTCTGCTACCTTTTCTTGTTTCATCTTTACGCAAAGTATGGAGTAGCAGCCCTTGGGTTTGGATCCTACTTTCTCTTGTTGCACCACGGCAACACCTTTTCATACTTTTTTTTTCTTCTTTTATTAACGTAAATTTTGCTGATCTAAAAGAAAATTTAAATGAATTATTAGTTTAAGTAACGTAACGAAACTTTAAATATTATTAAGATTAAGTCCCTATTTGGTTAAGTAAAATCAGTTTTCCTTAGTAGAAAACCTAATGGGTATGTAATGCGTGGAGATTGGCTTTGTGGCATTTCATTTTTCTAATAACTAAATTATACAGCAAATCCCTGCAGCATCGATGGGCCCAGAGATCGCACCGTTGGATAAATCGTGAGTTAACACACACATGTATATACTATAAATATTTGTTTCATTGCCAACTGGCACACGCGGCCACATAACCCAAATCTCTTTTGAATTACTATGAATTTTTTTTTTGAATCTATATTTGCTCTAATTATCGTATTTAAATTTATTTTGCTATATCTTTTTGCAACATAAGGATTGTAATTTCTTAGAATATTAAGTCATGAAAACCCTTGTGTTTGGAATTAAACCCGTAACTTGAAATTTCGTCATGTTTGTGTAAACTAATTCTTTGAGGAGTCCGTCACCTGAATCCATGACCATGCTGCCGTTACAAATCGTCTAAGATCATTTAAGAGTCTGTTAAGGGGCAACCAATCAAACCCATTAGGTTGCCAAGGTAGGGTGGGTACAGAAAGGGTTAGCGAACAACACCTTTAGCTAATCTGCAGAGAAGTCGTCCGCACAATTAATAGTATCCCGATCTGGTCCAATATTTTGCTTTTTACATCCTTTTTAGTTTCTGATAGTGCACTTATATTTTTTTCTGTATGATCCGTGCGTATGCCTAGAGTAGGAAAGAACCCCCCTCATCCGACGAGCTAAGCAAGAGCAACGCTAGAAGTGCACGACCCCGATCTTTAGCATACACTTGTGTTATCGTTAGCAAGGTAGAAAAAATTAGGCAGCTAACAACTACACGTGCACATGTACATCACTACATCCTCATCCGATTCGCCTACAATAAGAGTTTCTATGTCTGCTTTAAAAATATTATGTGCCCATGCAGGCACATCCTTATTCTTAGGTCTTCTTAGTAATAATCTGCTAAATGCTATTTTTATGGATTCTACAATATTTCTTTTAAATTTGTAGTTTTTAAGTATCCAAAATTTTATTTCCTTATACTTTTTATCTTCTGGACCTGAGTCTATCAGGAAATCAAGGAAAGTTTCTAGTTTCTACTTTATTCATACTTATTCGGGTTATATTTAAACTCAGTATTTTCTTGGGGACAATTTATTGTTGTCGGGCTTCATCCATCAGGTAGAAGCGAAATGTGCCTATTGAATTCGAGAAACAGCATATACGTGGTACTGTGACAATGAAACTCATATGTACCATTGGACTTCCTTGAACTGGGAAATCTTCTCCCGTTATATTAAGGTATGCTGATCTGATCTGTACTAAACATATAGAATTTTGTGCTGATAATATAAATTATTATCTCTTCTGAAAACCTCAACTAAATCTGATTTTATACTCGGATTTCTATTTACTATCTTCCTAAAATAATCATCTAATGTTCTCATTTTAATCAGTTGATATATATATTTATTTAAAAAATCGGTAAAAAAACTTTTTTTTTCTTGATTATTCTTGAAATGCACTTTAACAATAATTGAGGCATATGGTATTTAGACCTTATCAAGATCATTAGCATGGCTTAAGGTTCTTTTTGCTACACATTTATTGTGTAGTTTATATGCTTTGTATAACACATATGCGCTCATTATTACCACAATTATTAATAAAAGTGCATTTGTTGCTTTTAAATCGACATTTCATGACTCTATTTTGTTAATTACCATTAGCAGTGAAGTCCACTGTCTTGGTATCTATTAACGCCAATATGTCATCAAACTTGTTTATTCTATTGTCAAACATTTGAAAGATTTTTTTTTTTTTTTAATATTGTTTGTTTTTAATATTTTGGTTTTTAAATGTTTGTTTTTTAGTGTTTTAGTGAAAACATAAAATGTTTGTTTTTAATGTTTTGTTTTCTTTTTGTTTTTTTACATATATTCCTGCCTATTTTTGCGTGTGGTTTTTAGGCCACTCTGTAATTGGACAGCTTTTAATGCCGCACAATTGTACATAGTTTGTTATAATTATGAAAAAAAATATGCATCGCAGTGCATTAAAAAAAGTGTGCGACGCATAGTTGTTTAAGTAATTGTTTTGGTGGGTGCTCTTTGTAGCGCTATCGGTCCAGACGTTGAGACGCTTTCAAGTTGCCGGTGCTGGTCCTCGCACAGGCTGTCCTCTTTATTTTGCGCTCCAACGTCGGTGTAGTGGCCGGATTGCCTACCACACGTTATCAATCACCTGCCTTATATCCCTCGTAGGTGTAGTTGACGGTCTGCCTACTACACACGGGCGCATGGGAAAATCAAGACCCTCGAAGTAGCCAGCATCGATTTCTCTTTTTGCTTCAGCACCTCCAGCGGCTGTTGTTGCAGTTTGTTTCATTTTCAAATGTTACCGCACATATATATACGTGACACTTGTCACGGTCGCCATATAGAATAAATGTTAAATGATTATACTGTTTTTCAGTTTCTTTAGATAGGACACAAGTAGTTCTTTTCAATTTGAGTTTAGTTTATTGAATAATTCTTAATTCTGTTACAATTGTTAACTATAGCTAAGACCGCGTAACTGCGCTGCCAGTAACGCCGGCAGAGGAGCGGTATGCTTATGATAAACATATGTATGTATAAATGTTTACATAAGAGTATGTATGTGTATATGCCGCCGCAGCGGGAGAGTGAGGATGTATCATATTGCATATTGGGCCCAGTAATAAATTTATTATGTATTTCCAATTTGAAATATTTGGTATAACTCCAATTACTCAGGTATGATCCTATTCAAGGACATTGCCAGGTGAGGTGTTTGACTGGGGCGGAAGATCTCTCAAATAATAACGAAGGTGTCCCAAGGCCGGCTCAGTGCAGAAGAAGTTCAGCCGATACGAGACAGCAAGTGACGCTGACATAAGGCAACTGCAGAAAGAGTGAGAAAGCTGATCAGAAAGGTAGTTCTGAAATTTTCGCAGCACATTACGAAATATTCGTGAGCTTTGGCCAAAGAAAGTAGCATTGGGATAGACCAGCAATCAAAAGGCAAGGCAGGAACGGATCGAAATGCACAATAGAGAGCGCTGGAGAAGTGTACGACGCTAGAGAGGATTGTGGAACAACGATTCCGGTTGCAAGATTGATTCAAGGTTGCAAAATTGATACAAGGCTACCACAACGAAGGCTGTGTAAATTGCTGGAGAAGTGTACAGTAGCTTACCAGTGTTGGTGGTAACAACATTTCGAGGCTGTTTTAACTGTAGGAGAAGTGTACAGAGGTTAGCCAGGGCTGGACGCAACGAAACTTGAAGTCTACAGAAACTAGCGTTGAGTTTTAGGAGTGAACTGCGTTAGGAGTGGCGGTGGACAAAATCTGGTGGTTTCGGTGGACAAAATCTGGTGGCGACGGCGTGAACATCAGAGACTAGCGTTGAGTTCTAGGAGTGAACTGCGTTGGTGGTAGCGGTGGACAACGGAAATCAGCGTGGTTTCTAGCACGAACAGGTGGTAGCGGTGGACAACGGAAACTAGCGTTGAGTTCTAGGAGTGAACTGCGTTGGTGGCGATGGTGTGATCAACGTCTGGTGGCGGCGTGAGAAAATTTTGGGAGTGGCAACAACTCGAAGGTTGACGAGAAACTTCAATATTCTTGCTAAGAGAGGATTTCTGGAGGAATTTGGCGATAAGACTAATCAACATCCAAGACGACGACAAAGCAAAACGTCGTGGGACCAGCGAATGACGGGAAAAGCGTCTGTTATCCAAAACTAGCGAAAACTAATAACAATTTTCAAAACTAGAAAATAATACTAACATAGTATAAGAAAAATTTTACGTAAATTTAAGTTCTTGTAATTGAGATGGAGCTTGCAGAGATTCTGGCTCTAAGCGTGGTGGCTATGCCATCGAAATTATCTGAACTAAGGCTCCCTACGACTGGCACAAAACGGGATTTGCAGAATAGGTTACTCACCCATTATGGATTGCAGGAGGAAGATGGAAAATCAGACGATCCGTCAGTGGTAGATTGCAGCAGGAAACATAGACCAGAGAGATCAGGGTTTACTTTGAAAGATGTTGAAGACAGTGTGTCACAGTATTCTGGTTCAGATATTCCTAACATTGCTCAATGGATTGAAGAACAAGAAGAATGTGCATATCTTCAGCTGCAGTCCATAAGAAGTTAAATCAGCGCCAACAGAAGAAAGGCTAAAAACTCTAAATGAATATTTATATGCATTCATGGAAATTGCGAAGCCGGTAAAAGAAGATGAGGAGATTCTGATAGAGTACTTCGTTAAAGATATTCCGGACACAAAAACCAACAAAATGATGTTATTCCAAGCTCGTAATATTTCAGAGTTAAAGTTTCAAATCGAAGTTTGTAAGAAGGGATGGGATTCATACAAGGCAGCATACAGATTTGAAAGCACAGGCAGTACAGGCTTGAGAGAGAAAATGTTTGGGTTGCGGAGAGGCGACTGATTTAAAAAAAGATTGTCCTAAGTTGGATCGAAAGTATTTCAAGTGCGGTCAGTCAGGTCATCGCGCAGCTCATTGTAGCATCGAAACACAGATTAAACGAGAGAAGCAAGCAAATGTTGTTCAACATGACAAAGTGGAGGTTAGTTCGAGTACGTTCACGTTCTGTCTGGGTTAGAAGGTTAGCTATGAGAATATTGAATTTAAAGGGCTCATAGATACAGGAGCAGATATATGGTTGATTCGTCGAAGTGTTTCTTGGAAGCTAGGAGTTAAACAACTAACAGGTCCTGGAAAGTGTATGGTAGGAATAGGAGATGCGAAAATTTTAACTTTTGGTAGTTTCTCTAATATGGTGATCATCGACAAAATTAAGGTTAGTAGTTTTGGAAGAGAAGGACGAAATCGGTTTAGAGTTGTCTTATTTAAGCCAAGAACAGACTGAAGAGGTCGAAATGATAGTTCAGCGATACAAGCCAAACCGCAATCCTGATGCGAAGATTGAAATGAGAATTATTTTGAAAGACGATATTCCCGTATACCAACACCCAAGGCGGTTGGCCTACTGCGATCAGCAGATTGTAGATAATCAGATACAAGAATGGCTTGAGGAAGGAATTATTCGAGATAGTACATCGATGTATGCATCTCCTATAGTATTGGTAGCAAAGTCAAATAGAGCCATGTGCTGCGATTATAGAAAATTGAATGAAAAGATAATTCGCGATAATTTTCCGTTAGTGTTAATGGACAGTGTAATTGACCAGTTGCAAGGAGGAAAAGTTTTAACTACACTGGACTTGAAAAATTTATATTTTCATGTACCAGTAGAAGTAAGTTCGCAAAAGTTCACTGCATTTGTTACCCAGAAAGGACAGTACGAATTCTTATATGTACCGTTTGGTATCTCAAACTCTCCAGCGGTCTTTACGAGATTCATGATGGCAGCAATTCAGGAGTTGATCCAGGAAGGTATAGCGATCGTATATATGGATGTTATAATCATTCCAAACAAGGACATTGAAGTGGCCGAGAAGAATGGATTACAGCTAAACTGGAAAAAGTGTCAGATTCTTCAAAATCGAGTCAATTTTTTAGGGTACGTGATTAGTGAAGGGATATTAAAACCGAGTGAAGAAAAAATTTCGTCGGTACACAATTTCCCAAGACCGCAGGATAAGAAAGCAGTGCAAAAGTCTCTCTCTTTTACATGTGATCAACGTCTGGTGGCGGCGTGAGAAAATTTTGGGAGTGGCAACAACTCGAAGGTTGACGAGAAACTTCAATATTCTTGCTAAGAGAGGATTTCTGGAGGAATTTGGCGATAAGACTAATCAACATCCAAGAAGACGAAACAAAACATCGTGGGACCAGCGAATGACGGGAAAAGCGTATGTTATCCAAAACTAGCGAAAACTAATAACAATTTTCAAAACTAGAAAATAATACTAACATAGTATAAGAAAAATTTTACGTAAATTTAAGTTCTTGTAATTGAGATGGAGCTTGCAGAGATTCTGGCTCTAAGCGTGGTGGCTATGCCATCGAAATTATCTGAACTAAGGCTCCCTACGACTGGCACAAAACGGGATTTGCAGAATAGGTTACTCACCCATTATGGATTGCAGGAGGAAGATGGAAAATCAGACGATCCGTCAGTGGTAGATTGCAGCAGGAAACATAGACCAGAGAGATCAGGGTTTACTTTGAAAGATGTTGAAGACAGTGTGTCACAGTATTCTGGTTCAGATATTCCTAACATTGCTCAATGGATTGAAGAACAAGAAGAATGTGCATATCTTCAGCTGCAGTCCATAAGAAGTTAAATCAGCACCAACAGAAGAAAGGCGAAAAGAATATTTATTGCATTTAAAAAAATTGAAAAGGGGAAAAAAGAGAAGGGGAGATTTTGATAGAGTACTTCGTTAAAGATATTCCGGACACAAAAACCAACAAAATTATGTTATTCCAATCTCGTAATATTTCAGAGTTAAAGTTTCAAATCGAAGTTTGTAAGAAGGGATGTGATTCATACAAGGCAGCATACAGATTTGAAAGTAAGGCATATGTTTCGAGTGAAGCACGGGCAGTACAGGCTTGAGAGAGAAAGTGTTTGGGTTGCGGAGAGGCGACTGATTTAAAAAAGATTGTCCTAAGTTGGATCGAAAGTATTTCAAGTGCGGTCAGTCAGGTCATCGCGCAGCTCTTTGTAGCATCGAAACACAGATTAAACGAGAGAAGCAAGCAAATGTTGTTCAACATGACAAAGTGGAGGTTAGTTCGAGTACGTTCACGTTCTGTCTGGGTTAGAAGGTTAGCTATGAGAATATTGAATTTAAAGGGCTCATAGATACAGGAGCAGATATGTGCTTGATTCGTCGAAGTGTTTCTTGGAAGCTAGGAGTTAAACAACTAACAGGTGCTGGAAAGTGTATGGTAGGAATAGGAGATGCAAAAATTTTAACTTTTGGTAGTTTCTCTAATATGGTGATCATCGACAAAATTAAGGTTAGTAGTTTTGGAAGGGAAGGACGAAATCGGTTTAGAGTTGTCTTATTTAAGCCAAGAACAGGCTGAAGAGGTCAAAATGATAGTTCAGCGATACAAGCCAAACTGAAATCCTGATGCGAAGATTGAAATGAGAATTATTTTGAAAGACGATATTCCCGTATACCACCACCCAAGATGGTTGGCCTACTGCGATCAGCAGATTGTAGATAATCAGATACAAGAATGGCTTGAGGAAGGAATTATTCGAGATAGTACATCGATGTATGCATCTCCTATAGTATTGGTAGCAAAGTCAAACAGAGCCATGTGCTGCGATTATAGAAAATTGAATGAAAAGATAATTCGCGATAATTTTCCGTTAGTTTTAATGGACAGTGTAATTGACCAATTGCAAGGAGGAAAAGTTTTTACTACGCTGGACTTAAAAAATTTATATTTTTATGTACCAGTAGAAGTAGTTCGAAAGACGCATTCTACCCAAAAAAGATTATAGTACCGTGGATCCAAACCTCCAGCGGTCTTTACGCGATTCATGATGGCAGCAATGCAGGAGTTGACTTTGGAAGGTAAAGCGATCGTATATATGGATGTTATAATCATTCCAAACAAGGACATTAAAGTGGCCGAGAAGAATGGATTACAGCTAAACTGGAAAAAGTGTCAGATTCTTCAAAATCGAGTCAATTTTTTAGGGTACGTGATTAGTGAAGGGATATTAAAACCGAGTGAAGAAAAAATTTCGTCGGTACACAATTTCCCAAGACCGCAGGATAAGAAAGCACTGCAAAAGTCTCTCTCTTTTACATTTTATTTTCGAAAATTCTTTGAGGGATTTGCTTTAATTGCGAAGCCACTTTCCGATATGCTAAGGAAGGATAGTAAATTTGTGTTCAGCGAGATCGAGTAGGTATCATTTGAATGTGTAATATCCTATTTATTTTCTGAAAACATATATATTGTATTAGCGATGGCAATAGATTTATTTTTTGTTGCGCAGCTAGTGCGTCTTTTCAATTGTCTTGTTGCGGGAAGAAGAAGTGTGCCCTTAGGCCGCATTTCGATATTTTTCCTGGGCAACTTAATACTTACAATCGATACTTAAAGATATTGACTTACTACTAACAATCGATACTTATAATACTGACTTACTACTAACAATCGATACTTAAAATACGGGTTTCGATATAAGTGTGAACATTTAACAGACTTCCAAAATAAATGACATCTTACAACTCGGCCGTCCTGACAAGGAATCGACCTCGATTCTAGTTGCTAACAAAAGGAGATACATAATAACATTAAGTGGCTAGTGTCGCCCTTGTTTGGATATCAGAAGTGCAATCTTGATCAAGGGCTGCCCATAGCTTTAATTTGGAGGCTTCTAGTACCCCATCATACGGCAGTTGGGTGATCTGGGAGCCCTCTACGTCCCGGATAACATATCGGTCATTCGGAAGTTTTTTATGAACGACGTACGGACCACGATACCGTTTGATAAGTTTTTTGTTTGCACCTGCCGAAGTATCCACATTCTTAATAACTACAAAATCTCCCTCCTCAAAACTAACGGCCGGGAGGTGGTGCTTCGCATAGTACTAAGCATTATATTCTTGGGACTTGACAATGTTACGGAAGGCTAATCTCCGGACGTCTACCTCTGAGGCATCGACCTCCTCCGTCCTCTCACCCAATCGTTCGGTTAGTTCATCCACTATCACGCCTCGTTGTTCAACTCCGAATAGGAGTACGGAAGCGGCAAATTTTGTTGTGGAGTGGACGGAGTTGTTCAATACGAACTCTATGTTCGGCAGTTGTTGGACCCATTCCGCGTGGTCCACGGGTTCCGTCAGTTTACCCAACATAGGGCCCAAAACCCGGTTAACACGCTCGACTTGGCCGTTGGCCCGGGGTGAGGCAGTGGCATTTTGCACATGAATTATATTATTGGATCTCAGAAATTCTCCAAATTCGGAGGAAGTAAAGCAGGTACCTCGGTCGCTGATAATTCGTCGGGGTCTACTGTAATTTGCAAAGTGCTGAGTCTTTAACGTCTGACAGACTTCACGCAAATTAGTAGTGGCGGCAGGATACAGCTTGACAAATTTGGTGAAAGCGTCAATGACCACCAGGAGATACTTCTTCTTAGCGTATGGACGGAAGGGGACCTAGATGATCAATGTGAATGGTATCGAACGGAAGGGGCACTTTCGGAATACTGTGTAGCGTGACACGACTGTCAGGAGCGGAAGCGGAGTAATAGATACATTTGAGGCAGTTTTTAATGTAATTGTTAACGTAAGACTTCATACACGGGAACCAATAGTACTTCTTGATTTGTGTACACTTCTCCGTGGCCATATGGCCAAGTTTTTCATGCACTACTCGGATGACATGATTTATCATTTCGGAAGGGACATACAGTTGGGGTACACCCGTCGGGGCAAGGCGGTAACTACTCCGTCTTGCAGTTTGAAATCTGCTATTTCGTATTTCTCTAAATCATCTCGGAGTTTAACAATCTCAGGGTCACGATTCTGGGTTAGCTGCAGTTGGAAGTCGAGGCTTAAATCGTCAACGTAGGCGGCAGTTTCTATTCTGCTTAGGGCATCGGCATGGGGCATACTAACCCCCGAGCGGTGTACAATCGTATAGTTGTAATTTTCTAACAGCAGGGCTCATCGAGCGATCTTAGCGGAATGTCCCCCGTTTCTCAGTGTCAACGCCAGGGAATTACAATCAGTCACGATTTTGAACGGAATGAACTTAAGATACGTCTCAAAAGCAGGTACCTCAGATTGCATCAACGCTCTCGAAGAAGACGAACGTGTTTTTTTAAGCTCCTGCGTTTTGAACTGATTTACATATTTTTTTTATTTTGTTTTATCGGCATCGCGATCGAAATTTAAATTTATTAGTAAATCTAACTTGTACCGTATCATTCGTTGCGTTTTTGTGTGTTTGTGTTAATAATTTTTAACAACTTTAATTTCTGTTTATAACCTTTGTTGGTTTTTTTTTCTCTCTCTTTTCTTCCTCTCTCTCTCCCCCTTAATCTCATCTTTCTTTCTTGCAAATCACAAGCAACGCTCATTTGTTGTTGTCTTGCAATTTCTTATTGTTCTTGTTGCAGTGTTTTTGTTATTGTGATTTCTAACTCCCGCGCTCGCGCTCTTTGACTTTTTTGCTCGTTTTCGTTTCACCCGTCGCCGTTATTTGCGCTCATATTGCAGTCTGTTGTGTGTCTGTAATATAGACTTTATATCTCTTAGTCAGTGCTCTCTTTTTCTTTTAACCCTCGTGCACCCTCAAAATCTCTCTTTTTTATTATTTCTGGACCTCAGAGTGAGTTATATATTTTATTACCAAAACATTTCTCCTTTTTATTTGTTTGATTACCAATTTTTCATATTACCTTATAATGGCTGTTTGTTCGCTTAAAAATTGTTTGCATCCCGCCCCACCCCTGAATAGTTTTATTTACTGTTGGTTGTGTAAAACTACAGTACATGTTAAGTGCGGCTTTACATAGGGTAAGGATCTTTTAGAACAAAAAAAGGGTCTCAAATGGGGATGTGAGTCATGCCGGATCGTGGAAGATGAAATGGAACTTTTCATGCGGCAAACAAAGGATAACCTGATGAGTCTGTCCGCCAGTTTTCTTAAACTCTCGCAAGAGTTTAAAGCTGTCGAGTCTCAGTTTAGTAGTTTAACGCTACTGTCTGAGTCTCGTAAGCGTAAGAAGGCGGGAGAACAGACTCCTGATTTGTCCTTGCATTTGCCGGTCTCCACATCTATATCGGTTCCGACCCCTTCTCAACCAATGCAAACTCCAATTCCGCAGACGATGTAGTGTAGTGTCCGATGTCTGTAGTGTCCGTTTTGTCTGGGCAAGAATCTACACCCATGGATTTTGCCGACAGGGATTCTAGTGATAGCAATATCGGAGTGCCACTTGTTGCAACTGATGCTACAATTAATGCGGTAGCTGATGCAATACCTGGAATACCGAAACCATTGGTGGGAGTGCCACCCAAAAAACACATTTTTGTTTCGAGACTTCTCCCTGATGCTACATCGGATGATGTCATGGCCCACATTCGGGCTAAACTGAATGTCTCCAATATATCCATAGAAAAATTTAAATTTTCATATTCTAGAGAAATTTCATCTTTTAAAATCAGTGTCCCAATTGAGTTCTTTGACTGTATCTGCAGTTCTAGCTTCTGGCCGAAAAGCTTAATTGTGAAGGAGTTTACATCCAGAAAAAGGAAGACACGGGGCCAAACAAGGATTCCTTCACCATCTATTCCTCTTTCTTCTTCATCTATTCCCACTTCTTCATTACCTATTCCTTCTTCTACACTATCAAAAAACTAACAACTTCCTTCTCTGTCGGCTATCAGAATGTCAGAGGCCTTAATACTAAACTTACTAAACTCTTTGTAGAGAGTCTGTCATCAGTTCTTATTGCTGTAGATTCCACCCTATCATCGGGTCTTATAACTATACCTGCCTCAAGTAGTATCGAATTTATATGCGTTAAGGTATCTTTTACTCGTTTTTCCATTTTTGTTACCTGTTCTTACATTCCGCCCCAATCGGAATGGCCAACCTACTTACTACACTTAGAATCTATTAAATTTATACTTGAACTACTTTCTGACAGTGACTCATTAATTGTCCTTGGGGACTTTAACCTGCCCACTATAACTTGGTCAACACTTAATGGTAGCAAAACGTTGCTGCCCTCTGGGTGTCACGATTTTATTGATGGTCTGCTTGAGCTTTCGTTGACCCAGCTGAATTCGATTTCTAATACGTCTGGCAGATTTCTGGATCTGATTTTTACTTCTGATCCTAGTTTTTCTGAAGTATCTAGAACTAGTCCAATGGTGTTACCGGAGGACAGTTTTCATCCGAGTGTGATCCTACGGTACGCACCCGATGTTTTCGGAAGACTGACTTTGTCGCACTAAACAATGCCTTTCTTAATACCGATTGGACTAATTTATACACTTGTCCGGATATGAATTCCGCCATTTCTTTATTTTATACCACTGTTGACTCAATCTTTAATGACTGTGTACCCCTAGTGTCTCCTGTGGTGACGCAAAAATCACCATGGTTTACGCGGGGGCTGTCAAAACTGAAGAATCTTAAGTCTAGGTATTACAAAAAGTATAAAGTCACGGGTCTATCATCGGATCTTTCTCGTTACTTGGTTGCTAAATCGAATTTGATTGTTTCTAATTCTAAATGCTATAATAATTACTTACAACGTTGCAAGTTGCAATTCTCCGAAAATCCTAAAGAGTTCTATAGTTTCGTTAACTCAAAGCGAAATTCTATCTCCCTTCCAACGTTTGCAGTTTTTAATAATGTTTCGGCCTCTTCTGATCAATCTATTTCTAATTTATTTGCTAACTTCTTCTCGCCTACGTACACCTCCACTAAGTACAACTCTAGTCAGATATATCCAAATCCTAACCCGAAATCCAACTGCATTCTTAATCCTATTATAACGGAAAGTTCGGTAGCTAAAGAACTAATGACTATTAAGCCGGTATACTCACCGGGCCCAGACGGTATTCCCGCTTGTGTCCTGAGGTTCTGTGCGGAGTCATTGTGCTCGCCTTTACTTAAGCTTTTTGTGTTGTCCGTTACACTGTCCGAGTTTCCAACTATATGGAAGGATTCGTTTATTTTACCTCTTCACAAATGTGGCAATAAATCCGACGTCACTAATTACAGAGGAATTTCTAAATTGTCAGCGATACCTAAACTGTTTGAGAAAATTATGACGTCTCAAATACAGCATTTATGTAAATCTATTTTTTCGCCATACCAGCATGGGTTTGTCAAGAATAGGTCTACCACAACTAACCTTCTACAGTTTACATCTTTTGTAATCCAAGGTTTTAAGAAACAAAAGCAAACTGATGTCATATATACGGATTTTAGTAAGGCTTTCGATTCGGTAAACCATGCCTTACTATTACATAAGCTGAATTTAGTTGGCTTTCCGGATGCTCTGCTTGCCTGGATTTCACAATATCTAAGCAATAGGAGGCAGAGGGTTCTTTTTAGGTCCTCTCTTTCTAAGATCATTTGTGTTGAATCGGGAGTCCCACAGGGCAGTCACCTTGGCCCATTACTATTCACCATTTTTATTAATGATCTCCCCACCGTTCTTTTAAATTCCAGAGTTCTTATGTATGCCGATGATGTAAAAATTGCTAATCACATCGTAGACTCTCTCTCATGTGATACTTTGCAAGCTGACCTGAATGCTTTTCAGGGGTGGTGTAGGGCTAACTTGTCATCGCTAAACTGTTCTAAGTGCAAAATTATGTCTTTTTATAGAGGGTCTCCCCAATTAACGAGTTACTTTTTAAATAATTTCCCGTTAGAAAGAATTAATAATACTTCTTTGGTTGTAAAAGATTTGGGGATCTTAATAGACCACAAACTTAGTTTTAATCAGCATATATCGACTACTGTTAGTAGGGCTAAGAGTGTTCTTGGCTTTATAAAGCGCTGGTCGAAGGAGTTCAAGGATCCATATACAACCAAAATACTTTATACTTCTTTAGTCCGCCCCATATTGGAGTATGGATCTTGTGTTTGGTCTCCTCAATATGAGTTTTATCAAAACAAATTAGAATCTGTACAAAAACAGTTTTTACTCTTTGCCTTTCGTGATTTGCGCTGGGATCCAACTGTACAACTTCCATCTTATTCTAGTCGACTTCAGTTAATCAACCTACCTTCTTTAACTAATCGTAGAACTATGCTTGGTGTAACTTTTCTTTACAAAGTTTTAAATGGTGAGATTGACTCTTCCGAGCTGTTGAGCCAAATTAACATCTCTGTTCCATCTAGCAGGACCCGCAATTGCATACCGATTATACTTCCTACTGGCACAACTAACTTTTCTATGCATGAACCTTTTCGTATACTATGTAGTGACTACAACAGACTTTGGCACGTTATCGGTTCCGAAACTTCGCTTCCGGTTATAAAAACTGCGATCTTGTCCTTCCTCGCTCGTAATTAGTTGTAATTGATTTTTATTTAAACTCATCCTGTCTTCCTTTTATATGTAACCTATTATCTTATTACATTTAACATTTTCTATTTCTTTAGTTTAATTTTATGTTTACATATGTAATACGCCTATGCCCTTAGGTCGGAGTGGGTAGAGGTTGTAACATTAACTTTACTTAGGGTCATTCGTAACAGGCCCGGGCCTGGTGTCATATGGGCCACTTGTTCGTACTGAGCGTTGTACGACTACGTCTATAAAAAAAAAAAAAAAAAAAAAAAAACGTTTCAAAGCATACACGATAGCTAACGTTTCTAGTTCATACTGTGTAGTTTCGATTCGGCGGCGGAGGCCATTTTAGAGAAATAGAAAACTGGGTGCAATTTACCGTCGGTTTGTTTCTGGAGGAGCACTGCTCCAAAACCAGTTGAGCTAGCATCACAGTGTAACTCTGTTTCAAACTTCGTGTTGTAAATAGATAACACGGGGGATTCGATCAGTTTCGACTTCAGGGTTCGGAAAGATTCGAGGCATTCCTCGGAGAACACGTAAGGGGTATTAACAATCGGGACATCGGACACGCAATCTTGGCAAAACCAGGTACAAATCGGCGGAAGTATGAGAACAGGCCTAAGCAGCGCTCTAATTCCTTGCTATTCCCTGGGACGGGCAAATCCCGTATCGCCTGAAGATGAGCTGGTTTAGGCGTGATACCGGCGGAATTGGCTAAGTAACCCAAATACTCTAGTTCCCTATACGCAAAACGGCATTTATTCAGCTTCAGGCATAACCCGTTCACTCTTCACGTATACAGTATTTCCTTCAGCACCTCTAGATGGGTTTCGAAATCATGCGATGCGACTAGTATATCGTCCATATATATGCTGAGCAGACCTTGGTTTATGAATTTCTTAAGGACAGAATAAACGAATCTAGCGAACACGGAAGGGCCATTATAAAGTCCGAAGGGCATGCGTACATATTCAAACTGGCCATCAAGGGTTACAAAGGCAGTATATTTGATTGAATCTGGATGCATTTTCACATGGTGGAACCCGTTCTTCAAGTCAAAGACAGTGAAGAAATGATTTACCACCCATATGTTCGATGCAATCATCTAGCAGAGGGATCGGAAAATAATCTCGAACTGTAATTTTGCTCAACGGTCGGTAATCTACACACTTCCTCATGGTGTTGTCCTTTTTATGTACAGGGACAATCGCGGCAACGTAAGGGGAATCACTGTGGCGAATAATGCCAGCTTCCAAGAGATCATCACAGATCTCACGCACCTAGATGCGTTCATGGTGCGACAGACGGCGGGGGCGGCAGAAAATCGGAGTTTGGCTAGTCAATTCTATTTTCATTTCATAGTTTATGGGCTTGATTAAATCTGGATCAACCTGTACATACGAAGTGGAAATAATAGACTTTAAGGCTGCGGTTTGCTCTTCCCGTAACGTGGGCTCTATATCAAAATCTCAATCATTGACAGCAGGGAGCTCAATGGCATTTATCGCCATAAGTGCATCATTCAGTGTTTCCGGATAAGAAAAAAAATAAAATCCTTCTATCGTGCGGTAGTACCGCTATATGTTTCCTCAATATATTAAAAGACTTCAGAACAGCAGTGAGTTTTGTATTTATACATTCAGTCGGTTTATTCATGAGTATCAATGATTCTTTTTCATATTTCAGTTCTTTCAGTTTACAGAGTCTAATATTAATTTTATACAGAAGGGGTCTACCTATAATCATCGGCAGTTCGGTTGCTTGGTTCGTCAGGACTTCAAACGTATGTATTGTCTGTGTGTTGCGGAGGTGAACCCTACACTGGACTTGGCATAAGGACAGAAGTTGGCTATTTCCTAAGCCACGGCAGTTCAATTTACGGGGGCTAAGACGGCAGTTGGAGGGGACTTCAGATTGACGGATAAAACTCTTTGGACTGCCCGAATCAAGGAGAGAAAACATATCTATAAATTTCCTATCTTGCACTTCATCACAAACAAACAGCACCGGCGGCAGCGTGGTAGTGGTGGCATTTCCAATCCGAGACGGGCAGTTTTTGTAGATGTGGCCCACTATGCCATACTTGAAACATGAATTCGGAGGTCATATTGGTTTCGGGCATTGACTCCTGTAATGCCCCCATCCTGAGCAGTTGAAGCATCTGGTCTCACTAGTGACGGTGCCTGAGGATTTGTTTCCAGGTGCCACGGCCGTTGTTGTTGGCTGCGCCTTCACGCTATTACTTTGTTCTGGAGGCAGCGGCCTGCATACGGAGGCGCTCGTAGCGTTCCAGTATGGGCTTCAGTTCAGCCACCGTCCGAGCTGAGTACAGCATGCCGACTCGAGTAGAGTTGTCCCGCAATGCATCAATGATCAGGTCGACCAGCTCGTTCTCCGGAATCGGAGCATTCATGGCAATCTCCTGCATCTCGATTGCGAATCTTAAACATCCCTCGCCTGCCTTGATGCGCCGGCCCCTCAGAGCGTGGTACACTTCCTCGATGCTACACGAGCGTCCAAATTCTCGCAAGAGGATTGCCTTCAATTCTTCGTAGCTGTGCACCGATACCGTGCGCAGCAGCACCGCCGCCGTCCCTTCCAGCATACGACGGCATGCGACCAAACGTAGGCGGTCGTTTAACTGCAGAATTTCAAATGCGTCCTCCAGATCGTTCAGCCATTTCTTTATTCACTCAATGACACTCACGTCACTGACTTGCTGCCTCGGTGCTTGGAATTCGTCCATCCCCTGCTGCAGTTTGAGGATTTGATGCTGTAGCTGTAGCAACTCATGTTGTTTCTGCAGCGTCACCAGTTGCTCATCCAGGCTGGGGGAGGCGGAAGTGGCCGGTGTGATGGCGGCCGCGGCAGTCGATACGGAGGGCACTAAAGCGGGCATCTCTTCCCATGGGTCCGCGTCGGGACCAGTGACGGGGGCGGCGAGCGAGGCCGCAGCCCGCATAGCAGACATGTAGGCGGCGGACACAGCATCCGCAGGTACAGCAGATGTGGCAGCGGCGGCGGGTACAGCAATGGATGCGGCGGCAGCGGCGGCGGGTAGAGCAATGGATGCGGGGCGGCAGCGGTGGTTGGTACAGCAGTGGCAGCGGGTGCAGAGGCGGCAGCGGGTGCAGCGGCGGCAGCGTGTACAGCGAGTGCAGTGGCGGCAGCGGGTACAGCGGGTGCAGCGGCGGCAATGGGTGCAGCGGCGGCAATGGGTGCAGCGGCGCCAGCGTGTACAGCGGGTACAGTGGCGGCAGCGGGTACAGCGGGTGCAGCGGCGGCAATGGGTGCAGCGGCGCCAGCGTGCACAGCGGTTGCAGCGGGTGCAGTGGCGGCAACGGGTGCAGTGGCGGCAGCGACATGTATCGCAGCGGCAGGCACAGCAGTGGGTCCGACATCAGTGGCCGGCACCATGGCAACCGGCACCGCAGCGGCAGACATGGAAGTGGATGCGGCGGGCGTGGTGGCGGCCACTTTGGATGCGGAGCGCGTGGCCTGCCGTGTACGGCAATATGTATCCTTTCGGGTAGTCATCCCACTTCTGAGTTGTAATATCCTAGCGATGGCAATAGATTTATTTTTTGTTGCGCAGCTAGTGCGTCTTTTCAATTGTCTTGTTGCGGGAAGAAGAAGTGTGGCCTTAGGCCGCATATCGATATTTTTCCTGGGCAACTTAATACTAACAATCGATTCTTAAAGATACTGACTTACTACTAACAATCGATACTTATAATACTGACTTACTACTAATAATGGATACTTAAAATACGGGTTTCGATATAAGTGTGAACATTTAACAGACTTCCAAAATAAATGACATCTTACAAATGATTGAAGGCATCATTAACTAGTGAGTCGGTCTTGAGGTTATATAATCCGAAAGCGCAAACAGAGGTCCATGCTGATGCGTCAAAGTATGGTTACGGGGCAATTCTAATGCAAAAAGATACTCAGGATAATTTGTTTCATGAGTCGAAAAGCAAAGGCATGTGAGCAGAATTATCATTCTTACGAGCTAGAAATTCTATCCATAATTGAGGCTCTAAAGAAATGGCGAGTTTACGTTTCTTGGCTTGCTGTTCACTATAGTTACAGACTGTAATGCATTCACTATGACCATGAAAAAACAGGAAGTTCCCTTGAGAGTAGCCCGGTGGGCCATGTTTTTGCAGGATTTTAGTTACAGTCTAGAACATTGGTCAGCATCAAGGATGAGGCATGTAGATGCTTTGAGTCGAGTCGCTTGTTATTCAATATCGGATAGTATTATTCATCATCTGAGGGAAGCTCAATTAGTTGATGATTGGACAAATGCTGTGAGAAGTGTAGTTGAAAAGGGCGTGTATGAGGATTTCTATATTTTTAATGAGGTCTTGTTCAAAGATGCTAATAAGCAGTAGTTCATAGAACCCGAGCAGATGGAGAATGAAATTATCTTACTCGTCCATAAACAAGGACATTTCTCAACAAAGAAGACACAGTTATTGGTCGAAAAATCATACTTCATTCGCAAATTAAAAGGAAAAGTTACACAATTAGTTGAGAATTGCGTACAGTGTATTATAACAAATGCGAAAATGGGTGGAAAAGACGGGTATCTGATAAGGAAGATCAGCCTCTAGTTACATATCATATTAACCATGTGGGGACGATGGATCTCACTAAGAAGGGGTACAATCATCTATTAGTAGTTGTCGATGGTTTAAGTAAGTTCGTATGGTTATATACTACTCGAAGTACCCGGGCAGAGGAAGTCGTAAATCATTTAGAAAAACAAGCAAATATATTCGGTAACCCAGTTAGAGTAGTGACCGATAGAGGAACGGTGTTTACGTCACATTTGTTTGAACAGTATTGTAAGGACAATAACATACAACATTTATCAATTACAACTGGTGTTCCGCGGGGTGCCCGTTTCCCGTTTCCGTTTCGAAAGAATGCACAATATTATTGCACCCATGTTAACGAAATTGAGTTTGGAAAGTCCAGTAACCTGGTATTAGCATGTAGGCAAGGTACAACAAATGATAAACAACACTGAGCCAAGAAGCACAAAAGTGACTTCGTTTAAGATACTAACAGGTTTGGGTATGAGAGTTCCCAAATATGCAGAGCTAAGAGAGCGTATTATAGAACGCATAGTGGACGAGTTGGATGAGGAACGAAAAGGGATCCGATTGAAAATATTAAAGTCCTACAGGACGAAAATCGAAAGTCCTATGATACAAAACAGAAGATCGAAAGGAAATATAGACTTAACGATTTAGTAGCGATAAAGCGGACACAGTACAGGATAGGTCTTAAGGTCAAAGGACAAAACTTGGGGCCATACAAGGTAATATCACTTCAGAAATATGGAAGATATGATGGCCAACTAAAACATCCACTGTGGCCGAGTTCATGAAACCTTGGGAAACTTCATTCGATTCGAATGAGACGTCAGGAGGGCCGAATGTAGGAACCGGTGATGAAGCACCGATAGACAATAAAAGAACTAGAAGCGGTCATCGTTTCTAAGGCCAGTTCGTAGTGCTATGCCAGCGTAACATAATAATAAAAGACGGTCACACTTGACTTCTAAGTTTGCAACGGCAGCGAGCACACGTTTCGGGACAGACCTGCAGTCAGTTTTATTTTTGTTAAAGCCATAATATTTAATTGTAACACTATCATCATTGCTAATAAAGAAACCAGAATATATATAAATACCACATTACTTAAACCGTTATTGAACTAGAAGCATTTAAAAAATACACTAAATATTGAAGTTTTTTAACTTTTTTTGGAATACAACTAACAAGGATCAACGAGTATCAATACCTATCAGATGTATTTGAACCTGCGACACCGATGCGTAAGAGCTAATTATTCCTCTTCCGGTTTATTTTTAACTTCATAAGTGGAAACACTTTAAATCCGGACTGAAAAATATTTCTCAATATAATTCAAGACAGTTTTATTTATTTGTGCAAAAATTATGTTAAAGAATGAAAGGATTTTGAAAGTTTTCAACGAGTGTGAAAACCCAAATGATTTTGAAATGGGATTGCTGAAGGAGATGAGCGTTTCATTCGAAAACGCGGAGCTTAAGGTAAAAATTAAATATACACAATATAACTTAAGGAAAATGGATCGCAAGCGGCAGAAATCTGGCAAATTTGCTACGAATATGGAATTTCTTAGTTGCATTACAGAAAAAAGTCTATGGATTTTATTCTAAAGCTAGCTTACACACTTCCTCGGCCAGGAGAAACCAAAACGGAAAAAACATCTCTCTCTTTTAGAGCAGGAAAGAGATTATATAAGCTGAATTCTCTCGGAAGCTGGGACTAAAAGTACGGATACGGAAACACGAATGATGGAAATGACATCTTTTATAACAGGTGTTGGTCAAGAGATCATTAAAAGGTTGGCTGTTATGGTGCAAATGGTGAAAAATTTGCCGAATATACTTCAAAGACTTCTCAACTTTTGACTGAATTGTATCCGCAAAAAAATTACCCCAACGGTATATAGGATTTTGGATCACGCAAAGGATTTAATAGAATATCAGTGTTTACCAAGAAGCACAGGAATGTAAAAACAAGAACTACAAAAGGTTCAGATATAATAATACATTAAAAACTTCTAGTGTTAGACAAAACGAAGACCTTTTTAACATGCTGGCAGCCTCTTCGGACCCACTTATTGGATCACTGAGACACGTGCGATCAAATTTGGAAAATAGCAACTATAGTCCCGAAATGTTGAGTTAATTAGATATTGATGTAAATTATTTTGAAGAAAATCAGCCATCAATAGCAAACTTTCAAAATTAAACAAAAAAAAAATTAACAATTTTTCTGTTTTTCTTTTTGTAATTATGTTAAAAAATCAAAATCAAACATTAAAAAATGTTACATAGTCGTTTAAATGAAAAATTACTTTTGTGATTGAAAAAACCGGGTTTCGCTTCATTTTTAAAGGAAAAACATGCTTGGAAATATATTTTTACTTTGACCTTGAATATAACAGCACCACGAACACCCAGCACTTTTGACAAACATTCATTTTGAAGCTTAAAGTATTCTTTATCATATGCTTTTTACATTTTTTAAATCGTTTTATTGGCTTAGAAGCTTTGATTTTTGCAATGTAAAATTCCAAATACCCCACTGTGCGTCGCTTTTTTTGGAAAAAACGAAATTAGTCCAGGTGGCAGCGACAAAAGTGAAAATCCACCCGCGAACTAAACCGCGGCCGGGGCACGGATTCTGGAGGTCCCAACAAAACTACTGCATCGTTGGCACACTTGGCCGATACAGCGGACTTAGGTACAAGCAGCAACAACAGCAGCAGCCAAAAGCATGGACAGCAGAGCTGTGCGAAACATCGATGTAGTATCGATACATCGATGTTTCTCCTTTCGTAAAAAACATCGATTTTTTCTCTCCGATGTTCGATGTTTTTGTTAGCTAGCTTTTCCATCACTGAGAAAAGATCTCATCAAATAAAGCATTTCGACTGAAACCGTACGATTGTTCAGTAAGGCTGGAATCATAGTAAGCTCAAGCTCAAGCTTAAGTTTAATGTAGACATGCTTCTGTTTATACATTGTCACAAGTGAATCTCGGAATAGCATTGTTTTATATTTTTATACCCTTGCAGAGGGTATTATAAAAATGGTCAGATGTTTGTAACGCACAGAAGGAGACGTTTCCGACCCCATAAAGTATATATATTCTTGATCAGCATGAGAAGCTGAGTCGATATGTCCGTCTGTCTGTGCGTACGCGTTTTACTCAGCCATCTTAAGAGTTATTGGGATGAAATTTTTGTGGGCTTTTTATTACCCGAGTTAGATAAAGTATGAAATTTGTCAGGATCGGGTCACTATAACATATAGTTCTAGAACAAACATTTTTGCAAAAATTGGAGTATCCCTATGAAATTTAGCAATATGATAGTATTTGATATAAATTGACAGATCCCAAAATTTGATCTGATCGGATAAATAGAACATAAGTTACAGTCAATACAAATCGGTTCAAATGATGACGTAGTAGACAGCAAGCAGCGCTGCCGGCAGCAAACACCGCTGCTACAAGAACTGTATGTGTATGCGTGTTGTGCTTCGCTTAGGGAATGATGCAAGAAGAAGAAATATTTTTATAAAAAGAGAAATAATTTGAATGTTTTGTTTGTGTATTGATGAATTCAGTTGCATAAAAAATATTTGCCAAGGACTGCAAGGGTATATAAATTTCGGCATTGCCGAAGTTAGCTTCTTTGATATTTAAGTTTGAAAAAGATTGAATTATGTTTTATAGTATTATGTTTTAAAGTATTCACACCGCTTATACTTCCCACTTGCACAACTAACTTTTCTCTGCATATACCTTTTCGTATACTATGTAGTGACTACAACAGACTTTGGCACGCTATCGGTTCCGAAACATCGCCCCCGGTTATAAAAACTGCGATCTTGTCCTTCCTCGCTCGTAATTAGTTGTAATCATCTTTATTTAAACCTATCCTGTTTTCTTTTTATATGTAACCTATTATCTTATTACATTTAATATTTCCTATTTCTTTAGTTTAATTTTGTGTTTATATATGTAATACGCCTATGCCCTTAGGTCGGAGTGGGTAGAGGTTGTAACATTAACTTTACTTAGGGTCATTCGCAACAGGCCCGGGCCTGGTGTCATATGGGCCACTTGTTCGTACTGAGCGTTGTACGACTATATCTATAATAATAAAAAAATATCAAAGAAGCTAACTTCGGCAATGCCGAAATTTATATACCCTTGCAGTCCTTGGCAATAATTTTTTTACATTTTGAAATTTCTTTCCCTGCAACTGAATTCATCAATACACAAACAAAACATTCAAATTTTTTTCCTGCTTGCATTATTCCCTAAGCGAACGCATACACATACAGTTCTTGTAGTGCTGCGTCTGTGTGTGTATGCATGTGCTCTGTTTGATTTGATGAAGACGTAGTAGTTTGTAGTAGACGACGTAGTTTGATTTGATGAAAACGTATATACAGTTCTTGTAGTGCTGTGTCTGTGTGTGTGTATCCATGTGCTCTGTTTGATTTGATCTTTATCTTTACGTACGTCATCATTTGAACCAATTTGTATTGACTGTCACTTGTGTTCGATTTATCCGATCAGATTCAAATTTTGGGATCTGTCACTTTATATCAAATACTATCATATTGGTAAATTTCATAGGGATACTCCAATTTTTGCAAAAATGTTTGTTCTAGAACTATATGATATAGTGGCCCGATCCTGACAATTTTCATACTTTATCTAACTCGGGTAATAAAAAGCCCACAAAAAAATTTCATTCCAATAGCTCTTAAGATGGCTGAGTAAAACGCGTACGCACAGACAGACGGACAGACGGACATGGCTATATCGACTCAGCTTCTCATGCTGATCAAGAATATACATATTTTATGGGGTCGGAAACGTCTCCTTCTGTGCGTTCCAAACATCTGACCAATTTTATAATACCCTCTGCAAGGGTATAAAAAAACCTGTATGTATTACGTTTGAAAAAGATTAAATTTCTGCTTTATAGTTTGTTGGAGGAGACGTCATCGTTGAAATTAGATTTGTATATGTATATTAAGATTTCTTATATTATTTGTTTAAGATTATTGGAATTTCTATCACTGTATTTACATTAACATGTTCTTATGAAGAGCTTCTAACCAAAATATAAAGAAGACTTCTGAAATCGAAGAGGAGAAGACCTATTTTCCTTATTCCACTCCACATGCTAATGAGCATTGGAGTCTTGTACCATCTGCAACTGGACAGTTCAAACATAGATTTAAGTTTGGATATTACTTCGATGTAGTATCGATACATCGATGTTTTTTCCTGAAAAACATCGAAACATCGATGTGGCCAAACATCGATGTTTCAACAGCTCTTTTGGACAGTACACAAACGGAGCCAATCCTTTCGCCAAAGGAAGCAAAATCGCCAGGACGGCACCACAGGCTCTTCACTCGGGCCCACCAGCCGTTCAAGGAGTACTTGTTTCACCTGGCTGCGCAGCAAAAGCACTATCACCAGGACCAGTAGTAGCTGAACCAACACACGCAACCAACACCGCTGGGGGGAACGCGTAATACAACCCAATGGATGAAGGAGGCACATCTTAAGATGAAATTCATTCACCTACAGGTAATGGATCAGATGCAGGCATATCCGGTGAAGGCTGAACCATGCCTTGCGTGCGCAACGCGCAATTCTGTCGCCAAAACCATCAAAGAGGTTACGAAAAGGAAGGAAATCAGGACGGAAGACCCACCGACGGCAAATAAGAATGACAGGAGGAGTAAAAAGAAGCCGCCAATTCAGGAGCGGACGCCAAGGAACCGAAGCCTCGCAGCAACAGCAGCTGTATATTTAAAACCCAAATACAAATAATGGAAGGTATAGAACCTTCCAGTACTACACAGTATCACCAGGACCAGTAGTAGCTGAACCAACACACGCAACCAACACCGCTGGAGGGAAATGGCACAAGGTAAAAGCAAGCCGAGACCCATTAAAAAGAAGAGGCCAGACGTCATCATGGTGAAATGTAAAGACCCAGCCAATTACGCGATTGTACTGAAGTCAGTCCACACAGACGCCGGAATCCAGCAGTTCAAGGAGAATGTATGAACGGATCGACGCACAGCAGCCGGGGAACTACTCCCATTGAAACAGACACTTGGAGACACTGCTGATGTCAAGGCGATCAGCGATAAGGCCATGGTCGAAATGAAAGGTCTCGCAGAATTTCACACTGCAGACGATCTTCTGCGTGAACCCGAACCTGGCGAACAAACTGCTGCAGGCGGGTAAAACACGAGTAGGCATGTGCATATGCCGAGTACGCCTGAAGACTAAGCCGAGACGGTGCTACAAGTGTCTGGAATTTGGGCACACAGCATCAAGGTGCAGAAGCAAGCACGACGCATCCAATTTATGCTTCAACTGCGGTAGCAATGAACACGCTTCAAAGCAATGTGTCCAGAAAGCAGAATGCATACTTTGCACAAGATATAGGTGAAGCAATGCGGCGCATAACACGCTCAGGAGAGCTGTCCCGTTATTTGTAGAGGAGGATGGATTAAGTTTCTACAGCTTAATCTATAGCACTGCAGATTGGCATAGGACCTCCTAAAACAAACCGTACGGGACCCGGAAGTAGATTTCTCAATTTTGTGCGAGCCATAATGACATATACAGGACCACAGCTGGATGCAAGACCATCGTTATGGCGCGGCAATTTGGAGCAACAGCAGGACACATCTGGAAAATCAGCATAGCGCGGACGGATATGTTAGGGCGACGTACAAGGGAGATTTCAATGCATGGACAACGGAATGGGGTAGCCGAAGGACCACCAGAAGGTGCAGGGCCCTGCTGGACGCTTTTGCCACACTCAACGTAGGCAACACCCACACCTACAAAAAGGCTGGCAGAGGCTCCGTGATCGACCTCACGTGCGCTAGCCCTTGCCTAGCCCGCAGCGCGCAGTGGGCAGTTTCGGATCTCTACACGCGGAATGTCCACGTTTCCGGAGCTGCTTGCAGACTCCAAGCGGAAAAGTACCATCCCAAATATAGAGATCAAGGGAAGTAAGGCGGACTGCTAGAAGAAACTGTGCACAGATGCAGATGCGCAGCCACATTGGAATGCCTATAAATTGGTTATGGGCAAACTCGCCAGGCGCATAATGGCAACGGATCCACCCAAGCTGGGTCACATTGTAGCAACGCTATTCCCTGCAAGGCCGACGAGGAACTTAACAGCGAACGGAACGCCATGTGCACCAATATTCACAGATGTTAGTGAAGTCATGGAAGCAGGGAAGAGGATAAACATACATAAAGCTCTTGTAATCAAACTGCTAGTTTGCAAATACGCGTCGACGTTTGTGGAACTTTTCAACACATGCATGCTGCAACGGGTGTTCCTTACGAGGTGGAATCTGCAAAGGTTGGTCCTGCTTCCAAAAGGTGATAAAAAAGATGATCCATCAGCATACAGACCCCTTTGTATGCTTGATATGATTGGAAAACTGTTTGAGCGCATCATTTGCAACAGAGTGGAGAAAGAACTGGAGCAACGTCATAGACTGTCGGACTGGCAATTCGGATTCAGGAGGAAACGTGGTAGAGATAGCCGCTAAAGCCATCGAAGGGCAACGCTGGAAAGGCGGCAACAAAAAATACTGCCTTATATCAACGTTGGATGTTCGGAATGCTTTCAATTCGGCCAGCTGGGACTCCATTATCGCGTCCCTGCAGCGATTAAACATATCTGAATGCATCATAAACCTGAACTGCAGTTATTTCCGGGCTCGGATGCTACTCTACGACACGGCAGTGGGCCCACGGAAACACACCATCACAGGCGGAGTACCCCAAGGATCAATGATCGGGCCAATATTGTGGAATGTCATGTCCGACACGGTCCTGCGACTGGAAATGCCAACGGACACTCGCATAGTGGTCTTTGCGGGCGACATTTAAGTTGTCACTGTGGCCAAGGATATCCAGTAAGCGGAAGAAAACACCAATGCAGCTGTGTTCAGGATTTTGGAATGGATGAAGAAAAACTCAGTACCATAGCCGCACACAAAACCGAGGCCGTGCTTATAAGCAGCAGGAAAAAAGTGGAAACAGCCAGGCTCGAAGCCGCCGGACGCTCTATAACATCAAATCCTACCATTAAATACCTTGGAGTCATGATGAACCATAGGCTAACGTTAAAAGCCCACCTGCAGTATACCGCACATAAAGCTGCGTAGGCCACGTCAGCTATAACTCGTCTTATGGCTAACGTCGGCGGCCCCAAGCAACGGAGCAGATGGCTTATCTCGACGGTGGTAAGATCCATCATTATATATGGCCTTACTAGACCTCTCGGCTAACGAGGCTAGAAATAGAGATCCGCCGCCAGTTAGAAGAGAGATGACTCTGACTAACTGGCAACCCGGATGGCGTGACACAAACCATGGGAGCTGGACAAGGCGCCTTCTCCCTAACATTCGGCTATGGATTAATCGCAAACATGGCCAGACTGACTTCTATTTGACACAGTTACTGACGGGACATGGATGATTTAAATTCTACCTGCATAGATTTAAACATGAGACAGATCCCTTTTGCACACATTGTGCGGGGAATATGGAAGACGCAGAACACGTCCTGTTTGTCTGTCCTAGATATACTGCTGAACGGGAAGAGCTAAGCCTAGGCATTGGGAGGCCATTTATAGTCCACGACTTTATGGATATCCTACTGAGCTTGCAAAACAATTGGCTAGCTGTTAGCCACATGTAAACTCTAGACGAGGCACACGTGCCATCTCTCCCTCGTGAAGTAGTACTTCAGTGTTGGTTCCGCGAGAGGGATACGGAGCATACTGTAGGTTTTAGTGGGGTGAGGTGACCACTAACCAAGGTCGATACAAAGTCCCACACTTCGGCTTTCAATGCCCCCTATTAAAAAAAAAAAAAAAACAAGGGTAGCACGTGGCTCCGAATGTCAACACAAGTTTCTACGACGCCTGTTGTTTGATTTTGCCATAGGAATTGTTGTGCTTTAGCGTATTCTTCTCTTACTCCTATTCGATGGAACATTTCGCCTATGTCACTGCTTACGCCAATTGCTCTCATTCTAAACTTCTACATAATCTGCAGCAAGGGCACGACCAAAACGGGTCCTTTTAAAAGAAAGTCATTTAGGGCTACTCGCGATGATTGAGCTGCCTCGTCCCACACCAATCTGACCCTGTCAGGTTTATGACCATTTCGTACGGTAAAAATTGGCAAGTACCATACATTTTCGGGTTTCTCCACTTCTTCCTCTGCCAACGTTCTGGCATAGCCTTTGGTTATCAAAATTTGTATTTGAACATGTAGCTCTCATTTGCAAAAGGAGGGTCTGCTGCCATTTTCTATTGTATGAGTAAGAGTGGTCGTTTTACTACTAGCAGGCTTTTTGAAAATAGGGGACCAGCTGTAATTAATAATGTCTTCCAGAATCTGTAGAGATCGTTCTTCCTATGAAGACGATGAACATCGCGGCGATTTTTCCTCCGTTAACACAATGTTTTTTAACCATCTCAATGCAAAGGGGATTGACGAAACCTTTCACTTCGAGCGTATCAGCCAATTTTTCTCCTATAATTGTTAGAGTCGATCCGTCATCGATAAATGCGTAGATATCGACGGACTTCGAATTAGAGTGCAAAGTAACTGAAACGATTCGAATTCAAAGCATTGGCTGGCTGGTTGATTAGGACCCACGATGATTGTGCAGGGCACTTTCCGTCGCCCCCTTGTGAAGAAGACGATGATGCCTTATGTCGCAAGCTACGCGACTCCAACAGGCTCCCTTGTTGTAGGGAGTACTTACGGTGAAGATATTCTCTTTCGAGGCACATATCGTCCTCTAATTGTTGCAAAAGTATTTGCTGGTCTTCCGGGATTACTTCATTTTCCACGTGCTGATCCTTGTTAGCTGGGTTGTGGCGCACGGTATTTGGTTTGTACTAAAAACAAAGTTAAGTTACAGTTTATATAGCGGTAGGTCTATTTAGCTATATTTTATCACAGTTTACGGGATGTGTGGTGTAATTATTTATTTTTCGATCTTTGCTTTCACGACTCGTGACACTTTAAAAAAGTTTGTAGCTTTCTCCCCTGGTGCTATCTACACTACATCTACACTGGCACCAAACTCTCGGTTGGTTGCCACTCTTTTTTGCGAGAGCTGCCATTCCCCCCATTGGGGCTGCCATTACCAGTATTCTTGGGTCGACGGTTAATATTTAAATTTATTTAAATTTGTACTAACGGCGGTTCCATTCCACTCCCCGCAAACGACCTCAAGATGTTCGCTTTACTACCATGACTACGTTTGGTGCGATCTTGGTAAAACCATTTGCTGCGTCGAGTTAACTTTGATGTTTATTCCTTGATTCATCTTTTCCAGAAACGATCAGCAAACAATTGCGTTTGATGCCCTCGTAACCTTAGGTCGGCGGCATTGCATGAAACTGGTTTGTAGCCAGCCTTTGATCCCAGAAGCAAGTGATTAGGTGTAAGCGCTTCATCGTCACCTGCATGCAATTCGATTTCCTGTGAGACGTTCTCAGATATTCCGCTTTAAATCGGGTTCTTTAATCCAACGAGATGGTACTGGTCCTTTAAAAAATTTGGTGGCTAAATCTGCAACGTTTTCCTTTGTGCTAACCCAGTGCCAAAGTTCCATGCGGGGTATAGATACAGCTTTGAGTGGAGCTACTTTACATTTGGCTGCTACCAACACTGTAGTGAGGTTTTGGCCTTGTTTAATGCGAAGATAGGTTACTGCTGCGTATGCGCTTTCGCTTGTATCTACGAAGGTGTGAAGATCTTCCTCTACTTTCATTTGTCAGCAGAGCAGAGTAGTGACGTGGAAATTCTAAATTACTGGCGTGTAGTTGGACACCTTTCCATTGTCGCCACTGTTCGAAGAGTTGTTCGGGTAAATCTTCGTCCCATTCTATTTCCGTGCGCCAGACCTTTTGAAGCAGCATTTTAAGGCCAATGGTGTAGCACGATAATAAACCGAGGAGATCAAATATAGATATCAGTTTTTGTTGAGCCTCACGTTTCGTAAGCGCCATTTCATCGGTTAGGGCGTCTCGTTTTAGTCTCGAGAATCTGAAGATAAACTTAAAAACGTCATTGATCGGGTCCCAATACATACCGAGGACCTTTTCAGGATTGCCTAATTATTTGGAGTGCTGATTTATTCTTATTCTCTGCATTTTTATCGCGTACATATTGGGCGATACAAGGGGCGTAATTATTTCCGAATGTCATTGCGCGCATAACAAAAATCCTTGGAGTGTTCTCGTTTTTATTGAGCCATAAGAAGCGGTGGACGTGCATGTCACTTTTCTGAATGTATATTTGATGAAACATCTCGGCTATATCTGCGCACATGTCTATCCGTCCTACTCTGAAAGCCATTAGAACAGAAGTCAATGGATTTAGATAATCAGGCCCAGTAAACATATAAAATCGTCAGGTGATTTTCCATGACATTTGGCGGCGGCATCCCAAACTAGTCTTATTTTGTTTGGCTTATTCGGATTTACAACAATAAATATTGGCTGATACCAGACGCGTTCCTTTCGATCAGATACTTCTTCTGGTCTGAGCTCAAATGCGTATCCTTTTTCTAGTAGATTGTCAATTTGTGATTGAATTTTGATCAAACAGTTCCAGCGTTCTTTTAATTTTGGCCCGTAGGCATTCGAAAAGTTTCAGCACTGCGTTATAGCTTTCGGGTAGAGCAACTGTGTCGTCTTTCCAGAGTAGGACGACTTCGCATCGACCGTTGATCTTTTTGCACGTATTCTCCAGTATTCCTTTGGCCCTCTTGTCGTTTTCGGATTGCAATTCTCTAGATATGATTGGTTCCATTTTGAAACTTTCCTTTTGTGCTTTATCAATTTCATTCCAATTGCACTCCCAATGATGCATTGTTCGTGTTTGCTTGAGTTTGTTGATCTTTGAATGCACTATCCTAACGTGCACTTTGAAGCAATGGGTTCATTTCGTCTTCCCTCGCGGGTTCTGCGGGGTATTGCTAAATTCCAATTGTTGCTGCCGATTAAAATTAGTAGCGTACCGTTTTGGTATGACTTTAGCGGCGATCCCCGTAAATAAGGGTATTGCTTGGATAATTCCTCAACAATGATGGCTTGTTTCGGCAATCCTAGTTTCTTTACTGAGTGGACGTTGTAGAGCCATAGCTTTTTGTCAGTTCCCGTTTCCGAGATTTGTAGGTGAGTTTTAACGGAGTCCTCTTCCTTCCTGGTTTTTTCACCAGTCCATTGCAGGCAAAGTGGTTTAGGCGTAGAAGATATCTTCAGCTTATCCAAAATGCTTTCATCGATGAGAGTGACTGATGAGCCCTCATCCACAAATGCGAACGTGTTAAGGGCTGGCTCCGCGAAAGAATTGTCCTTCCACTACGTTGTACTTAAACTGAGCAGTCACAACTTCGGTTCTGCCTCTGTCTTTGTGAAGAAGCGGATAATGCTTTAAGTTGAGTTACGATTAGAGAAGCATTTACGGCGGTGACTTTTGAGGCACTTATAGCATACCTTTGCTTCGTTTATTATTCGTTGTATATTGTCAACTGACAGTTGCTTGAAACTTTGACACAGAGCAATTTGGTGTTCTGTAAAAGAGCACATCACGCATTGAAATTTTGGCTTACAGTTGTGTTGCCAGCCCTTCTCTTGATTATTTGGTCCTCCCTGTAGTTGTTGATGTGCTTGCGAGTGTGTTTTGACATTATTGGCATTTGTACCTTGGCCAGGCATGACACTGGCTGTGGCCTCTGCCATTTTGTACAACCAATCGATAAATGATTTTTTAACCGGTGTTAAAAAAACTTCCTTCTTGGTTGGGCAGCTAAATGAATATTTCCTAAATTTCTTCCTTCCTTCAAAAATTGGCACAAGCAGAAAGTTTTCCTTCACTTGTATTTTTATTCACAGGTATAATTGAACTAATTTGGTCAAGATCGGGTGACTATATCATATACCTCCCATAGGAACGATCGGTGGAAAACAGTGACTTTTGTCAATAACTTCGTTGCTTTTAATGCGATTGCTTTCAAATTAAACATTTGATAGTTGATCGGGTAACTACATAATATAGAAACGATCGGTGGAAACATGTGCCTTTTTAGATAAAACTTATTTCACTTTGATGGCTATAGCTAAGGAAAGAGTTACCAAAAAAGTTGCAAGTCGAAGTTAGCCCAGGCCATCCGGTTAAAAAGAAATGAAACTTTTTAATAAAATAGTTGTCTGCTCATAAGAATGTAGAAATATGAACCCAGCTGTTCGCTTTTTCTATGATACTCTGAATTCACTCTTTGATATTTGTCAGCCTCTTGGTATGCAGAAGCGGCTTAACATATCTCCCTGGTTCTCTCGAGAGTCATCCGATTTGAAAAATGTGAAGACTCGATATTATAAGAAGTTTTAAAAAACACGTCGTTCATCAGATTTACTCTCTGTATAGAGTCGCTCGTTAAAAATTCATGATGCTTAATACACAATGCTATAAGAATTATCTTCAGCGGTGTAAGCTTCAGTTTTCTTCTGACCCTAAACAATTTTATACTTTTGTTAATTTTAAACGTGAGACCTCTGTGCACCCATCCTTTTTGTCCTTTCAAAATAAAATATCAAATTTTTCTTCTTCTTCATCATTCCCTAAGCAAAGCACAATACGCACACACATGCAGTTCGTGTAGCGCTGCGTCTGTGTGTGTGTATGCATGTGCTCTGTTTGATTTGATTATGACGTAGTAGGCAGTAACCGATGTGTATTGTATGTAACTTGTGTTCTATTTATCCGATCAGATTTTCAAATTTTCAGATTTGAGGTTTTATAAACAAATCTATCATATTGGTAAATTTCATGGAGATACTCACAAAAAAAAAAGTTGCAAAATTGTTTCCTCTAAAACTATATGATATAGTTGTCCGATCCCGATGATTTTCATACTTTATCTCACCAGGGTAATAAAAAGCCCCAAAAAAAAACCGATAGCTCTTAAGACGGCTGAGTAAAACGCGTACGCACAGACGGACATATCGACTCAGCTTCTCATGCTGATCAAGAATATATATACTTTATGGGGTCGGAAACGTCTCCTTCTGTGCGTTACAAACGTCTGACCAATTTTAAAATACCTTCTGCAAGGGTATAAAAAGCGAACCCTGATCAGGCAATTACCGATATCTTTGCGTGATTTTTTCAAAACAACTTATTCCTCAACGATATCGATCAAGTCCGTATCCTTATATTTTAAAAAAGTAAGTAAGTCGTCTCGCCGACTTGGGTATACCATACACCAGTAAAACAAATATTTCAAATTTGTAATAACTAATGCATTTGCCTATTTTCCACAATTCTGTTCACATGCTTGTTACAAGCATATCTCAGTATCTCGCGCACTTATGCATATAAGCACCCTAGCGCCCCCCACCCGCCAACGGCCATCAAAGGCCTTATGCAAAAACGTTTATATGCATAACTCAGCTATTTTGTCCGATTTTGATCAAATTTGGTATTTTGCTCGGTATTAGTATCAAATTTAAGTGTGCCAAATTTGATTGCACAAGGTAAAAAATTACGGGAGATAATCGAGTTTTTCAAATTTCGGGGGCGGATTTACTATGCAAATATACATACCAAATTTGGTGTCTCTAGCTGCAATAGTTTTTGAGATAAACGTTTTTTTTGAATTGCGTGGGCGGAAAGGGGCGTGGCAAAAATTTGAAACAAACTTGATCACTCTACATACTACACGAGCCTACATTCCAAATTTGGTGGCTCTAGCTTTTATAGTCTCCGAGATCTAGGTGTTCATACGGACAGACGGACAGACGGACGGACGGACAGACGGACAGACGGACAGACGGACGGACAGACGGACATGGCTAGATCGACTCGGCTGTTGATACTGATCAAGAATATATATACTTTATGGGGTCGGAGAAGCTTCCTTCTGCCTGTTACATACATTTTGGCGACTTTAATATACCATTTCACCCTAAGGGTGAATGGTATAAAAAGGCTAAATGCATTTTCAATGCAGTGATTGATGAAAGTTCTCTTCTTAGCGAACTTAAACTAGTTAAACCTGTTTATTCTTAGTGGCCAGATGGTATACCTGTATGTTTACTCAGGTTCTGTGCAAACGCATTATGTAAACCCATTTTAAAATTGTTTCTATCGTCTGTCGAATATTCCTCTTTTCCATCTATTTGGAAGGAGTCGTATATCATTCCTCTGCATAAAAATGGCAAAAAGTTTGAAGCCTCTAACTTTGGGGGTATCTCAAAATTGTCCGCTATTCCGAAAGCTTTTGAGAAAATTATAGCTTTTCAATTGCAACATTTTTGCATTTATCAATAAGATATATATAGGAATCGATTAATACAGAAGTAGCCGCTCGGATGGATCAACTCCAGTCCGTGTTGAAGGAATTCAATGAAAATGAGGATTCCATAGCCCTTCTGGAAGATGAAGACGGCTATGTGGATCTATTCTATTCTTTACTTTTAGGAAAAAAAGAACGGTTAGTACACCAACAAGCATCGTTGTCTGCAACGGCAATGGCGCCATGGGTATGCAGGCATATAACGACAAAATCGTTCATTTGCTGCAACAACAACAACAACTCTTTGAACAGTTAGCTGCAAACCAGAGCAGTTCAAACTTGTCGATGACCGCTCGCACAGAGGCGGTTGCACATACAACCTCTGGCAATAAAAAGTCTCCGCCCAATGTACTCAGGCTACCAGCGGGCCACAATGAGGTTCCCAGCATTGACAGCCAAGGAAATCCTCAAAGTCAGTAAAATAAAAGTTCGTTGGAACGTTTGCCCAATTAGGATCAATAACGCTCCAAAAAGATGCCTCAGATGCCAGAGTCGGCCATATTGCGTCGAAATGCTCAAGTAAAATCGACAGAACGGTACTCTGTCTGAAGTGCCGCAAAAGCGGCCTCAAAATAAGTGAGTGCGTCAACAGCCCCTCATGCTGCCTATGTAGCCTAGCTAGCCTCGGAGAGTTTAGCGCCGTTATGGACGAATCGGCAGACCAGATTCGCAGCCACAGGCCGGCAATTGTTGCCGGAGATTTTAACGCCTGGGCATCAGAATGGGGTAGTGCATCAACTAATGCAATAGTCAAATACTATTAGAAGCTTTTGCCACACTCGATCTGGCACTTCTAAACACAGGAGAGGTATACACATTTCAACGGGGCAATATCGGCTCGACGATTGACCTTACTTTTGTAAACAATGTACCATGCCCTTTACGCACGGTGGGAAGTGAGCGATATCTACATGGCCAGTGGTCACAAGGCAATTCTCTGCACTATCGAGGGCCGGCGTAGATACGACAGACCAACAGCGAGACCCCAACGGTACAACACAAAACGTATGGACATGCAAAACTTCACCAGCACACTAGCTCAGAATGTTAACACCGCCACGTCGGCAAGAGGACTATTCGAATGGCTGCGTAACGCATGCGAGTCCAGCATGCCGCGAACAAATACCTGCACAAAGGAACATACCAACATACTGGTGGAATGATGAGATCGCCAATCTTCGCAAGCAATGTCATATAGCCAGAAAGAGACACCAACGGAATCGAGTTAGCGATGATTCAAAAACTCTCCGCACAGAATTTGAGCAGAAGCGCCGTACCAAAAAAAGATGCTTTAATGATATTCTTGTAGAAGCAAATCGTAATTAAAAGGCTAAAAACTCACCAAAGGACAGAGCCCCACTCTGTTGCTGACATGGACCACATAATAGGAGAACAATGCAAGCATTAATGACGGAGTCTTCCCAGATCTTTACAAGAGACAAAAGCTTGTGCTGCTACCAAAGCCAAGAAAGCAAGCCGGCGAATCCATAGCATACAGACCTATATCCCTTCTGGACACGACAGGCAAAGTGCTCGAAAGACCCCTAGCGGATAGACCAGATGAGGCACTACATTCTGCCAACGCACTGTCGGATAACAAATTTGGCTTCCGAAAGGGGCGATCTACTATCGACGCTATCCAAAAAGTGTTAAACATAGCACGTAATGCAATAGCCGGGGATCGATGGAAAGGAGGTGCCGAGAAATATTGCATCATAGCCACTTTAGATGTGAAAAATGCATTTAATTCGGCAAGGTGGCCTTGCATTTTAGATGCCCTGCGAAATTTCGGCATACTACATTATTTATGGAAGCTAATAAGTAGTTACTTTTCCAATAGAAGTCTCTACGCAGACTTGAAGGAGTGAAAACATACAACATCACTGGAGGTGTCCCACAGGGTTCGGTTCTGGGACCCGTGCTTTGGAATGCCATGTATAACGGCGTTCTAAACTTGGAATTGCCTGCTGGGGTCGAAATTGTAGGCTTTGCTGATGACGTAGCCGTAGTGTGGCAAAAAAGCTAAGCGAAGTAGAGACAATATGCTCGAACGCGATCGCTCGAGTGCAACAATGGCTGGCTACAACGGGCCTTCTCCTGGCCGAAAATAAAACAGAAGCTGTTCTGGTAAGCAGTAGGAAAAAAGTGGAGACAGCAAGCATTCAGGTCGGCGGCACGCAAATAAAAACAAAAAAGGCAATAAAGTGGAATACTCATCGATACAAGGCTAAATTTTAAAGATCACCTCTCAGCAACGGCCAAAAAGGCCAGAACAACTTGCTCTGCCTTATAAGAGTTTATGCGCTATTCGTGTTTGAAGTGCCTTTCGCACTATTTCGGAAGAAGCTGCCCTCGTTATTGCGGGACTGATGCCCATAGACGAGCAAGTAACAATGGCAAAAAGCATTTTTAGTCGCCGAGAGGAGACCTTAAACGCATCATCATGTCAAGAGGAGCGCAGTTCGCAATGGCATAGATGCCTCACTAGGTGGGGGAGTCGCTGGGATGCCTCCATCAAGGGCAGGTGGACCTGAAAACTGATCCCGAACATTGAGGCGTTGATCATGAGGCGTCATGGTCAAGTAAACTTTTACGTGACACAAATGCTGAGCGGACACGGTTGTTTCAGAAGTTACCTAAAACGGTTCGGGCACGAAACAGACGAGTGCAGCTATTGTAGGAGTGGCATCTCCGAAACAGCTGAACACGTTGTCTTCTACTGCCCGATATTCGACGCTGAAAGAAGATCCCTAAACACCATGCTAGTAGAGGGGGCCACACCTTCCAACTTGGTGAGAAAGATGCTAGATGACGCGGAAATTTGGACGGCACTAAATGACTTCGCATCGAAGGTCATGAGAGAGCAACGGAGGCAAGAACGGATTAGTTCAGGACAATAGAAGGTGCACGGCTCTTCGACGCAATACTAGACAGCTGCATGACTTCATTCACTTAATAAGTAAAATAGAGTAAACTCGGATAGAATTGAATAGAGTGAGTGACAGACGCACAATGAGTGAGTGTGTATGAGTATTAGTATATTTTGGTACTCATACAAAGCAAATTGAATGACACTGAGTACTGACTGAGTACTCAGTAATAGGGAGTGTCAAATTTGACACATCTAAAAACATTCGAGTTATCCAAGTATCGGGGTACATATTTTGTGTATTTATTTTCTTTGCATCGTTGAAACACAGCAGTCTCAAAAATGGAAGGAGGAAAAACTACCCAAAGTGAGAAAGTATGTAATTTAAAGCGTATTTTGTTGTTTTTGTTTTCGTTTGTTTTGTTATTGCTGTAGTCAAATATTGCATATATCTTTCTGCTTAGCTTGTGACCTGTCCATAAATGTTTTTTATGTAATTTCTTTCAGATTTAATTTAGTTCAATTAAAATATACAGGTTGTTAAAAGAGTGGCGAGCACAAGAGAGATCCTTGCACAGGAAATAAAGGAGAATCTGCATTCTGGATTGTAATCACTAGCGATATATGGACAGATAACTTTTTAAAAGATTCATATTTATCGTGCACTGTGCATTATGTAAACACGTTGGAACACAGTTTACTACCTGCTTAAATCAGTTGAAATTAATTGGATAGAACTGACAACAATATTAAAAGATAAGAACCAGACCAATAGAATCGAAGGTATTAACGCCAACCACTTAGGTTCCGTTGTTCAAATTCTAAAAGAGTTCGAAACCGTCTCAAAAAAATTGGAAGCAACCAAAAGTCCAACAACACATTTAATTATTCCAAATTTAAACAAATTAAAGAAAATCTGTCTGTCCGATTCCAATGATATTGTAATTATTCAAGCTCTAAAGTCCGCATTGTATACTCAAATTTTATCGACAATTAAACCAAATTTATCAAAATATCACAAAATAGCCCTATTTCTATTTCCACCCACAAACAAATTGGTACAATTTTCTCCGCATGAAAAGGAAACCGTAATTGACGAGTGCAAACTAATTATGGAACGTTTTTTAAAAAACAGTGGGTCTAACACTTTACAAATACCAATAGCAAATGACGAATTTGCTGATTTTGTAGAGGTTCAACAAGTTGACCCGAATAATAACCAAATTGACCAAAAAATAAAAGGGTACTCCAATATAAATGTACCGTACAGCACAAATTTCGATGCACTGGCTTGGTGGGACATGCACCAAAAATTTTTTCCTTTATTGCACAAATCAAGTTGCAATATTTTTTGTATACCGGCAAGCAGCGCGGCGTCTGAAAGAACCTTTTCAAACGCAAGAAATTTAATTACTGAAAAACGCTGCTTAATTGCTGGAAATGCAGATAATATTAATAAAATAATGTTCTTGAACTCAAACTTGAATTAAATGTTGTATATGTATATGTAAATAAGTATATGAAATGAATATTAAAATGTAATCTATCTATGTATTTGCTTTCGTTTTTATGGGTTTTGAAGTACAGATTCTGTACGCACAACAAAAAAACAACAAAAATGCTGTGTCGGCACCTGTCATTCGGATACATTCGAAACATACTTACTTATACTCACTTATACTCTCTGTTTTAACATTGTACGGCCGAGTATAAAGCAAGCCTATCCACTCACTCATACTTATTCCATTTCGCACTCATATTCACTCAACTCAATTTGAGAGTAGTATATCCGAATGTCACTTTTTTGACATTCATGCAGATGTCTACGCAATACACACTAGTAGTTCCGGAGAAGTAGTTCCAGCCTGCTTTCCATCCATTTGGAATCAAATTTTGTTCTTTTTATGTTATCTTTTTCTGTTAGTTAAGCGTTAAAATTGGATAAAACAAAAAATAAAAAAAAAAAAACACATTCAATGGTTGCGGATCAAGGTGGCAGCTGCACCAAATGTCAGGCGACAGATAACAAACTGTATGGCTGTCAACAATTTATCGATTTAACAATTGCACAACGTCGTACGTTCATCAGGGAAAAGGCTTTATGTTACAAGTGTCATCACTATTCGCATGCAAGTATTGTAAAGGTAAGCACCATTCTCTGGTCCACGATCTCGGTAACTCAATGGCTGTAAGGAATTTGCAACAAAGTAAAATGGAGAATCAGCGTAGTCCAAATGCTTTGTCTACATCAAGTCTAATGGCTCATAATGGGAGTGCACCAGCAACGGTTTGTTCGCAAAGCTCTGCGAAAACGATAACAGGAAAAAGCTTAAATCGAAGCATATTGCCTACTGCTACGGTTTATGTTCAAAAAGTAAATGGAGACTACACCACATAACGTATCTTGCTAGATACTGGATCGAAACTTTCATAAGTATCAGAACGATGCATTCAAGCACTTGGATTGACACGGTTTTAGTCTACAATTACAGGTAAAAAGTTGTACGACAATACGGGCAAACTCATTGCAATTTCATCGATTTTCGGATGCGTCTGCGCCTACAAAAAGTAAACAAACAGACACAAAACGTTTTTAGTGGCTAAATAAAACGCCTCAATAGAGTTCATCCCTTTCGCCACTAACTTTATTTTAATAGAAATATTTAAGTAACGATTTTTTGCAATTTTTTTCGACAAATATATAATTCCATGAATTAAACTGTAAACATAAGTATAATTGCACTCCCAGTAGTACGGGGAAATGCAAGTGCCAGTAATACATACAAATGAAGCAGTTCAAGATTCTGAGATCGATCAGCATTCAAAACGATATAAATATACCTTGTCAGCATGGCTTCGTGAAAGGTCGTCTGTCGCTTATCAACTTTTAGAATTGACTACCCTTGTACACCTTGGCTTTCGCAACAAGTGTCAAACTGGTGTTATTTATTCCAACTTTAGTAACGCTTTTGATACGGTTGATCATTCTATGCTTCTCACTGAACCTAACATTAAACCCGAAACTATTGGCTTGGTTAAAAACGTATCTTATTGGCAGAACCCAAAAGGTGTCTTTTCGTTCTTCAATATCTAAAACTGGTTGAGTTACCTCAGGTGTCTCCCAAGGCAGTCATCTGGGACACCTGTTATTGAATGATTTGCCCTTGGCCTTGGTTTAATCACGCGTGCTCATGTTTGCGGATGACGTCAAAAGAAAAGTGCTCTTTTACGACATTCAGACGTTTGTCTCCGCTCCTAACTCATTATTCTATTAAGTCTGATCCGTTGGATTGCGTACCATCATTCAAAGATTTAGGCATTATTTTTGACCCAAAACTTTCATTTAATTTTCATATATCTTCAATTGTTAATAGAGCATGTATTCTTCTTGGCTTTATAAAACGTTGGGCCAAACAATTTGATGACCCCTGCGTAACAAAGGTTTTATATACTTCGTTAGTTTGCCCTACTCTAGAATATTGTTCGCCAGTGTGGAATTGGGACCCGACAGACTTCTTACAGGCTTCTTATTAATTCGCATTAACACCGTAGGATTGTATTTGGCATCATCTTTCTCCATGATCTAGTCAACGATGAAGTGATATCTACTAATGTACTAGACACCCTATATTTTTGTGTTCCCTCACGTCGGACCAAAAACTTTTTTTCTATTCACCTTAGTAGATGTCTGTAGATATCTCTTCACGTACCTTTTCATGCCAATCTTTTAACAACCTTTCTCACATTATCTCTCATCATATTTCTATCACTTCTTTTCTACAACCAAACCGCTGATTATATTTTGGACATCGCATTGCTTGCAACTCATCGCCGACCACATTGGCTGTGAATTGGAACATAGCTAAGGTGCCAGCTGCAAAAAAAACACCTCCACCGAGTAGGGATGTTTATATACTTAGAAGGGTAAACCTACTTTTTTTAAATTAATTGTTATCTGTTTTATACCATACACCCATAGGGTGAAAAGGTATAAAAAATCTTATCTGTTTTTATACCATACACCCATAGGGTGAAATGGTATATTAAAGTCGCCAAAATGTATGTAACAGGCAGAAGGAAGCTTCTCCGACCCCATAAAGTATATATATTCTTGATCAGTATCAATAGCCGAGTCGATTTAGCCATGTCCGTCTGTCCGTCCGTCTGTCCGTCTGTCCGTCCGTATGAACGCCTAGTTCTCGGAGACTATAAGAGATACAGCCACCAAATTTGGAATGTAGGCTCGTGCAGTATGTAGTGATCAAGTTTGTTTCAAATTTTTGCCACGCCCCTTTCCGCTCCCGCAATTAAAAAAAACGTTTATGTCAAAAACTATTGCAGCTAGAGATACCAAATTTGGTATGTATATTTGCATAGTAAATGCGCACATTTTGTGTGTATAAAGATTTTGCCACGCCCCCTTCCGCCCCCCGCAATTCAAAACAACCTTTTATCTCAAAAACTTTGTTTTGTGCAATCAAATTTGGCACACTTAAATTTGATACTAATTCCCAGCAAAATACCAAATTTGATCAAAATCGGACAAAAAAAAGCTGAGTTATGCATATAAACGTTTTTGCATAAGGCCGGAGATGGCCGTTGGCGGGTGGGGGCGCTAGTGTGCTTATATGCATAAGTGCGCGAGATACTGAAATATGCTTGTAAAAAGCATGTGAACAGAATTTCTTAAACAGGCAAATGCATTAGTTATTACAAATTTGAAATATTTGTTTTACTGGTGTATGGTATACCCAAGTCGGCGAGACGACTTACTTGCTTCATTATACCATACACCCATAGGGTGAAATGCTATATTAAAGTCTCCAAAATGTATGTAACAGGCAAAACGAAGCTTTTCCGACCCCATAAAGTATATATATTCTTGATCAGAATCAACAGCCGAGTCGATTTAGCCATGTCCGTCTGACCGTCCGTCCGTCTGTCCGTATGAACGCATAGATCTCGGAGACTATAGGAGATTAGAGCCACCAAATTTGATATTTAGGCTCATATAGTATGTAAAGTGATCAAGTTTATTTCAAATTTTTGCCACGCCCCTTTCCGCCCCTCAATTTTAAAAAAATTACCTTTTAAAAATTATTATAGCTAGAGATACCAAATTTGGTATGTATATTTACTTAGTAAATGCGCACATTTTGTATGTGTAAAGATTTTGCCACGCCCCTTTCCGCTCCGTAATTTGAATATAATCGATTTTCGCAAGTAATTTTCCTCCTTGTTCAATCAAATTTGGCACACTACTGCTGATACTAATACCCAGCAAAATTCAAAATTTAATCAAATTTGGACTAAAAATAGCCAAGTTATGGATATAAATATTTTTACATAAGGGCGGAGTTGCTGTTGGCTGGTGTGGGCGCTAGGGTGCTCGTATGCTTGAGTGAGCTACCTCTATACTTGTAAAAAGCATGCCAAAACGTATTTGTATAATAATTTTGAAATATTTGTTTTACTGGTGCCTAAGTCGGCGAGACGACTTACTTCATTTAGCTTAAGCTTTTTGTCGACTGCTGTGTAAGTTGACGTAAATAAATAAATAAATTTGGTATGTGTACTGGATTAATATGTGCGCAGAATTTGTTTGTTTATAAATTTTGCCACGCCCACTATCGCCCCCGCAAAATAAATAAAACTGATTTGCTCAGAAACCAACCAGTTAAAAGTTACCAAATTCGGTCCGCAGACTTGTTTAGTAGAAGGTTCTAACTATTTAAAATTTTTGTCCCGCCCACTTCCGCCTCCATCATTTATAAAAACCGATTGCCTCCCGCAATTTTTTGACAAACAATATCAAATTAGCCACACTAGTTAGTCTTATTAATTTCTACCAACCTACCAAATTTTACTAAAATCGGACTAGAAACAAGGAAAATATACGTATAAACAAGTTTTACTACACAAGTCAGTTGACCTTAATTTAGACATAGAAGACCACGTTTTCTTAAAAAACGAAACTGGTCATAAGCTTGATACTTAGGACCATTCGAGGTTATAGAAATAGCTAAAAATAACAATATAAAAATTAGAAACGGTAAAAATAAGAAACAAATAGTACATGAGGATAAACTAAAAATCATCAAGAATGATATAAAAAAAAAAAAAAAAAAAATTTTTTTTTGGTTTAGCTACTACAACTAAATCAATTATTTAAAAATATACACGTAGATACAATTGATAAATATTTCGAAAACAAAGAAAGAAAATATGTCTAACCAGACACAAATATAATAATTTTTCTAACATACATATATTACCTTTAATCAATCATTAATTATCATTTTCATTAATTATTAAATATCTCCATAATATTACGTTATTTTCTATATGTATTTATATACATATATTGATGCATGCATAGATCGATGTATGCACAAAAACATATTCATATAAATGTACATCTAAGCATGTTCATATATGTATGTGTATGCATTCATATATATATATATATACTTACATATATTCACATAAGCAATATAGCACAAGCATAACATGAGCTAGGGCTAAGCCAGCATGTGAACGCTGAACAAGCACTTTGATGCAAGCGCTCCAAATTATATGTATGTACTGACACTCTCCCTCTCTTTTGTAGCTGTCGTGGAAGCTTAAAAATATATATGTAAACCTAGGTTAAGCAAAATAATAATTATTGAATAATAATCAATCATAAAATTGCAAACGACATAGACACTGTGGTCGTCTCTTCACTATTTTAATTAAACTGGAACCCGGTCATTACACTGCATTGTACAACTAATTTGTAACGATACTCTAAGAACAGAATTATGAAAATGACCAATATACAGAAAGCGAACTGCGATCAGGGTTTGTTCCAAGAGAAGCTTTCTTATGGCAGGATAAAAGAGAAACTTTTAAAACAGCAATGGGTTACCAGTTCTCTATCGCCACTACAAAAAGTAAACAATTTTTTAACAATTTACAAGGATCACTTTATTTAAAGAATTATAGTTGCACAAGTGAGTGAGACTTACATAGAAAAATTAAGAGTACAGGACACGCAGTAACCTTTTCTACTTAAATATGATGGAGAAATATGGAAATTAACTTATATACGATATAATAATTAAAGGGAAAAAATTTATACAAAAACCCTATAAACTTTTAACTTAAAAACTAGGGACTTACAATTAACGTTAACTAATTAAATATTTTGAATATGGGGATAACTTGAAGAAGTACATCTACATAGATACAAAGTTAGAGTGCAGCTTAGTCAGTCTTTCTACGACTAGTTCTATTTTGGCGATACTGTGCAACTCCAAAGTGGAGAAATGCCAGGGAAGATTTAATATCATTTTTAATATTTTGTTTTGCAGCACTTGAATTTTATGAATATGAGTCTTAGCAATATCGGCCCAAACAGGTGCGCCATAGAAAATTGTGGACTGAAAAATAGACCTAAATAAGTACAACTTATTAGCTAAGCTAAGCCGTGAATTTCTGTTAATAAACGGATATAGAACTTTAATCAATACATTAGTTTTTCTAATTGTATGTTGGACGTGATCTGAAAAAGTTAGTTTTTTGTCTAATATAACGCCCAGATATCTCACATTGTTTTCCCATTTGATGTCGATCCGATCGAGCTTAATACAGTCTGGGGGAATAAATATATTTTTCCTTTTTCTTGAGAAAAAGACTGCTTGCGTTTTTTCGGTATTGACCATGATTTTCCATTTTGTGAAGTAACGAACAAGAGAGTTGAAAGCTACTTGAAGTGACTCCGTAATGTCTGTGGCAAGCGACCCAGAGCAAAGAATTGCAGTATCATCCGCGAAAATAGAAGCAGTACAGCCACTCATAGTGGGGAAATCTGAAGTATATATATTGTATAATATTGGGGAAAGACAGGAACCTTGTGGGCAACCTGCTGTTGTGTCAATTACACTTGAATGAGAGTTGCCTATGTGCACAGCAAGTGATCTGTTTTTCAGAAAACTTTGTATAATTTAATAATCTCAATAGGAAAATGAAGGAGATTCATTTTGTATATGAGTCCATCGTGCCACACAGAGTCAAAGGCTGCTTTAATGTAATGTAGTAAGACCATACCCGTAGAATTTGATCTGCTGAATTCTGACTTAACGATTTTCTTTATTCTACACAGAGGGTGCACGGTATTATGTTCACGGCGGAATCCAAACTGTAGAGATGGCAAGACATTGTTGCTGTCAGCATAATCAACTAATTTCCTCATTATTATTTTCTCCATAATCTTGCTTAGTGATGAGAGCAAACTAATGGGTCTGTACGAAGCCGGGTTCTCCGGGGGTTTGTTCACTTTTAATATGGGAATGATTTTGGCCATCTTCCATTGCTGTGGAAAATATCCAATGCGAAAACATTCGTTTATGATAAGTGTTAGGAATTTCACTCCTTTTCTAGGGAGGGCCTTGCTACACACATTATCTATTTTATCTAAGCCAGGGGTCTTCCTTGGATTGAGATTTTTTAAGATCGAAGAAACCTCGAGAAACTCTGTCGCGCAATATTCTGCATTGACAGGAAGGGAGTCCAAAAGGGTCTTAAGCTTGAGACCTCAGAAATTGTGGATGGGTCGCTAAGACCACTTGAATGGGAATGATTTGAGGCAAACATTGAGGCTAATAGTTCTGATTTCTGTTCAGCATTTGCGTATTTTTGTTGATTGTTATTCAATATAGGTATTCCTATGTTTTTCTTCTTAATAACTTTTGCAAGTTTCCAAAAGGGGGAAGAATTTGAGTTAAGTGAGGATAAGAGATTGTTCCAATTCTCGTTACTGAATATGGATAACTCATTATTCACCTGTTGGCTGAACCATCTCACCATAACTAGGTCGCCTCTGCGTCTGCGCCTACAAAAAGTAAACAAACAGACACAAAACGTTTTTAGTGGCTAAATAAAACGCCTCAATAGAGTTCATCCCTTTCGCCACTAACTTTATTTTAATAGAAATATTTAAGTAACGATTTTTTGCAATTTTTTTCGACAAATATATAATTCCATGAATTAAACTGTAAACATAAGTATAATTGCACTCCCAGTAGTACGGGGAAATGCAAGTGCCAGTAATACATACAAATGAAGCAGTTCAAGATTCTGAGATCGATCAGCATTCAAAACGATATAAATATACCTTGTCAGCATGGCTTCGTGAAAGGTCGTCTGTCGCTTATCAACTTTTAGAATTGACTACCCTTGTACACCTTGGCTTTCGCAACAAGTGTCAAACTGGTGTTATTTATTCCAACTTTAGTGACGCTTTTGATACAGTTGATCATTCTATGCTTCTCACTGAACCTAACATTAAACCCGAAACTATTGGCTTGGTTAAAAACGTATCTTATTGGCAGAACCCAAAAGGTGTCTTTTCGTTCTTCAATATCTAAAACTGGTCGAGTTACCTCAGGTGTCTCCCAAGGCAGTCATCTGGGACACCTGTTATTGAATGATTTGCCCTTGGCCTTGGTTTAATCACGCGTGCTCATGTTTGCGGATGACGTCAAAAGAAAAGTGCTCTTTTACGACATTCAGACGTTTGTCTCCGCTCCTAACTCATTATTCTATTAAGTCTGATCCGTTGGATTGCGTACCATCATTCAAAGATTTAGGCATTATTTTTGACCCAAAACTTTCATTTAATTTTCATATATCTTCAATTGTTAATAGAGCATGTATTCTTCTTGGCTTTATAAAACGTTGGGCCAAACAATTTGATGACCCCTGCGTAACAAAGGTTTTATATACTTCGTTAGTTTGCCCTACTCTAGAATATTGTTCGCCAGTGTGGAATTGGGACCCGACAGACTTCTTACAGGCTTCTTATTAATTCGCATTAACACCGTAGGATTGTATTTGGCATCATCTTTCTCCATGATCTAGTCAACGATGAAGTGATATCTACTAATGTACTAGACACCCTATATTTTTGTGTTCCCTCACGTCGGACCAAAAACTTTTTTTCTATTCACCTTAGTAGATGTCTGTAGATATCTCTTCACGTACCTTTTCATGCCAATCTTTTAACAACCTTTCTCACATTATCTCTCATCATATTTCTATCACTTCTTTTCTACAACCAAACCGCTGATTATATTTTGGACATCGCATTGCTTGCAACTCATCGCCGACCACATTGGCTGTGAATTGGAACATAGCTAAGGTGCCAGCTGCAAAAAAAACACCTCCACCGAGTAGGGATGTTTATATACTTAGAAGGGTAAACCTACTTTTTTTAAATTAATTGTTATCTGTTTTATACCATACACCCATAGGGTGAAAAGGTATAAAAAATCTTATCTGTTTTTATACCATACACCCATAGGGTGAAATGGTATATTAAAGTCGCCAAAATGTATGTAACAGGCAGAAGGAAGCTTCTCCGACCCCATAAAGTATATATATTCTTGATCAGTATCAATAGCCGAGTCGATTTAGCCATGTCCGTCTGTCCGTCCGTCTGTCCGTCTGTCCGTCCGTATGAACGCCTAGTTCTCGGAGACTATAAGAGATACAGCCACCAAATTTGGAATGTAGGCTCGTGCAGTATGTAGTGATCAAGTTTGTTTCAAATTTTTGCCACGCCCCTTTCCGCTCCCGCAATTAAAAAAAACGTTTATGTCAAAAACTATTGCAGCTAGAGATACCAAATTTGGTATGTATATTTGCATAGTAAATGCGCACATTTTGTGTGTATAAAGATTTTGCCACGCCCCCTTCCGCCCCCGCAATTCAAAACAACCTTTTATCTCAAAAACTTTGTTTTGTGCAATCAAATTTGGCACACTTAAATTTGATACTAATTCCCAGCAAAATACCAAATTTGATCAAAATCGGACAAAAAAAGCTGAGTTATGCATATAAACGTTTTTGCATAAGGCCGGAGATGGCCGTTGGCGGGTGGGGGCGCTAGTGTGCTTATATGCATAAGTGCGCGAGATACTGAAATATGCTTGTAAAAAGCATGTGAACAGAATTTCTTAAACAGGCAAATGCATTAGTTATTACAAATTTGAAATATTTGTTTTACTGGTGTATGGTATACCCAAGTCGGCGAGACGACTTACTTGCTTCATTATACCATACACCCATAGGGTGAAATGCTATATTAAAGTCTCCAAAATGTATGTAACAGGCAAAACGAAGCTTTTCCGACCCCATAAAGTATATTCTTGATCAGAATCAACAGCCGAGTCGATTTAGCCATGTCCGTCTGACCGTCCGTCCGTCTGTCCGTATGAACGCATAGATCTCGGAGACTATAGGAGATTAGAGCCACCAAATTTGATATTTAGGCTCATATAGTATGTAAAGTGATCAAGTTTATTTCAAATTTTTGCCACGCCCCTTTCCGCCCCTCAATTTTAAAAAAATTACCTTTTAAAAAATTTTATAGCTAGAGATACCATATTTGATATGTATATTTACTTAGTAAATGCGCACATTTTGTATGTGTAAAGATTTTGCCACGCCCCTTTCCCCCCCAAATTTGAAAAACTCGATTATCTCGCGTAATTTCCCAAATTTGGCGCAATTAAATTTGATACTAATATCCACCAAAATACCAAACTTGATCAAAATCGGACTAAGTTACACATTACGCCGGAGTTGGCCGTTGGGTTGGTGTGGACGCTAGGGTGCCCGTATGCTTGAGTGAGCTATCTATACGCTTGTAAAAAGCATGCAAAAATGCATTTGTTTAATAAATTTGACAACTTTGCTACAATGGTGACTGGTATATCTAAGTCGGCGAGACGACTAACTTACTTCATTTAGCTTATCTTTTTGTCGACTGCTGTGTTAGTTGACTTAAACCAAATTTGGTATGTTTACTGGATTAGTATGTGCGCAGAATTTATTTTTTTTTAATTTTGCCACGCCCACTATCGCCCAAGCAAAATAAATAAAACTGATTTGCTCAGAAACCAACAAGTTAAAAGTTACCAAATTCGGTATGTAGACTTGTTTAGTAGCAGGTTAGTTAGTAGCACTTCCGCCTCCATCATTTAGAAAAACCGATTGCCTCCCGCAATTTTTTGACTAACAATATTAAATTCGCCACCCTAGTTAGTCTTATTAATTTCTACCAACCTACCAAATTTTATTAAAATCGGACTAGAAACATGGAAAGTATATGTATAAACAAGGCTAGTGGCGGCGCTAGAGTGCTCGTGTGTTTTTTTTTTTTTGAGTGTGACCGAGCTAGCATTTTCTATGCGGCGAATATAATAGACATACATTTCTTGTTCGAAATTTAAAATATTTTTTCACCTATTGAATGGTATGCCAAAGTCAACGAGACGACTTACTTACTTCATTATAACCTTGTAAAAAGGGTATGAGATTAGAGATTTGAGCATTAGAAAATGTGGACATCATTGGTCAACTACCAAAATCTGAAGATAGTAATAAATATGCAGTCACATTAATATGTGACTTGACGAAAGACTTTCATTACGGAAATGGGAACAGAATACCAAAATTCAATAATGAATGGCTTGTACAAATATTTAAAAATAGACACTAGACATGACAAAATAACTTAATAATACAATTTAGGACCATTCGAGTTTATAGAAATAGCTAAAAATAACAACATAAAAATTAGAAACGATAAAAATAAGATACAAACGGTACATAAGGATAGACTAAAAATCATCAAGAATAATTAAAAAAAAAAAAAATATGTCGATTAAGTGACTAATAAGTCACAGCCTACTAGATAGTTAACAGGCATGTCAATTGTAGCCCTGGCATTACCTTTGCAGCGGCTACAGACTGACATCTGGAATGTTGACTTTGCCTTAGCAACATGTTTAGAAACAAATCTGTCAATCTGTCATCAGGTCAGGTCCTATATAAAGGGGGGCCTCGGGCTAGAGAGCTCAGTGAAGAAACCCCCTGGGAACTAGCCGCATAGTAAAAGGTATAAGTGAAAGTAAAAAGTACAAGTGAAAGTGGGCTTTTTACTTTTTTTTTTTTTACTTTTTACTATAGTGAAATCAAAAGTACAAAGTGAACATTACCAGTTGAAAACATGAGCGAGACGAACAAGAATCCTGACGTCCCGACATTAGAAGTGGGATTGGCATCACATCCTGCATTCTCGGAGGAACAAGGGTGCATAATCCTGCAGATGCAAAGCCAAAACCTAGATACGTGGCGTCACTTTGCCAAAATTTTTTCCTGATAACCCTGACGCCGATGCTTCGAAATGGTGCACCACGTCAGATATAATATTAACGGAGCACCCCCTTGAAGGAAGCAAAATAATCATCGCGAATGGCGAATCAAGGGTGAATGCCTTGCGGTTTATGCCAGTCGTTTGGTGACAACTTTAACCGCTAATTGGCAAAACAAAAACATAGAAGAAATGACGTTTCAGTTGTGCTCGCGCATTTGACAAGTGTGGACAACCGCCTGCAACGCATTGCTTTTAAGTCCAAGTTAGACACTAGAAGCGATCTACAGTCTGAACTCAATGCGTTCGCGTTTCGAAAACATCGTCTTGTTGTCCGTGACGAGGATTCTGGACCTGATATCAAGAAAAGACGAATGTCAGCGGTAGTGTGTCATTTCTGTGAGAAACCAGGTAAGAAAATCGTTGACTGCAGAAAATAAAATGCAACAAAAACCCGATGCGACGCCGCAGCGAGATAAGCCGTTAGTTACCTATTTTAAGGGTGGCCAACCTGGGCACTTTGCAAATCAAGGTTCAAAAGATGCATCAACAAACAAATGGGGATTGTTTCAACAGAAGACCGTGAACCAGTGTTACGTGCCAGAACCAACAGGAACTATGGTTCAACGAGGTGAGATCTACCCAATTTCATTTGACTCCGGGGCAGAATGCTCACTTATAAAAGAAAATGTTAGCTGTAAGTTGTCTGGAAAACGTTTTAACAATTTAACATTTATTATGTTAAAAGGCATTGGCAGTACATTGCAGATTTTAAGCCAGGTGAATATAAGCGAGAAATCACTTCAAATATTGTTCCACGTAGTATAAGATAAACATTAAAATAGTAACAGTGTAATTGGTCGCGAAATCCTTAATCGGGGATTTGATGTTATAATATCCCCAAACAAGATTGAAATTGTAAAAGCGAAAACTGTAAAGTTTTGTTCAGTAGATGTGGATCCAGTTGACCTTTCCAATCTTGACACTAACTTGCGTGAGCCCGATAAAAATAAGTTAATAAAATTATTTGAAAGTTATTCCACTGCTCTTATTAAGGGGACACCATCTACATGAAAATTCGGTTGATTGACCATAATAAAAATGTCCAACGCCGGCCCTATAGACTTAGCCCTGAAAAAAGAGAAATTGTTCTCCCTTCGCAAGTCCCATATTGCTCGTCAAAAAGAAAAATCGAACGGATCGCCTTTGTATCGATTACAGAGAGCTAAATTCTAATAAAGTAGCAGACAGATATCCTTTGCCGTTAATTAATGACCAGATTGCTAGGTTGCGAGGTGCGAATTACTTTACTTGTCTTGATATGGCGAGTGGCTTTCACCAGTTTCCAATCCACCCCGATTCCATAGAATATACTGCATTTGTTACTCCGGATGGCCAGTATGAATTTTTAACTATGCCGTTCGGACTGAAAAATCCGCCATCTGTGTTCCAACGGGCGGTTATGCGAGCTCTGGGTGACTTGGTCTTTTCGTACGTGATTGTTTATATGGACGACATAATGATTGTGTCACCTACGGTTGAGATAGGCTTAGAAAGGTTAAAGACTGTGCTAGACGTTCTCTCAGGCGCTGGATATATTTTTAATATTAGTAAATGTAGTTTTCTAAAAACAGTCGTCCAGGAGCTCGGATACGAGATAAAGGCGGGAGAAATTCGACCAAACATCTTAAAAATTTCTGCTTTGATTTCGTTGCCACCGCCACAGACAGTTTTTAGTGTACGGCAGTTCATCGGTTTACCGTCCTATTTCCGTAAGTTTATACCTGGCTTCTCACAAATAATGAAACCATTATACGCTCTAACGTCAAGAGACAGTTTTACCTGGGATCCTGAGTTCGAAGGTATTCGTAAAAAAATAGTCACCATCCTTACCAATGAACGTCCGACAAACATTTCCGTCGCTATTTGCTTGTTAGAGAATTTGTGGTTTACACTGATTGCAACTCATTGAAAGCATAATGCACTTAAAAAGGTCCTACTTACAATCATTTAGTTCCACAGTACAATATAGAGAAGGGAAACGTAAGGCACACGTAGATTATCTATCTGTTTTTATACCACACCCATAGGGTGAAATGGTATATTAAAGTCTCCAAAATGTATGTAACAGGCAAAAGGAAGCTTTTCCGACCCCATAAAGTATATTATTCTTGATCAGAATCAACAGCCGAGTCGATTTAGCCATGTCCGTCTGACCGTCCGTCCGTCTGTCCGTATGAACGCATAGATCTCGGAGACTGTAAGAGACTAGAGCCACCAAATTTGATATTTAGGCTCATGTAGTATGTAAAGTGATCAAGTTTATTTCAAAAGACCCTTGACAAAGTATATAAATTCTATTGGATTGACAAAATGAATAAATATGTCCGTAAATTTGTCGACAATTGCATAACCTGTAGGACAGCCAAGTCACACTCTGGTAAAATTCAAGCAGAACTACACCCTATCCCAAAAGTTAGCATACTCTGGCTCACTGTTCACATGGATATGACTGGCAAGTTGAGTAGAAGAAGTAATATAAAAGAATATATTATCGTCCAAATTCATAGCTTTACGAAATTCGTACACCTATATCACACCCTCAAATTAGAAACAGAAAGCTATATTAAGGCCATGAAGACTACAATTTCTCTGTTTGACGTACCAACGCGCATCATAGTCGATCAGGGTAGATGCTTTTCAAACAAACAGTTTTCAGAATTTTGTTGTTCAAACAATGTAAAACTTAATCTAATTGCGACTGGGGCAAGTCGTGCAAATGGTCAAGTTGAACGCGTAATGAGTACGCTCAAGAATTTGTTATCCGCAGTTAAATTAAGTCAGAGGTCCTGGCAAGAAGCTCTAGGCGAAGTACAGTTAGCGCTAAATTGCACAACTAATCGCGCAACTGAGGCAAGTCCCTTAGAGATGTTAATAGGAAAAGTCCGACCTCTTGGGTAGGTACCCCCATTGGACGCAGAACTGGAAGTGGGTTTGGATTCTACACGAGCTAAAGCCAGAAGCACCATGAAATATTTAGCTTCCTACGATAAAAATCGTTTTGACAAGTCAAGGATGATGAAAAAAAAAAAAATTTATTTAAGAACTGGTTACGTTTTGTAAAAATTTTTGTATGAACGATGTTTGGTTATCCGTCTGGGATAACATTGCAAATCAATGTTCAAAAAATGCATCAACAAACAAATGGGGATTGTTTCAACAGAAGACCGTGAACCAGTGTTACGTGCCAGAACCAACAGGAACTATGGTTCAACGAGGTGAGATCTACCCAATTTCATTTGACTCCGGGGCAGAATGCTCACTTATAAAAGAAAATGTTAGCTGTAAGTTGTCTGGAAAACGTTTTAACAATTTAACATTAATTATGTTGAAAGGCATTGGCGACGCCGGTATATGCAGTACATTGCAGATTTTAAGCCAGGTGAATATAAACGAGAAATCCCTTCAAATATTGTTCCACGTAGTATAAGATAAACATTAAAATAGTAACAGTGTAACTAACACTAAAAATAAGTTAATAAAATTATTTGAAAGTTATTCCACTGCTCTTATTAAGGGGACACCATCTACATGAAAATTCGGTTGATTGACCATACTAAAACTGTCCAACGCCGGCCCTATAGACTTAGCCCTGAAAAAAGAGATATTGTTCTCCCTTCGCAAGTCCCATATTGCTCGCAAAAAGGAAAATCGAACGGATCGCCTTTGTATCGATTACAGAGAGCTAAATTCTAATAAAGTAGCAGACAGATATCCTTTGCCGTTAATTAATGACCAGATTGCTAGGTTGCGAGGTGCGAATTACTTTACTTGTCTTGATATGGCGAGTGGCTTTCACCAGATTCCAATCCACCCCGATTCCATAGAATATACTGCATTTGTTACTCCGGATGGCCAGTATGAATTTTTAACTATGCCGTTCGGACTGAAAAATCCGCCATCTGTGTTCCAACGGGCGGTTATGCGAGCTCTGGGTGACTTGGTCTTTTCGTACGTGATTGTTTATATGGACGACATAATGATTGTGTCACCTACGGTTGAGATAGGCTTAGAAAGGTTAAAGACTGTGCTAGACGTTCTCTCAGGCGCTGGATATATTTTTAATATTAGTAAATGTAGTTTTCTAAAAACAGTCGTCCAGGAGCTCGGATACGAGATAAAGGCGGGAGAAATTCGACCAAACATCTTAAAAATTTCTGCTTTGATTTCGTTGCCACCGCCACAGACAGTTTTTAGTGTACGGCAGTTCATCGGTTTACCGTCCTATTTCCGTAAGTTTATACCTGGCTTCTCACAAATAATGAAACCATTATACGCTCTAACGTCAAGAGACAGTTTTACCTGGGATCCTGAGCTCGAAGGTATTCGTAAAAAAATAGTCACCATCCTTACCAATGAACGTCCGACAAACATTTCCGTCGCTATTTGCTTGTTAGAGAATTTGTGGTTTACACTGATTGCAACTCATTGAAAGCATAATGCACTTAAAAAGGTCCTACTTACAATCATTTAGTTCCACAGTACAATATAGAGAAGGGAAACGTAAGGCACACGTAGATTATCTATCTGTTTTTATACCACACCCATAGGGTGAAATGGTATATTAAAGTCTCCAAAATGTATGTAACAGGCAAAAGGAAGCTTTTCCGACCCCATAAAGTATATTATTCTTGATCAGAATCAACAGCCGAGTCGATTTAGCCATGTCCGTCTGACCGTCCGTCCGTCTGTCCGTATGAACGCATAGATCTCGGAGACTGTAAGAGACTAGAGCCACCAAATTTGATATTTAGGCTCATGTAGTATGTAAAGTGATCAAGTTTATTTCAAAAGACCCTTGACAAAGTATATAAATTCTATTGGATTGACAAAATGAATAAATATGTCCGTAAATTTGTCGACAATTGCATAACCTGTAGGACAGCCAAGTCACACTCTGGTAAAATTCAAGCAGAACTACACCCTATCCCAAAAGTTAGCATACTCTGGCTCACTGTTCACATGGATATGACTGGCAAGTTGAGTAGAAGAAGTAATATAAAAGAATATATTATCGTCCAAATTCATAGCTTTACGAAATTCGTACACCTATATCACACCCTCAAATTAGAAACAGAAAGCTATATTAAGGCCATGAAGACTACAATTTCTCTGTTTGACGTACCAACGCGCATCATAGTCGATCAGGGTAGATGCTTTTCAAACAAACAGTTTTCAGAATTTTGTTGTTCAAACAATGTAAAACTTAATCTAATTGCGACTGGGGCAAGTCGTGCAAATGGTCAAGTTGAACGCGTAATGAGTACGCTCAAGAATTTGTTATCCGCAGTTAAATTAAGTCAGAGGTCCTGGCAAGAAGCTCTAGGCGAAGTACAGTTAGCGCTAAATTGCACAACTAATCGCGCAACTGAGGCAAGTCCCTTAGAGATGTTAATAGGAAAAGTCCGACCTCTTGGGTAGGTACCCCCATTGGACGCAGAACTGGAAGTGGGTTTGGATTCTACACGAGCTAAAGCCAGAAGCACCATGAAATATTTAGCTTCCTACGATAAAAATCGTTTTGACAAGTCAAGGATGATGAAAAAAAAAAAAAATTTATTTAAGAACTGGTTACGTTTTGTAAAAATTTTTGTATGAACGATGTTTGGTTATCCGTCTGGGATAACATTGCAAATCAATGTTCAAAAAATGCATCAACAAACAAATGGGGATTGTTTCAACAGAAGACCGTGAACCAGTGTTACGTGCCAGAACCAACAGGAACTATGGTTCAACGAGGTGAGATCTACCCAATTTCATTTGACTCCGGGGCAGAATGCTCACTTATAAAACAAAATGTTAGCTGTAAGTTGTCTGGAAAACGTTTTAACAATTTAACATTTATTATGTTAAAAGGCATTGGCAGTACATTGCAGATTTTAAGCCAGGTGAATATAAGCGAGAAATCACTTCAAATATTGTTCCACGTAGTATAAGATAAACATTAAAATAGTAACAGTGTAATTGGTCGCGAAATCCTTAATCAGGGATTTGATGTTATAATATCCCCAAACAAGATTGAAATTGTAAAAGGCAAAACTGTAAATATTTGTTCAGTAGATGTGGATCCGGTTGACCTTGACACTAACTTGCGTGAGCCCGATAAAAATAAGTTAATAAAATTACTTGAAAGTTATTCCACTGCTCTTATTAAGGGGACACCATCTACATGAAAATTCGGTTGATTGACCATACTAAAACTGTCCAACGCCGGCCCTATAGACTTAGCCCTGAAGAAAAAGATATTGTTAGAAAAAAGTAGAGTGAGCTGCCAAAATGTAATATTATTCAACCCAGTTGTTCTCCCTTCGCAAGTCCCATATTGCTCGTCAAAAAGAAAAATCGAACGGATCGCCTTTGTATCGATTAGAGGGAGCTAAATTCTAATAAAGTAGCAGACAGGTATCCTTTAATGACCAGATTTCTAGGTTGCGAGGTGCGAATTACTTTACTTGCCTTGATATGGCAAGTAGCTTTCACCGGATTCCAATTCACCCCGAATCCATGGAATATACAGCATTTGTGTTACACTGGATGGTATGAATTTTTAACTATGCCGTTCGGACTGAAAAATGCGCCATCTGTGCTCCAACGGGCGGTTATGCGAGCTCTGGGTGACTTGGTCTTTTCGTACGTGATTGTTTATATGGACGACATAATGATTGTGTCACATATGACTGAGATAGGCTTATAGAGCTTGAAAACAGTGCTAGGAGCTGGATATATTTTTAATATTAGTAAATGTTCTTTTCTAAAAACAGTCGTCCAGTATCTCGGATTCGAGATAAAGGCCGGAGAAATTCGACCAAACATGTTAAGTATTTCTGCTTTGATTTCATTGCCACCGCCACAGATAGTTTTTAGTGTACGGCAGTTTATCGGTTTATCATCCTATTTCCGTAAGTTTATACCCGTCTTCTCACAAATAATGAAACCCTTATACGCTCTAACGTCAGGAAAAGACAGTTTCACTTCGAATCCTGAGCTCGAAGGTATTCGTAAAAAAAATAGTCACCATCCGTACCAATGAAAATCCTTACCAAATCGTCCGACAAACATTTCCGTCACTATTTGCTTGGTAGCAATTTGTGGTTTACACTGATTGCAACTCATTGAAAGCATCATGCACTTAAATAGACTTAACTCCTAGAGTTCATCGTTGGTGGTCCTACTTACAATCATTTAGTTCCACAGTACAATATAGAGAAGTGAAACGTAAGGCACACATAGATTTTCTATCTGTTTTTATACCATACACCCATAGGGTGAAATGATAAATTAAAGTCTCCAAAATGTATGTAACAGGCAAAAGGAAGCTTTTCCGACCCCATAAAGTATATATATTCTTGATCAGAATCAACAGCCGAGTCGATTTAGCCATGTCCGTCTGACCGTCCGTCCGTCTGTCCGTATGAACGCATATATCTCGGAGACTATAAGAGACTAGAGCCACCAAATTTGGTATTTAAGCTCATATAGTATGTAAAGTGATCAAATGATTGATTTATTTCAAATTTTTGCCACGCCCTTTTCCGCCCCTCAATTTTAAAAAAATTATCTTTTAAAAATTATTATAGCTAGAGATACCATATTTGGTATGTATATTTACTTAGTAAATGCGCACATTTTATATGTCTAAAGATTTTGTTTGTTTATAAATTTTGCCACGACCACTATCGCCACCGCAAAATAAATAAAACTGATTTGCTCAGAAACCAACCAGTTAAAAGTTACCAAATTCGGTCCGCAGACTTGTTTAGTAGAAGGTTCTAACTGTTTAAAATTTTTGTCCCGCCCACTTCCGCCTCCATCATTTAGAAAAACCGATTGACTCGCCACACTAGTTAGTCTTATTAATTTCTACCAACCTACCAAATTTTATTAAAATCGGACTAGAAACATGGAAAATATACGTATAAACAAGTTTTACTACACGGTCCATCACGGCCGAGATGGCGGTAGGCTAGTGGCGGCGCTAGAGTGCTCGTGTGTTTTTTTGAGTGTGAGCGAGCTAGCATTTTCTCGAAATTTAAAATATTCATTCACCTGGTGCATGGTATACCAAAGTCAACGAGACGACTTACTTACTTCATTATAAACTTGTAAAAAGGGTATAAGAATTGAGATTAAAGATTTGTACATTAGAAAATGTGAACACCATTGGTCCACTACCAAAATCTAAAGATGGTAATAAATATGCAGTTACGTTAATATGTGACTTGACGAAAGACGGGAACAGAATACGAAAATTCAATAATAAATGGCTTGTACAAATATTTAAAAATAGACAACATAACATCTACAGCACACCACCACTAGACATAAGGTAGCGTTAAAAGAATCATAAGACATTCAATGATTTTCGATCATATATTTCAGTAGATAAAACTGATTGGGACATACGGTTACAGTATTTCGTGTATTGTTTTACCACAACACCATCAGTAACTCATAATTATTGTCTGTATGAACTAGTATTTGGTAGACAAAATAACTTAATAATACAATTTAATAGCGTAAATACTGTAGAACATATATGTATATATATATATATATATATATAGAGAATATATATATAAAGACGCTTTCTTATGGCAGGATAAAAGAGAAACCTTTAAAACAGCAATGGGTTACCAGTTCTCTATCGCCACTACAAAAAAGTAAACAAATAAAACGGTCCCAGAAACGCTTCATAAAGAAGCTAATGGGTGATTTGATAAACAGACACAAAACGTTTTTAGTAGCTAAATAAAACGTCTCAATAGAGTTCATCCCTTTTGCCACTAACTTTATTTTCATAGAAATATTTAAGTAACGATTTTTTGCAATTTTTTTCGCCAAATATATAATTCCATGAATTAAACTGTAAACATAAGTATAATTGCACTCCCCGTAGTACGGGGAAATGCAAGTGCCAGTAATACATACAAATGAAGCAGTTCAAGATTCTGAGATCGATCAGCATTCAAAACGATATAAATATACCTTGTCAGCATGGCTTCGTGAAAGGTCGTCTGTCGCTTATCAACTTTTAGAATTGACTACCCTTGTACACCTTGGCTTTCGCAACAAGTGTCAAACTGGTGTTATCTATTCCGACTTTAGTAACGCTTTTAATACAGTTGATCATTCTATGCTTCTCACTAAACCTAACATTATAGGCATTTCACCGAAACTATTGGCTTGGTTAAAAACGTATCTTATTGGCAGAACCCAAAAGGTGTCTTTTCGTTCCTCAATATCTAAAACTGGTCGAGTTACCTCAGGTGTCTCCCAAGGCAGTCATCTGGGACACCTGTTATTTACCCCGTTTATGAATGATTTGCCCTTGGCCTTGGTTTAATCACGCGTGCTCATGTTTGCGGATGACGTCAAAAGAAAAGTGCTCTTCTAGGACATTCAGACGTTTGTCTCCGCTCCTAACTCATTATTCTATTAAGTCTGACCATCGGACCAAAAACATTTTTCCTCCACGTACCTTTTCGTGCCAATCTTTTAACAACCTTTCTCACATTATCTCTCATCATATTTCTATCACTTCTTTTCTACAACCAAACCGCTGATTATATTTTGGACATCGCATTGCTTGCAACTCATCGCCGACCACATTGGCTGTGAATTGGAACATAGCTAAGGTGCCAGCTGCAAATAAAATACCTCCACCGGGTAGGGATGTTTATATACTTAGAAGGGTAAACCTACTTTTTTAAATTAATTGTTATCTGTTTTATACCATACACCCATAGGGTGAAAAGGTATAAAAAATGTTATCTGTTTTTATACCATACACCCATAGGGTGAAATGGTATATTAAAGTCTCCAAAATGTATGTAACAGGCAAAAGGAAGTTTTTCCGACCCCATAAACTATATATATTCTTGATCAGAATCAACAGCCGAGTCGATTTAACCATGTCCGTCTGACCGTCCGTCCGTCTGTCCGTATGAACGCATAGATCTCGGAGACTATAGGAGATTAGAGCCACCAAATTTGATATTTAGGCTCATATAGTATGTAAAGTGATCAAGTTTATTTCAAATTTTTGCCACGCCCCTTTCCGCCCCTCAATTTTAAAAAAATTACCTTTTAAAAATTTTTATAGCTAGAGATATCATATTTGGTATGTATATTTACTTAGTAAATGCGCACATTTTGTATGTGTAAAGATTTTGAAACGCCCTTTTCCGCCCCCAAAATTTGAAAAACTCGATTGTCTCGCGTAATTTCCCAAATTTGGCGCAATTAAATTTGATACTAACATCCACCAAAATACCAAACTTGATTAAAATCGGACTAAGTTACGCATTACGCCGGAGTTGGCCGTTGGCTGGTGTGGACGCTAGGGTGCTCGTATGCTTGAGTGAGCTATCTCTACGCTTGTAAAAAGCATGAAAAATGCATTTGTTTAATAAATTTGACATCTTTGCTTCAATGGTGTATGGTATACCTAAGTCGACGAGACGACTTACTTACTTCATTTAGCTCATCTTTTTTGTGGACGGCTGTGTTAGTTGACGTAAACCAAATTTGGTAGGTCTACTGGATTAGTATGTGCGCAGAATTTATTTTTTTTTTTTTCTTTAAATTTTGCCACGCCCACTATCGCCCAAGCAAAATAAATAAAACTGATTTGCTCTGAAACCAACCAGTTAAAAGTTACCAAATTCGGTACGTAGGCTTGTTTAGTAGCAGGTTCTAACTGTTTAAAATTTTTGTCCCGCCCACTGCCGCCTCCAACATTTAGAAAAACCGATTGCGTCCCGCAATTTTTTGACTAACAATATCAAATTCGCTACACTAGTTAGTCTTATTAATTTCTACCAACCTACCAAATTTTATTAAAATCTGACTAGAAACATGGAAAATATTCGTATAAACAAGGCTAGTGGCGGCGCTAGAGTGCTCGTGTTTTTTATTTTGAGTGTGACCGAGCTAGCATTTTCTATGCGGCGAATATAATAGACATACATCTGTTGTTCCACAGGTCCACTACCAAAATCTGAAGATAGTAATAAATATGCAGTCACATTAATATGTGACTTGACGAAAGACGTTCATTATTGACATGGGAACAGAATACAAAAATTCAATAATAAATGGCTTGTACAAATATTTAAAAAAAAACCACTAGATATGACAAAATAACTTAATACAATAATCCTAATACAATTTAGGACCATTCGAGGTTATAGAAATAGCTCAAAATAACAACATAAAAATTAGAAACGATAAAAAAAAGATACAAATGGTACATAAGGATAGACTAAAAATCATCAAGAATAATTAAAAAAAAAAAAAATATGTCGATTAAGTGACTTATAAGTCACAGCCTACTAGATAGTTAACAGGCATGTCAATTGTAGCCCTGGCATTACCTTTGCAGCGGCTACAGACTGACATCTGGAATGTTGACTTTGCAGGATGACAAGCATCTTTGCCTTAGCAACATGTTTAGAAACAAATCTGTCAATCTGTCATCAGGTCAGGTCCTATATAAAGGGGGGCCTCGGGCTAGAGAGCTCAGTGAAGAAATCCCCTGGGAACTAGCCGCACAGTAAAAGGTATAAGTGAAAGTAAAAAGTACAAGTGAAAGTAAAAAGTAAAAGTACAAAGTGAACATTACCAGTTGAAAACATGAGCGAGACGAACAAGAATCGTGACGTCCCGACATCAGAAGTGGGATTGGCATCACGTCCTGCATTCTCAGAGAAACAATGGCGCATAATCCTGCAGATGCAAAGCCAAAACCTAGTGGAGCTGGTAAAAACTATGCAAACGACAACACGTGAACAGCAGCAGATACGTGGCGTCACTTTGCCAAAATTTTTTCTGATAACCCTGACGCCGATGCTTCGAAATGGTGCACCACTGGAGACATAATATTAACGGAGCACCCCCTTGAAGGAAGCAAATTAATTATGGCGAGGCTATGGAAGGCAGTGCTTCCCAGTGGCTAACCCAAATTTCATATCCCGGCATTAAGTGACACGAGTTCAAGGAACTATTTCTTCACCGTTATAAAAACAACGAAACGCTTTCAGCGATGTTTTTAAACTTGCTAAATAGCCAACCAACCAATAGTGAATGCCTTGCGGTTTATGCCAGTCGTTTGGTGACAACTTTAACCGCTAATTGGCAAAACAAAAACATAGAAGAAATAGACGTTTCAGTTGTGCTCGCGCATTTGACAAGTGTGGACAACCGCCTGCAACGCATTGTTTTTACGTCCAAGTTAGAAACTAGAAGCGATCTACAGTCTGAACTCAATGCGTACGCGTTTCGAAAACATCGTGTTGTTGACCGTAACGAGGATTCTGGACCTGATATCAAGAAAAGACGAATGTCAGCGGTAGTGTGTCATTTCTGTGAGAAACCAGGTAACAAAATCGTTGACTGCAGAAAAAAAATGCAACAAAACCCCGATGCGATGCTGCAGCGAGATAAGCCGTTAGTTACCTCTTTTAAGTGTGGCCAACTTGGGCACTTTGCAAATCAATGTTCAAAAGATGCATCAACAAACAAATGGGGATTGTTTCAACAGAAGACCGTGAACCAGTGTTACGTGCCAGAACCAACAGGAACTATGGTTCAACGAGGTGAGATCTACCCAATTTCATTTGACTCCGGGGCAGAATGCTCACTTATAAAAGAAAATGTTAGCTGTAAGTTGTCTGGAAAACGTTTTAACAATTTAACATTTATTATGTTAAAAGGCATTGGCGACGCCGTTATGTGCAGTACATTGCAGATTTTAAGCCAGGTGAATATAAGCGAGAAATCCCTTCAAATATTGTTCCACATAGTATAAGATAAACATTAAAATAGTAACAGTGTAATTGGTCGCGAAATCCTTAATCAGGGATTTGATGTTATAATATCCCCAAACAAGATTAAAATTGTAAAAGCCAAAACTGTAAATATTTGTCCAGTAGATGTGGATCCAGTTGACCTTTCCAATCTTGACACTAACTTGCGTGAGCCCGATAAAAATAAGTTAATAAAATTACTTGAAAGTTATTCCACTGCTCTTATTAAGGGGACACCATCTACATGAAAATTCGGTTGATTGACCATACTAAAACTGTCCAACGCCGGCCCTATAGACTTAGCCCTGAAGAAAGAGATATTGTTAGAAAAAGTTGAGTGAGCTGCCAAAATGTAATATTATTCAACCCAGTTGTTCTCCCTTGGCAAGTCCCATATTGCTCGTCAAAAAGAAAAATGGAACGGATCGCCTTTGTATCGATTACAGGGAGCTAAATTCTAATAAAGTAGCAGACAGGTATCCTTTGCCGTTAATTAATGACCAGATTTCTAGGTTGCGAGATGCGAATTACTTTACTTGCCTAGATATGGCAAGTGGCTTTCACCAGATTCAAGATTCCAGATGGCCAGTATGAATTTTTAACTATGCCGTTCGGACTGAAAATTGCGCCATCTGTGCTCCAACGGGCGGTTATGCGAGCTCTGGGTGACTTGGTCTTTTCGTACGTGATTGTTTATATGGACGACATAATGATTGTGTCACCTATGACTGAGATAGGCTTATAGAGCTTAAAAACAGTGCTAGGAGCTGGATATATTTTTAATATTAGTAAATGTTCTTTTCTAAAAACAGTCGTCCAGTATCTCGGATACGAGATAAAGGCCGGAGAAATTCGACCAAACATGTTAAGTATTTCTGCTTTGATTTCATTGCCACCGCCACAGATAGTTTTTAGTGTACGGCAGTTCATCGGTTTAGCATCCTATTTCCGTAAGTTTATACCCGTCTTCTCACAAATCATGAAACCTTTATACGCTCTAACGTCAGGAAAAGACAGTTTCACTTCGAATCCTGAGCTCGAAGGTATTCGTAAAAAAAATAGTCACCATCCGTACCAATGAAAATCCTTACCAAAACGTCCGACAAACATTTCCACTATTTGCTCACTATTTGCTTGGTAGAGAATTTTTGGTTCACACTGATTGCAACTCATTGAAAGCATCATGCACTTAAATAGACTTAACTCCTAGAGTTCATCGTTGGTGGTCCTACTTATAATCATTTAGTTCCACAGTACAATATAGAGAAGGGAAACGTAAGGCACACGTAGATTTTCTATCTGTTTTTATACCATACACCCAAAGGGTGAAATGGTATATTAAAGTCTCCAAAATGTAAGTAACAGGCAAAAGGAAGCTTTTCCGACCCGATAAAGTATATATATTCTGATCAGAATCAACAGCCGAGTCGATTTAGCCATGTCCGTCTGACCGTCCGTCCGTCTGTCCGTATGAACGCATAGATCTCGGAGACTATAAGAGATTAGAGCCACCAAATTTGATATTTAGGCTCATATAGTATGTAAAGTGATCAAGTTTATTTCAAATTTTTGCCACGCCCCTTTCCGCCCCTCAATTTTAAAAAAATTAGCTTTTAAAAATTATTGTAGCTAGAGATACCATATTTGGTATGTTTATTTACTTAGTAAATGCGCACATTTTGTATGTGTAAAGATTTTGCCACGCCCCTTTCCCCCACCCAAAATTTGAAAAACTCGATTATCTCGCGTAATTTTCTAAATTTGGCGCAATTAAATTTGATACTAATATCCACCAAAATACCAAACTTGATCAAAATCGGACTAAGTTACACATTACGCCGGAGTTGGCCGTTGGCTGGTGTGGACGCTAGGGTGCACGTATGCTTGAGTGAGCTATCTCTAAGCTTGTAAAAAGCATGCAAGATAAAAATTTAAATAGTAACATTGTAATTGGTCGCGAAATCCTTAATCAGGGATTTGATGTTATAATATCCCCAAACAAGATTGAAATTGTAAAAGCCAAAACTGTAAATATTTGTTCAGTAGATGTGGATCCAGTTGACCTTGCCAATCTTGACACTAACTTGCGTGAGCCCGATAAAAATAAGTTAATAAAATTATTTGAAAGTTATTCCACTGCTCTCATTAAGGGGACACCATCTACATGAAAATTCGGTTGATTGACCATACTAAAACTGTCCAACGCCGGCCCTATAGACTTAGCCCTGAAGAAAGAGATATTGTTGTTCTCCCTTCGCAAGTCCGATATTGCTCGTCCAAAGAAAAAATGGGACAGAACGCCTTTGTGTCGATTACAGAGAGCTAAATTCTAATACGGTAGCAGACAGATATCCTTTGCCGTTAATTAATGACCAGATTGCTAGGTTGCGAGGTGCGAATTACTTTACTTGTCTTGATATGGCGAGTGGCTTTCACCAGATTCCAATCCACCCCGATTCCATAGAATATACTGCATGTGTTACTCCGGATGGCCAGTATGAATTTTTAACTATGCCGTTCGGACTGAAAAATGCGCCATCTGTTCCAACGGGCGGTTATGCGAGCTCTGTGTGACTTGGCCATTTCGTACGTGATTGTTTATATGGACGACATAATGATTGTATCACCTACGGTTGAGATAGGCTTAGAAAGGTTAAAGACTGTGCTAGACGTTCTCTCAGACGCTGGATATATTTTTAATATTAGTAAATGTAGTTTTCTAAAAGCAGTCGTCCAGTATCTGGGATACGAGATAAGGGCCGGAGAAATCCGACCAAACATCTTAAAAATTTCTGCTTTGATTTCGTTGCCACCGCCACAGACAGTTTTTAGTGTACGGCAGTTCATCGGATTAGCGTCCTATTTCCGTAAGTTTATACCTGGCTTCTCACAAATAATGAAACCATTATACGCTCTAACGTCAAGAGACAGTTTCACCTGAGATCCTGAGCTCGAAGGTATTTGTAAAAAAATAGTCACCACCCTTACCAATGAACCGGTTCTAGTAATATTTGACCCACAACACCCTATAGAATTACACACTGATGCTAGCTCGATTGGATTTGGTGCCATGCTTTTACATCGTATCAACAATCAACTTCACGTTGTAGAACATTTCAGCAAAACAACCTCCGCCGCTGAATCTGGATACCACTCATTTGAGCTCGAAACCTTGGTCGTGTTTGCATCCGTCAAACATTTCCGTCACTATTTGCTTGGTGGAGAATTTATGGTTTACACTGATTGCAACTCATTGAAGGCATCACGCACTTAAATAGACCTAACTCCTAGAGTTCATCGTTGGTGGTCTTAGTAACAGTCGTTTAATTTCACAATACAATATAGAGAAGGAAAACGTATGGCACACGTAGATTTTCTATCTAGAAACCCTGTGTCTCCAACACCATCGTTGGTTTTGGGTAAAATACCTGAAAGTCGAGTTAACATAGCGGAAATATCAAGCAATTGGCTGTTGGCCGAACAGCAACTGGACCCAGATATTGTTGACATTGTGAATAAGCTGAAATCCTGCCAGACGATATAGTTAAAACATATGACTTAATAAAAGGAATGTTGTTTCGCAAAATACAAAAAAAGAATAAAACACGATGTTTACTAGTAGTGCGTCGAACTTTAAGATGGTCAGTGGTGAACCAGGTACATGAATCAATCATGCACCTAGGATGGCAAAAGACCCTTGACAAAGTATATAAATTCTATTGGATTGACAAAATGAATAAATATATCCGGAAATTTGTCAACAATTGCATAACCTGTAGGACGGCCAAGTCACACTCTGGTAGAATTCAAGCAGAGCTTCACCCTATCAAAAAAGTTAGCATTCCCTGGCACACTGTCTACATGGATATTACTGGCAAGTTGAGTGGAAATCGTCCAAATTGATTGCTTTACAAAATTCGTACACCTACAGCACACCCTTTAAATAGATACAGAGAGCTGTGTCAAGGCCATGACGTTTTCAATTTCTCTGTTTGGTGTACCAAGGCGCATTCTAGTCGATCAGGGTAGACGCTTTTCAAACAAACAGTTTTCAGAATTTTGTTGTTCAAACAATATAAAACTTCATTTAAAAATCTCTTCTAAAATCTTTAGCCTCCTACTCCAAAATCGTTTTGATAAATCAAAGGCGTCCGTTATTAGACACAATGTTGGTGATAATGTCCTTCTTAAAAACGAGGTAAGACACCAAACTAAACTAGACCCAAAATTTAAAGAACCATTTTTGGTAGTTGAAGTTCTAAATGGTAATAGATATAAGTTAAAGTCGTTTTCGAACAAGCGACTATATAAGTATTGTCTTGAAGACATAAGAAAACTTCCAGATGGAATTGGTCCCCAGGAGTTTGATATTGACACCGAGGGATCAAGCTTGTCAAGAGGTTAAATGGATCCGTCTAAGTGAGACAAAGAAATGTAAAATTAATATGATGAATAAAAAAAAAAAAAAAAAAAAATTATTTAAGAACTGGTTAGGTTTTGTAAAAAGTTTGTATGAAAGAAATGTTTTGTATGAAAGAAGTTTGGTTATCCGTCTGGGAGAGACGATGTTTGGTTATCCGGAGAGACGATGGTTATCCGTCTAGGAGAGACAATGGTTATCCATTTAGGACAGGCGATGGTTATCCGTCTAAAAGAGACGATCGAATTCCGTAACGTAGACGATGTATTAAGTTTGGAAAGTTTGAAGTTAAAAATTAAAATATTACTGCCGTTAGTTTTATTTTTAAATTTTAAGGCGTTAGTTACAAATCGGTAAGGGGTGGGTAATTGTGTCGATGGAAGTGATCAGCTGAGCTTAGAAGTTCGATAATTAGGCTAGTGCAGCCCTAGCGAGGAGGCATTATGCGCGATCGCATGCATTGGTCACACTCTTTTCTGACGAACTTCCGCCCTGGCTAGACGCCTAAACCACGCTGCTCCTCCAGAAAAAAATATAAAAATTTAAATCTGAAATTTTCTCGGCCATCCAGTCGAATTATAATTTAAATATTAATTTGGAGCATACAGGACAGCCATTATTGTGGAGTTTTGTGAATCTGATTATCGTAAGTTAATTTTTTTGTGGATATTTGGATATTTGGAAGTGTCTAATAAGTTCTTTTGAAAACTTAGCCATAAATAAATTGGATGTCGAAAATCTGAACAGGGAATTTCATTTTTGAGTTCCGAAAATCAACCAGATATATTTTTGAGACACCGAGGCCTCAAAAGCTGCACACCGTGAAGGGCACATAGACATTTCGACAAAGTCAACAAGATTGGAATAGCCGCCCGAATCGGATACGGGCAGAGAGAGTTTCCTTGTTGCGGATTAAGAGTCCACCAGATCACCTGTGTTGCCTAGGAGTGCCAAACGCTTGATTTAACTTAACATTTTATTCCTAAGCATCATCCAGCGGACGACGAAGGCCTTCGACGGACCGGACGGATGGGTAAGTCCTAAGTTCTTGACAAAAAAAATCATGTTCGTTCTGGCATTTCCCTGTTTTGTTTGGCAAAAAGATAGCGAGTTCTGCGTCAAATAAGCCGCAAATAAGAAAAGTTCTCTCTCCAGTTTGGTATTATCAAAAGAAAATTATTAAAGTTAAAGTAAATCGCTTTTGACTGTGTGAGCGGGTCCATAATTTAGAATTTAAATAATTTAAGTTGGAGACTTCCAAATTTCATTTGACCTTTTTATTTTTATTACTGATAAGTTTATATATATCCGCCTTACAATTAAGATTCACCAAAACATTACAATATTATTCCTAATTTGTGCTTTTGGATGCCTGAAATGATCCAATTATTTAATTTGATTACCGTTTATTATAAGAACCTTCATTTTAGTTTGTATAACTCGGATTATGTTTCCGACTTATTGAAGTATTTTGGTATTCCGTAACCCTCGTGAATAAATATCATTTATAATGTTTGAGTAAAAGTGGTGTGATCTTCCTTGTGCCGAAATGTGAGCGGTGAGCTGAATTATATTGGGATTTTCCAGAATCTTGCGACAGGAAAATCATTGGTTGGGAGGGTTTAGACGCGAAGCTATACTACCATCCTCATAGCTTCCCTATTCGTGTGACACTAATATAATCGCTTTCTCTATCACTCTAGTTAATTTCTTTTATTATGTAATTGTGTAATATTCGTGCTCTAGGGACTTAGTTTTATTTTATGTAGTACGGGTGTATTGAGAACGACTGGTCCAAAGAACCCCCCCCCCCAAAGACTGTTTGCTAGCCGACAGCCAGAAGTCCCACCCGGACCAAAACTTCTCGATACATTCAGCCCGTACATGTTGGCTTTGGCCTGATTTGTGGTGCTCTTGCCCATCATAACATCTGATAAATCGGGACTGCGAGAGTTACCACACACATATATATAGGCCAAAGCTGACCTCCTCTTGGATCAAATAACATCCTTTGACAAAGAGGGGATGTGCATGATTTGGATTAATTCCAGATTGTGTACATTACATAATTTTGGCGCCCAACTAGGAGGCTTGTTAGACTTGTATACAGTTTTCCGGTTCAACCGCGTATCTCTATAGGACTCAGGCTGAGCCGTGTTGTTCAAGAATTTCAGGTTCCTTTTTCCTTCTCCTACTTCTTATTCTATCTCTTAACAAAATCCCCAGTCTTTTTATCTATCCTTTGCTGTCAAATATTTTTATTTTCTTTTCATTTCGCTTTCTTTTTGTATTCGCGGATAGTTGTTTGAGTGACTTATTCATTAGGAATGCAGATATTTGGAGAATCCGAGTTCTGACCAGTGATGAGGCGCTTAAGCATGAATCGGTGAATATACTTAGAAACATATACAAACTCTACGATATAATAACAGACGTATATTATAGGCTATGTTTTTCTTGGAATTCGTAAATTTGATTGTTTCGATTTTACGACCAGTGAAGCATGATAGGCTTGTGATGTCGGCGTTAGCATTGTAGTTTATTGATTCATCCATTTCTTTTAATTACAATAGAACAAATGTTTCAGCAGAGATCAATGAATTGACTGCTTAATCATCTGGAACTGCAGATATTTGGCGAGGCCCGAATTCTGACCGATGAAACAAAGTGAGTTCAGTTTATGATATCGGGTGAAACTAGTCTTTTCGTTTTGGATTTGATTAATGATTAGGTCTACCGCGACAAGATTTCTCTATCCCTTCATATATAAATTTTCTGAGATTGAACTATCAATTAGTTTGATTCTCCCTCTATATTAGTGCCGCACCTATAATTTTGCTCACCCTCACTTTCAAAACAAGGAAGATAATCGTAAAATGATTAAATATATTAAAACGAATTTATTAAAGTATCTAAAATAATGTTTGTGGAAAAATAATCAAAATGTCTGTATTTCGGAGTAGTGATGAATTGAGTGTGCTACCAGAAGCAAAATGCACAATTTGCTCGAAAGAATTATTAGAAACAGAAGAGCTTAGGATTACTAAATGTAATCATGTTTTCCATCAGGAGTGTATAGAAAATTATATACAAGAACATCAGGAATGTCATTTCTGTAAGAAATTATGCCATCAGAAAGATTTAGTCCAATTTGTAATGTCAGATCAAGCAGCGGGTCCCTTAAGTAATAAAAACAAGAAGACCCATAATACTAGAGCTCAATCACAATCAAGCAATGTAGCATCTCCGGCTAGTCAGTTAAAATCAGGAGGTAGAGGTAGAAAACCCAAATCATCAACGGCACGGAAACCGGAGAACTCGAATCGACACAGCCAGCGTTCAGCTTTTTCACAGCAACAATTAACTTCAAATCGAGCAGCTGAGATAAATGTTGATACAATTTTTGAAAGAATGGAATATTTAATTGATCAGAGATTGGGAAATTTGAATGTAAATAATTCAGTTGGACGATCTAGCAACCACGACGAGCATCGCGTTCCAACCCCAAGATCAGATTCAATATCACACCATTACATTAATCCTGGAAAAGCCGCCCAATTAGTACAAAGTTGGGGTCTTAAATTTGATGCGTCTCCTAAAGGTCCTACAGTATCAGAGTTTCTATACAGAATAAAAGCATTAACTGTAGACAATTTTCAGAGTGATTTTACACCGGTATGCAGAAATTTGCACCTACTGTTAACCGGCAGAGCCAAGGAATGGTATTGGCGCTATCGAAAAGAACATGACGAAGTTGTTTGGGAAGAGTTTTGCATGGATTTAAAACAGGAATACGACGATTTCAAGGACGATGATTTGATTCTTGAAGAAATACGTAACCGAAAACAGAGGTATGGTGAAGCATTTGATGTTTACTATGAAGACGTAATGACTTTGGTATCGAGATTGGTAATACCTATGGAGGAAACACGACTCGTACATCAGCTACAAAGAAACCTGATTTCAGAAGTACGAGAAGCTTTATTATACGTTCCAATTGAATCGGTATCTAAACTTCGCCAGTTGGTGCACCGCCGAGAGCAATTTCTCCGTGAAGAATCAGGAAAACGCATTACGAAGTATACGAATACTAGGAAGAATATCGCTTTACTCGAAGAAACAGACGAAAATCCCGAGGAGGAAGATGTTCAACCGGAATTAAATGCGATTCACGTCAAGGAAAAGAGATATATTTGTTGGAATTGTGACATCGAAGGACACAGATGGGACATGTGTTTAGAAGACCGCCGTATTTTCTGCTATGGATGTGGAAAGAAGAATGTCTACAAACCACAATGTGATGTATGCCAAACCCGTTCGAAAAACTTCAATCAGGGCCCATCATCCCGTCGCAATCGAGTGGACCCTCAGTAGATGTCAATGATAATACAGCGACAAACAACAAAACACCAGATTCGACAGATAACACCGATATGAATAAAATTCAGCCGTATCCCAGACTACCATACCATCAACGGCTGCAAAACTATTTAGCGATTCGAGATAAAATCTTTGCGCAGGAGGTTACAACTTGCCAGTTCATTAGAAGTCGATCTTGCGAACGTCTGCGTCGATTTTGGAAGAAAGTAAAAGACGCCCAAAAACTCATAATAGCGTCTATGATTAACGAAGCTGCAGATGGCCGTTTCTATGCTCCAGTGAAGTTTCTTGAATTTTCTGAGCTTGGTCTATTGGATACTGGAGCTAATATCAGTTGTATCGGATCAGATTTAGCAGCAAGAGACTGGACGAAATATCCCGGATTTTCGACTATTGTTTCAAGTGTAGCCACAGCAGATGGGAAAAGACATCCAGTTACCGGAATAATAAGAACAGAGGTTCAATACGAAAGCAAGCGAAAACCTCTTTCTCTTTTTATTATCCCGTCATTAGCGAAACGAGTCATTTTAGGAATTGATTTTTGGAAATCTTTTGAGTTATGCCCAGAATTTTCATTTCGTTGTAAGACTCCCATATTAGATAAAAATATTCACTCGGTTGATGATGAGAAGAAATGTTTATTAACCCCAGAGCAAGAAAAAAGATTAAAGGGGGTTATTCAATTGTTTCCGGATTTTAAACAACAGGGATTAGGCCGAACTCCACTTATTGTTCATGACATAGATATCAAAGAAGCAACTCCAATCAAACAACGCTTCTATCCGGTGTCGCCAGCGGTTGAAAAGTTGATGTATAAAGAAATCGACCGAATGTTGGAAATGGGAGTGATCGAGAGAGCAAATAGTCCTTGGAGTTCTCCTATGCGTCTGGTGGTAAAACCCGGAAAAGTGCGATTATGTTTGGACGCAAGAAAAATAAATGAAGTCACCAAAAAGGACGCATATCCGCTGCAAAGCATAGATGGAATTTTCGCACGACTGCCCAAGGCAAATTTCATAACAAAAATTGATTTAAAAGATGCCTACTGGCAAATTGCCCTTTCAGATAAATCCAAACCCATAACAGCTTTTACGATACCCGGCCGCCCCTTATACCAGTTCACCGTAATGCCATTCGGATTATGCAATGCTTCGCAAACCATGGCACGATTGATAGATGATTTAATTCCAGCAGATCTGAAATACTGTGTGTTCGGATACTTGGACGATCTCTGTGTGGTGTCAGAAGATTTCGATACCCATTTGGAAATTCTGATTCGTATGTCTCAGCAATTTAGGAAGGCAAATCTAACTTTAAATATAGAAAAGACAAAGTTTTGTGTCACTGAAGTGCCATATCTGGGATATATTATAGGAAGAGAAGGAATTTCAACAGACCCTGCCAAGATAGAAGCAATAAAGAATTGGCCAATTCCGAAAACGATAAAGCAAACCAGATGTTTCTTGGGTGTTGTTGGTTGGTATCGTAGATTCATTGATAATTATTCTGATATTACATTTCCGATAACCCAATTGTTAACTAACAAAAAGAAATTTTTATGGACACAGGAAGCTCAAATTGCCTTCGAAAAACTTAAGGAAAAGCTTACATCGGCCCCGATCTTAATCAATCCAGACTTCAATAAGAAATTCTTTGTGCATTGTGACGCAAGCAACTACGGCATTGGAGCATCGCTGATACAATTGGATGAAGAAGGAGCTGAGAAACCCGTAGCGTTTATGTCGAAGAAGTTAACAACTGCTCAACGAAACTATAGCGTAACAGAACGCGAGTGTTTGGCTGCTTTGGAAGCAATTGAAAAATTTCGCTGCTATCTGGAACTACAAGAGTTCGAAGTTATAACCGACCACGCCAGTTTAGTTTGGCTGATGCGACAATCAGATCTGAAAGGAAGACTCGCGAGATGGGCTATGAAGCTGCAAAGTTATAAGTTTGAAATAAGTCACCGACGAGGTCGAGATAATGTAGTACCCGATGCCCTGTCCAGAATGTTTTCAGAGGATTTGTGTGCTTTGGAGGAACTTCGCCCCTTAGTCGATTTGAACTCTCCTAGTTTTAATAACGAAGAGTATCAACAACTAAGAGAGAGAATTCAAAAAGAAGAGGACAGATACCCGGATTTGAAAATAATAGATCAATTTGTATATATACGCACGGAGCATGACGATGGAACAGAGTCTAGCCTAGTCAATATTTGGAAATTATGGATTCCGCAAAGTTTATCAAAAGAAGCCATCAAAAGAGCTCATGAAGATACAATATCTGCACATGGAGGAATGGCAAAGACTTTGGAGCTCCTACGTCGTACATTCTTTTGGCCAGGCATGGTGGTACAAGTGCGTGATTTTATCCGAAATTGTGAGACATGCAAGTCAACGAAAGCACCTAACCAAATCTTAAAGCCACCAATGGGGAAACCGGCAGTATCCGAGAGACCTTTTCAGCGATTATATATTGATCTTTTAGGACCATATCCGAGAAGCAAACGTGGTCATATCGGACTCTTGATAGTGGTGGATCATTTATCTAAGTATCATTGGCTGCACCCCCTTAAAGTTTTTAAGAGCAATGTGATTCAAGAGTATCTGCAGGATAATATATTCTTTCGATACGGAGTTCCGGAGATATTGGTAAGCGACAACGGATCACAATTTAAGGCAAGCGAATTTAATGCATGGTTAACATCGTTGGGTGTAAAACATATATATACAGCAGTTTATTCCCCACAGTCGAATGCATCTGAGAGGGTAAACAGATCCATAATTGCAGCAATACGCGCCTATCTCAAAGAGGACCAGCGCGAATGGGATCTACACATACCGGCTATAAGTTGTGCACTAAGAAATTCGTATCATCAGAGTATAGGATGCTCTCCTTTCCATGCTTTGTTTGGCTTTGACATGGCCACACATGGTTCCCAATACACTCTTCTCGAAAAGATTAATATGCTGAATGAATCGAATAATGTGTTGCGAAAGGACGATCAGTTAGCATTACGGCGTAATTTACTTAAGAAAAATATAGCACAGGCAGCAGAGCATAATGCAAAGGTATATAATCTGAGAACCAAGGAGGTTAATTTCAAGGTAGGACAAGAAGTTTTTAGACGTAATTTTGGACAGAGCAATTTTCAAAAATGTGTTAGTGCCAAGTTGAACTTGTTGTGGCTAAAGTCTCGAGTACGAGAAAGATTAGGAAACTGTTATTATGTGTTGGAAGATTTGAATGGCAAACTGATAGGAACTTATCACGCAAAGGACATTAGGCAGTAACTGTCTTTTTTCAGGTTAATACTCCGAAGCAAGCTCTAGTATTATCCTGTGGTTGTAGTGCCCAGTTTCTGCCGTTAGTTTTATTTTTTAAATTTTAAGGCGTTAGTTACAAATCGGTAAGGGGTGGGTAATTGTGTCGATGGAAGTGATCAGCTGAGCTTAGAAGTTCGATAATTAGGCTAGTGCAGCCCTAGCGAGGAGGCATTATGCGCGATCGCATGCATTGGTCACACTCTTTTCTGACGAACTTCCGCCCTGGCTAGACGCCTAAACCACGCTGCTCCTCCAGAAAAAAATATAAAAATTTAAATCTGAAATTTTCTCGGCCATCCAGTCGAATTATAATTTAAATATTAATTTGGAGCATTCAGGACAGCCATTATTGTGGAGTTTTGTGAATCTGATTATCGTAAGTTAATTTTTTTGTGGATATTTGGATATTTGGAAGTGTCTAATAAGTTCTTTTGAAAACTTAGCCATAAATAAATTGGATGTCGAAAATCTGAACAGGGAATTTCATTTTTGAGTTCCGAAAATCAACCAGATATATTTTTGAGACACCGAGGCCTCAAAAGCTGCACACCGTGAAGGGCACATAGACATTTCGACAAAGTCAACAAGATTGGAATAGCCGCCCGAATCGGATACGGGCAGAGAGAGTTTCCTTGTTGCGGATTAAGAGTCCACCAGATCACCTGTGTTGCCTAGGAGTGCCAAACGCTTGATTTAACTTAACATTTTATTCCTAAGCATCATCCAGCGGACGACGAAGGCCTTCGACGGACCGGACGGATGGGTAAGTCCTAAGTTCTTGACAAAAAAAATCATGTTCGTTCTGGCATTTCCCTGTTTTGTTTGGCAAAAAGATAGCGAGTTCTGCGTCAAGTAAGCCGCAAATAAGAAAAGTTCTCTCTCCAGTTTGCTATTATCAAAAGAAAATTATTAAAGTTAAAGTAAATCGCTTTTGACTGTGTGAGCGGGTCCATAATTTAGAATTTAAATAATTTAAGTTGGAGACTTCCAAATTTCATTTGACCTTTTTATTTTTATTACTGATAAGTTTATATATATCCGCCTTACAATTAAGATTCACCAAAACATTACAATATTATTCCTAATTTGTGCTTTTGGATGCCTGAAATGATCCAATTATTTAATTTGATTACCGTTTATTATAAGAACCTTCATTTTAGTTTGTATAACTCGGATTATGTTTCCGACTTATTGAAGTATTTTGGTATTCCGTAACCCTCGTGAATAAATATCATTTATAATGTTTGAGTAAAAGTGGTGTGATCTTCCTTGTGCCGAAATGTGAGCGGTGAGCTGAATTATATTGGGATTTTCCAGAATCTTGCGACAGGAAAATCATTGGTTGGGAGGGTTTAGACGCGAAGCTATACTACCATCCTCATAGCTTCCCTATTCGTGTGACACTAATATAATCGCTTTCTCTATCACTCTAGTTAATTTCTTTTATTATGTAATTGTGTAATATTCGTGCTCTAGGGACTTAGTTTTATTTTATGTAGTACGGGTGTATTGAGAACGACTGGTCCAAAGAACCCCCCCCAAAGACTGTTTGCTAGCCGACAGCCAGAAGTCCCACCCGGACCAAAACTTCTCGATACATTCAGCCCGTACATGTTGGCTTTGGCCTGATTTGTGGTGCTCTTGCCCATCATAACATCTGATAAATCGGGACTGCGAGAGTTACCACACACATATATATAGGCCAAAGCTGACCTCCTCTTGGATCAAATAACATCCTTTGACAAAGAGGGGATGTGCATGATTTGGATTAATTCCAGATTGTGTACATTACAAGAATGAAGTAAGTCGTCTCGCCGACTTAGGTATACGATACACCAGTAAAGCAAATATTTCAAATTTATTAAACAAATGCATTTTCGAGTGCTTTTTACAAGTATCTCGCTCACTCAAGCTTACCAGCACCCGGAAAGGGGCGTGGCAAAATCTTTATACATACAAAATGTGCGCTTTTACTAAGCAAATATTCATACCAAATATGGTGTCCCTAGCTGCAATAGTTTTTGAGATTAAAGTTTTTTTTTTAATTGCGGGGGCGGAAAGGGGCGTGGCAAAAATTTGAAATAAACTTGATCACTCTACATACTACATGAGCTTACATACCAAATTTGGTGGCTCTATCTCTTATGGACAGACAGACAGACGGACGGACGGACGGACAGACAGACGGACGCACAGACGGACATCGCTAGATCGACTCGGCTGTTGATACTGATCAAGATTATGTATACTTTATGGGGTCGGAAAACCTTCCTTCTGCCTGATGCATACATTTTGGCGACTTTAATATACCATTTCACACTATGGTGTTAAAAGGTACAAAAAGAAATAGGGTTTCATGGTTTTGGTAAAAATCGAATGCTAATAATAAAGAATTGTCCAGCAGCCACTAGTTTTTGTTCACAAATAACAAAATATTTACGTTTTTTGCTTTGAGAGCAGCTAGTTGCCCCGATTCAGTTGAGCGCTCTGATTCAGTTTAGCTGGCTGTACTACAAAAATACTTTGTGGCGCACTCCGAAAGGTCGTTAAATTGTGAACCATTTGTCTGAAAAAAAGTCAACTTATAAGATAATTGCTTTAAATACGACTATAATTTACAAAAAAAATTACGTTCCAATACTCAAGCGTGACGATATTTTCAGACGAATTTCGCTGCTCGAAATACATATTGGCGGATCATGTTTCGGCGATATATTTTCTTTTACTAAATCAAATAAATCATTACTTCTATTAAGGTTGCCAGCCACTTACTAATTGGACGATTGGTTCAGCAGCCTATTGCGCAATAGAAACACTTTAAACTTATTTCTTTTTAAAACGGGCGTCTATTATCGTTTCTATCCGAGGCACTGATCTGTATGGCATAGCAAAACCCTGGATTTAATTCTTCAAGAAGTAATTTCCATGTTTCAGATCCCAAATCCGATTTTACTTTTAGTTTAACGTTTTCCAATTTACTGTAAAGACCAAATACTGTGAGAATGATCAGCGAAATAGTTACATTCTCTGATGCTGATGCTTGCTTTGTTCTTCAATTTCTAACCACTGATCTGCACATAAGGGCGAAGGCGCCTTATGTGAGGCTGTGTAGGCAGCACAGCTAGTATGGCCATTACAACCCAGGATTTTTTAGTGAAGTCTGCTGATGATAGAACTTGGTGGTTCTTAAAATAGCATACAGGCAACCTGCTCACCTTTTGTACTGTAATTAGTAAAATTTATTGACCTCAAGCCGACTAAGAAAAACAGTTTTGATAAAATTTTACGTTTTTCCCACAAAATACAAACAATTTTCTTAGCGTGAGAAGAAATAAATTATCGATGAAAAAAAAAATTTATCGTCAGCGATTACACAGCGTCTGACCAAGAGCCTATAGCATGACCATAGGCCTTGCATGTTTACTTCTTATGTATTTTTTTATACCCTTGCAAAAAGGGTATATTAATTTTGGTCAGAAGTGTGCAACGCATAGAACGAAGCATCTTAGACCATATAAAGTATATATATTCTTGATCAGCACGACGAGACGAGTTTTGATCAAGATCGGGTGACTATATCATATAGCTCCCATACAAACGGCAATGTCACGATCAGTGACTTTTTCAATAAATTCATTAATTTTATAGCTAATGTCATAAAAGTTGGTATTTGTCAGTTTTAAGTTCTTATTAATGATTGTGCCAAATATGATGAAGATCGGGTGACTATATCATATAGCTCCCATACAAACGTCAAAGTCACGAACAGTGACTTTTCTCAATAACTTCGTTACTTTTTAAGCTATTGTCGTGAAATTTAATATACGTTAGTTTATTGAAGCTATAAATGCGCCAAATTTGGTCAAGATCGGGTGACTATATCATATAGCTCCCATAGAAACGATAGGTCGAAAACAGTGACTTTCATCAAAAAGTTCGTTATATCCTATGCTAAGATTGAAGGCCGTTCTTTCGCAAACATTACACTTTTTGGATAAAACGTTTTTACACTTTGATATCTATGGGTAAGGAAAGAATTACCAAAACTGTTGCAAGGGTATACAAACTTCGACGCGCTCGAAGTTAACCCCGGCCCTCTGGTTTTTTTTTTTTTAACGTTTATATTTAGATCATTTTGAATGTTGTCGTTCCGTATGTACCACGGAGCCCCCGTGATTGATCTTAAAATCTTCGACTGAGCCCTTTGAATAATGTCGACATTGCTGGTACTTGCCTTTCCCCATAGTACGGCACCGTAAGTCCAGATGGATTTCAGTACGCAGTTGTATTGGAGGACTTCATACTCCAGACGTAGAGGGGACCGAGCATTGATGATCCAATGTAAGCTACTCGCTTTCAGTTTAAGCTGTGACTCTTTTGCTTCGATGTGCTTGCGCCAAGTTAGTCTTCTGTCTAGGTGGATACCAAGGTAAATGTCATCCACGGCTTGAGGAATTTGCTACGTTGTTTAGCATTAGAGCTGGACAGTTTCTTCTGTAAAGCGTAAATGTAACATGTTTGCATTTCTGCTCGTTGACCTGGATACGCCAGGTTGCTAGCCATTCCTCTACCACCTTGAGGTGCTGGATCTGCTGAGGTTTGCCGTGTCATCGGCAAAAGTGGACGTTGTAAGTCCTAAACTCGTTGGTAAGTCTGCAGTGTACAGCAGGTAGAGCAATGGGCCGAGTACACTGCCTTGCGGTACACCAGCTTCGATTTCAAAGTCAGCCGAGATGCAGCCATTACATCCTACAGCGAATTTCCTATTGTAAAGGTAAAATTCCATGAGTTTTGTGGGTGTACTGTGGGAGTTTTTGTCGGATTTTGAACATCAGACCCTCCAGCCAAACTCTATCGAAAGCCCGGGCAACGTCGAGAAAGACAGCCGCACAGTATTCTTTTAGTTCGAATGCTGTTCGTATTTCGGATGTTATACGACTTTTTCAACTGTCCCATGTTTTTCGCGGAAGCCGAACCGGTGTGAAGGGATTGTGTTCTCCGATGCCAGAAATGAGTTTAGACGAATCTGCAGGACCTTTTCAAAAAGCTTCCAAAGACATGACAGCATACTAATTGGATAGGATGATGGTTGGGTTTTGTCCTTTCCCACTTTAGGAATCATGATGATAGTGGACCTTTTCCATGCTCTTGGGAAGTAGCCAATTCTTATTATAGCGTTGAACATTTTGCAGATGTATTGTATGGCGATGGTAAGGAGTTCTAGGATCATTTTCGTGTGAATAGGTCATGGCCAGGGGTTTTGTTTGGCTTTGTGTGGTTTTTAATATCTGCAGTGATCTCATCCGATTGGAGTTCCAAGTACTCACTATCCGTTAATATGCTCGAGGGGGAAGTACAAATGAGTTTGATGTTGGATTTGGCTGGAAAACCACTTTAAGATGTGTGGCAAATACGGATGCCCTCTCTTCGTCACTGCGAGCCCATCCACCGGTTGGACCCCTTAAAGTTGGGTGGGCTTTCCACAGAGGATGTTTAGTGCTGGTTGGACTGAGCTTTTCAATGTATTTCTTTTGAGCCCAGATTTCCTCTTGTCTTAACTCCTTGGACGTGTTGCGATTGGTATGCCTTAGGTGAAGTTTTGCTGCTGGTGATCGAGTAACCTGCCATTCTCTTCTTAGACGTCGTTTTTCCGTTACTAATTGTTCTATCCGCCGGTTCGTAGGCCTGTCAACAGGTTTAGCTTATGTAGGGGCATGTGGAGTAGATACTCTTTCTCCAGCTCCCAGCATCGACTCAAGTGCAGAGACGCACATGTCAAGGTCCTCTGCAGCATCCATCGGCGAACAGTCAATGTGGGCACTCATGTACATTTTAAATGTAAGCCAATTTGTTTTGTTATTTGTAAGTATATATGGGAGATCAAGTACTTGAGGTCGTGTTAATAGTGTGAATAGCACTGGAGACTGATGGGAGGTTAAATCTAGCATTGTTTCCGCAGTGATCCGATTACGCGGAATCCTCTTGGTTACTGCGAAATCAATCAAGTCAGGCACTTTCTGTGGATCCCGATGAGACGCAATCCATCTTATTGAGTGAGTTGACTATTTTGTTGTACAACTGCTTGCCTTGCTAGGATTTACCAGGCGACATCCCCAGTGCGTATGTTTGGCATTATAGTCCTCTGCTGCAATGAAGCGATCTCCGAGTGTGTTAAAGAAATCGTTAAATTCCCTTTCAGAGATTGAGAAGCGTGGTGGGCAGTACAGGGCAACCAATGTGGTGTTGCCGCAGCTGGTTTGGACGGTTATACCAGTTGCTTGAAGGTGCTGTGTTTCAAATCTGTTGAGAAACGAGTGTTTTATACGATTTTTGATTAGAATACCAGTCCCGCCATGAGCTTTTCCGTTTGGATGGTTTGTGTCGTAGAAGGTATATTTTGGTATTTGAAAATTATTTTTTGATGTTAAATGTGTTTCCCATATTAGCAAAACGTCGATTTCACTTGAGTCTAAGAATAGTTGCAGTTCATTTATGTGCTTGGAGATGCCGTTAGCATTCCATAGACATAGGCGTATAGAAGCCATTATTTATTATCGATAAGCTTCTGGATAAGCAGGATTTGAATCGGCATCAGTTCCTGCATACAGTTTTGCATGAACGTGAGATCAATAGGGTCTCTAAACCACCTGGAGTTTGCTGGCCAAGTTGTGGTGCGGATTGTGTAGATGGTGCAGTGAAGGGGTCTCTTTCGCGGGCTACGTCTGTCCCGTTAGGAGTACACTAGCGAAGGATACACAGCCTTGTCGAAAAATACATCTGGTGTAGTTTTCGAGGCGTTGAGGTTAATTTTTATTTGCGCCCGTTTAGGTGTGATTTAAGATCCTTGAAGAAAGGATATCCTCTGTAGTTGGCTGTGTTGTTCCCTCCACAGTTACTGCAAATGCCATCTTTATAATGTTTAAAATTGCAATTGTTAGATGTGTGGTTATATTCCTGGCAGTTTTCACACTGCGGTGGTTGGTATCTCTCTCCTCTACTGTGATTCTTCTGTGCAATAGGAGCTGAAGGTTGTAGATTGGGTGCACTTCATTTGGCTTCGACTGCTTTGCATCTGGTAAGAAATCGATTTTAAAGAGCGGCTGTGCGCAAACCCTTTTTCGGCCAATGCGTCTGCTATTTCTTGAGTTGGGACCGATGGCTCGATCCCTTTTAACACAACCTGGTGCCCTTTACTTTTACTGCTTTTTAGTTGGTAGGTATAGAAGTTGATGTAAGCACTATGATGGTACTTTTCGATGATGCGGAAATTGTCCTCAGTTTGGGTTTGACATTTAATTTCTTTTATGTTACCCCTGTTGAGAGGGGTTACAACAAAGTTATTTGCCCCTACTGTTTCTGCTAGCATCGAAATCAGGACGCTGCAGTTGGCTTCACGGATGTATAAAGGGGATGTATAAAGGATGTATACGAACGCTTAAACAATAAAGGCAAATTATTCCTGCAGACAGTGATCCAGATATTTAGTCACCCTTATCTACCTAATTCATCTAATGAGTATGATCCTATCAACGGCTATCCCCAACAGAACCCACTGAACGGACCGAACATTTAATTGGCGCCCAACCGGAATTGAACTATCTTTTTAAAATTCACACCCTACATTCATGTGACTGTGCAAAAAAAAGATTAAAGACCCAAACATATATAAATAAAAGCGGCAGCGCGAATAAAAGGCCCTCGATCAAGACGAAATGGATCCGCCAATGTTAAAAACTATAATAGAGAGTGAAGTCAGCTCCGCGCTTAACGCACAAGAACAACGCATAAAAGGCGATATTCACGCCGAACTCGATCAATTAAGAAATCAAGTAAGCTCTCTTAGAATAGAAGAACCAACAAACAGGTGTACGAATGACTCCATCATTAGACCCCAGGGTAGACTAGACGGTGCAAAATTAGTGCCGAAGTTTAATAGTGAGAACGAAAAACATGCGTCTTAAAGACAATCAGCCATAGAGGCTTATCAGGCATAGAAGGTATACTATGGAAGTGAAACACATTACCAGGCAGTGATAATTTTGAAAAATTAAGTGAGTGGCGCTGCACATAACACTGAGCCGAATTTCGATGCAATCATTGCTAGACTTGTTTGAACATACGCCGATAAAACGTCTCTGAGCGTTCTCATCATCAATGAGAAATGGTCAGGCAGGGCGACCCAGCTTTATTACAGTACTATGATGAGGTTGAGAAAAAAAATCACTCTTGTCACGAATAAAATACCATGACGCATGAGGAGCAAGCAGCGGTCATCCTTAATACAGAAATTAGGAGCGATGCTCTGCACGCTTTCCTGGCAGGCCTGAGGATGCCGGTTAAGGCACTGGTTATACCAGCACAGCCCAAAGACTTGTCGTCGGCTTTAGCACTGGCTGGCGAGGCTAAGAATATCATAGAAAGGATCATATTTGAAGCAAAGTATGCTAAAGCACGCGAAGATAGGTGCCACGCGGGAAATAATAACGGGCAAGGAAATCGCTCAATATCCAGACAGGAAAAACATTTTCACAAAAACATCCAGTTTACAGAAAAACAAGGCCAAAATAGACCCCAGGGACCAGGCTCAAATAATAAAGTCGAGGCTACGATCAAATATATCCGATGTACTTATGTTGATCCATCAGTTTCCAAGCTGAGGCAGCTGACTAATAAGGGTAGCCACGGTAGCGCCACTTACGGCGAATCTCAAAAGAAACAGAACGGACCCGAGCATATAACCGGGCAGAGGCCAGAAAGTTAACAACATTTCTCAATAAGCCTCGGCCAAAAACCAACAATACGCGAGTATAGCAGAGTCCGCCGTCGCAGATGCTAGCGATGAGAACGACTCTATACCGGACAATAATTTGTTTTAAGGAACGATCCAAATTGCCGTTCGCGAGGGACAGTAACCGTAAAAGAGTAATGAAACACTTACCGTCATCCCATTTGCTGCGAGCTCAATACACGTGTCCAGTAAAATTAAAAAATGCTTTAAAAGAATCCAGTGAAGGAACAAAAACTGATCCAGAAAAGCAATTAAGCAAGGCTAAGGTCGTTTTTGGGCCTTGCTACTTACTACAAGATAATTATTAAGGACTTTGCAGCAATCGCGAGACTGACATACTGAAAGACAAAAATTGAAAAGTAAGCAAGCACATGTCCAAAAAAGGTTCCAATTGACTTCGATGAATCGCAACGTCACGCTTTTGACCGCTTAAGAAACATTCTGGCATCTGAGGATGTCATACTCATATACCCGAACTTTCAAAAACCTTTCGACCTCACAACCGACGCTTCTGCCGACGGGATTGGAGCAGTGTTGTCTGAGGGCGGGATATGATACGTTGTTGTGATTGTAAAACAGAGTCCCGTTAATTGCGACTCAGTCTCCGAACGTGATGAGATGCGTGCCTCGTACCTGTATTTCAGTGCCGTTGTCCACCTGAATCCGTGGATTTCGCAGTGTGAAGTTCTTGTGGATGATAGGATGAATTGTGATTTTTCTGCAAGCTCTTTTAATCTTAGGGAACTTGATTATAAAGTGTATGGTGTTAATGGATTGAAGAACTTTTGTGGTTCATCTGGGTGCGCCTAACCCACATCAACTGGTCTCTGGTCGGTGACCGAATGGATCGACTTATTGTACTCAGTTGTAGTCAGTAAAATGACTTCTACGGTGTCATTTAAGCCTTTATCGATCTTTAGGCATCTGGCTAGCTCTAACAGAGTGTTGTGAAAGCGCTCAACCTGCCCATTCTAGATGCTATGCAATGGTGGTGCATTTGAAATGCTGACCCCATAGTTGTTTGCGAGCATGGTCACTAGGGTCTCTGAATTCAATGACGGTTCATTGTCACAGTAAATAGATCTGGCCTTAGGAAAAAAATTCATTAGTTGCATTAGAGCTGACTTCAGATCCACAATGGTTCTTGAGGGGATCGGTTGGGACGAGCCAAATTCTTTTCAACATTAGACCTCAAGTCTGGTTATCACCAGATCATACTCGCAGAACGCGACTGCGAAAAAAACCTCCTTTTCTGTAAACGGGGGAAATACGAGTTCAAAAGGCTCCCCTTTGGATTAAAGAATGCAGCAAGAACCATCGACGACAAACTGCGAGAGAAGATTGCCAAATTTTTCTATGTTTATATCGATGACGTAATCATCTTTTCAGAAAATGAGGACTCCCACATTAAGCACGTGGATTGGGTCCTAAAAAGCACGAAGCAAACATGAGGGTCTCCGTCGAAAAGTCACGATTTTTTAAGAAAAGCGTGAACTTTCTTGGTTTCATAGTCACCAGCACTGGCGCCACGACGGATCCTGAAAAGGTTAAGGCAATTCAGGAGTACCCAGAACCTAAAACACTGTTCGAGGTCAGATCATTTCTAGGCCTCGCAAGTTAATACAGATGTTACATTAGGGAATTCGACGCAATAGCAATAACCCATCTCCAATATTCTGAAGGGTGAAAATGGAACAGTCAGTAAGCATAGGTCCAGAAATATAAAGGTTCAATTCTCTGAAGTGCAGCAAAGGGCGTTTCAGAAGTTGCGCGACATTTTGTCATCTGAGAATGTGATGCTCAGGTACCCCGATATTAAGAAGCCATTCGATCTAACCACCGATGCTTCGGCTCACGACATAGGTGCAGTCTTGTCTCAAGAGGGTCGTCCTATAACAATGATTTCAAGAGCATTGAAGGACAGCGATGTAAACTATGCGACAAATGAGAGAGAGTTATTGGCCATCGTATGGTCACTTGCCAAGTTAAGGCACCATTTGTATGGGGTGAAAGACATTAATATCTTCACTGACCATCAACCCTTGATCTTTGCAGTTTCGGAATCCAATCCAAATGCGATGATTAAAAGTTGGAAAGTGCGCATCGACAAGTCTAATGCACGTATCTTCTATAAACCCGGCAAGGACAATCTGGTTGCGGATGCCTTGTCAAGACAGCAGCTCAACGCTGTGAATGAACGAGAAATTGATTCCTGCGCAGCAACGATCCACAGTGGGGTATCTCTCACCAACACCATTGAGACAACAGACAAACCCTTGAATTGTTTTCAATACCAAATAGTGCTAGAAGAGGTGCGTTTACCCTTAAAACAAAGTTTTATTCTTTTTGGAAATAAGAAACGCTACTTGATCAGCTATTCTTGCATCGAATCGCTGCTAGACGAGCTCGAAGATGTAGTTTCACCCAAATGCGTAAATGCTCTCCACTGTAACTTACACACGCTGGCAATGATACAAGATTCATTGGTTCGTAGATACCCGGCCACAAAGTTCTGGCATTGCAAAAATCGGGTAGTGGATGTATTTGCGGTGGGAGATAGAACGGAAATCCTCACAGCCGAGCATATTAGGGCCCATAGGTCTGCACAGGAAAATATTAAGCAGATACTCTCGGAGTACTACTTTCCAAAGATGGCACACACATGTAGGAGAGATGTTACACATAGACCTTTTCTCCACTGAAAGGAAATACTTTTTAACTTACATCGACAAGTTCTCTAAGTTTGCTATTGTCCAACCGATCCCCTCAAGAACCATTGTGGATCTGAAGCCAGCTCTAATGCAACTAATGAATTTTTTTCCTATGGCCAGATCGATTTACTGTGACAATAAACCGTCATTGAATTCAGAGATCATAGTGACCATGCTCGCAAACAACTATGGGGTCAGCATTTCAAATGCACCACCATTGCATAGCATCTCGAATGGGCAGGTTGAGCGCTTTCACAACACTCTGTTAGAGTTAGCCAGAAGCCCAAAGATCGATAAAGGCATAAGTGACACCATAGAAGTCATTTTACTGGCTACAACTGAGTACAGTAAGTCGATCCACCGACCAGAGACCTGTTGATGTGGTTCAGGCGCACCCTGATGAGCCGCAAGAAAAAATACAAGAAAAGATCAGAAACGCTTAGACGATGCTCAGAGCTAGGGAGAACGTGAATCTGCAGAATAGGGTCTTCGACGTTGGTGACAAAGTTTTGGTCAAGTCCAATCGACGGCTCGGAAACAAACTCACACCTTTATATGATGAGAAGGCAGTGGAAGCAGACCTGGGGACCGAGGACCTCATTAGAGGGTGGGTGGTCCACAAGGACAACCTAAGGTGACTCCCTTGTGTTTCTTTAACATCTGTTTTCAAGCCACTAGGCAAACTTGTATAAGTTAGATATAGTTGTTCAACTTACCTCTAGCCACTTGGCATAGCTTAGAGCAGGCTAGGTTTACTGAATTGCAATTAATATGTCAATAATAGACAAGTAGAGTTCAGGACCAGCTTAACCAATTAACATTATTACTGTCACCCAAGATGTCCTCAGCCTCCCTTACCTTCATCGTTTGAATGAACGTAATCTGGAGGTGATACAGCAATTCGAGAAAAACACCGAAACTCTACAGAAGACCTGGGACGAGGTAATGAAACCTTAAAGAGATCTCAAGTAGACCCACCAAAAACAAGTATCTATTCGGATCTTGAATCAGAGGGTTCCGCAGCACGAGCTCTGGTCCAGGCTAAAATTCAACAGAAACTACAAGAAGCCGATCAGAACAAGGCCAAAAAGGCTTCCCACCACAAACACAAGGCAGAAATGAAAGATGAAAACACTCAAGCAGCTGCAGTAGTGCATAAAGCTGCACCACAAGCAGTTGCCAAAGAAGAAAGCGCCTCGGAGTATGAAGAGATTGTGGAGGAGGTTACCGCCACAGAGAGTGAGCCAGAGCAGGCACAGCCCAGCCAACCAGATAACATAGAAGCCGATGCTGAGGCCGATGGCCAGCAATAAGAGGTCAGCAATAAGAGGTACAGTTCGCCTCTCAACCTAATCTTCACCCGCAAATGGAGCAGTTCGAGATTCTGAGATCGATCAACATTCAAGTGTCATACTGTTGTTATCTATTCCGACTTTAGTAATGCTTTTGATACAGTTGATCATTCTATGCTTCTCACTAAACCTGGCATTATATGCATTTCCCCGAAACTATTGGCTTGGTTAAAAACGTATCTTGTTGGCAGAACCCAAAAGGTGTCTTTTCGTTCCTCAATATCTAAAACTGGTCGAGTTACCTCAGGTGTCTCCCAAGGCAGTCATCTGGGACACCTGTTATTTACCCCGTTTATGAATGATTTGCCCTTGGCCTTGGTTTAATCACGCGTGCTCATGTTTGCGGATGACGTCAAAAGAAAAGTGCTCTTTTAGGACATTCAGACGTTTGTCTCCGTTCCTAGCTCATTATTCTATTAAGTCTGATCCGTTGGATTGCGTACCATCATTCAAAGATTTAGGCATTATTTTTGACCCATAACTTTCATTTAATTTTCATATATCCTCAATTGATAATAGAGCATGTATTCTTCTTGGCTTTATAAAACGTTGGGCCAAACAATTTGATGACCCCTGCGTAACAAAGGTTTTATAGACTTCGTTAGTTTGCCCTACTCTAGAATATTGTTCGCCAGTGTGGAATTGCGACCCGAAAGACTTCTTACAGGCTTCTTATTAATTTTCCTTCGCATTGTATTTGGCATCATCTTTCTCCATAAGCTAGAAAACGATGAAGTGATATCTACTAATGTACTAGACAACCTATATTTTTGTGTTCCCTCACGTCGGACCAAAAACTTTTTTTCCTATTCACCTTAGTAGATGTCAGTAGATGTCTCTCCACGTACCTTTTCGTGCCAATCTTTTAACAGCCTTTCTCACATTATCTCTCATCATATTTCTATCACTTTTATTCTACAATCAAACCGCTGATTATATTATGGACATCGCATTGCTTGCAACTCATCGCCGACCACATTGGCTGTAAATTGGGACATAGCTAAGGTGCCAGCTGCAAATAAAACACCTCCACCGGGTAGGGATGTTTATATACTTAGAAGGGTAAACCTACTTTTTTTTTAAATTAATTGTTATCTGTTTTTATACCATACATATATGTAACAGGCAAAAGGAAGCTTTTCCGACCCCATAAAGTATATATATTCTTGATCAGTATCAACAGCCGAGTCGATCTAGCCATGTCCGTCTGACCGTCCGTATGAACGCATAGATCTCGGAGACTATAAGAGCTAAAATTTGATATGTAGGCTCATGTAGTATGTAAAGTGATCAAGTTTATTTCATATTTTTGCCACGCCCCTTTCCGCCCCTCAATTTTCAAAAAATTACCTTTTAAAAAGAGATATCATATTTGGTATGTATATTTACTTAGTAAAGATTTTGCAACGCCCTTTTCCGCCCCCAAAATTTGAAAAACTCGATTGTCTCGCGTAATTTCCCAAATTTGGCGCAATTAAATTTGATACTAATATCCACCCAAATAACTTGATCAAAATCGGAATAAAAATATCCATGTTACGCATTACGCCGGAGTTGGCTGTTGGTTGGTGTGGGCGCTATTGTGCTCGTATACTTGAGTGAGCTATCTCTATGCTTGTAAAAAGCATGCGAAAATGCATTTGTTTAATAAATTTGACATGATTCAGCCTATGTCGGCGAGACGACTTACTTACTTCATTTAGCTTATCTTTTTGTCGACTGATGTGTTAGTTGAGGTAAATAAATAAATAAATAAAACTAGAGACACCAAATTTGGTATGTTTACTGGATTAGCATGTGCGCAGAATTTGTTTGTTTATAAATTTTGCCACGCCCACTATCGCCCAAGCAAAATAAATAAAACTGATTTGCTCAGAAACCAACCAGTTAAAAGTTACCAAATTCGGTACGTAGACTTGTTTAGTAGCAGGTTCTAACTGTTTAAAATTATTGTCCCGCCCAATTCGGCCTCCAACATTTAGAAAAAACGGCTGTCTTCCGAAATTTTTTGACTAACAATATCAAATTCGCCACACTACTTAGTCTTATTAATATCTACCAACCTACCAAATTTTATTAAAATCGGACTAGAAACAGGGAAAATATGCGTATAAACAAGTTTTACTACATAAGCCAGTTGACCTTAATTTAGAAATAGAAGACCACGTTTTCTTAAAACACGAAACTGGTCATAAAGCTTGATTCAGCCTACGTAGGACCATTTGAGGTTATAGAAATAGCTAAAAATAACAACATGAAAATTAGAAACGGTAAAAATAAGATACAAATAGTAAATAAGGATAGACTAAAAATCATCATGATATAAAAAAAAAAAAAAAAACAATTTTTTGGATTCAGCTACTACAACTAAATCAATTATTTAAAAATATACACATACATATATACAATTGATAAATATTTCGAAAAAAGAGAAAGAAAATATATTTGACCAGAGGCAAATAAAATAATTTTTTAAACCTACATAGATTACCTTTAATCAATCATTAATTATCACTTTCATTAATCAATAAATATTTCCATAATATTACGTTATTTTCTATATGTATTTATATACATATATTGATGTATGCATACATTGATGTATGCACATAAATATACATCTAAGCATGTTCATATATGTATGTGTGTGCATTCATATATACACATATTTATATTCACATAAGCAATATAGCGTAACATGAGCTAGGGGTAAGCTAGCGTGTGAACGCCGACCACTACTTAAAAATAATGCGATTCTTGAATTTAACTCTTCGTAATGTGTATGTGTATGTAGCTTTATAAATAGAGGTAAAATTAGTTGACATACAATGACAAATGTTTGTCATAATATTTTGATGCAATTATTTTTATGTGTTAAATTATTAATAAAATGATTGCTAGTTTAGTGACCCCTTTTGTTTTAAACCGATGTACGTAATTTTGATGTACTTTGGAAAAAAAATTCTCTAAAGTCGCAGCTATTGTTATAATAAATATAAAGCAACAGAATGCGTGTGGTTGGTTGTGCAGTTCATTCACTACTAACTTCTAAGTGTCTCTCATCGAGTTATTGCTCTCTATTACGCATCTCATGAGAGAGTATAAAAAGTTGCATATATATATTTATGTGTGTGATCATGCATGCATTGAGTTGCAAGAGATAGAATTATTTCAACAGCAACCTTCATCTGAAAGCGGCATCCATTTGTAAACCCGCTATTTCAAATTCAATTTTGTTTCCAAACAAAAAAAAATTATGAATTTCAAGATGGTATTTTAAAACAAAGCTATTTTTGAAGAAATTTTCTATGTCTGAAATCATATATTAATAGACCATACACCAACCAGCTGTGATCGATGAAAGGAAATCACTCGAAATTCCGTGGACCTAGCTTTTTTTGAAGCGCGTTGGAACTCAAACTGACAGTGATTTCTATATAATACGCATATATAAAATAAAAGAAAAAAATCGAAAAGGAAAAACGTGTTTTTTTTAATTATAAAGCGGCCGCTAAAAAACAACGATTTGAACTGGAGGATCAAACACAATGCGTATTTGCGTTTGTACCTTTAAGAGTGCCACAGGAAGCAGGTGTAAAAGCTTCAGTTTAACTTCTCCATCGAGGGTTCTTACTAAACGGTGCCTTTGAAAGAGATTTCTGGCCGTTGCTTGAAATCTTATCGGTCGAGGAGTCATGTCTGCAGAAGTCCCGGGAGTATGAAACTACTTGGTGTAAAGGTATTCGATAATAAGAATACAGCTCAACTGATTATTCTTTTTAAAGCGGGAAGAAAGTTTGATACTATGCGAGTAATACATGTATCACCAGTACGGCATCTGTAGTGGCGACTATCAAAACTATCTAGACAAAAAAGAAGAAAAATTGTTCGTGATTATTAAATTCAAAAGGATTCAGATTCTTCACACTCATTTCCTTGCCATTGTCAAACTATCTAGACAAAAAGTAGAAAAATTGTTCGTGATTATTAAATTCAAGAGGATTCAGATTCTTCACACTCATTTCCTTGCCATTGTCATCCCTAATAGTAATGCTCTCCGCTCATCCTCACAAAGAGTGAAAATTGCGGACAGACAAATTACTTTCAATTGGGCGCCAGCCGACGTGCCAACAAAACTGCTCGATCAATTTAGTAAGACAGCTAAACCAAGAAGACATTTTGTGACTGGCATATATATATATTTTACAAAGTCACATGGTGATTACATACTCAGTACTAATGCTAAAGTTTATTTTCAAAAAGAAATATCAAAGAAGCTAACTTCGGCTATGCCAAAGTTTATATACCCTTGCAGTCCTTGGCAATAATTTTTTTACATTTTGAAATTTCTTTCCCTGCAACTGAATTCATCAATTCACAAACAAAACATTCAAATTATTTCTCTTTTTATAATAAATTTTCTTTCTTCTTGCATCATTCCCTAAGCAAAGCACAACACGCATACACATACAGTTCTTGTAGCGCAGCGTCTGTGTGTGTGTATGCATGTGCTCTGTTTGAGCAAACAGCGCTGCTTGCTGTCTACTAGGTCATCATTTGAACCGATTTGTGTTGACTGTAACTTCTGTTCTATTTATCCAATCAGATTCAAATTTTGGGATCTGTCAATTTATGTCAAATACTATCATATTGGTAAATTTCATGGGGATACTCCAATTTTTGCAAAAGTGTTTGTTCTAGAACTATATGATATAGTGGCCCGATCCTGACAAATTTCATACTTTATCATCTCCCGGCTAAAAGTAGCTCAAATATGAAATTTCATTCCGATAGCTCTTAAGATGCCGGCGTGAAGTTGATTTGCACAGACGGACGGACGGACGGACGGACGGACGGACGGACAGACGGACATGGCTATATCGACTCAGCTTCTCATGCTGATCAAGAATATATATACTTTATGGGGTCGGAAACGTCCCCTTCTGTGCGTTACAAACATCTGACCAATTTTATAATACCCTCTGCAAGGATATAAAAAGCTAGAAACAAATTAAAGATGATATTTAATGTCAGGCAGAGGCTGAGTGTAATCCAAATATTGTTTTTTTATATAGTTTATCCTCTCGGTCTGCGTGGCATTCACTTTAGCGATATATAAGGCGTCGCAAAGATATAATCCGTAGCCGAGGGAAACAGTAGATTCAGTTTGTGCATATTATACAGTAAAGTGGACTAGTCAGGATTTTGGACAGTGTCGCACTTGGTGATGATGAGATCAGATGTGGTAGCGATACAAACCGCAACGCATTTAGTAAAGAAATAAAAATATTCCCTTTTGTCACACATAGAGTCTCGAACATTTTTTTATTTGATTCCTCGTTATTATTGAAGAGGCCAACATTTATATATTTTTCGGAGTCTGCCGCTCGCTTACAATTGAAGCGCCCGCGTACAGTGGGCGAGATAAAGATTACAAACCACTTACAGTGCACTTTATTTATTCAATATATAATGCACGCATGGGAAGGTAGAGAGCAGAATGTTACAGCGCACTTTATTTATTCAATATATAATGCCCGCATGGTACGGTATAAAGAGGAGAAAGAATCCCGACCTAGCGACTAGCTACAGAGCGCACTATCCTGCACAAACCTCGAATCCCTTTTCCCAGATACACCCTGTACTGTACAATAGAAGAACGAAAATTTTGGAGAAGTCTTCTTAAAGGTTGATACACTTGATCAAGTGATGCTCCAACTTTTTTAACCCATCTGTGGCGGCGATGACTTCCTCATTGGACTCAAATTTCTGCCCGCGAGTAACTTTCAAGCTTGGAAACAAAAAGAAGTCGCAGCAGAAGAGCAGCAGCTCGTAGCCCAATTCTACCAATTTGGCCAATAACACTATGCAACAAATTAAAGGTTATTAAAATCCAACCGAACCGGACCTTATTTTTCTGAAAGTACATGTATTGAATAGCAAAACCGTATTTGCGGTTTTCAAAGTTAGCTCGTTTTTGTTTTTTTAAAGCGAGTTGAAATTTATCATTTTGGGGGTATTTTTTAGTTTGTCATATGAGCTAAATATGACTTAGATATCGATTTCTTCTTCATATATACAACCTAATTCATCCTCATTATAATGGTTAAATAAATTCATTTTATGAATGTTATATAACCCAAAATCACTTTTACAGCTACAGTTCTAGAAAAAATTACAACTGAGCCCTTTTTTAGAGTAGTTTTGGAAGTATTTTTAATTTATAACTATTTTTTTCTCGACGTGCTTTCAGGTTGAATTCCAGAGGGAAAAGAGACTGAATTCTCTCAACCGCACACCGAGCCACACTCATCAGTCATGATATTCATTACTTAACACTGAGCAATTCGCCTTAACAGTGGGCACACAATTCAAATTATTAGAAATGCCTAATTCAATCTCCGAAACGGTCATCCTGACAAATTACACGTCCTCGTGTAGCAGAAGTATAAACCACCTTTACAATCTCCGACACATATTTGTTGCACAAATATTGTTCATGCTTAAATAAATTTATTCGAATGTATGTTATAAAACTCAAAATACCATTTTCAGCTACAGTGTTCGAAAAAAATTACAATCAATTTAATTTATAACTATGTTTTTGTCAGAATCATAATTGTTAAAATAATTCAAAAAAGATTATTTTACGTATTTTCAATAAGAAAAAATGTTGTATGTTTCAAGATTCCTGTATGTTCATTTACGCAAGGCACTTGAACGAAAAGTTTGAATTATAAAATTAAAGTAGACAAAAAAATTCGGATTTAATTAGAATATAGTGTAAAGTATATGATATCATATGATATATGATAGCAATTGTCACAGGTTAGGTAACCTTATATACTCATGCACAGCTTACAAAACTTACATGCTTACATATGTAGCATGATATTTTATCGTTGGTTTAAATGTGAGTGCAATATAATTAAATTATCCGATTTCTATAAAATTTATAAATATTTTTGACAAAAAAATATTAATAAACATTTTTTTTAAAACAGTAGCTAAGAAATTAACGATGTTATTGAGAAACGTCACTGTTTGTATAGGAGCTATATGATAGTTCTGATCCGGCTGAATACGAAATATACAAACAGTGCAGTATATACAAGACTACATGCAAAATTTCAGCTCTGTAGCTCTTACGGTCTAGGAGGAGTTCGCGTCGATCCAGACGGACAAACGGACGGACATGGCTATTTAAACTCGTCTCGTCGTGCTGATCAAGAATACATATATATACTTTATATGGTCGGAGATGCTTCCTTCTATGCGTTGCACACTTCTGACCAAAATTAATATACCCTTTTTGCAAGGGTATAAAAAGAGCTAAGTTGTAATTTTTTCTAGAACTGTAGCTGTAAAAGTCATTTTGGGTTATATAACATTCATAAAATGATTTTTTTTAACCATTAACTGTTTAATTGTTTATTCTTGCGACCTTTTGATTGTTAGTTTTGTGTTTTTTGCCAGCTTGAGTTCAAATTGTTGAGTGAATAAAAAACAGTTTGTTCTTATTTTTCTTCTCCGATATATTTCGACCACTTATCGTTGGTCGTCTTCAGGGCAACTATAAAAACATTTAATTGTGATTAACTTAACATTATTTTAACAAACAAGAAACACCTACTTATTTATTAAACGTCCGCACACTGTGACGTGGAGCTACATACTGGCTTGTCGCTAATAAATGCCTGTATAAATGCGCGCAGTTGTCTGTATCTACCATATAATTAAGTCTTATATTTGTCGGGGTATTTATTATTTGCAGCATCTCCAAAGTGTAACGTTTGTTGTAATGTTGTTCTTGGTCTATTATTTTGGGGAATGTCCACTGGCGGCACAGTGGGCCATAAGTGCCGTTTTTTGTACATTGGAGTGCTGGCGAAGTTTGTACTCAGATCTATGTTGTGATAGTCTAGTTTTTAGCCTTGATTTGGTTGTCCCTATATACATCTTATCACAGTTTTCCTCATTGGTCCCCTTGCACGGTATTTTATATACTACGTTACTCTTGTCCATTGTATCAATCTTGCTTTTTGTCCTGTTGAAAATACTCCGTAACGTGTTGTTGGGTTTATGTGTTATCTGTATTTGTACTGTGTCATAGCAATCCGAGTTTGCTTTTCTTTCCGACAGTTGTGGTACATATGTGACGGACATAAAGCATTTTGTCGAAACCTCTTTATTGGCTTTCTTATTGTGAGATCTAAGTAAAGTCGTTATGGTGTGGTTTGGAAAGTCATTATAATTTAAAATTCGTCATATTTCTTCCTTCGTTTCTTCATGAAAAATTGGGTCCGATATGTTGAGCAGCCGTTGTGTACAACCTCTTGCTGTATTCATTATCATCGACTTCGGATGTTTGGAATTGAAGTTGATGATTCGTCCTGATGCAGGTGATTTTTTGTACCATTTTAATTTTAGCTCGTTTTCTCGTCTGTATATTAATGCGTCTAGATATGTTAATTTGTTGTCATTTTCTAACTCTATTGTAAACTTTATGTTTCTGTCAAATGAATTTAGGTTGTCAAGTGTGTTTTGGATCTCGTCTTTTTTAATTATGGCAAAAAGGTCATCTACATATTTCGTCATAACTCTAGGTGATCGTTATAGCGTTCTCATCATTTTGTCTAAGAGTTCTTCCATAATTATGTCAGTTATTATTGGTGACGCTGGTGATTCCATAGGCATTCCTTTTAGTTGTGTGTATATGTTGTCCTTATATTTAAAATATCTGTTCTCTTGTATACAAAAACGTACTATTTCCATGAATGTCAATTTTGGAATGTTAGTGTGCGCTTTTATTTTTATCCACTTTTCTATAATAGTGTCAAGTGCTAATTCTATTGGAATACTTGGGAAAAGTGAGACTACGTCAAATGATATCAATCTGTCATTGTCACATATGTATGTGTCATTAATCCTTGTCTTAAATTCTGAAGCGTTCTTTACATTGTATGTTGAGTCTGCCGTTATATTTTTGAATATGTTGACTATGTATTTGCATAGTCCAAAAAAAAATTTAACAATTAACAATATTTCTACAATAAATGAGGATGAATTAGGTCGTATACATGAAGAAGAAATCGATATCTAAGTCATATTTAGCTCATATGACAAACTAAAAAATACCCCCAAAATGATAAATTTCAACTCGCTTTAAAAAAACAAAAACGAGCTAACTTTGAAAACCGCAAATACGGTTTTGCTATTCAATACATGTACTTTCAGAAAAATAAGGTCCGGTTCGGTTTGATTTTAATAACCATTAATTTGTTGCATAGTGTAATAGGCCCCTGTGACTGTTTGCCTTTCTCCAGGTGGTCGATGTAGATCACACCTTGTGAATCCCAGAAAACGGTGTCCTTCACCTTTCCTGATGATAGGACAATCTACGCTTTCTTCGGAGCATATTCGCCTGGTGAAGTCCACTGTTTCGCCTATTCCTTGGTCTCTGGTGTGTACCAGTGGATCCAAATTTCGTCGACGGCTGAAAACGACGCAAATTCCTTCGGATTGCGTTTAGACAGCGTCAATCACTGATCGGATGTCGTCTTACAGTTGCGCTTGTTGTCCGGAGAGCAAACGCGGCAGCCATCGCGCCGACAGCTTTCTCATTTGTCGGTCTTTCGAGATACCTATTGCCTCAGATATCTCGCGCACTTTCAATCGGCGGTCTGCCAATTCGAGATCGTAGATTTTTTCCACGTTATTCTGGACGTGGCTCATCATAAACCGTAGTGCGACCACTTTGAACGACCTATTTTTGACGGTCGCCATGATTTCACTTCGCGATATCCCTTCTAAAAACAAGAATCGAATCACCGACCGATATTGTTTTTTTCCATTTTTCTAAAATCTACAAATTCGATTCCACTAAAATTTTTAGCTTTGTCGTTTATAAGATGGTTATAATATAAATCATTTATTTTTTGTATTTCTCTATGTGATTAAGTATTTTCTGGCTGAAAAATATTTATGTGATGTGTAAATTTACTAAAACGTATTGTACACATTTGACTCATGTAACAATTTACGATCCAAAAGCTGAATGCTTTAGTAAACCATGGTATGTAAATGATCGTGAACTAAAAAAGTATATAAAAATCACGCTTTCACTTATACAAGCAAAGGGTTTAAGCAAATTGTTAAAATTAATCCATTGAAATTTACTATTATCTCCTAAATATGTTATCAAATTGGATGGAGTTTTGTTTAAGATATTCAGTGATTCTCGTCATATTTTGCGCTCAAAAAAATGTTACATTGTAAGTTATATGCTTAAATTCTTAGATAAACTAACCCACAATCATGAGATGATTGGAAATTAAAATATTTTTAAATTCCCTTAAATTTTATATTCTAGAGTCAATGTGTTTACAGAACATTTTATAACTTACAGATTCATTCAACTTTTAAGTAATTATTCCCCGTCTTGTGTTCTCATATATTAGATACTGTCAATTTAATTTTTGATCCAATTTGTTTTTGGGGTAATGATAAATATAGATGTATTTTCAATTTAAATTTATAGAAAGTATGATCTCAGATTTAAGAATACATTTTTTGGCTATTTTGCAAAAGATAACTATGTTTATTTATAAGATGATATGTTGATAAAAGATAATTATTTTGAGAAAAATGTGATAAATAGCTTTTTTCTGCAATGAAATATGTCTCTTGAAAATGTGTATGGTAAATCTTATAATACCTGTTGCTCGTTCGAGCTAATCTAGCTCCGCCAGTGCCTTTGAAATAAATTTAATCCATTTAATATTCAAGCGGTAAGGTATCGGTAAGCAGTAAGATTTTTAATTCTACAAGTAATTTCAGGTTAGTTTACAGATTTCTTATAACTAATAATTTTACATTTAATTTCACTCATTTTACTTACTCTGGGCTTGGCCTCTTGGCTACCAATAACACCTGAACACGCGGTTCTTACGTATGTACTTAGATCAATGCAGCTGTGTATGTGTCTACTTATATATAATAAACTACCGTAAAAGTGAGATGAGAGAGAGAGTTTTAAAGAGCGTCATTCTGTTTGTGTGGACAGAATTCCGTTTTGTGCTACAGTAGTACAAAGCTTATTTTGCAGGCCCGAATTCCGGCAACAATACCCTTGTAGAGGGTACTAAAAAACAATCAGATGTTTGCAACGTAGAGAAGGAGAAGTATCCGACCCCATGAAGTCAACATATGTATTATTAATCAAGATGAAATATTAAGTCGATCTGGTTATACCGTCTGTACGCACGTCCATCCTTCCGTTTGTCGGTGAAAATTAACCTCACGCCTTCAGTTGATATATAAGCTACTTATAAGCCGGGTAAGATAAAGTATGACAATCATCCCGATCGGCACTATATCATTTAGATATATAGAGTCTTATAGTATTCCTAAGACATTTACTATTGTGATAGTTTTTAATGAAAAACATCACATCCTTATAATAAATCGGATAAGGAAACAAGCTACATTCAGTATAAATCGGCTCTGCTAAAGAGCAGCCAGCAGCACAACACAAACCATATGTGTACGCTAACCTATCAGTGGCGTTGTTGGCCGATCTCTGCGCGTCTATCGCCCCCGAACTTCCAAACTAACTTTCAGGTTTCCAGTTTTGGACCGACTCTACCATTATGTTGGCTTGGCTTTCTAAGCCCCCATGCAGTTGGTCCACCTTTGTGGTCAACCGCGTATTTAGCATCTCCACAAGCACCAGTGCCCAGCGCTGGTCACATGTGCGTTTTGAGAACAACCCCGCTGATCTTGCAAGCGGTGGAGTCTCCGCTGCCAAGTCATCGGCCACTAGCCTCTGGTGGCATGGGCCGGACTGGCTTCGGACGGACACTCAGCTGGAGCAGTAAGTCTAGTGCCACACCGACTCAACCATTCTACGCGACGACGTTAGCGCGTAGTTCTCAGACTAAGGTAAGGTTCCGCGGGTCATTGCATACATCCTACGCTTCGCTAGGATTCTTGATAAGGATCTCATAGCGTCAAAAATATGCCGCGGAGATACGGGCCCTTGGCGTAGGGCGATCCCTTCCACCATCCAGCACTTAGCTCAATTTGAACCCATTTCTCTACCAACATAAGGTATTCCGCTCATGTGGACGTCGTAATCGCTGAATCCCTCCGTTACGACGTTACGTCGCCCTGTTCTCCTCCCCTTATAGTACCCACTTTACGCCTCTGCTCGTCAAATTCGCACATCGTATCACGCTGCGATAATGACAAAACCTTCGTAAGGGCCTCGAAGGTGGTTGAAAAGGCACAGTATCGTGAGTTCAATTCCCCAGCAGATTTTATCTTGCCATATCATTCCGCCGAGCGCGCTTCATATGGAAGGACTGTGGGATGCTGGGGACAAAAGTTTCAATACCTAATTTTACAAGTCCACGTCTTAAGTTAGGTACACGTTCGAGGAACTTTCCACTCTCCTGTGTCAAATCGAGGCGTGTCTGAATTCTCGGCCGATTTCTGCTATAAGCGAGGACCCAGGAGATCTGCTGGCATTAAGCCTGGGACATTCTCTTGTTCATTGCTGAGCCTGAGATCCTGATCGAACCTATGTCCTTAATCAACCGACAGCAGCGACTGACGACAATCCACCATGCCTTCTGCAGCCGCTGGAAAGACGAATAACTTAAGGAGCTCCACAAACGGAATAAGTAGAAATCGCCTGCTCGTAGTCTCCAGACAGGAGACCTCGCAATCGTGTTTGAGGATGACTTTCCCTCCAACGAGTGGCGCTTAGGACGAAAGCTGATGTCCAAACAGCGCGTGGTCTATTCGAAGTCCCGTTGCGACACTCATTCTGCTGCACACAGATCTGCCCTGATCTTATATGTTCCTTCTGAATGTCTTCGTCTCCATTCATGTTATTCGTTCCCCCTTAATTGACTAACCCGCTTGATACCGTCTTTCCACAGCGACATGGCCCCACGCCTTTGCCGCATCGTAGCATCAATAGGTCTGGTCCGAATGGGATAAACTCCTACCGATGTCGAGTCTACCGGGGCTTCCATGCTCTCCGGCATTGTCAACGGTTATTGAACCTCCGGACTGAGAATCGGCTCCGGGCGATTTCCACCTTGTGCAATTTAGCACACTTAAATTTAATACTAATATTAAGCAAAATACCAAATTTCATCAAAATCGAACTAAAAATAGCCAAGTTATTCATAAAACGTTTTTTCATAAGGCCGGAGTTGGCCGTTGGCTGGTGTGGGCGCTATGGTGCTCGTATGCATGTGAACAGAATTTAAAAAAAAAAAACCTAAATGGATTTGTTTTACTGGTGTATGGTATACCTATTTTTGCGCGACGACTTATTTACTTCATTTTATTATATTAAGTTTACATATACATAGTTTTGGATATTTAGATTTTACGACTTTTAATTCCCACCGACAACTAACGACTTCTTCTCCGACCGAAAGCCTACCATTTTTTTAGGGATGCCACGCAGTCGGTGCATGTGTTATTGCCTTACATTTACATATATAAAGAGTTTTCCGACACGTAAGATATACAATAAAAAGGAATACTTTAGAGCTAACCCCATGTCAATAGAAACCAAATAGTTTATTTGGAGTTTGTAAAAGTGAGTTAAATACTGTAGGTAGTGTTAAAGCGCAGATGACTAGTCTTCAATGGCCCTTCACTTTTCATGTTTATAGCATTGACTATGAAGTAGTAATTGGAAACGATTTGTTAGAATAAGCTGATATGGCTATCACAAAAGGAAATGCTGCGTTTAAGCGTTTAAGAAAAAGAAGTAAAGGCAAATAGAGTAGCGAAAGAAGTTGCATATAATTAAGAAGTTGAAATTTGGAGAGGTATAGTTGAGAAATTTCAGGGTTCGTGTTTTTTAGCAAAAGAAGAAAAGTGTGAAATGGCTTATGTCATTTAAATATATCGGACGTCAAATAAGTCATGCAATTTATTGACAGTTGTGAACGGCAGTCCACAACAAAGAATCCATTTGAAATGAATAAGACAAGTCCACATCCTGGCTGACATACAGGCCATTCGGCAGTTTCTTATGAACAACTTAAGGGCCACGATAAGTTTTTTGTTTGCTTCGACATCAGCCTTCCTCTAACCCAACCGTTCGGTTAGTTCATCTACTACAACGCCTCGCTGTTCGATTCCGAATAGGAGTACGGAAACGGTGAATTTTGTTGTCGAGTAAACGGAGTTGTTCAATGCGAATTCTATATTCGGCAGTTGTTGAACCCACTCCGCGTGGTTGGCATAGGGCCCAAGACACGGTTAACCCGCTCGACTTGGCCATTCTACACATGAATTATATTATTTGCCTTCAGAAATTCTGCAAATTTTGTTCGGCAAAACTTTAAACGTATGTATTATCTCAATACTGAGGAAATGAAAAATACACTGGATTTGACCCAGTGACAGAAGTTGACTAAACCACGGCAGTTCAATCACTGGGGCTCAGACGGCAGTTGAGGGGGGACTTCAGATTGACGTAGAAAACTCTTCGGCCTGCCCGAATCGAGGAGGGAGAACATATTTATAAATTTCCTATCTTCTACTTCATCACAAGCAAAAGCAACACTCACCAGTTGTAAATGGTTCAGTTTATCTTCCACATCATCAGCAGCGGCGGCAGTTCCCATCCGAGACGGGCAGTTTTTATAAATGTGGCCCACTTGGCCACACTTGAAACAAAAATTCGGTGGTCTGATCGGTTTCGGGCATTGGTGTTTATAATGCCCCCATCCCGAGCAGTTGAAACATCGGGTCTCACTCGTGTCAGGGCCTGAAGATCTGTTTACGGACGGAGAGGCAGTTGGCGTTGGCTGAACCTTTACACTGACACTTTGCTTAGAGGCGGCAGACTGTACACGGGAGCGCTGGTAGCGTTCCAGGAGAGGCTTCAGTTCAGCCAACGTACGAGCTGAATACATCATTCCGACTCTGGTGGAGTTGTCTTGCAGTCCGTCAATGATAAGATCGACGAGCTCGTTTTCTCGGAGCACTCATTGCAATCTCTTTGCATCTCGATTGCAAATCTCAATCACTCTTCGCCTGGCTTAATGCGACGGCTACGCAGAGCGTAGCGTTGCGCAGCAACATCTCCAGCATGCGACGACATGCAACCAGGCGTAGACGATCGTTTAACTGCAGTATCTCGAACGCATCCTCCAAATCGTTCAGCCATTTCTTAACATCGTATGGAGTATCGGCAGAGAAACGAGAAACCATGCTCTCGATAACTCTCAGGTCATTGACCTGCTGTATCGGTGCTAGGTGTTCGTCCACACTATGTTGCAGCTTGAGGATCTGCTGCTGCAGTTGTAGCAACTCATGCTGTTTTCGTAGCGTTGTCAGTTGCTCGTCCAGGCTGGATGAGGCGGAAGCAGCAGGCGTGATGACTGTGGCGGAAGGCACAGCGGGCACTACGGCAGGCATGTCTTCCCATTGGACAGCGGCCGAGGGAACGTCAGAGTCAGTGGCGGGTGCGGCAAGCGAGGCAGCAGTATGCATGGCGGCATGCATGGCATCAAGCAGAGCGGCAGGCGTCATCGTCAGTTGAAGAGCAGGAGTAATACCGGAGGTACCAGTGGCGCGAATCGCGGGCGACTGTAGAACGGGCAGGGCAGCGGTAGGCTCGGCAGCGGCAGGCTCGGTAGCGGCAGTCGAGACAGCAGCGGATACTGCAGAGGCAAGGATGGAAACAGCAGCAGACATAGCAACTGCGCGTACGGCAGCAGCGGGTACTGCAGCGGCAGGCCTGGAAGCGGCGGATATGGAAGCGACGGTTACAGCAGCAGCGGGTACGGCAGCCATTCCCTTTGATCTCTTTTGATGGTGTCGCCTGCGGAGGTTTGGTGGCACTGTCATCCGTCATCAAGATGTATCAGTTTATTCCGGCAGCATGTTGCGGGTGGTCATTCGCTTCTCCATTTGACTGAACTCTCAGGTTGAGTACGGCGTACGTGCGGCGCAGATATTATTTTCGAGGCACATTTTGTCCTCTAATTGTTGCAAAAGTATTTGCTTTGGTCTTCCGGCATTGCTTCATCTTCTACGTGATGATCCTTGATACCTTTGTGGTTAGCCTTGAAATGTGATTCTGTTTCGAGGTTGTGTTCGCCGTAATCAGGCACGTGGCGACATGTCTCGCGCATCCAGGGACTCGAGGTGGCACTGTTCTCCGATCCGCAGAGGATGCAGTGGAATTGAGATGCACACCTTGAGCATTTGAGCATTTCCTGGTTGTGCGGCTCCTGTGTCTACTTATACATAATAAAGTACCGCAAGAGTAAGATAAGAGAGAGAGTGAGACAGTTTTAATGTTTTAAATAGTGTCATTCTGTTTGTGTAGAGTGGTACAATGTTTTTTTTGCAGGCCCGAATTTCGGCAACACCAGTGGTGCTGTTTTTCTGCGAGCTGACGTGCCATTGAAGGTTAAGAAGAGTCAGATTCCAATCTCTTGGACTTTCGTTCAATGTTCGCATTGTTGCAGGAGAGACGGTCACACTCGGTCTTTTATTATTCTTTGATCCCGGTATTTTTAATCACTCTCTGGGAAAGAGGTAAGTTTAGCGCGTCTATAATAAATAATAATAATTAAGTATAGTTAAGAAATAAAATAAACTACTCTAAAGCAACCAAGACCAGAATATCCTGCATATTCTGACATAGGTTGATTCATCTACCGTCTACAATATCAGAAGTGGTGAACTTTAACGCAATGTACCTCAACATTGAGGCTCACAATTGGCTGGAGCTGTTGGACTTCCCTACTACAGGGTCAAAGGTCGAGCTTGCGGCGCGCTTATGCTGTGTTTCAGTAGATCGACCAGGAGTTTGTTCCATATCTATTGGAACTGAGACTGTCGAGGAAGGACAGAGGACGAAAGTAACTGCCAACTGTCAGAGGTCACAAATGAGAAAAAGGGAGACAACAACACAGATGTCTTGCTGAACAAATTGTCTGATTTGCCACCACCAAAATTGTCCGACATAATGGCGCCTCAACTCCAGACAGAAAACGAAACGTACATATTAATGCGGGGCACGACATCGAAAACGATGCGCCAGCAGAACCAACAACAAATGCGAACAAATGCACATGCTTCTAGTCTCCAAGCTAAAAGGACGGGTCCATTAGTGGCTACATGCCAATGGTACGAGTATTTTGGAACCCGTGGGCAACATCTGATGTAAGATATTAGGCGCCGATTCGAGTTTAGAATTAGGAGCGCCAATGAGAAGTTCGTCAGCTACATCGATGAGAAGGCCTGGCTGTCAGACGCTATCGACGCTGCAACTCAAAGGGCCACATGAGCAAGGACTGCTAGAAACCCCACAGAGTGCGAGGGTCCTGCTTCGGATGCGGTGTTTTGGATCACTGGCCAAGTGGCCACGTAATAAAGAGAAGTTAGCTAAAGGGTGCGACGACGTGAGATATGTTAAGATATATTTTAAAACTCGAACTAATCCTTAATTAATTACAGCCTGCTTCATAGACTCGGGCAGTGATGTCTCACTTATTAAATTCTTTTGTCTACCAGAAAAGATTCATTTCAAATTCACTTAATCATAAATATTAAGGATTAAATTATATCATCACTCATCGAATGCGCTCTCGCTTAATTACTGTCTTTCGTTCTTTCGTGAAGTTAATTTATAATATTCAATTTAAATTCATTGCCTTTACCAATTTTTAATAAACGCTATACTCATCGCGAAGTTTGATTAAATTTATTAAAATTTAGTTATATCAATATCGAAACTTTAACAAACGCAAATATAATTTTGTTGTTGCGCTGCTTAGTTTCTTTCGTTCTATTTTTTGCTCCCACCGCGCTCTCAATTTACAGTTCATAGTTTGTTTTTGTTTGAGTGGTGTTGGTGCTCTCTATTCTTCTGCTTTCTCTTTTGATCGCGCTCGCGGCCGTTAACTTCGCGCTTATGACAAGTTTTTGTTGTTGTGTGTTGTAATACAAAAAAAATATTCTCTTTTTTTCTTGTTTTCTCTTTCTAACTTGCATATTGCAGTTAGCTTTTTCTTTGGTTTGTATACGCTTCTCTTAACATCAATACATTTTTCCCTTATTATTTACATACTGATTTATAATTTGTTTTTGGTAAATCAATTATTTAATAATGTCTGTCTGTTGCAAATATAATGGCAATAATCCCAGCCAGACCAGTGAATGGGGCTGTGATTCGTGTCGTGGCTTGGAGCTCGAGATGCGTAGTTTTATGAAACGGACTGGGGATGCGTCAGCTGGCGTTCATAAGCTCCAAGGAGAGCTTTTGACGATGGAGGTTCAATTCAGAAGTTCTAAAGTTTTGAATGAATCTCCGACCCGTAAGAGGGCCAGGTTTCAGGGCGCGTCCCTCAGTCCGTCGGCACATCGTTCTCTACCAGTTCCGGCTTTCGACAATGACCCTATGTCACCAAATGGACAGCACGATATCAGCAGGAGTCCGGTGGAGTCTCTTCCCATTTCCCCAGGAGACATTATCCCACCTACTAACACGATAGCGGTTCTAGTTTCCGGACCGTCCGGGCAAACATCCGTTTCCAGGAATATTGCCAATAAAGTAGTAACACGATGAGCTAGTAAAGTGTAGGCTGCTTCAGCTGCTGCTTCATCTGCTGTTGCTGCTACTGCTGTGCCTGGCACTTCTAGTTCCCTTGTTGTAGTTCCACCCAAAAAGCAAATTTTTATTTCGCGGCTTGATCCCAATACTACTTCTGAAAAAGTCATAGCCTACATCCAGGGCAAAGTTCAAGCACCAAACATTGCTGTGGAAAAGTTCCGTTTTTCATATACTCGGGACATTTCGTCCTTTAAAATAAGTGTCTCCCCAGATCTTTTTGGCCAAATATATCATAAAGATTTTTGGCCGGAACACCTTGTTGTAAAAGAGTATGCAATAAAAAAAAGGAATCGGCCTCCGATTAGCCTGCTACCTGACTCTGTGAATAACGTTGCCGATTGCCGATGCTTCAATTTTTCCCTCAAAATATTTAATATATAGACATGATCGGACTATCCATAATGGTGGGGGTGTTTTGATCGCTGTTGATTCGGCGTTCTCGTCTGAAATTGTACAGTCTTCCAATCAGAAGATTCAATTTGTTTGTGTTAAAATTTCTCTTTCTTCTTTTTCTGCTATATAACTTGTTCGTATATTCCACCGCAGTCCGACTTGGCAGTATACATTCACCATTTGGAAGCTATTCAACTTGTTTCCTCATATATCTCTGACAACGACTTGCTCGTTGTTCTGGGAGATTTTAATTTACCTGAGATTTCCTGGACCCTCTCACATGATTCTTTATTACTGTTGGCCTCCTCGTCACATTGTTTCATAGATGGTCTGTTTGAGTTATCCCTAACTCAAATAAATTCTGTCCGGAATAGTTGGAACAGATAACTAGATCTGGTATTTGTGTTGGATTCTTCCAACTGCGATATTTCCAGGACTGATCCCTTAGTTATCCCTGAAGACAACTTTCATCCAACTCTGGATGTAACCATTGATCTTCATTTTGGCGTTATGTCTCGACATAATAACTCGATGCATCTAATCCGATGTTTTCGCATGACAAACTTTACTAAACTTAAAAAACTTTTGTTAACTAATGATTGGACATATCTGTTTACTTGCACGGATATGGACTCTGCCATTTCTGTCTTCTATAAAACTCTTGAGTCGTTCTTTGATGTTTGGGTCTCGTGTGTGATTCAAGGATGGTCTAATAAACCTCCTTAGTTCTCACGTGAGTTATGTAACTTGAAGAACGTAAAATCGAGATGCTATAAAAGATTTAAAAAATCCGGTAAAGCATCGGATTTTTCCCTAAAGGTGGTTGCTCGATCAAATTTTATTATGCTGAATTCACAATGCTATAAGGATTATCTTCAGAGATGTAAACTTAGGTTTTCTCGCGATCCTAAGCAATTTTATAAATTCGTCAATGGAAAACGTAGGACATCAGTGCACCCGTCTTGCTTGTCTTTTGAAAACAATAAAGCTGACAATGATCAGGCAATCGCGGATATGTTTGCTGATTTTTTTAAAACAACTTATTCCTCTTCGATTTATCAAGCAAATCCTCATTATCCTTATCACTTGCAATCGTCTAATTGCATTTTAGACCCTGTGTTTGATGAAAGTTCGGTTCTTAGCGTGCTTAGTTCCGTTAAACCAATATATGAACCTGGCCCTGATGAAATACCAGGCTGCGTATTAAGGTTTTGCGCAGAGGCCCTATGTAAGCCAATACTTAAATTGTTTACACTGTCTGTTACATCTTCCGCATTTCCGTCCATCTGGAAGAATTCATATATTATTCCTCTTCATAAAAAGGGGAAAAAGTCCGAAGCCTCCAATTATAGGGGTATTTCTAAACTGTCTGCCATACCCAAAGCAATTACAGCATTTTTGTAGCTCAATCATTTCGTCATCCCAACATGGGTTTTAAAAACGTAGATCGACAACTACTAACCTATTAGATGTAAATTCTCACTTAATCAAAGGGTTCACGACTGCCATGCAAACTGATGTCATTTATACTGTCTTCAGCAAAGCCTTTGACTCTGTTAATCACACTCTGCTTTTATATAAGTTAAATGCACTTGGCATCCCCAGCCTTTTGCTTGATTGGATTCTTCAATACCTTTCTAAGCGTACACAAAAGGTCCTCTTTAAGTCTTCTTTTTCTAAGACCATCCAAGTGACTTCTGGAGTACCTCAGGGTAGTCATTTGGGTCCATTCACTCTTTTTATCAATGATCTTCTATTGGTAGTGTCACATTCTCGGGTGCTTATGTACGCGGATGATGTTAAGCTTTACCTCAGTTTTAAAGACATATCGTCTTCTTGCCTTCTTCAATCGGATCTTAATGATCATCAGAGTTGGTGTGAAACTAGCCTATTAAACCTTAACGGCTCTAAATGTAAAGTTATGTTTTTTTATAGATGCACTCCATACTTAGCAACTTATTATCATAACGACACTGCCTTAGAGAGGTTAGATATTATCAATGACTTAGGTGTTCTTATGGACCATAAATTAACCTTTGATCCTCATATTTCTGCTACAGTTAGTAAAGCTATGAATGTTCTTGGGTTTGTGAAACGATGGTCAAAAGAGTTTGACGATCCGTACACAACCAAACTTCTGTATACTTTATTAATCCATCCTATCTTAGAGTACGGATCGTGCATATGGTCTCCTCAATATGAGAGGCACCAAAGTAAAATTGAATCTGTTCAAAAGCAATTTTTGCTATTTGCTCTTCGCGGTCTAAATTGGGATCGCAATGTCAATTTGCCATCATACTCCAGTAGGCTTCTTTTAATCAATCTTCCTTCTTTTATTATTCGTAGAGTAATGCTTGGTGCTATCTTTATTCATAAACTTTTAGTAGGTGAAATAGACTCTCCTGAGCTATTGAACCAGTTAAACCTATCTGTACCCCGTAGACCTACTAGAAATTTATTCCTCTATCCTTAAAACATTGTAGTTCTAACTATTCTTTGCATGAACCTTTTCGAGTCATATGTTCTGATTACAATCTTCTGTATCCCGTAATCAGATCAGAAGCCTCTCTTTCTCTTATAAAATCCTCTATTTTAGCTCATTTAGCTCGTAATTAGCTGTAGTTAATCATATTCTTAATTGTTTGTCCGTTATATTTGTATTTGTCCACGCGATCGTGCCGTCCGATATACGGCTGCGCTCCACGGTCGGTCGGGCGGGAGGTGGACAGCGCTCTGCTTGGACTCGCGCGAAACAGGCTATGTCCTGGTGTCGTATGGGCCACTTGAACGTACTTCGCATTGTACGCGTCAACGTCCAGACAATGGAAAAAAATTAGAGAATGGAAATGGTTATGAAATGTGGGAATGAAGCTGTTATTGATTTAGTCAATGAAAGAGTTAGAGCTGATACAAAATTTGAAGAAAAGAGAGAAAAGAAAATGGCTAATGCCCAATCTCTAAGCGAAGTAAAATTTGAATTATTAAATATTGAGTGTTTCAACACCGGAGTTGATTGCAAAAAAAAAAAAAGAGATTAGATTTTCAAGTCCTGAAAAAATTTCAGCAATTGTTCGAAGGTATTCATTTGTGCACCTAGAAGATTGTCATATTCTGAGAAAAGATAAATGCAGGCGATGCTACACAGGTACTTGGAGAAGAAGATCATTCGCCCTAGTAAATCGGAGTATACATCACACATTGTGTTAGTGCCTAAGAAAGGACTTTGGGAGATTGAACAATGTTTTGGTTAAAGATAACTACCCTATACCTCCATAGACGATTTATTAGACAAGCTTGGACACACACGATTTTTTGCTAAATTTGATCTTCAATACGGCTATTTTCACGTGTCCACGGAGAAAAACTCAGTCAAATATACATCTTTCGTCACTCCGTTAGGCCAGTTTGAGTTCCTCAGGATGCCAATGGGTCTGAAAAACTCTTCATCAATGTTTCATACATTTTTTTTGTTTGTTGTATTTTTGCCGGCTCGAGGTCAAATTGTTGGGTGAATAAAAACAAAATAAAAAACAATTTGTTCTTGTATTCTTCTCCGCTATATTTCGACCACTCATCGGTGATCGTCTACAGGGCAACTATAAGAACATTTAATTGTGATTAACTTTGACATTAATTTAACAACAAGAAACACCTACTTATTTATACACGTCCGCACACTGTGACATTGAGCTACACACTGACATGTCCCTAATAAATACCTGTATAAATGCGCGCAGTTGTCTATATCTACCTTATAATTAAGTCTTATATTTGTCGGGGTATTTATTATGTGCAGCATCTCCAACGTGTAACGTTTCTTGTAATGTTGTTCTTGGTCTATTATGTTTACTTCGTCAAAATTTGGGGAATGTCCACTGGCAGCACAGTGGGCCATAAGTGCCGTTTTTTGTACATTGGAGTGTTGACGAAGTTTGTAGTCAGATCTATGTTGTGATAGTTTTTAGCCTCGATTTGGTTGTCCCAATGTATATTTTATCACATTTTTCTTCATTGGTCCCGTTACTATACTACGTTACTCTTGTCCATTGTATCAATCTTGCTTTTTGTCCTGTTGAAATTACTCCGTAACGTGTTGTTGGGCTTATGTGATATCTGTATTTTTTCTGTGTCATAGCAATCCGAGTTTGCTAATCTTCCGACAGTTGTGGTACATATGTATGTGACGGACATAAAGTGTTTTTTCGAAACCTCTTTATTGGGTTTCTTATAGTGAGATTTTAGTAAAGTCCTTATGGTGTGGTTTGGAAAGTCATTATCCTTTAAAATTCGTTGTATTTCTTCCTTCGTTTCTTCATGGTAAATTGGGTCCGATATGTTGAGCATCCTTTGTATACAACCTCTTGCTGTTGAAACAGGCGAAGGAAAGGTTTGACTTGAAGTGATTTATTGGGGCCGCAAGCCCGGTATTTATAGGGGAGCATTTACATTGGTCTTATGGCTAGTGTCCCTAACGGTACTTAAAGCTAAACATTATGCTTAAGTTCTCATTACTTATAATCTATCCCTAAAAGTATATGGCCTAATCTTATCCCTAAAGGTATACTACACCTCCTTTTTTTTCAAAAAGAAAAATGTTTATATTTTTCACATATCCTATTTTTATTATTTTTATTCTATCTAAATGTACTGTTTGCTTTTTGTTCTTATCATCAGTTATTACAATATTATTGTTAGGTCCTATGCTCTATATTTTAAATTTGCCTGTGTATTTGTTTTCTAATTTATGTCCTGTCTCATTTTTTAAAAGTATTTCTTGTCCTTCAGTTAGTGATATTTTGTTTGTTTTTGTATCATATGTTTCTTTTTGTAATGCTTTAAATTTTTCGATAAGCAGTTTTACTCTATTTTATGCTATTTGTAGTTTAAATTTTATTTCTTTAATGATGTCATCAATGTTGTAAATGTTGTAAACTGTTCTACAGTTTCAGATGAGAATGGGACAGTTTTAGAATGTTTCGCAAAGACTAGTTCAAAAGGTGCATAACCATGTACGGTGGATGGCGTGGTGTTAAAGCAATATGTGAAGTATGCTAGATATTCATCCCTGTGGAGATCCGGGCCAAGGGAGCTTTCGGCGGCCGGCGATCAACAGACAGAAAGCCCCGCGGCACAAGCCACAGAATGAGCTTTTGACGTACGAGCTTTGGGTATCGCTTTCTCCATCGCTCTTCACTTTGATTCTTGGCGGCAAGCGCAGCATATAAACGTATAAGCAGCACATGAATAAATTAATAGCTAATTTGTAATTTGTAAAGTTGTTGTTGTTTCTAATCGCTGGAATACCGGGTTGATACATTGGCGACGAGGTGAAAAGGAGGAAACACAGAGAAGAAGGAAAACGTGGCCTAGCAAAAAAAAAAAAAAAAAAAAAAAAAAGAGAAGTGAGGTTATACACGAAGGGACGCGTGCCAGACGCGGCCATAAGCAAAAATTAAAAAAAAATATATATATATAAATGTACATATATACATACATATAAGTGCGTACATGTAAGTATACAATGGTGATGGAAACAGAATATAAATTAATTATCTGCATTTGACAGAGGCCGTGTCGAGAGAGTGCAAAGGCGACTCTAAGACAAGCCAAAAGAAGAAAAAAAAGCAAACAGCTGAGCAAGGCAGAACTAACGCCCGTGCAAGCTGAAAAATATCTGGAAAATGCCAGAAGTTGTACACAGCATGGCTGTCCAAGCGAAATCATCTGAAAAGAATCAGAGGCTGAGCACGAAATAAAGTGTAAGCTAAAACAAATCAGCAAGATGGCTGAAATTAAACCATTTCTGTGCGCCAACATAGAAAAATCGTTGTGGCGCAACGAGTGGGAGAAATGGCTTCGGTCATTCAATATCTATGTGGACACAGAAGAAATTTCATCGGTAATTAAAAAGCGGAACAAGTTATTGCATTTCGGCGGACCACAGCTACAAGAGGTGGTGTACAGTCTTCCAGGCGCGTTAGTGGCATACGATGCGACAAAGGAAAATTATGTATTTACTCCTTTGGTGGATAAATTAAATGAATATTTTTCACCGCAACGTAACGCCGTATTCGAAAGGCACATGTTTCGCAGCATGGTGCCCCGCCAAGGTGAGTGTTTCGCCGAGTTCTTGCTGCGGCTAAGACAACAAGCCAGTAAATGCTCTTTTGGAGCCACCAAGACCGAAATAGAGGAAATCTGCATCGCTGATAAAATAATTGATGCCTGGGCTAAGACTGCGTTGAAAAAGAAGCTATTAGAAGCGGAACTCAAGCTGGAGGAGATAACAAATACTTGCACAGTTGAAGAGCAAGTGAATCAGCAATCAGAGGCAATGGTGATTCCGTCGGATGCCGATATTGTGAAGAAAATTGCGGTCCAAACAAAAAGAAATGACAGGACGAATGATGTGTGTGGCCGGTGAGGAGCAGCAGACCATGATGAACGCAGTATGGCATGCCCGGCAAGAAACTCAAAATGTAATAAATGTTCCCGGTTCGGACATTATGCTCGGATGTGTAAGACCGCATTGAAGAGACGTTTTGGAACACCATATGATAATCAACGCAAGCGACCATGAACCTCACAGTTCCAGGTGCGCGCAATTGATGAGGAAGAGACTAAGTGTCACAGCGACAACAGTTGGTCGAACTGTTTTAAAATAACTGGTGAACCAGAAGGAGAAGAAACCGTATCATGTCTTGTTGGGGGATCCCAGCTGCAAATGATAATTGACTCCGGATCACGGTACAACCTAATAAGCCTTGGCGATTGGCTGCAACTGAATAGTGTACATGCGACAGTGTTCAATGTTCGTAACAACTCGTCTACCCAGTTTCGAGCCTATGCTTCGGATGACGTGCTGAGGGTGACTAACGTTTTTGAAGCTCCGATAAGAATTTAGGAAAGACCAGAGATGATTGCTACATTTTATGTAATTGAAAATGGTAGACAATCGTTACTAGGACGGGACACAGCCGTACAACTCAATGTTCTAAAAATTGGTTTAGGCGTAAATAAAGTGGATTCGTACGCACATTTTCCGAAATGGAAAGCTTCACCTGTGAGATTGGCCATAGACCACAATGTGAGACCAGTGCAGCAGCCAATGCGGAGATTTCCGACTGCGTTAGAAGATAGAATTGCAGAAAGAATAAGCCAGGCTGTGCAGCAAGACATTATAGAGCCAGTCCATGGACCGAGTTCATGGATTTCACCAGTTGTAATTGCGTATAAAGGAAGCGGCGAGATAAGGCTATGTCTGGATATGCGAAGGGCGAATTTGGCCATCTCGAGGGAAAACTACCCACTGCCAACATTCGACATGTTCATGACCAAACTACGGGAGGCGAGATGTTTTTCCAGACTGGATTTGAAAAATGCTTATCACCAATTGGAACTCGATGAGTCAAGTCGGCAGATTACCACATTTATTACACACAAGGGACTATTTCGATATAAAAGACTGTTTTTCGGAGTTAATTCGGCTCCAGAAATTTTCCAGAGGCGGCTGGAAGAATTGTTAGCAGGCTGCCCCAATGCTCTGAACTATATTGACGATGTCATCGTCTTCGGCAAAAATGAAGAGGAACACGACAAGGCGCTAACTGCGGTTCTGAAAATCTTTGATACCCACAACGTTGTTTTGAATAAGCAAAAATGTGTGTACAAAACAACAAAACTCAAGTTTCTTGGCCATATTCTATCGGACCATGGTATCGAAGCGGATCCGGAGAAAGTTAAAGTGATCACAGACTTCCGTGCTCCGAAAACTAAGGAGGAGACAAGGAGTTTCCTGGGCCTCGTAACATACGTGGGGAAATTTATACCCGATCTCGCCAACACGACGGAGCCACTGAGAAGATTAATAAAGGCGAATACCAAATTTGATTGCACCAACAAAGAACAGCAAGCCTTCGATACGTTAAAGAAACAAGTCGTCGAGGTGACAAAGCTGTCATACTTCAATAAAAATCTCCGTACATGTCTTATAGCCGATGCAAGTCCAGTGGCACTGGGAGCTGTTCTGGTACAGGTTGATGATCACAACGACCATCACATCGTATCGTTCGCCAGTAAAAGCCCAACGGATGTTGAGAAGAGATATTCGCAAACGGAGAAAGAAAGCTTGGCACTGGTATGGGCAGTGGAGAAGTTTTACTACTACCTAGCAGGACTGGAATTCGATTTGATAACGGATCATAAGCCATTGAAGTCCATCTTCAAACCAACTTCGAAACCACCGGCACGTATCGAACGTTGGTTACTACGCCTACAGTCCTACCGATTCCGAGTCATCTATAAAGCAAGAAAGGAAAACATCGCAGATTCCGTGTCGCGTCTTTGTCAGCTTACAGAAGCAGTAGCTTTCGACTGGCAGGATGAGCAGAATATCTTTCAAATTGTAGCCAAAGGAGTACCAAAGTCTCTAACCATATCGGAAATCATGGAAAAAAGTATGCAGGAAGAAGAAATAATTGATGCAATGACCTATCTTAGCACCAACTCATGGGAGGCGAACTCATCCAGTCCATATTATCCGTTCCGATGGGAGTTATCGACAGTTGGAAATGTACTCTTACGCGGAACGAAAATAGTTATACCAACAATACTACGATCGCAAGTGCTCGAACTGGCTCACGAGGGCCATCCGGGTGAATCGGCTATGAAACGAAGATTACGTTCAAAGGTGTGGTGGCCAAGGATCGACCGGGAAGCAGAAGGATTTGTTAAGGCCTGTAGAGACTACATCTCCGTATCGCTAGCAAGTAAACCAGCGCATATGGATCGGCATGCCTTTCCAGCAGGCCCTTGGCAATGTGTCGCATCTGACTTACTAGGACCTTTACCGAGCAACGACTATGTACTGGTGTTGATCGACTATTTTTCCAGATACATGGAATTAAAGTTTATAAAAACCATTTCGTCGAAGGTGCTGATCGAACAAATGGAGGAGATATTTTCTCGTTTGGGAATACCACGAATGGCGAAGTTGAAAATATGAACAAGTCTTTGGTGAAACGCCTTAAAATTGCGTGGTCGAAAGGGAAATATTATAAAAGAGAGATCCAAAACTTTGTCATGATGTACAACGTAACACCACATGGAACCACAGGAGCAGCTCCTTTGGAATTGATGTTTAACCGGATCATTAGAGACAAGATACCGGATGTTCGAGACGTTGTCGGTGATGTCGGTGAATCCTCGGAAAGAGACTTGGAAGGGAAGAGACAAGGGAAGAGGCGCCAAAGCATCGGATATCCAACCCGGAGACAAAATTGTGCTGAAGAATGTCTTGTGCCCACATAAGCTGACACCCACGTTTGATACAACCGACTACGTGGTAGTCAACAGAAAAGGGAATATAGTCCAAGTGCAAGGAGGAGGGAAAACGCTAACCAGGGATGTGAGTCATTTAAAAAAAATTCCAGTTACAGGTACCCATGAAGCTGCAACGACAACCGATAGTGTTCAAAGCCTGAGCACACCCAGACAAACGTCCCAAGCACCGGAAAATGAAGCCTGCGCTCAGGACGAAGGATTGAAGCTGAAGCTGAAAAATATTGGAGGGATGTGGAGACCCGTGCCAAGGGAGCTTTCGGCGGCCGGCGATCAACAGACAGAAAGCCCCGCGGCACAAGCCACAGAATGAGCTTTTGACGTACGAGCTTTGGGTATCGCTTTCTCCATCGCTCTTCACTTTGATTCTTGGCGGCAAGCGCAGCATATAAACGTATAAGCAGCACATGAATAAATTAATAGCTAATTTGTAATTTGTAAAGTTGTTGTTGTTTCTAATCGCTGGAATACCGGGTTGATACAATCCCAATCGTCTTTTTCAATAGATATATATGACCTTATGTACTCATTGAAAGTTCTATGGCTCCTTTCTGCTGTTCCAAGAGTTTGATGATGGTAAGCCGTGGAGTTAATTTTAGTTATGTTAAAATTTTTGCAAAGTTCTATTAGTATTGAATTCATTTTTCAAATATTGCCTTTGCAACCGCCTTTGCACTTTTGTTTGGTATTGGTATTGATATGAGATATTTGGACAGATCGCAGATAATAGTAACTGCGTATTCATTACCATTCATTGTTTTTGGTAATGGTCCAATTGTATCTATTATTATTGTGTCAAAAGTGGTTGCAGGGGTTGGTGTTATGATCAATGGGGAGTGGTTGTGTCTGGTTACTTTGGCTAGTTTGCACTTTTCGCAATTTTTGATGTATGTTGCAACATCTCGAGACATATTTTTCCAAAAAAAATCTCTTCTTATTTTTCCTAGCGTTCTGTTTACCCCGCAGTGACCTCCCTCTATTGGGTCATTATGATATTTATTTAATGTATTTATTATCTCTTCTTTATTTGTTATTACTTTTACTTGAGATAGAACTGCTATTTCTAAATTTTTTAGTGTGTCTTTTCCTTTTTGTTTTAGTTCATTAAGTGTAAGTGACCTAAATAGTTTTTCTGACATGTCTATCTTCAGTTTATAGATTCTTTGAGCACCGGCTTCTTTTTTCAAGCCTTGGAAGGAATCGATCTAGATCTATTCTTCCATTAATGATCAACTCGCCTATGTTAAAGGAGAGTAATTTTTCTTTATTTTTGGTAATAAAACATTTGCATTTTTTTATTTTAATTTGTGCGTATTTTTTGGATTCGTTAGGATTTATTATTTCATATATTCTTGGCGTTTCTATTCTGTTATTGTTACTTTTGTTTTCCTTATGTGTTAATTTTTTTGTTTCTGATCTTGTTGCTACTTTAAGTATTTTATTAGTTTCTATGTTTTCTCAATTCTGGAGAGAGCATCCGCTGCGAAATTTTCTTGTCCCCTGATGTATTGTATAGTGAAATCGAACTCTTCGAAATCTAACCTTATTCTAGTAAGCTTTGACGATGGGTTTTTTAGAGAAAATAGGTATGTTAATGGCTGATGGTCAGTTCTAATTTAGAATTTTTTTTCCGTATATGTATGGTTTAAAATATTAAATAGCCCAATGTATTGCTGTTAATTCTTGCTCGGTTGTTGACTTATTGCTTTCGCCTTTTGTGAATGCCTTTGATGCATATGATATGGGTAATTGGAGTCCATCATATTCTTGGCTGAGGACGGCTCCACATGCGATCTTGCTTGCATCAGTTGTGATACAGAATTTTTTATTGAAGTCTGGATATTGGAGTATTTGTGGACTTAATAACTTGTTTTTTAAGTATTCGAAAGCTGATTGACAGTTTGCATCCCAGTTAAATTCTACATTTTTCCTTGATAATTTATTGATAAATTGTGCATGGTATGCAAAGTTTGGAATGAATCTACGGTAGTAATTACAGAATGCTACAAATGTTTTGGCTTCGTCGCCATTCTTGGGAGTCGGGTAATCTTGAATCGTTTTGAACTTGCTTTCGTCTGGTAAAATTCCTTTATTTGTGCATTTGTGTCCTAGAAAAGTAACTTCATGTCTAAAGAAAGAGCATTTATAAGGGTACAACTTTAAGTTATACTTTCGACAGGTTTCAAATACATTCCTTAAGTTCCTAATCATATGACATTCAGAGCACCCAATTACAATTAGATCATCCATATAAAGGAATGTTTGAGATGGTGTTTAACCCGTGAATGCAAGGGACATCATTCTTTGAAACGAGTTTGGTGCAATTTTTAATCCATCTGGTCATCGCTTGAAGCTGAATGAGCCCTTATCTGTGGAAAATGATGTTATGTCCCGAGAGTTGTCTTCTAATTCTACTTGATAAAACCCTGACATTAAGTCTAAACAAGAGAAGCATTTAGCGCGACCTAGTTGGTCGAGGATATCGTCCATTATATGTAGTGGGAATGTATCCGCTTCTAGTTGTTTGTTAATTTTTCTATAATCAACCTGTGACCCTGCCAGGTAGCGACTTTTTAGGAACCAATAAAATCGGACTATTGAACTCAGACATTGTTTATAGAAATTGTTGGAGGATATTTGTTCAGATTCTATTGCGAATACATCATCAAATTCTGAGCATAATTTGTGTAGAGGTTCTTTCACGAAGTCGGGAAAATGAGGTGCTAGTTTGTTCATTATTGTGGATTTTTGTTTTGAAACATGTTGTTTGTCTATTTTTAAGATTTCATAACCGGACAGGTTTTCATTTAATAGGTTTATATTTGTAATTTGCACGTCTGTGTTGTTAATATTTAATATGCGGACATATGGGTTAGTCTTAGAAGCAATTGTGTTTGCGATGAATACCCCCGGGTGTAATTCTTGATTAGGGATAGAGATGTTATTATTGTTTCAGGATATTGTTATTCGTACAATTTTTCTAGATGAGATATGGAATACATGTGTGTTTTGACTGATCCCTATATTGATTATAATTTTATATCTTGATTTTTATGGATCTATTATCAATTTGTTTGTGGAATAATTGAGTGTGCAATTTAATTTTTTTATAAAGTCAAGCCCTAGCATTCCGACACATGGAATGGGAAAATCATTTTCTATTACTTGGAAGGTGTGTACCGTTGAGAGGTTGCTGACCTTGAGTTTGGTTTCACCTATTGTAAATAAGACGTCTCTGCCATTTCACTAAGTTATGTCCGTCTGTGTATGTCAACTGTATTGTCTTTTCCTAGTATTTTTTGTTTTATTAGTAATACATCAGCTCCTGTTTCTAATAGTAATTTTATTATCCCTACATCGTTAAAATTTAGAGGTATGTAGCTGTAAAGGCTGCGATTTAAACTATATATTTTATTTGTTCGATTTTTTACATCAGAGGACTTTCGGAGTTTTCCGAATTTTCTTCTACGTTTGTAAACCTGACATTATTATTTTGTTGTGTTTTAGAAGGATAATTAGCTCTTGTATTACTATTGTTATAATTTCTTCGATTATAATTATTACTATAGTTATTGTAGTTCGTAGTATGGTTATAGTTAGTATTACCATTTGGGTTTCTATTTTGGTAATTACTATTATAACTACTATTATTATTATACAAGTTCCTATTTGTGTAGTTGTTTCTTTTAGTGTAAAAACCGCTGTGATCCTGATCCATATTTGTAGATGTATTTACAAATTTAGCTACATCATTCATTTCAGTAAAATTGCCTGCTTCTATTATTGTTCTGACCTTTTCGTTTTCGCAGTTCTTTATGATTGATTTCACTGCTGTTTGAGTGGCATATTTCTTTGCTGTTTCGGGGTTTACGTTGTCTATTATAAATGCGCGTTGTAATGATTTAGTGAGATTTTCTATTTCTGACATAAATAAACTTGCGTTCTTGCCATTTTTTTTTTAAATTCATTAATCTTGCCTCTGCTACCTGAACTGTTTCACCATTAATTTCTGTTTTTAATGTTTGGATTATACCATTTACAGTATTTTCATTTGTTACTAATAGTCTAACGTCCCCTTTTAGTTTTGTTTTTATGACTTTAATAGCTGTTTCTTCATGTCCTGCTTTTATTTCATTGATTAGTTCCAGTGAATCTATGAAACTTTGAAGTGTTTCTACTCCACCAGCATACTCTTGAATCAGCTTAGAAGCTGTATTAAGAAATTCAATCTTTGTTTGCACCATCTTTGGTTTTGTATTAATATCTAGAATGTCTTCTGTGCTATCTTTGCTCTTCTGTTTTCTTTGCTCTTCTGTATCTTTTGCTACTAGAGGTTCAAAAATTGCTTCTAGATTCGAATCTACTGGTATTGTGAATTTTATATTATGTTTTGTTGCTATACTTATTAGTTGTTTATTTAAACTGTATATTACCTCAGTGAAGATTTTACTACTTGATTCATTGCATATGTCTGTATTGCTATTCTTTATTTTATTGTAACTTTCAAAGATAGTAAAAAAAATTTTTGATTCTTCTTTTTTTTCTTATTATACCCTTGCCGAGGGTATTATAAAATTGGTCAGATGTTTGTAACGCACAGAAGGAGACGTTTCCGACCCCATAGAGTATATATGTATATTCTTGATCAGCATGAGAAGCTGAGTCGATATAGCCATGTCCGTCTGTCCGTCTGTCTGTGCGTACGCGTTTTACTCAGCCATCTTAAGAGCTATTGGGGATGAAATTTTTTTTGTGGGCTTTTTATTACCCGGGTGAGATAAAGTATGAAAATTGTAAGGATCGGACCACTATATCATGGTAATATGACCAATATGATGGTATTTGATATAAATTGATAGATCCCAAAATTTGAATCTGATCGGATAAATCGAACACAAGTTACAGTCAATACAAATTGGTTCAAATGATGACGTAGTAGACATCAAGCAGCGCTGCTGGCAGCAAACACCGCTGCTGGCAGCGCTGCTGGCTGCCTACTACGTCTTTATCAAATCAAACAGAGCACATGCATACTGTAGCATGTTGTGGAATAACATTAACAACAATACAAACATATTGTAGCAATTAGTTACAATATTTATGTGCGCAACATTCAAGTGCATTTGCCTCTTAAGTAACATGACCACCCATGAGTGCATGGTGCTGGACAATTGCTGTGTCGGCAAATATAACACGCGCGGCCGCTTTGGCCCAATATGCAATATGATACATCCTCACTCCACCGCTGCGACGGTACATAAACATACATACTTTTATGTAAACATTTATACATTTATACATAAGTATGTTTATACATAAGCATACCGCTCCTCTGCCTGCATGACCAGCAGCGCAGCTACGCGGTCTTAGCTATAGACGACAATTGTTAGAGAATTAAGAATCATTCAATAAAGCAAACTCAAAACGACAACAACTGATTGTGTCCTAGTTTTGTGACATGGTTTAAAATACTGATTCTAAATATTACATGGCGACCGTGACAGTGGTCACCAGCAACTAAGAGTGACCAAAGGAAGTGAGCAGACCAAAAATATAAAAAGGAAAAATAATGGAGAATAAAAGCAGCACAAGAAAAATATACTAAAATCACAGTAAGTAGAGTGATGGGAAAAAATTCTGGTGTGGTTAAAAAATTAAAAGCCAGAGAGGTGAAAATAAGGAGGCTACTAAATAGCCCACAAACTAATTGGAATACCTCGGTGAAATTGCACGCCGAGGTAGAGTTTATAAGAACCCAATTAGAAGAAAGAAAAAGTAAAACCACAACAACCAGAATCCCATACTCTGCAATACAAAACGTGGCAAAACCGAAAATTACAATAAGTCCACAAACTGTGAAAGAGATACCAAAGCTGAAGAAGGTCTGCCCGAACGACTGCGAGGGACCATTATACTCAGCATATTGCGAGTATACATGCAGACATTGCTACGGGACTCCAAAGGAGAAGCCAGTCCCCAACCGGAAGAAATCAAAAACTAACAAATCTGGTGCGATGACCGGCACCGGAACCGCCTGAGCTCATAGGCCACGGACATCAGCAGCTGAGACTACAAGCGTGAAAAGCAGGCCGCTTTTTACGCCATCGATGGAGCATCAGCGTGCCAACCGGCGACGACCAGCTGATGCTAGAAGCTAGCCGGAGACAAAAAAAAAAAAAAGGAAAAAATAAATGAACAACTTATGTGCTGCGTCACATATTTTTTTTGAGTGTACTGCGATGCACATTTTTTTTATATAACATTTAAGTAACCAATGTACAATTGTGCGGCGCTAAAGCTGTTCGATTAGAGTGTGGCCTGTAAAACCATGCGAAAAAGTAGGCAGGAAAATATGTAAAAAAAAAAAAAGAGCCTTCAGCTCAAAACATTAATACTAAAGTACATTCAAGAAAAATATAAAAAACAATGAAAAATTCAAAATTTTAATTTAAAATCTTATCAAATGGAATGTTTGATAACAAAATAAGTAAATTTGATGATACATTTGATACACCCAATATGGGGTTAATAGACACTAAAACAGTGGACTCCACTGCAAACGTTATTAACAAAATAGAGTCATCAAATGTAGATCTAAAACCAACAAATGTACTTTTATTAATAATTGTGATAATAATGAGCGCATATGTGTTATATAAAGCATATAAATTACACAACAAATGTGTAACAAAAAGAGCCTTAAGCCATGCTAATGATCTTGATAAGATCTAAATAACATATGCATCAATTATTGTAACAGTGCATTTGAAACAAAAATTATAAAAAAAAAAAAAATAATTACTTTCCAAATTTATCAAATGAAAAAAAAAAAAAAAATAAATAAAAACAAAAATATTTATATCAATTGGTTAAAATGAGTAGATTAGACGATTATTTTAGGAGGATAGTAAGAAGGAATCCTACCATTGCAGCCGATTTAGTTGAGGTTTTTAGAACAGGTAATAATAACTCGCCACAAAGTTCTATATGTCTAGTACAGATCAGATCAGCATACCTTGATATAACGGGAGAAGATTTCCCAGTTCAAGGAGGTCCAATGGTACAGATGAGTTTTATAGTAACAGTACCAAATATATGTTGTTTCTCAAATTTAACAGGTACATTTCGCTTCTACCTGATGGATGAAGCACAACAACAATAAGTTGTCACAAAACAACCGAGTTTAAATACAAATAATAAATATAAATATTAAATATAAACAACCGAGTTTAAATACAAATTGAATAAATATGAATATAGTGGAAACTAAACACCTGCAAAAATATATTCCTTTTCTTGATTTCCTGATACACTCAGGACCGGTAAACAAAAAGTACAAGGAAATAAAATTCTGGATACAAAATAACTACAAGTTTAAAAGAAACATTGTAGAACTTATGGAAAAATCCATAAAAATAGCATATAGCAGACTATTATTAGAAAAACCTAAAAATAAGGATGTGCCTGCATGGGTACATAATATTTTTAAAACAGAAATAGAAACTATTAATGTAGTAGAATCAGATGAAGACATCTAAATAAAAAAAAAAAAAACAAAGATAAACTTCTAAGCATGGAATGGGAAGAATTAATTACCCATATCCAAAATATTAAAGAAAACTTTAAAAAATCATATAAATGCGTTACACAAAATAGGAACATCCAAAAGGAAACCATAAACAAACACGCAAAAATCCTAGTTGATTCTTTCAACGAAGCGAGAAATTTAGTGCACGTTAATAGAGAGAGCATAGGTAAAGAAAATTGGTCAAAGATTTCCAATCTATTGATCAAGTTACGAGCAAACCTAATCTCTATAAAAATAAAATATAATCTTGAAATATTCGTACCCACCGTACTTAATTCACCTCTGAGCATAGACACCTGTAAAAAGGAAACAGAGCAAGAAGGTGAAGAATTTGAAACAAGCGAGGAAGAAATAGAAGAGAAAGATCTAAACGATCTAACAATTCCTGCGCTATTAACACTACCTGACATAGAAGCGTTGTCTGAACAAGACAACGAATCAGACTTAGATATCAATACAAGTGTAATAAACACAACCAACAGGATGGCAGAATTAAATGCCCGAAGGGCATATGTGAAAGAAATAAACATATCCATACCTGAATTTAACGGCACAAAAATGCAACTCCAAAGATTCATTACAGCTCTGAAGTTGGTAGATATGATGAAAGGAGACTACGAAAATATAGCAGTTGAGGTAATAAAATCAAAAATTATTGGCCCAACACTATATGAAGTATACAAAGAAACTTCAATAGAAGCAATAATACAAAAATTGCAAGGCGTTGTAATTGGTGAAACATCCAAAGTTATAAAAGCCAAGTTGAAGAATACAGCTCAGAAAGGTAAAACCGCTGACAAATTTACTTCAGAGATAGACAACTTACGAAAGACACTGCAATCAGCATATATCGAAGAAGGTATGCCTGCAGAAATTGCTACTAAGAATAGCACAGACGAAGCTATAGAAGCAATGATTGCAAATTGCGAAAATAACAGAATTAAAAATATACTTGACTCTGGAAACTTTAAAACCATGGACGAAGCCATAGCAAAGTACTTACAAAAAAGTACTGAGATAACAGGCAATCCAAATACGGTTCTATTTGCTCAAAGAGGCCGTGGTAATTATAATAACAGATATAATTATCGTGGTAGAGGTAATGGTCGCGGTAATTATAATAATTATAACAATTATAATAATAATTACAACAATGGCCAAAATTATAACCAGAATTACAACCAGAGAGGAAACAACAGAGGCAGAAATTATAACAGAAGAAATAGAGGAAACAACCAACAAAACAGAGGTTATAACTCTAATAATAGCAATGTGAGGGTAGCCCAGAATAATTCGGGAAACTCCCAACAACCTTTAGATACTCAGCAATAAAAAATTACAAGGTTTACACCATCAGTCTCAGTCAAAGCACATTTGTAAGTTTCACTAACGTAGCCACAGGAAAAGAATTAGTATTTTTAATAGACACAGGTGCTGACATATCAATATTAAAAGAAAATTCCGACAACTTCCAATATATTCAAACAAATCAAATAATAAATATACAGGGAATAAGTCAAGAAATAACAAAATCTAAAGGACTTACTTCCATAGAAATACAAACCTCTAAATACATAATTCCACACGATTTTCATATCGTAAATTTACAATTCGCTATTCCTTGTGATGGAATACTAGGTATTGATTTCATAAGAAAATATAACTGTCAATTAGATTTCAAACCGACTGAGGATTGGCTTATAATTAGACCAAATAATCTACAATATCCCATATATGTACCAATAGCATATAGTTCTGGCAACAACTCCATAGTTCTGCCAGCAAGATCACAAGTTGTCCGAAAAATTGAAATAACCTCAGCGGAAGACAGTATATTAATTCCGAACCAAGAAATTCAACATGGTATTTACATAGCAAATACCATAGCATCTTCTCAAAACGCATACATAAAATTGCTAAATACAACAGATACAAATCAAATAGTCAAGATAAATAACTTGCAGTACGAATCACTTTCGAACTACGAAGTAGTTAAAACAAGTCCAGAAGATAGAGAGAAAACGGTATTAGCGACACTCTCCAAGAATTTCCCACCACAGTTCAATAGCCAACTAACCAAATTATGCACACAGTATAGTGATGTGTTCGGTCTGGAAACCGAATCTATAACTACCAATAATTTTTATAAACAAAAACTGAGACTGAAAGATGATGAACCAATATATATAAAGAACTACAGAAATCCTCATAGTCAAAAAGACGAGATACAAAGACAAGTCCAAAAGCTTATAAAAGACGAAATAGTTGAGCCTTCTGTATCCCCATACAACAGCCCACTTTTATTGGTACCGAAAAAATCGTTACCAAACGCTGAAAATAAAAAATGGCGATTAGTAATTGACTATCGTCAAATTAATAAAAAATTGTTGTCCGATAAATTTCCGCTACCTAGAATTGATGACATTCTAGACCAACTAGGTAGAGCAAAATATTTTTCATGCCTCGACCTAATGTCAGGTTTTCATCAAATTGAACTCGAAGAAGAGTCACGAGACATAACATCCTTTTCCACATGTAATGGCTCATACCGCTTCACGCGACTACCATTCGGTTTAAAAATAGCGCCAAATTCGTTTCAGAGAATGATGACTATAGCATTCTCTGGCCTTGAACCTTCGCAAGCATTTCTTTACATGGATGACTTAATAGTCATAGGTTGTTCCGAAAAACACATGATCAATAATCTAACAGATGTTTTTGAGAAGTGTAGGCAACATAACCTAAAGTTACATCCTGAAAAATGTTCATTTTTTATGCATGAAGTCACCTTTTTGGGACATAAATGCACAGATAAAGGAATCTTGCCTGATGACACGAAATATGATGTCATTCAAAATTATCCAGTCCCACATGACGCGGACAGCGCTAGAAGATTCATTGCATTTTGCAACTATTATCGAAGATTTATACAAAACTTCGCTGAATATTCTCGTCACATAACAAACCTATGTAAGAAAAATGTTAAATTCGAATGGACAAGTGATTGTCAAAATGCGTTCGAGCATTTGAAATCAGCGCTAATGAACCCAACTCTATTACAGTACCCAGATTTTAGCAAAGAATTTTGCATAATCACAGACGCAAGTAAATACGCATGTGGAGCAGTCCTAACACAAAATAAAAGTGGACTACAGCTTCCAGTAGCATACGCGTCTAGAGCCTTTACAAAAGGTGAGAGTAATAAGAGTACCACTGAACAAGAGTTAGCAGCGATTCACTGGGCAATCACGCACTTCAGACCATACATTTATGGTAGACATTTCACTGTCAAAACAGATCACAGAGCATTAACTTATTTGTTTTCAATGACAAACCCAAGTTCCAAGCTAACCAGAATGCGACTTGAACTCGAGGAGTATAATTTTACAGTAGAGTATCTAAAGGGGAAGGATAATTTCGTAGCCGATGCGCTATCAAGAATAACAATAAAGGACTTACAAAATATACAAACGAGTAACAAAATTCTGAGAGTCACTACCAGAAATCAAAGTAAACAGTCAAATTCCTGCGCAGGAAAAGAAAAAGAAAATAATATAAAAGAGTTGCAAAAACAATCTCTTAATGCTTCTAAGCCCAACGTATATGACGTCATTGTAAATGACGAAGTACGAAAAGTAGTGACCTTGCGGATAACTGATTCTTTAACCACATTCAAACATGGCAAGAAAGTTATAGCAAGAATTGACATTTGCAATATGTATACCAATGGAATTCTTGATTTAGGTCAATTTTTTCAAAGGCTCGAAAAAGAAGCCGGTATAATCAACATCAGTAAAGTCAAAGTGGCACCGAGCGAAAAGATCTTTGAAACCATTTCAATAGAATCTTTCAAAAATATGGGCAATAAAATATTGAAATTTTTAAGAGTAGCGCTACTCAAGCCGGTGACCCTATTATCAAATAATGATAAAGAAAAAGAAGCAATACTGTTTACGTTCCACAATGACCCCATACAAGGAGGTCATACTGGAATATCGAGAACTATAGCCAAAATAAAAAGGCATTATTATTGGAAAAATATGACACGAGATATATCTCAATATATAAAAAAATGTAATAAGTGTCAAAAAGCAAAAATAACAAAACATACAAAAACTCCGTTAATCATAACTGAAACGCCACAACAGGCTTTCGATAGGGTTATCGTGGATACGATCGGTCCACTCCCAAAATCAGAACACGGAAATGAATACGCAGTAACCTTAATCTGCGATTTAACAAAATACTTAGTAATAATACCAATTATAGACAAAAGTGCAAAAACAGTAGCGAAAGCTATATTTGAAGATTTCATTCTGCGGTACGGTCCTATGAAGACGTTCATTACGGACATGGGAACAGAATATAGAAACTCAATAATAGAAGACTTATGCAAAAACTTGCAAATAAAAAAGATAACTTCTACTGCACATCATCACCAGACTGTAGGCACTGTGGAGCGAAGCCACCGAACACTAAATGAATTTTTACGATCCTACATTTCAGTTGACAAAAATGACTGGGATGTATGGATAAGATACTTCGCATATTGTTTCAATACAACACCCTCTATGGCACATGATTATTGTCCATATGAGTTGGTATTCGGTAAAACTTCAAATTTACCACAACAATTTAATAGTGTTGATAAGATAAATCCACTATATAACATAGAAGATTATGCTAAGGAATCAAAATTTAGATTAGAACAGGCTTATAAAAGAGCAAGAATTATGTTAGAACAGCACAAAGCAAAGAATAAGGAAATTTATGATAGAAAGGTAAAAAATATTGAATTAGAAATAGGAGATAAGGTTTTATTGCGTAATGATACGGGTCATAAGCTAGAATCTAAGTATTTAGGCCCATACATCATAGAAGAAATAAAAGATAGGGATAACATTTTAATTAAAGATACAAAGAATAAGAAACAATTAGTGCATAAAGATAGGCTAAAGATCTTAACCAATTAATATATATATATATATATACATATATAAAAAAAAAAAAAAAAAAAGAGAAAATAAATTTGAATAAATAAATTACAAACATTTAATGACACTATACATACACAAATATAATTTTGACACATGTATCATTAAATAAACACTCAAACATTCAAAAGAAAAAAAAAAAAAAAAATAGTAAGTAAATAAATCTCTATATAATAAAAAATTAGAAAATAACTCCATATAATTACGTTATTTTTCTAAAGAGGGGGGATGTAGCATGTTGTGGAATAACATTAACAACAATACAAACATATTGTAGCAATTAGTTACAATATTTATGTGCGCAACATTCAAGTGCATTTGCCTCTTAAGTAACATGACCACCCATGAGTGCATGGTGCTGGACAATTGCTGTGTCGGCAAATATAACACGCGCGGCCGCTTTGGCCCAATATGCAATATGATACATCCTCACTCCACCGCTGCGACGGTACATAAACATACATACTTTTATGTAAACATTTATACATTTATACATAAGTATGTTTATACATAAGCATACCGCTCCTCTGCCTGCATGACCAGCAGCGCAGCTACGCGGTCTTAGCTATAGACGACAATTGTTAGAGAATTAAGAATCATTCAATAAAGCAAACTCAAAACGACAACAACTGATTGTGTCCTAGTTTTGTGACATGGTTTAAAATACTGATTATAAATATTACACACACAGACGCAGCGCTACAAGAACTGTATGTGTATGCGTGTTGTGCTTCGCTTAGGGAATGATGCAAGAAGAAGAAAAATTTTTATAAAAAGAGAAATAATTTGAATGTTTTGTTTGTGTATTGATGAATTCAGTTGCAGGGAAAGAAATTTCAAAATGTAAAAAAATTATTGCTAAGGACTGCAAGGGTATATAAATTTCGGTATTGCCGAAGTTAGCTTCTTTGATATTTAAAAAAAAATTATCACTTTGAAACGAAAAGAGCTATTGGAATTATATTTCCTTTTTTTAATTGAGGACAAACTAAAGTTAAAAAAAAAACAACAGACTAATTTTTGCTACGAGGGCTGTTTAAAAAGTTTTCGATCTTCAAAGTTAACCTAAAAAAACATATCTTGCTGGCGACAGGATCGGCAGAAAGTTAAATTTTTAAATTTTTTGTTTTCAATTTGTTTAAGATTCTATTTTCTAATATTTAATTGTTTCAAAAATATTTGTAATTTTTCTTATAGGATATTTAGACTTCGTTATTGGGCAAATTTTATCTTGTGGAGTTTGCTGCGATCAGAAAGTTTTATGTGTGCTTGCAAGCTTCGTGAACTTTACTTGAGCTTTTTTCAAAAGCTTGCTTTGATCGCGGCAAGCTTTACAAGTGTGCTTATGTTGTTTGTGCACTTTTGAGTGCACATGTTTGACATGTGCTTTTCTTTAAGGTATGTTGGGGTATATTAGGCTGATTGTAATTTATTATTTAATTATCTAGATATATATATTTGTTTTTTTTTATACTTTAAACGTCCAGCGGGCAGTCCTCCAATGCCTTCTGTAGCGTTTCTTTGTCTTTTATTTTATGGCAATATTTCAATTTGTTTTGCCTATTTAATTTTTGCCGATATAAGGCAGGATCGCCATGAAACAGGCGAAGGCAAGGTTTGACTGGAAGTGATTTATTGGGGCCGCAAGACCGGTATTTATAGGGAAGCATTTACATTGTCCTTAACGGTACTTAAAGCTAAACATTATGCTTAAGTTCTAATTACTTATAATCTATCCCTAAAAGTATATGGCCTAATCTTATCCCTAAAGGTATGCTACACTGTATTCATTATCATCGGCTTCGGATGTTTGGAGTTGAAGTTGATGATTCGTCCTGATGCCGATGGTTTTTTAAACCATTTTAATATTAGCTCGTTTCCTCGTCTGTGTATTGATGAGTCTAGATATGTCAATATGTTCATGTTGTTATAATTTTTCCACCAATTCGTTGTTTTTTAACTGTACTGTACTAACTGTACTTCCTTAAAGTTCTATATGTATTTAAATCGTTAAGTATACTATCCATTTTTTTGTCATACTCAGTCTTATCCATAGCAACTGTCTTATTCCCTTTATCTGAAGTTAAAATTAATATGTCATTATTCTGTCTAAGAAATTTTCTAGTTTGTTCCACTGTGTCAGGTATTGCCGTATTAACTGCGTCTTCTTTGTTAGAAGTTTTGTGGTCTTTTATAAATAAAGAGAATTTTGTGCGTGCTTCCTCTTGTTTTTCTTTGTCTTTAAGAGTCTGTACTAGCTCCTCTCCATCTGCTATGTAATTAAAGAGAGGGAAATTTCTCTTCTCCACTGGGATTGCAAACTTTGGACCTTTTGTCAGTTACGATTTTACGTCTGTCGGAAATTCTACATTCGTATTGTTGACTACCAATCGTTTGTGTTGTTAAACGGAAGGCACTCCGAACGCATATCTCAAAACCATGGCTTATGCAGAAATTAAGTCCAACTATAATAAATACAAGACGGTGATTAACAAGTATCAATCAACAACAAAAACCAGAGGGCCGGGGCTAACTTCGACCGCGTCAAATTTTGTATACCCTTGCAACTGTTTTGGTAACTCTTTTCTTACCCATAGCCATCAAAGTGTAAAAGCGTTTAACGAAGATATTGATTAAACTCCCTGCTTTCCACCCACCGTTCATATGGGAGCTATATGATATAGTCACCCGATCTTTATCAAATTCGGCAAAATTATTAAGAAAAATATTAAAATAACAAATCTTTAGTTTGAAAGCAATCGCCTCAAAGGTAACGAAGTTATTGACAAAAGTCACTGTTTTCGACCGATCGTTCCTTTGGGAGCTATATGATATAGTCACCAGATCTCAACAAAATTTGGCAAATGTTTATTTGTGTAATAAACTTACCAATAATTAATTTCACGTCAATAGCTTAGAAAATAATGGGAGCTATGTGATATAGTGGGCTGAATCCTAGATATACAACATCTGCAGTATATACAAGCCTACATGCAAAATTTCAACTCTGTAGCTCTTGCGGTCTAAGAGGAGTTCGCGTTGAGCCAGACGGACGGACAGACGGGCAGACGGACGGACGGACGGACATTGCTGGTAAAACTTAAGTCTAGCATAAAATTTCTCTTAAAATGTAGGAAATCAAAATTAGTCCCAAAATTTATTGGCAAAAATTCAAAATATAACAGAATTTTCACAAAAGGTACCGACACACATTCAGCCTTTCACAAAATATTAGAAAGACATACTCATAATTTTCACACAAAGATACAAAACAAAACAAAGAGAAAGAAAAAGCAACAAAAAAATGAAGTAAGTAAGTCGTCTCGCCGACTTAGGTATACCATACACCAGTAAAACAAATATTTCAAATTTGTAATAACTAATGCATTTGCCTATTTTAAAAAATTTTGTTCACATGCTTTTTACAAGCATATCCTAATATCTCGCGCACTTATGCATAGCACCCTAGCGCCCCCACCCGCCAACGGCCATATCCGGCCTTATGCAAAAACGTTTATATGCATAACTCAGCTATTTTTTGTCCGATTTTGATCAAATTTGGTATTTTGCTGGGTATTAGTATCAAATTTAAGTGTGCCAAATTTGATTGCACAAGGTAAACAAATACGGGAGATAATCGAGTTTTTCAAATTTCGGGGGCGGAAAGGGGCGTGGCAAAAACTTTATACATACAAAATGTGCGCATTTACTATGCAAATATACATACCAAATTTGGTGTCTCTAGCTGCAATAGTTTTTGAGATAAACGTCTTTTTTGAATTGCGGGGGCGGAAAGGGGCGTGGCAAAAATTTGAAACAAACTTGATCACTCTACATACTACACGAGCCTACATTCCAAATTTGATGGCTCTATCTCTTATAGTCTCCGAGATCTAGGTGTTTATACGGACAGACGGACAGACGGACGGACAGACGGACATGGCTAGATCGACTCGGCTATTGATACTGATCAAGAATATATATACTTTGTGGGGTCGGAGAAGCTTCCTTCTGCCTGTTACATACATTTTGGCGACTTTAATATACCATTTCACCCTATGGGTGTATGGTATAATTACAAGAATAGCTGGACGAAAATGATTTTAAAACATTTATGAAGAGTGAGAGTCCTCTCACTCGAAAAATTATCAAAACTTTGAAGAGATATCACGAATCCAAATATGAGAGACTACGAAAACAACGGAACAGCGTTCTCTTAAACAAGAACAACAACACAAACGATCGTTTTGTCAACAATACAAATGTAGATTTTCCGACAGACGTAAAAGCGTAACTGGCAAAAGGTCCAAAGTTTGCAATCCCAGTGGAGAAGAGAAAATTCCCTGTCTTTAAATATATAGCTGATGGAGAGGAGTTAGTACAGACTCTTAAAGACAAAGAAAAACAAGAGGAAGCACGCACAAAATTCTCCTTATTAATAAAAGACCACAAAACATCTAACAAAGAAGACGCAACTGATACGGCAATACTTGACACAGTGGAACAAACAAGAAAATTTCTTAGACAGAATAAAGGGAATAAGACAGTTGCGATGGATAAGACTGAGTATAACAAAAAAATGGATAGTATATGTGGGAACCAGCACCGAGATGCTAAGCGGCAATCGACGCCTACAAAGCAAAGCCCTTTAACTCTCTAACTCTCTCTCTCTCTCTCTATGATCCATTATTACCTCTCTCTCTTGGTTCTAATTAGTATAAATGTATTTAGTATATTTGTGACAATCAAAGCGGCCGCATCGAAGCGGAAGAATATACATGTATTTATAAGTTTGGAAGTAACGTGTTTTATTGGAAAGTACAGGGTTATTACATTGGCGACCAGGTAAAAAAAAAAACAATTAATTAAAAACAATATAGCGAACTAGCAAATAAAATAGTTAAATAGTGAAAAAGAAAAAAAAAGGAAAAGATAAACATTAGCAATATATAAATGCAGCGTGGCTGTGTCAGTGCAAGTCCAATGCCTTGCTACGATCCGTTAGTTTTTTTCTATCTTTTCTTCTTTTCGTTTTGCGTTCTCTGTGCTTACGAGTTCAAAGAAAGAAACAGAAGGAGAAATTTTTTTCTTAAGAGAAACCCTAGAACGGGGTAATGGACATAAAAAAAAAGTAAAATGCATTTTTCACTCATAATTGAAAAAAAGAGAGAGAAAGCGAAAATAAATCTGACAAATGTCAGAAGCGAAATGCCGATTAATTATTAAACAAATGTTTAATAAAGAAGTATCTGACAAAGATCAGAGGTGGAAACCAAAAAGATATTAAACAAATGTTTGATAAGAAGAACTATCTGACAAAGGTCAGGATCGAAAGCCTATAAGGTGTTAAACAGATGTTTAATAACAAAAACTATCTAGCAAAGGTCAGAGGCTGAAAGCCGATAAGAGATTAAACAAATGTTTAACAAAAAGTTAAGATATTATCTGACAGTGGTCAGTGGCAGTCTGCCGATGAAAAATTACTAGAACAAATGTGTTGGGAATATTCGATAAAACGCAACTTGATCGACAGAAGCATTTAATGAATGGTTGATTTTTGTTTTCAGACAAATGTCTATACTTATTCGCAATGACCGAAAGCGTCATAAAACCTTTTCTGTATGAAAGTTTGGGGAACGCATTGCTCCAAAATGAATGGGAAAAGTGGCTGCGCGCTTTTAAGATTTATCTGGAAGTGGAAGAAGTCAAAAAAGAACAAAATTGTTACATTTGGGTGGTTTCCAATTGCAGACGGTTGCATACGGATTGCCGGGTGCCATAGTAGAATTTAACGAGGCCGATCAAAATGATGTTTTTTCTGCGCTAGTCGATAAACTGACAGCGTACTTCTCACCCAAGCAAAACTCGACTTTTGAAAGACACCTTTTTAGGAAAATCTCTCCTGAAGAAGGTGAAACATTTGGGAAGTTTATTCTGCGTTTGCGCCAACAAATTCAAAAATGTAATTTCAGATCTACGAAAGCCGAAATAGAAGAAATTTGCTTAAAAGATAAAATCATTGACACCTGGGCTAGTACGGAACTAAAAAAGAAATTATTGGATAAAGAACAAACTTTAAGCGAAATCATCGAAGCCTGCCAGGTGGACGAGGAAATAAATAAGCAGTCGCAGCTTATGCACTCGAAGTCATTGCCAGAAATCATAAATAAAATCACTAATATGAAATCAAGGAAAATTAATCAGAGTGATTGTGGAAGGTGCGGACGGTCAGGACACAAGGAAGATAGTCAGATGTGCCTAGCACGCCAGATTAAATGCAACTCGTGTGGGTTATTTTGCCCGCAGATGCAGAACAAACCTTAAACGCCCATACCCACAGTCAAATGACAAGGAAGCGATGGGAAATTCCAAACGCAAATATGTGCACCGAATTGAAGAAGATAATCCAGAGTAAAATAAGACAATCCAACGGAATTGTTTTAAGATAGACAGTGACGAGGAGTATGAAGAGATGATGCAATGCTAGTAATTGATTTCCCTAGTAATTGATTCAGGATACCGGTTTAACCTTATCTCGCAAGACGATTGGTTAACTCTTCAATTAAAGAAAGCAACCGTTTTTAACGTCCGCGGAAATTCGCAAAGTCAACTTAGGGGATACGCCTCAGATAAAATCCTTAAAGTTATTTGTATTTTTGAGGCACCGATATCAATCAAGCAGAACCCCGAGCTGATTGCATTATTCTTTGTAATTGAAAAAGAACGGCAGTCACTGCTGGGACGGGAAACAGCAACGAAGTTAAATGTTCTGCGAGTTGGACTACCGGTTAACAACATTGAGATTGTGCCACCATTTCCCAAGTGGAAAGGTATAAGTGTGAAACTAACAATAGACCCCTACGTTGATCCTGTGAAACAACCAATGAGGCGTTTTCCTATTGCGCTCGAAGAGAAAGTCAATGCTAATTTGGAGGAAGCCTACAATCTGGACATTATTGAACCGGTCAAGGGCTACAGCCCGTGGATCGCTCCAATGGTGATCGCGTTCAAAGAAAGTGGTGATATTCGAATATGTTTGGATATGAGGCAAGCCAACCGTGCGATTTTTCGTGAGAACTACCCTTTGCCGACATTTGAATCTTTTATGACTAAATTAAGAAATGCCAGAATCTTTTCATGATTTGATCTAAAGGACGCGTACCATCAATTGGAGTTAGATGAAACAAGTAGGCAGATAACAACTTTTATTACACTTCGAGGGTTATTTACGTATAAGCGACTAATGTTTGGTATAAATGGTATAAACAATGAGAAATGCATTTGGGAGACAAATAGAATTAAATTTTTGGGACACATTTTAACAGACAAAGGAATTGAAGTAGATCCTGATAAAACTGAATCTATTAGATTATTTTGGCCACCCAAAAATAAGGAAGAGACTCGTAGTTTTCTAGGACTAGTTACCTATGTGGGCAAGTTCATTGCAGACCTAGCGGACCAAACAGAGCCTTTACGTGAGCTTTTAAAGAAAGATCGGAAGTTTATTTGGGGACCAGCTGAAGAAAATGGGTTTCAAAAGCTAAAGTTAGCTTTAACTAAAATCCCGAGTCTCTCATATTTTAACCCTAAAAATAAAACTCGACTAATCGCTGATGCTAGTCCGGCTGCTCTAGGTGCAGTACTGTTGCAATTTAACGATAAGGGCGAGCCCAATTTAAATGCATTTGCTCGTAGGAGCTTGACAAATATAAAAAAGCGATACTCCCAAACGGAAAAGGAGAGTTTAGCTTTGGTCTGGGCGGTAGAAAAATACTATTTCTATCTGAAAGGTCTATAGTTCGAATAAGTGACTGACCACAAACCACTAGAAACCATTTTCAAGCCAACATCAAAACCTCCAGCGCGTAACGAAAGATGGCTTCTGCGTCTTCAAGCGTATAAGTTTGAAGTCATTTACAAATCAGGAAAGGAAAACATAGCTGATAGTTTGTTACGCTTGTGTGAGCAAACGCCATCCAGTTCTTACGACATCAAGGGTGAGCATAGCATATTGCGAATTATTGAATACGCTACACCAATATCAATATCGATATCTGAAATAGCGGAAAACAGAACACAGGATGAGGAAATATTGGACGCAATGGTATGCCTTCAGCAAGGTTCTTGGGAATCGGCAATGTTAAATAAATTATACCCATTTCGACATGAACTGTCAACTATTGGAAAAATCATGCTAAGAGGAGTTCGGATTGTTATTCCGGCAAGATTGAGACAGAAAGTGTTGGTGCTGGCACATGAGGGACATCCACCAGATTGAGGTCCAAAGTCTGGTGGCCCCAAATTGACAGAGATACCGAGAAATTTGTAAAGAATTGTTTTGATAGTACTTTAGTATCCCAAGCCATGGATTTCGGTCGCTACAGACCTTTTAGAGCCACTACCAAACAATGAATATATTTTAGTCTTAATAGATTATTACTCTAGATACATGGAGTTTAAATTCCTTCGCTCCATTACATCGGCATCACTAATTGGGGCGTGTGGGGAAATTTTCAGTAGGCTTGGTTACCCGAAAAAGTTACGAACCGATAATGTCCGACAATATGTAAGCCTTGAATTCAGAAACTATTGTAAATCATGCGGCATCGAGCAAATAACAACACCCCCTTATTGGCCACAGGCTAACGGCGAGGTCGAGAATATGAACAAGGCATTAGTCAAGCGGTTGAAGATAGCTCATCAAAACAAGAAAAATCTTAAGGATGAAATTCAAGCTTTCACACTGATGTATAATGTAACCCCTCATGGGACCACAGGCTCCGCTCCTACAGAGCTGATATTCAATCGAGTCATTAGGGATAAAATCCCGGGAATAAGAGATTTAGTGGGAGTGTTTACAGACTCAGCGGAAAGGGATAATGACTGCATCAATAAACAAAAGGGAATGGAAACTGCACGCAAAAGGAGAGGAGCAAAGGAAGTAAATATCAATGTAGGAGATAAGGTGGTTCTTAAGAATGTAGTGTTTCCCCACAAACTAACACCAAATTTTGATACTACTGAATACGAAGTCTTCAAAAAAGAAGGGAATATAATACAAGTAGGTGGGGGAGGCAAAACGTCTCATACGAAATGCAAATCACCTTAAAAGGGTCCCTGGTGAAACGGAATCGTCCGATGCTACCAACACAAAATCGTTTCCAATACCTGCCACAAACCAAACTCCACAGCCAGCCGCACAACTTGAGGAGCAAGCACCTGAAGAGGATTACGAAAACTCCACCGAGGGATTAAAGCTTAAGCTCGTAAGAAAAGAAGGGATGTGAGAACCAGCACCGAGATGCTAAGCGGCAATCGACGCCTACAAAGCAAAGCCCTTTAACTCTCTAACTCTCTCTCTCTATGAACCATTATTACCTCTCTCTCTTGGTTCTAATTAGTATATATGTATTTAGTATATTTATGACAATCAAAGCGGCCGCATCGAAGCGGAAGAATATACATGTATTTATAAGTTTGGAAGTAACGTGTTTTATTGGAAAGTACCGGGTTATTACAGTTTAATGAAATAACCATCAATTATTATAAATGTCAATATAAAATAAAAGTTTACATTTCGTTCTAGATGATTTAGATACATATATGCATGTATAGTGGTAATATATACCTCTTTATATTTTTATAAACAAAACAAAACAAAGCATTCCCAAACGAAACAAGAAAAAAAAAGCTCTTCAAGGCAATTACAAAAAAAAAAAAAAAAAAGAAAAAAAAACAATTTCTCTTTCAAAGATTTTGTCTAGTTTCCTAGACTCTTACCTATTATTATCTTTTTCTTGGGCTGCTCTATAGGCCGTCATTATTTTCTCGACATATTCTTCATTTTCGTTTTGCAATTTGTCATTTGCTTCTTTATTCAATTTACGCCAGACTTCATCTTCCTCTTTGTATTTGACCAACCATGATGCCAAGGCCTCTTGGAGGCGCCATAAAAATGTATTTTTTATCTTCGGCGCTTGGTAATTCGCATAAAAGGCTGGATCGCATATAATATGATCAAATTTCTGTTCAAAATCTTCACCCCACATTGGGTAATAACCATTTTCGAGCATGTCAAAGCTTGTTAAACGCTCTCGCAAATATCAAATGCGTCGTCCACAATGGAATTTCCTCATTTTCTTGTTATAGTTATCACTTTTACCTGCTAGATTGGTTTCAACCATTTGCTTATTGATCAATGGTGACATGCTCTTATATTCAGAGATTCTCATGAAATCGATGCTCTCGTCATGATCCAATTCGACAATATGGCCATATAGTTGTTTGTTCAGCACAGAGTGTCTGAATTTCCTAATGCACTTCATTGGCCAATGCGGACCAAGGGGATGTATATGTGAGAGGCAGCCGCGAACAGCCAAGGCCGGCAGTTCAGTAAAGAATAGGGGAAGAAAACGCAGCTCAGTGCGTGAGATATCTGCCACGGAACCATAGTCTATATAGAAAACCGAGACAATGTCATTGCTCGCCGTGGGCTCCGACAAAATGCGAACACGGCGCCATGACATGTTTATAGTATAATGTGCTGCACAAATATAGCCGGGCTTAATGAAATAGTTGGGCACTTGATTGCCATAGCTTTTTAAATATCTGCTGGCTTGATTGTAAAAGTCATTTAAATCGCCACCAAATTTGTTTATAACAACATCAATGTAGCCATCAAATCGGAACCAGAATTGAAAGGGAGTAAAAATCTCGGTTATACAAATTTTTATTCCTGCATTTTGTTGTCCTGTATCAAACAGTTTTATGGGCAATATCTTAGTGCTCAGGGTAACTGCGTCTTTTGGTTTGTCTGCTAAAAAGACGGCATCAGTCAATGCGTATGAAGGAATCGCAGCGTGCCATTCGGCACGCTTCAGGAAGGCATTCATTTTACGATTTGATTGATCCTCATTATTTTTATCCATTTCTTGATTCTCCTGCATGCATTCTACGATTTGATTGATCCTCATTATTTTTGTCCATTTTGTGATTCTCCTGCAATTTGTGGATTTTTATGCCAACAACTATGTCATAAGACTCACTCGTGCTTCAATGACAACTAGTATACTTAACGATTTAAATACATATAGAACTTAAAGGAAGGAACCGCCCACTAGACTACAGACCAAAAACAACGAATTGGTAGAAAAATTATACAAAAATAAACTTATTTCAAGGCCCGAACGAAATAAGCTAGTAACAAACACATCAATTCCACCAGAAATATGCGGATTACCTAAGTTTCCTAAAGAAGACACACCGTTGAGGCCAATCTGCTCATCAATTGGTTCTCCATCCTACAGACTATGCAAATACATAGTCAACATATTAAAAAATATAACGGCAGACCCAACATACAACGTAAAGAATGCCTCAGAATTTAATACAAGGATTAATCACACATACATTTGCGACGATGAAAGATTGATATCATTTGACATAGTCTCACTTTTTCCAAGTATTCCAATAGAATTAGCACTTGACTTTATTAGAGCGGATAAAAATAAAAGCGGACACTAACATTCCAAAATAAACATTAGTACGTTTTTGTATACAAGAGAACAGATATTTTAAATACAAGGACAACATATACACACAACTGAAAGGAATGCCAATGGAATCTCCAGCGTCACCAATAATAGCCGACAAAACATACAACTAACAATCAAAAGGTCGCATAAATAAACAACCATTTTTTTTTTTTTTGTTAACGTTTAATATACGTAATAACGTTTAAAATAATAACAAAAAGTTAGAGATTTTTTTTAGTCTAGTACTGAAGCTAAATCCTGGAGATACTCCAGACGGCCCTAATCACTTACTATTGGGTTTGTCTGTCTTTTTTTTTAAGACGAGTTCTTATATTAGTTCGCGTAAGGGACTTGGCAAGAGCATTTGGATGTGCATCTAGTTTTGAAGAATACTTCAGATTATACGTTAGGTATATTTAGATCATTTTGAATGTTGTCGTTCCATATGTACTACGGAGCCCTTGTGATTGTTCGCAAAATCTTCGACTGCGCCCTGTGTATGATGGCGACATTGCTGATACTTGCATTTCCGCATAATACGGCACCGTAAGTCCAGATGGGCTTTAGTACGGAGTTGTATTGGAGGACTTTATACTCCAGACGTAGAGGGGAGCGAGCATTAATGATCCAATGTAAGCTACTCGCTTTCAGTTTAAGCTGTGACTCTTTTGCTTCGATGTGCTTGCGCCAAGTTAGTCTTCTGTCTAGGTGGATACCAAGGTTAGTGTCATCCACGGCTTGAGGAATTGGTACGTTGTTTAGCATTAGAGCAGGACAGTTTCTTCTGTTAAGCGTAAATGTAACATGTTTGCATTTCTGCTCGTTGACCTGGATACGCCAGGTTGCTAGCCATTCCTCTACCACCTTGAGGTGTTCCTCTAATTTTGCAGAGGCTTGTATTGAGCATTTGGATCTGCTGAGGTTTGCCGTGTCATCGGCAAAAGTGGACGTTGTAAGTCCTAAACTTGTTGGTAAGTCTGCAGTGTACAGCAGGTAGAGCAATGGGCCAAGTACACTGCCTTGCGGTACACCAGCTTCGATTTCAAAGTCAGCCGAGACGCAGCCATTACATCCTACAGCGAATTTCCTATTGTAAAGGTAAAATTCCATGAGTTTTGTGGGTGTACTGTGGGAGTTTTTGTCGGATTTTGAACATCAGATCCTCCAGCCAAACTCTATCGAAAGCCTGGGCAACATCGACGAAAACAGCCGCACGGTATTCTTTTAGTTCGAATGCTGTTCGAATTTCGGATGACTTGTTCAATTGTCCCGTGTTTTTCGCGGAAGCCGAACTGGTGTGAAGGGATTGTGTTCTCCGATGCCAGAAATGAGTTTAGTCGGATCTGCAGGACCTTCTCAAAACGCTTTGAAAGACATGGCAGCAAACTCATTGACCTATAGGATGAAGATTGGGTTTTTTCCTTTCCCACTTTAGGTATTATGATGATAGTGCCCCTTTTCTACGCTCTTGGGAAGTATCCAAATCTTATTATCGCGTTAAACAGTTTGCAGATGTATTGTATGGCAATGATAGGGAGTTCTATGATCATTTTCGGTGTAATTAGGTCATCGCCAGGGATTTTTTTCGGTTTTAGATGGTTTTTGATAACTGCAACTCCGATTGGAGTTCCGAGTACTCACTATCCGTCAATGTGCTCGAAGGGGGAAGTACAAACGAGTTTGATGTTGAATTTGGCTGGACAACCCTTGTAAGGTGTGTAGCAAATACGGATGCCCTCTCTGAGTCACTGTGGGCCCATACACCGGTTGGACTCCTTATCGGTGAAACTGTCTCTGTAGGAGCGCTTAAAGTTGGGTGGGCTTTCCACAAAGGATGTTTAGTTCTTTTCGGGCTGAGCTTTTCATTTGAGGCCAGGATTCTTATTGTCTTAACGCCTTGGAGAGATTGCGATTGGCATGCCTTAGGCGAAGTTTTGCTGCTGATGAACGAGTAATCTTCCATTCTCTATCGATCGGGTCTTAGGCTTAATGTGGTCAGGCTTAGTGTAGGTAGAGGTGGAGTAGATACCCTTGCTGCAGAAATGCACATGACAATGTCCTCTGCAGCATCCAGTTTCGGCGAACAGTCAATACGTTTTGTTGTTTGTAAGCCTATATGAGGGATCAAGCACTTGAGGTCTTGTTGATAGTGTGAATAACACTTACTGCAAAATCAATCAATCGGAATCCTTTGGTTACTGCAAAATCAATCAATCGGAATCCTTTGGTTACTGCAAAATCAATCAAGTCAGGCAGTTTCTGTGGATCTGTTTGCCAGTAAATAGGCCTACACGGTGAGATGCAATTCCTCTTATTGAGTGGGTTGACGATTGTGGTGTACAACTACTTGCCTTTAGGATTTATCAGAGATCCCCAGTGCGTATGTTTGGCGTTATAGTCCCCTGCTGCAATGAAGCGTTCTCCGAGTGTGTTAAAGAAATCGTTAAATTCCCTTTCAGAGATTGGGAAGCGTGGTGGGTAGTACAGGGCAACCAATGTAGTGTTGCCGCAGCTGGTTTGGACAGTTATAGCAATTGCTTATAGGTGCTGTGTTTCAAATCTATTGAGGAAGGCGTGTTTTATACGGTTTTTGATTAGAATACCAGTCCCGTAATTGGCATTTCCGTCTTTATGGTTTGTTGCGTATATATTATACTTGAAAATTATTTTTTGATGTTAGATGTGTTTCCAACATCAGCATGACATCGATTTCAGGTATAGTAGTAGGTAATTTTTGTGCTTGGAGATGCCGTTAGCATTCCAGAGACATAGGCGTATAGAAGCCATTTTTTGTTCTCGATAAACTTCTGGATAAGCAGGTTTTGATTCCGCATCAGTTTCTGCATACAGTTGTGCATGAAAGTCATAAAAGTGGTCATGTTTTGATTAAGTGAGATCGATAGGGCCTCTAGACCACTTGGAGTTTGCTGGCCAAGTTCTGATGCTCTAGGTGGTGGATTCTGTAGATGGTGAAGCAACGGGGTCTGTTTCGCGGGATCCGTCTGTCTGTCCAGTTCGGAGCATGCTAGCGAAGGATACGCTAGGGCTGGTTGTATCAGGAATGAAAGGTGATCTAAAAGCCTTCGTGAAGAATACCCCCGGTGTAGTTTTGGCGGCATTGTAGGTGACCTTTGGTCCAGCAGGGGGGTTTGTTACTGCATAATCTAAATGCGATGTTATTTCTGTCCTTGGTGCAAATTCCATCTTTATGATGATCGCCACAGCCAACATACACTGACCTAAGACTGCAATTGTTTGAAGTGTGGTTGTATTCCTGGCAGTTTTTACACTGGAATGGTTGGTATCTCTTATGGGGTTACTCTACGGTGATTCTTCTTTGCAATAGAAGCTGAAGGTTGTAGATTGGGTGTAGTGCATTTGGTTTTCATTCGTTTTCGTCTGTTTGGAGCTCGATTTTAAAAAATGGCTGTGCGACTTTGTTTCTGTTGATAATATTGAGAACGGACTTAACGGCAAACCTTTTCTCGAACAATGCGTCTGCTATTTCGTATGTTGAAGCCCTTTACTACTTTTCAGTAGGTAGGTAGAAAAATTAGTAAGTCAGTTATATGATCGTGATTCGTAATAGTTTGTATACTGGAAGTGACGTTCTGTAGAGTGGCGTCTGAAGTAAGCCTCGTCTGTGTATGGTATTGGTGTTAATCTGCTCGTCAATTACCTGTTTGTTTATTGTTGCGTGTATTGGGGATGGGTTACCAGGACTCACGACCTCTCCGAGTAGGCCTCTATCGATATATGCGGGACCAGGATAAGGAATATGGGTTACTTATCTGGTAAGTCCACAACAATATTAGCGCCCAAATTTATATTTTAAATATCCCTTAATTCGATTCATTTGTGTGTCTCGAGAGCAGAATAGGTATTGGCCTGAGGGATAGAAGAGGACGCGGAATTAGACTGTTTCCAGTTTCTTTAAGATGGCTGAGTGTGATGACGTGTAATTCCCCGTGGCAAAGAGGAGGCAGAGCGCTCGAATCTCGAAACGGAGTAGGACACGTGAAAATAAAGTGATAATTAAACTGTGATATAAGATTTGGGTTAATAGAATTAATTAGGTAATTTTGGTAAGATTTGGTTTAATAGAATTAGTTAGGTAATTTTGGTAGGGATCCTCCTTGTTCCTTAAAGTCACCAGCTGAGGAGCTGACCATCAGGATTAAGCACGGGGATTAGAATGAGGATAAATTAATAATAATAAAAATAATACTAAATGTTCTCTTTTCTCTTTACGTGACTTCTGCTGTAAAGATGTGTTCCGGGCGGCTTGACGGCACTCTGTACGTGATGAATGTTTTATGTTCTTCGCCTTTCCATCGCGATTATCCCCAAAAGAATGCGGGACATTGGCGGCCTCACCGTTCTAAGTAGAAACGGAGGAGTAGCGCCGGTGAATCGGAAGACGGGAGATCGTGCTGCAACAGAAGCGGCAACGTCCATGCGTCGGAAAGTTTTGGGTTTGGGGGATCGCAGCTGGAAATGCAGGAAGATCGTGAAAAATATATATGTGTATCAAGGAAGTATGTATGTTCAGGACTGTCGACCATTAAGTATATTGATGACCGGAACAGTCGACAATGTCTCATCTGATAGGGTTTAATGAACAAGAATCGGTGTTGTCATTGTGGGTACCAGAGCCGCACAGAACGGAAGTGCCATTGCGTCACAGAAAGAAAAACGATGAGAGGATAAACGGATATATTTGCCATAGAAAGGGCACAATTAATATGAATAATTTGTAACATAACAAAATATATTCTTTAATTAAATCACAACTATTATTACAAATTCAAACTTTTCGTAATAATCCCACAAAGGCCAAAAAACAATTTTAGAAACGAAAATGAGCGATGAAGACGGGACAGATTCCCAGTCCCATTAATCCACGCAGACGGCTGCACAGCTCTTAGCCGGTATGAGACATCCGCCCGCATGGGCTATGTTAAAGCGGGCAATCCCAAAGCGATTTGTTTTGAATGAGAATATGACTCTAGTAGGGCCAATGGGAAAGAAGGAACTATATCCCATTCAAGAGCAGATCTCCCTAGAGAATGCGGCAGTGATCAGCGCGGCATGTGACCCAACTACTTGCTCAGTCTCAAGATCAATTCAGACCGGAGGTGGACCAAAGGATTGATAAGAGTTTAGAGGAAGGCTTAGACTAATTGATTCGAGTACCTTCAGAGCCACTACTCTACAATGTGGGAGGACATCCTGCTGACTTTCTAGCTGGGCACGTTAGCGAAGTTGGATATTCGCTGAGCGACGGCTCAATCCGATCACACCCAGAAGAGTCTGGAGGAGTCGTGCAAATTGACGAAGTGACTGGGAATGGCGCCAAACGCCCTCTAATCTGCTGAAGGACCTACAGCGCAGGTTGTTCTGCTACAAGTGTGGCATGCAAAACACCGTGACCCCATGATGTCCAAAGTGTTCGGGAAACCCAAGACGAAACGAGATAAGGCCGGCAGTGTCGCGCTCCGAACAAAAAGTCTTGTGCCGAAGAACCGAGAAGGACCGAAAGCGAACGAGGGCCGGTCTAGAGCACAAATATACACCTAGGCCCAAACAGGATTTTGAAAAATAACGGTCTTAATGGAAATGGATGTCAAATTTCGTTCGCAATGCGCGAGAGAGATTCAGGTAGAAGAAATGCGAGAGGAAACAGATTCGTTTGACAGTTGCTGCGAGATATATATGATTCGAGCGCACGAGGAATCGCGAGGACTCTCGAGGGGAAGACTTGCGGAATCTACCACGCGAAGGATTTAAAGCAATAGAGGAAGGAGGGATAAATTATTGTAAAAGTTACCAGGAAGAGAAAGTCACCATTGTGAGGAAGGCGAGAAAGGATTTAATACCTAGGGAGGTTCCAGTGTTGATAGCCGCAAATTAAAATGGGATTTTTTTTTTTATTTGAAAGGTCGTACAGCGGTCAATAGGTTGTTGAGCCAGGCTCTGGATAAAAGAAAAAAGCCGTTAGATCAGGCGTTAAGTCATCTGATTTTTACTGGGTTATGTTAAAATAGGCGAAAGGCAAGTTTTGACTTGAAGTGATTTTTTGGGGCCGCAAGCCCGGTATTTATAGAGGAGCATTTACATTGGTCTTATGGCTAGTGTCCTTAACGGTACTTAAAGCTAAACATTATGCTTAAGTTCTTATTACTCATAATCTATCCCTAGAAGTATGTAGCCTAATCCTATCCCTAAAAGTATACAACACCACCTTCTTTTCAAAAAGAAAATTTTTTATATTTTTCTTATTTCCTATTTATATTAATTTTATTCTATCTAAATGTCATTAGTTATTACTATGTTATTGTTAGGACCTATGCTCTGTATTTTATATTTGCCTGTGTATTTGTTTTCTAATTTATGTCCTGTCTCATTTTTTAAAAGTATTTCTTGTCCTTCAGTTAGTGATACTTTTTTTTTGGTGTTTTTATCATATGTTTCTTTTTGTAATGCTTTAAATTTTTCGATAAGCAGTTTTGCTCTATTTTGTGCTATTTGCAGTTTAAATTTTATTTCATTATTGAAGTCATCAATGATGTAGATGGGTTCTACAGTCTCAGATGAGAAAGGGACAGTTTTAGGATGTTTCGCAAAGACTAGTTCAAAAGGTGAATAACGACGTACGGTGGTTGGCGTGGTGTTAAAGCAATATGTGAAGTATGCTAGATATTCATTCCAATGGTCCGTTTTAATGGACCTGATGTACTCATTGAAAGTTATATGGCTCCTTTCTACTGTTCCAAGAGTTTGATGATGGTAAGCCGTGGAGTTAAATTTAGGTATGTTCAAATTTTTGCAGAGTTCTATAAGTATTTAATTCATATATTCTGTTCCTATGTCTGTTAAAATTGTTTTAACTGAGCCGTAAATTAAAATAAATTTTTCAAATATTGCCTTTGCAACCGCTTGTGCACTTTTATTTGGTATTGTTATTGATATAAAATATTTAGACAGGTCGCTATTCATTTATTGATAAATTGTGCATGGTATGCAAAGTTTGAAATGAAATTGCGGTAGTAATTACAGAATGCTACAAATCTTTTGGTTTCGTCGCGATTCTTGGGAGTCGGGTAATCTTGAATCGTTTTGAACTTGCTTTCGTCTGGTAAAATTCCTTTACTTGTGCATTTGTGTTGTGTGAAAAGTAACTTCATGTCTAAAGAAAGAGCATTTGTCAGGGTACAACTTTAAGTTATACTTTCGACAGGTTTCAAATACATTCCTTAAGTTCCTAATCATATGACATTCAGAGCACCCAATTACAATTAGATCATCCATATAAAGGAATGTTTGGGATGGTGTTAAACCCGTGAATGCTAGGGACATCATTCTATGAAACGAGTTTGGTGCAATTTTTAATCCATATGGTAATCGCTTGAAGCTGAATGAGCCCTTATCTGTGGAAAATAATGTTATGTCCCGAGAGTTTTCTTCTAATTCTACTTGATAAAACCCTGACATTAAGTCTAAACAAGAGATGTATTTAGCGCGACCTAGTTGGTCGAGAATATCGTCTATTCTGGGTAGTGGGAATGTATCCGCTTCTAGTTATTTGTTAATTTTTCTATAATCAACCTGTGACCCTGCCAGGTAGTGACTTTTTAGGAACCGATAAAATCGGACTATTGAACTCAGACATTGTTTATAGAAATTGTTGGAGGATATTTGTTCAGATTCTATTGCGAATACATCATCAAATTCTGAGCATAATTTGTGTAGAGGTTCTTTCACGAAGTCGGGAAAATGAGGTGCTAGTTTGTTCATTATTGTGGATTTATGTTTTGAAACATGTTGTTTGTCTATTTTTAAGATTTCATAACCGGACAGGTTTTCATTTAATAGGTTTATATTTGTAATTTGCACGTCTGTGTTGTTAATATTTAATACCCCCGGGTGTAATTCTTGATTAGGGATAAAGATGTTATTATTGTTTCAGGATATTGTTATTCGTACAATTTTTCTAGATGAGATATGGAATACATGTGTGTTTTGACTGATCCCTATATTGATTATAATTTTATATCTTGATTTTTATGGATCTATTATCAATTTGTTTGTGGAATAATTGAGTGTGCAATTTAATTTTTTTATAAAGTCAAGCCCTAGGATTCCGACACATGGAATGGGAAAATCATTTTCTATTACTTGGAAGGTGTGTACCGTTGAGAGGTTGCTGACCTTGAGTTTGGTTTCACCTATTGTAAATAAGACGTCTCTGCCATTTCACTAAGTTATGTCCGTCTGTGTATGTCAACTGTATTGTCTTTTCCTAGTATTTTTTGTTTTATTAGTAATACATCAGCTCCTGTTTCTAATAGTAATTTTATTATCCCTACATCGTTAAAATTTAGAGGTATGTAGCTGTAAAGGCTGCGATTTAAACTATATATTTTATTTGTTCGATTTTTTACATCAGAGGACTTTCGGAGTTTTCCGAATTTTCTTCTACGTTTGTAAACCTGACATTATTATTTTGTTGTGTTTTAGAAGGATAATTAGCTCTTGTATTACTATTGTTATAATTTCTTCGATTATAATTATTACTATAGTTATTGTAGTTCGTAGTATTGTTATAGTTAGTATTACCATTTGGGTTTCTATTTTGGTAATTACTATTATAACTACTATTAAACAAGTTCCTATTTGTGTAGTTTTTTCTTTTAGTGTAAAAACCGCTGTGATCCTGATCCATATTTGTAGATGTATTTACAAATTTAGCTACATCGTTCATTTCAGTAATATTGCCTGCTTCTATTATTGTTCTGACCTTCTCGTTGTTTTAAAAAAAGAATTTTTTGTCATTTTTGCTTATAGAGTATTTAGACTTCGTTATTGGGCAACTTTGATCTTGTGAACTTGCTACGATCAGAAAGCCTGAGGTGTGCTTGCAAGCTTAATAAATTTTATTCGAGCTTTTTTGAACTTTCAAAAGCTTGCTTTGATCGCTGCAAGCTTTACAAGTGTGCCTATGTTGTTTGTGCACATGGTTGACATGTGCTCTTCGTTACCGTATGTTGGGGTATGTTAGGCCGATTCGAATTTATTATTTAATAAAATATGTATATAACTAAATTATTTAATTCAATTTTATTTCAAAGTTCGTTTCACAGTTTTATTTTTCTTAAAGATTAGCGAGAGAATCGACTAGCAAACAAATGAAATGGTAAAGCAACATAGGCGTACGTGACTTAGTGCAGGCTGTACACACTCTTCTTAGTTTTTTATGTTTCTTTATATTTACAGTTGCACTAAGTCCATATTCCAGTGAAAAGCATACAAGCATAAATTCTAGGGTAACAAAAGGTTAAGGGTTTGTTAAATATATAACTCGCCCACTCTTCAAAAATTGTCGTCCCGACAATATCTTAATTTTAACAATAAAATTAAAATAATTTTCTTTTTTGTTACAATTTGTTCTGTGTTAAAGTATTCTTTATCGCATACAAACAAAATCAGCACTCTCTTTTTGTCAAATATAATTATTATGATTTGTTTTCTTTTTCTTTTTAAATTTACTTCTGTGATAAATTATTTTTCTGCCTCTATTCTCTTCTTCATATCGTTTTTCATCTAGTTCAGTTATTTTTCCTGTTTTTCGAAACGGGTTTGAGATTTTAAGTCTCGCATCTGGCATTTTTCTTAATCTGGTATCAACTTCAAACTCTGCTCGTTTTTTATTAGGTTTTTCAATTTTGTGTATTTTCTTAGTTTGCGTATCGACTGTTGGTTTCCCTGAATAAAGAAATATCATAGCTGGAGCTTTTCCAGTTGTTAAATGTATCATTTTATGATTAAAGGTAAACAATATTGTCTCTACTGAAGTTTCTATGTCTTCTGTGTTATTAACTGAATTGATTATTCGAAATTTCTCATTCAATGTTTTGTGCAATCGTTCTACATCAGCTATTCCATTTTTACTTGTAGTAACTTGGAGTTCAACATTTTCTTTCTTTAACCACTCGTGGATTGCTAGACTCATAAAGGAGGAATCTTTGTCCGCTTTAATGAATTGTGGTTTTCCCATATCGTTAAAAATCCGTAGTAACGCTCTCTTTGTTTCTAACCAGTCCCTGCCTTTAACTTCTATGAGGGTAGCGAACTTTGAGTATACATCAATACAAGAAAGGAACGTTTTTATACCATACACCCATAGGGTGAAATGGTATATTAAATTTGCCAAAATGTATGTAACAGGCAAAAGGAAGCTTTTCCGACCCCATAAAGTATATACATATATTCTTGATCAGTATCAATAGCCGAGTCGATTTAGCCATGTCCGTCTGTCCGTCCGTCTGTCCGTCCGTATGAACGCCTAGTTCTCAGAGACTATAAGAGATAGAGCCACCAAATTTGGAATGTAGGAGAAAAAACGATTTGCAATCCTGAACAAATTGACTAAAAATGGTCGCTTCGCCAGAGTTAGATGTTTGCTAGCATATTCTGCAAAAGCTGGGTCAAAGAGATGCTACCAAACATAGCACGAAGGTCCAACTGGCATAAAAAGGTAGACAATAGGAGTAGGCGACATCGTACTCATAATGGACGAAAATCAGCGTCGGAATACCTGGACAAAGGGTCGAGTTGTCGAAGTGACCACCGCAGCGGATGGTGAGGTCTGCCAGGCAAATGTACAGACACAACTAGGTGTCCTCTCCGGACCAGCAGTAAAATTAGCAGTCCTCGATGTCGGAAAAGATAAATCAAACTCCAGTGGCTCACTTACTGGGAAGGGAATGTTGCCGAAATTCGGGCATGCAAAAAAAACATTGTACCACTGTAGCAAAAAACGGAATTCTGTCCGCACAAACAGAATGACGCTATTTAAAACTTTAAAACTCTTTCTCTCTCATCTTACTATTGCGGTACTTTATTATATATAAGTAAACACATTAGCGCGAAAAATACGCTGCTGCATTGATCTAAGTACCACGTGTTCAGTTGTTTTTTCGTAGCCAAGACGCCAAGACGAAAGTAAGTGAAATGAGTGAAATGAAATGTACAATTATTAGTTATGATAAATTTGTCAAGTAACCTGAAATTATTTGCAGAAAGCTTACCGCTGACATTACCGCATAATGCAAAACCCAACCGCTAACCGTTTACCCGTTATTGCAATGTCACTTGGGAATTAAATGGATCAAATTTTATTTCAAAGGCACTGGCGGAGCTATAATAACTAGTCGAACAAGCTTCACCTTCCACCCGTGCTCCCCTCTTCCCATTTCCATCCTTTAAAAAAAACACTCAGCCCTGCATTCTCTTCATCATCTTTTTTATAATTGGTTACTAATATTAGATTTTGAGATTATATTACAGACTGCCCTGGCATACGTTTGAACGAGTATCGTTTTTTGTTTCCTGCAGACATTTCGAGGCAGACTCTAACATATTCAAAGAAAAATCAGGATGATTCTCCTTCCCAAATCTAATCTACCTATCAGAGCTGTTTTAGGTGCGAAATCAAAGGAAAAATGGGTTTATGAGTTCTCTTTTTTCTGAGAAAAATTTTGAAAACCCAGCTGGTACAGAGCTTTTCCCAGAACATGCCAGAAAAAAAAACAACTTGCGGAGTTCACCGTATCTCGGTCTAGAAATTTAGTTAAAGTATTATTAAATCCTCTCCCCATTTAGCCACCGATTTTTATACCATACACCCATAGGGTGAAATGGTATATTAAAGTCGCCAAAATGTATGTAACAGGCAGAAGGAAGCTTCTCCGACCCCATAAAGTATATATATTCTTGATCAGAATCAACAGCCGAGTCGATTAAGCCATGCCCGTCTGTCCGTCCGTATGAACGCCTAGTTCTCGGAGACTACAAGAAATAGATCCACCAAATTTGGAATGTAGGCTCGTGTAGTATGTAGAGTGATCAAGTTTATTGCAAATTTTTGCCACGCCCCTTTCCGCCCCCGCAGTTCAAAAAAAAACTTTTACCTCAAAAATTATTGCAGCTAGAGACACCATATTTGGTATGTATATTTGCATAGTACATTTTGTATGTATAAAGATATTGCCACGCCCCTTTCCGCCTCGAAATTTGAAAAACTCGATTATCTCGCGTAATTTTCCACCTTGTGCAATCGAATTTGGCACACTTAATTTTGATACTAATACCCAGCAAAATACCAAATTTGATTAAAATCGGACAAAAAAAGTTATGCATGTAAACGTTTTTCCATAAGGCCGGAGATGGCCGTTGGCGGGTGGGGGCGCTAGGGTGCATAAGTGCGCGAGATATTAGGATATGCTTGTAACAAGCATGTTAACAGAATTTTTTAAAATAGGCAAATGCATTAGTTATTACAAATTTAAAATATTTGTTTTACTGGTGTATGGTATACCTAAGTCGGCAAGACGACTTACTTCATTTGTTTTATAATGTAGAAGTCAATAACATACTTTTCCCTAATCGTGAGTAGTTCTGGTGTGATTTCTAAAGGTAAATCCGTATTTCTGTGTTCCGATTTATTTAAATTGCAAATATTACAATCGTTTATAATGTTTTGTATAATTTCTGCCGATTTTGGGTAATAGTATTGCTGCTTAAAGATCATTTCAACCTTATTGATACCAAATGAATTTTCGGTAAAATCTCTTTTAGTTCAGCATATGTCAAAATGTCGCGCAATATGGTTGAAGTCTTGGTAACCTTGATATTTGAGTTTATGAGACGAATGTATTCTCTTTAAAAATATACCGAAATCATTTTCATCTTCCATAAAGATCGCACTATTTCGCATGGAAAAATACTTTAAAATTATATGTTTTGATACTTCAGAGGTGATTTCTTTATACTCAATTGTGATTTTACTTTTTAAAAAATACCTAGTTTCGCTTTGATAATTTCGACTTGCCTTAACAAATTTGATTTGTCTCTCAAAATAATTGAATGGTCTTTCTGTTATTTGAATACATCTATGGTTATCCTCTGCAGCACTGTGCACAGTTGCCATAGTTGTAAGGTTATCGGTTACCAATACTTCTCCATTAGGTAATTGTATTCTTGACAAGGCGTCAGCCACATGATTCTCCTTGCCTTAAATATATTTAATTTTGAAATCATATTCGCTAAGCTTTATTTTCCGGGGTTGGAGTTTCATGTTGGGTTCCCTAAACGTACTAAGCCAAACCAAAGGTTTGTGGTCACTAAGAACCTCGAAACTTCTTCCGTAGAGATACGGTCTGAAATATTTCGTCGCCCAGACGATTGCCAATAACTCTTTTTCAATAGTACTATAATTTTCTTCGTGACTATTTAGGGTTCGGCTAGCGAAGCATATGGGCCTGCCTTCTTGAGATAAAACGGCCTCTAGTGCGACATTACTTGCATCAGCAACGTAGCAACTCGTAGCAACTTCAAATTCTTTTGTAAAATCTGGATAGGCAAGAATTGGATCACTCATAATTAGAAGTTCTCTACTGCTTCTATGTATAAGGAATCATTAAAATCCGTGTTACCATTTTTTTTTCAATTTTAAGGTTATAGGTTTTGCTACATGAGCGAATCCAGGAATAAATTTCCTATAAAAGCCACACAGGCCTAAAAAGGACTTGATCTGTGTTTTAGACTTTGGCAAAGAGAAGTTTTTAATTGCATTTATTTTGACCTTAAAATTCAGTCTCCTTTTTAAAAAAATTCACATTTGTCGAGCTTCAATTTTAAGGTTGCCTTTCTGAGTTTTTTGAAAACTTTGCGAATTCCATCAGTGTGTTCCTCAAGCGAAGTTAAGAAGACAATAATGTCGTCCAAATAGACTAAGCAATCTTTATTTACTAAGTCGCTAAGGACATTATTTATGCAGCTTTGAAAAGTTGCAGGGGCGTTTGTTAATTCAAAAGGCATACGAGTATACTCATAGTGGCCGTTTTTGGTTGAAAATGCTTTTTTTAATTGAGGAGTCATCCATTTCGATCTGATGAAATCCTTTAGCTAAATCAATGGTAGAAAAATACTGGCTTCTGCCAAGTTTATCAAGTATTTCCTGCATGGTGGGAATTGGGAATTTATCGCTTATAGTAATTTCATTTAATCCTATTTAGTCTATTACGATTCTAAATGTCTCTTTGCCTGATGCATCTTTCTTCTTTGGCACTACCCAAAGTGGGCTACAATACGGAGAGTTACTTTCTCTAATAATTCCCTGTTGTAGCATATCCTTTATTTGTTTTGTAACTTCGTCTTCAAATGCGTAGGGGTAACTATAATGTCTTTTGTATATCGGATCCTCATAGATAGTTTTGATTTTATGTTTAACCTCATTCGTAACAGTAAGTTGGTCACCTTCCTGATATTGTATGTCTCGAAACTCAATAAGTATTTTTTAACACACTTTCTCTCTTCGCTATTCAAATGTTCCAACCTATATTGATTATTTTCATCTAATTCGTGTTTCAAAGCAAAAATAGTTTCCGTTGAAGGCTGGTTTTCAACTTTATTTTGAAAAGAATGTTGACCATTTTCAGATTGGGAGCTATGGTGGCTAAAGACAAAGTTATTTGTTGTTTCAAACCTGTTTGAAAATTAATGATTGCTCCGCAATCTTTTGAAAGCTCTCTTCCTCTTATATAACAAATCATAATTATTTGAGAATTTGTAAATGTAGAATATTTGAGTTGTCTATAATAAGTTTGGTATAAGTTTGTTTGGTTGCGTTAGTACATAATTTTCTAATACAACATCTGAATCTATGGTGTCGACATTATTTTTATTTTTCTGTATTGGAAGATTAAATAAATTATGATTAATTAGATTGACAGAAGATCCAGTATCTATTAGGCATTTGTAATATTTTTCGTTGAACGTAATTGTTAGGTATTGTTTTCTGGAAAGGCACTCATTTGAAAATTTTCGCTCGTATCCATTCGTTGGTGTCCTATTGGTTTGCTCCTCAGATCTGTTGTTTATTTCAGCATTTATCGGATTTGCCTGTTGTCCCTGGTGTAGCTGTTGGTTAAATTGATTATACAGCTGATTGTACTGGTCAGATTGGGTTACTCCCGTTTGACCATTGGAATATTGAGGCTGAATTGACTGGTTAGACCTTGGGTCCATAAATAAATTTGATGATTGAAAATTCTGACTGTCTCTAGCCATATTACTCCTATAATTAGTTGGCATGGAACTATTTTTATTGCTGAATTGTTTCCTTTCTTCATAATAACCTTCATGCTGAGCGATTTGTTTTAATTTAGATGCAGTGCTGATATCGTATTTTGACAGCAACATGAATAGTCTATCAGGTAACTTTCTCTGAATACAATTTTTAATAGTGTTTTCCATTGCTTGGGTATACACAGCTGAATTCACTGCGTTACCCTCTAATTCTAGTGTAGCTCGTCACAAAACTTACGAAGGTTTCCCATGTAGTCCGTATTATAGAGCCTTCTTAGTAGTTCTTCGAGAGGTGTCTGCGTGCCGTACTGTTCGATCAACATGTTTTTCTTGATAGCCTACTTGAATGTCCGCTATATCAGTTGAATTCTTTTCTTAACTCTTCTAAAAGAATCCTCGATCTTGTTTTTGTCTCTGATCCCACTGTTAGTGCTGTATCACAAACACAGCCCCTAGTGAAGCCTGAAGATACTTATCACCCTACCATTGAAATTACTATTTCTTACAATTCCGTTAATAATTCATTCAATAACATCTCAAATTCTCGTCGTAGATGTTTTCGTAAAACAAATTTCAATCTTCTTAACAGCCTTATTTTCTCTTTTGATTGGTCATTTCTATTTGAGTGCTGTGATATAGATTGTGCAGTAAATTTTTTCTTCTCTGCTCTTAATCCTCTAATTGATAAATGCGTTCCTTATGTGAATGTCTCTACCGTCTCCAGTGCGCCAGTCTGGTTCACACGTAGGCTCTCTAATCTCCGTAACATTAAATCGAGATATTTTAAAAGATTTAAAAAAACTGGTTCGCGACTTGACTATGCAAATTATTGTGTAGCCAAATCTCAATTTCGCCTTTTAAATACTCAATGCTACAATAATTATATCGTTCGCTGTAAGGTTGAATTTTATAAGAACCCTAAAAGATTTTATAGCTTTGTTAATTCCAAAAGACGATCTATGTTAGCGATAAGTCATCGATATGCGGCGAGACAGCTGGTCTCTTTTTTTCCGGCAATGCAACGAACCAGTCGCACTCGCGGAGAAATCCAAATTAAATCTGAAGACTCTAAACTAATCTTTATATTTTTCACACAATAAATAGGTGTTTACAACTCAGAAGTGGGATGACCACCCGAAACCATACATATTTCGGGACACGACAGGCCACACGTTCCACATCTAGGACGGCCGCCTCCACGCCCACCGCTGCTGGTATACCCACTGCTGTGACTGCCGCTGCAGTACCACTGGAGCCGCTGCTGTGCCGTCTGCGGCCACACCCTCCCCTGCCGGGCCAACTGCCGACATACTCGCCCCTGCTGGGCCAACCGCTGCCATACTCGCCCCTGCTGGGCCAACTGCTGCTATACTAGCCCCTGCTGGGCTAACCGCTGCCGTATCCGCCCCTGCTGGGCTAACCGCTGCCGCATCCGCCCCTGCTGGGCCAACTGCTGCTATACTCGCCCCTGCCGGGCCAACTGCTGCTCTACTAGCCCCTGCTGGGCCCGCCGCTGCTGGGCCCGCCGCTGCTGGGCCCGCCGCTGCTGACATATCTGCCCCTGCTGGGCCAACTGCCGCCATACTAGCCCCTGCTGGGCTAACCGCTGCCGCATCCGCCCCTGCTGGGCCAACTGCTGCTATACTAGCCCCTGCTGGGCTTACCGCTGCCGCATCCGCCCCTGCTGGGCCAACTGCTGCTATACTCGCCCCTGCCGCGCCAACTGCTGCTCTACTCGCCCCTGCCGGGCCGACTGCTGTCATACTCGCCCCTGCCGTGCCCACTGCTGATACATCCGCCCCTGCTGGGCCAACCGCTGCCTCATCCGCCCCTGCTGGGCCAACTGCTGTTATACTCGCCCCTGCCGGGCCAACTGCTGCTCTACTAGCCCCTGCTGGGCCCGCCGCTGCCATATCCGCCCCTGCTGGGCCAACTGCTGCCATACTCGCCCCTGCCGGCCCCGCTGCGGCTATATTCGCCCCTGCCGGCCCCGCTGCGGCTATATTCGCCCCTGCTGTAACCGCTACCGCCGCACCCGCCCATGCTGTACCCACCGCTGCTGTGTCCGCCGCTTACAGACCACCTCTGCAGACTGCCGCCGCTGCACCCGCTGCCACTGCTGTACCCGCCGCCGCTGACGCCGCATCCATTACTGTACCTGCCGCCGCTGCCACATCCGCTGTACCTGCGGATGCTGTGCCCGCCGTCTATATGTCTGCTATGCGGGCTGCCGCCTCGCTCGCCGCCCCCGTCACTGGTCCCGACGCGGACCCATGGGAATGGATGCCCGCTTTAGTGCCCTCCGTATCGACTGCCGCGGCCGCCATCACACCGGCCACTTCCGCCTCCCCCAGCCTGGATGAGCAACTGGTGACACTGCAGAAACAACATGAGTTGCTACAGCTACAGCATCAAATCTTCAAACTGCAGCAGGGGATGGACGAATTCCAAGCACCGAGGCAGCAAGTCAGTGACGTGAGTGTCATTGAGTGAAGAAGAAATGGCTGAACGATCTGGAGGACGCATTTGAAATTCTGCAGTTAAACGACCGCCTACGTTTGGTCGCATGCCGTCGTATGCTGGAAGGGACGGCGGCGGTGCTGCTGCGCACGGTATCGGTGCACAGCTACGAAGAATTGAAGGCAATCCTCTTGCGAGAATTTGGACGCTCGTGTAGCATCGAGGAAGTGTACCACGCTCTGAGGGGCCGGCGCATCAAGGCAGGCGAGGGATGTTTAAGATTCGCAATCGAGATGCAGGAGATTGCCATGAATGCTCCGATTCCGGAGAACGAGCTGGTCGACCTGATCATTGATGCATTGCGGGACAACTCTACTCGAGTCGGCATGCTGTACTCAGCTCGGACGGTGGCTGAACTGAAGCCCCTACTGGAACGCTACGAGCGCCTCCGTATGCAGGCCGCTGCCTCCAGACAAAGTAATAGCGTGAAGGCGCAGCCAACAACAACGGCTGTGGCGCCTGGAAACAAATCGTCAGGCACCGTCACAAGTGAGACCAGATGCTTCAACTGCTCAGGATGGGGGCATTACAGGAGTCAATGCCCGAAACCAATGAGACCTCCGAATTCATGTTTCAAGTGTGGCATAGTGGGCCACATCTACAAAAACTGCCCGTCTCGGATTGGAAATGCCACCACTACCACTGCTGCCGCCGCTGCTGTTTGTTTGTGATGAAGTGCAAGATAGGAAATTTATAGATATGTTTTCTCTCCTTGATTCGGGCAGTCCAAAGAGTTTTATCCGTCAATCTGAAGTCCCCTCCAACTGCCGTCTTAGCCCCCGTAAATTGAACTGCCGTGGCTTAGGAAATAGCCAACTTCTGTCCTTAGGCCAAGTACATTGTAGGGTTCACCTCCGCAACACACAGACAATACACTTAGTTTTGAAGTCCTGACGAACCAAGCAACCGAACTGCCGATGATTATAGGTAGAGACCTTCTGTATAAAATTAATATTAGACTCTGTAAACTGAAAGAACTGAAATATGAAAAAGAATCATTGATACTCATGAATAAACCGACTGAATGTATAAATACAAAACTCACTGCTGTTCTGAAGTCTTTTAATATATTGAGGAAACATATAGCGGTACTACCGCACGATAGGAATAAGATTGTGTCTGCCGAATTGTTGTCTGATCCTCCCCTTCTAGAAACTTCTGCTGTACCTCCGGAAACACTGAATGATGCACTTATGGCGATAAATGCCATTGAGCTCCCTGCTGTCAATGAGTTAGATTTTGATATACAGCCCACGTTACGGGAAGAGCAAACCGCAGCCCTAAAGTCTATTATTTCCACTTCGTATGTACAGGTTGATCCAGATTTAATCAAGCCCATAAACTATGAAATGAAAATAGAATTGACTAGCCAAACTCCGATTTTCTGCCACCCCCGCCGTCTGTCGCACCACGAACGCATTGAGGTGCGTAAGATTTGTGACGATCTCTTGAAAGCTGGAATTATTCGCCACAGTGGTTCGCCTTACGCTGCCGCGATTGTCCCTGTCCGGAAAAAGGACAACACCATGAGGAAATGTATAGATTACCGGCCGTTAAGCAAAATTACAGTTTGAGATCATTTTCCGATTCCTCTGTTAGATGATTGCATTGAACATCTGGGTGGTAAAACATTCTTCACTATCTTGGACTTGAAGAACGGTTTCCACCATGTGAAAATGCATCCAGACTCAATCAAATATACTGCCTTTGTAACCCCTGTTGGCCAGTTTGAATATGTACGCATGCCCTTCGGACTTTGTAATGGCCCCTCCGTGTTCGCTAGATTCGTTTATTTAGTCCTCAAGGGAATTATAAACCGAGGTCAACTGGTGATATATATGGACGATATACTAGTCGCATCGCATGATTTCGAAACCCATCTAGAGGTGCTGAAGGAAATACTGTATACGTTAAGAGTGAACGGGTTATGCCTGAAGCTGAATAAATGCCGTTTTGCGTATAGGGAACTAGTGTATTTGGGTTACTTAGCCAATTCCGCCGGTATCACGCCTAAACCAGCTCATCTTCAGGCGATACGGGATTTGCCCATTCCAAGGAATAGCAAGGAATCAGAGCGTTGCTTAGGCTTATTCTCATACTTCCGCCGATTTGTATCGGGCTTCGCTAAGATTGCGTCTCCGCTGTCCCGATTGTTAAGAAAAGATACCCCTTATGTCTTCTCCAAGGAATGCCTTGAAGCTTTCCGAACACTGAAGTTGAAATTGATCGAATCCCCCGTGTTATCTATTTACAACCCGAAGTCTGAAACAGAGTTACACTGCGATGCTAGTTCAATTGGTTTCGGAGCAGTGCTCCTCCAGAAACAAACAGACGGTAAATTACACCCAGTGTCCTACTGGACGGCCTAAGATGGCCTCCGCCGCTGAATCGAAACTACACAGTTATGAGCTAGAGACGTTAGCTATCGTGTATTCCTTAAAACGTTTTGAGACATACCTTAAGTTCATCCCGTTCAAAATCGTGACCGATTGTAATTCCCTTGCGCTGACACTGAGAAACGGTGGACATTCCGCCAAGATTGCTCGCTGGGCCCTGCTGTTGGAAAACTATAACTACACGATTGTACATCGGTCGGGCGTTGGTATGCCCCATGCTGATGCTCTAAGCAGAATAGAAACTGCCGCATACGTTGACGATCTAAAACTCTACTGCAGTTAACCCAGAACCGGGACCCTGAGATTGTCAAACTCCGAGATGAGTTAGAGAAATATGAGATAGCGAATTTCGAACTGCGAGACGGAGTAGTGTACCGCCTTTCCTCGACGAGTGTACCCCAACTTTATGTCCCTTCCGAAATGATAAATCATGTCACACGGGTAGTGCACGAGAAGCTTGGCCATATGGCCACGGAGAAATGTTGTACACAGATCAAGAAGCATTACTGGTTCCCGTGTATGAAGTCTTATGTTAACAATTACATTAAAAATCCGCTTCGGACAACCGTGTCATGCTACATAGTATTCCGAAAGTGCCCCTTCCGTTTGATACCATTTATATTGACCATCTGGGGCCCTTTCCGTCCATACGCTCTAAGAAAAAGTATCTTCTGGTTGTCATTGACGCTTTCAACAAATTTGTGAAGCTGTACCCTGCCGTCACTACTAATTCACGTGAAGTATGTCAGACGTTAGAATCTCAGTATTTCGCAAATTACACTAGACCCCGTCGAATTATCAGCGATCGAGGTACCTGCTTTACTTCCTCTGAATTTGAAGAATTTCTGAAGGCCAATAATATAATTCATGTGCTGAATGCCACTGCCTCACCCCGGGCCAACGGCCAAGTCGAGCGGGTTAACCTTGTTTTGGGCCCCATGTTGGGTAAACTGACGGAACCCGTGAACCACGCAGATTGGGTCCAACAACTGCCGAACATAGAGTTTGCATTGAATAACTCCGTCCACTCCACAACCAAATTTGCCGCTTCCGTACTCCTATTCGGAGTTGAACAACGAGGTGTGGTAGTGGATGAACTAACCGAACGATTGGGTGAGAGAACAGGGGAGGTCGATGCCTCAGAGGTAGACGTCCGGAGAGTAGCCTTCCGTAACATTGCTAAGTCCCAAGAATATAATTCGGAGTATTATTCGAAGCATCACCCCCCGGCCGTTAGTTTTGAGGAGGGAGATTTCGTAGTTATTAAGAATGTGGATACTTCGGCAGGCACAAACAAAAAACTTATCAGAAGGTATCGTGGTCCGTATGTGGTTCATAAAAAACTTCCGAATGACCGATATGTTATCCCGGATGTAGAAGGTTCCCAAATCACCCAACTGCCTTATGACGGGGTCCTAGAAGCCTCCAAATTAAAGCTATGGGTTGCCCCTGATCAAGATTGCACTTCTCATATCCAAACAAAGGCGACACCAGCCACTTAAGGTTCTTATTTACCCCCCCCTTGTTGTTAGCAATTGGAATCGAGGTCGATTCCTCGTCAGGACGGCCGAGATGTAAGATCCCAATTATTTACAAGTCTTTTAAATACTCACGCATATATCGAAACCAGTATTGTAATATCGATTGTTAGTAATAAGTATCGATTGTTAGTAATAAGTATCGATTGTTAGTAATAAGTATCGATTGTTAGCGATAAGTCATCGATATGCGGCGAGACAGCTGGTCTCTTTTTTTCCGGCAATGCAACGAACCAGTCGCACTCGCGGAGAAATACAAATTAAATCTGAAGACTCTAAACTAATCTTTATATTTTTCACACAATAAATAGGTGTTTACACTATATATATATTATTGTGTGTATTTTTCATTTAGAGTATATTTCAAAAATATGAATTTTTTGTGTTTTTATTTTCTTTTTGTTTCGAGGTTATTTAGGCTATGATAAACTTATTAAAAAAAATTTTGAAGACAATATTTTCTCATTTCTTTTTCTCATTTCATTTTCATTTTTGTGTTTTTAAATTAATTTATAGTGGCAGCGAAAAAAATCGCCTCTTGCCACAAATGTGCCTATATTAGCCATCTTTCTTTTATTATTTATTATTATCTTAAGATTTTATCAGGCTTCAGGCCATTTGTTCCAAAGAAACAATAAAACGTAGTATTTTAATTTATTTATTTATTTTTATTTTTTTCTCCGATATATTTCGGTTGCGGTTGACATTTAACAATCTTGTAACATACATTATTTAACACGTCAGCACCGTTCGACGTGGAGTTAAGAACTAATTCTTGTCAAGTAAATGTCTGTTTATGTGTGCGCAGTTGTCGGTATCAGTTTTAAAGTTATGTCGTGTGGCGCTCGGAGTATTGATGATATGTAGCATCTCCATAGTAAACCTTTTGTTGTAGTGCCGCTCTTCATCTAATATTGTTGTTTCTTCGAAATTCGGTGCATGGCCACTAGTTGCATAGTGTGTCAAGTGCTGTTTTGGTGTGTCTGAATAATTTTTCATTCTATAGTCAGATTTATGTTGTGAGATCCTAGTTTTTAATTTCGATTTGGTCGACCCTATGTATATCTTATTTCATGGTATGTTTCCTTGTCCATTGCATGGAATTTTGTATATTACATTGCTTCTATTTGTCATCTCTATCTTGGATTTTGTTTTGTTGAATATATATTTGAGGGTATTGTGAGGTTTATGTTCTATTATTATTCCATCTTTGTCATAACATTCCGAATGTGATAGTCTTTCTGATAAATTATATAAGTAGGTTTTCTCATTATTAGTTTTGTCAATGGGGGATTTATGTTTTTGAATAAAGTCTTGATTACGTTATCCGGAAAATCGTTGTCCTTAAAAATATTTATTATTTCCTTTTTCGTTTCATAGTATATTTTAGCCGAAATGTTTGGCATCTTAGGGTGTTCTGAGTTAAAATTGAAGATTCGTCCTGATGCTGTTGGCTTCCTATACCATTTTAGTTTTAATTCGTTTCCTCGTCTGATGATGATAGAGTCCAAATACGCCAGTTTTCCATTGCCTTCCTGCTCCAACGTAAATTTAATATTCCTGTCAAATGAATTTAGGGTGTCCAGTGTTTTATCGATGTCATCTCGGTGTATTATTGAAAAAATATCATCTACATATTTTGTCAATAATCTTGGTGGTGTGGTTAGTTTATTCATGGTAGTGTTCAGTAGATTTTCCATAACGATGTCCGCAATGACAGGTGAGGCCGGAGATCCCATCGGCATTCCTTTAAATTGTACGAATGTGTGGTCCTTATAGGTAAAACATCTATTCTCTTGGATGCAGAATTTTACTATTTCCAGAAATAAAGCTTTTGGTATCCTTGTGTGTTCCTGTATTTCAGTCCATTTGATCCTGATTGTGTTCAATGCTAAATCCGTTGGTATGCTTGGAAATAATGATACCACGTCAAACGAAATTAGTTGCTCATCGTCACAAATGTAAGTGTTATTTATGCGTTTTTGAATTCAGTTGCATTTCTTATGTTATAGTTAGAGTCTAATGTTATCATCCTTAAAATTTGTATAATGTACTTCCAAAGTCCATAAGATGGTGAGCCAATTGACGAACAAATTGGTCTCAATGGTGTCCCTTCTTTGTGTATTTTTGTGGTAGTCCATATATTCTTGGCGAGATCGCCGTAGTTGTCGTCATTCTGTTCTTTTCAATCTTTGAAATAACCCTCATCTTATGTAGTTTGTCCACAAGATTGTTGTTCTTAGCCTGTAATCGTGTTGTTGGGTTTTTCCTGAGGATTCTATAGGTGTTTAGATCCGATAGAATGTTTATCATTCTATGGTCATAATCAGTCTTTCTCATTGCTATCGTCTTATTTCCTTTGTCAGATGTTAATATTAAAATATCGCCATGTTGTTTAAGGAATTCGTATGTCCGTTGAGTTATATCTAATGTGCATTATGTATTTCATCACTCTGTGCTTTTTAACCATTAAAGAGAACGCAGTACCCGCTGCCTCTTGTTTTTATTTTTCCTTAATCGTCTGAACTATTTCCTCTCCATCGGCAATGTATTTAATGAGAGGGAGCTTCTCGTGTTCGATAGGAAGAGCAAACTTTGGACCCTTTGATAGTAACGATTTTATATCCGGCAGGAACTCCACTTCTGTCTCATTTACAAACCAATCGTCAGTTTTGTTGTTGTTTAAGAGAGCAAAGTTCCGTTTATTGTTTAGTCTCTAATGTTTCATCCCATGATGTTCTCGCAATCTTTTTGTTAGTCTTTCTACTCCGTTTCGTTCTCTCTCCAAAAATGCGCTCATGCTCTGTTTGTCCAGCTGTTTACCAAGAGTTTTTCTTGCCTCAGCTAATTTGTTGTTGAGTCCTTTGAGAGTGTTACGTTTATGTTTTATAAGAAGGTTCAATATTTTTGTGTGAAAGAAATATGTGTATCTGTCCAATGTTTTGTTAATGTCTGGAAATGTGTTATTGTCAAACTTAAAGATGAACGAATTCAACCGCTGCCGTTTGCAGACGTGTTTTTTAATGCACTCTGCAAAATTTAGTGTAAAAATAAAAAAGACCACGTTTGCAAAAATTGTGTAGGGCTCTCAGTCGCCTCAGAGACACCTATATATCATATTGCTATTAGTTTGTTTTAATAGCAAAAAATACTGTTGCAACAACAAAGTGAGCACTTTTTGGAAAAGCCATGTCCACCAATTCGGGTCAAATCTCTCTCGATCCCAACCAGCAACAGCTACAAGAACTACTTGTACAACAACAACGTGAGCGTCGTCTCTCGGTCTAACGCAAGAACGCGTACTTTTCGGTGGTGTCGCCGACCCCACTGAATGCTACCGTAAGCAATAAAACCGAAAGTGCAAGCCACTCAGCAATCAACAGCAATTTACCGTAGAGAGAACAGTGTACTTCTCCATCAATATCGATAACTGGGTCACCGATTGCACCGACCAGCACCATCATCTTGTTGACAGCAACTTCTGGCACTCTCTCTTGTGCTGGTTACTCTAGCTAACTCTTTGTTTTATTTGTAATTATTGATTTTTTATCGATAATTATCTTTGTGCTGTGTATTTAAATTTTTCTATATATTCTAATATATATTTTTTTTTTTTGCCCTGCAATCCCTGAGTTACCTCATAAGCAGTCGCCCGCACTTCTTCTTGTCCCATTTTACTTTCGCCTACACCATCTTCTTGTCCCCCTTTATGCTCTTCTTTTCAGATTCTATTTGAGTGTTGTGATATAGAATGTGCAGTGAATTTTTTCTACTCTGCTTTTAATTCTCTAATTAATAAATGCGTTCCTTATGTGAATGTCCCTACCGTCTCCAGTGCGCCAGTCTGGTTCACACGTAGGCTCTCTTATCGCCGTAACATTAAATCGAGATATTTTAAAAGATTTAAAAAAAACTGGTTCGCGACTTGACTATGCAAATTATTGTGTAGCCAAATCTCAATTTTGTGTGTTAAATACTCAATGCTACAATAATTATATCGTTCGCTGTAAGGTTGAATTTTATAAGAACCCCAAAAGATTTTACAACTTATTACTTACTACTGCTTCGGATCCCACACCTTATCCCTTCTCAATCCCACATTTAAATTGTATGTTTTTTCCTAGTATTACTGAAGTTTGTATTATCTCTAGTTTGTCATCTATGACGTCTTCCTTCGTACCCGGGCCTGATAATATACCTAGTTGCATCCTTAAAATCTGTTCGATTTCCTTATCTAAGCCTTTATTTGGGTTATTCTTTATATCGAGTGAGACTTGTCGTTTTCCTGATATTTGGAAGGAGTCTTTTAATATTCCGATTTTCAAAAAGGGTATCAAATCGAATATTTCTAACTACCGTGGCATTGCCAAACTTTCGGCAATACCTAAGCTGTTTGAGAAAATTATTACGTCTTCCCTTCAATAGGATAGGTTCCAGATCCACTATTTCTCCTTGTCAGCATGGCTTCATGAAAAGCCGTTCGTCGCTTACCAGCCTTTTCAAATTGACTACCCTTGTACACCATGGCTTCCGTAAAAAGTGTCAAACTGATGTTATTTATTCTGACTTTAGTAAGGCTTTCGATACGGTTGATCATTCTATGCTTGTCATGAAACTTAACATCATGGGTTTTTCCCCGAAACTATTGGCTTGGTTAAAGTCGTATCTTATTGGCAGAACCCAAAAGATGTCTTTTCGCTCCTCGATATCTTAAACTGTTCGAGTAACGTTAGGTGTCCCCCAAGGCAGTCATCTGGACCCACTGTTATTTACCTTGTTTATAAATGATTTGCCTTTGGCCTTGGCTCATTCACGCGTGCTTACGTTTGCGGATGACGTCAAGATTTGTTATTCACATAATGATCCTTCTTTCCAACAGTACTTGCAATCAGATCTCGATGCGTTCTGTGATTGGTGTCACGTTAATAAATTACACCTTAATGCTTCTAAGTGCTCTTTTATGACTTTCAGTCGTTTGTCGCCGTTCCTAGCTCATTACTCTATTAAGTCTCTTCTGTTAGATTGTGTACCATCATTTAAAGACTTAGGCGTTATGTTTGACTCAAAACTTTCATTTAATGTTCATATATTTTCAAATGTCAATAGAGCATGCAGTCTTCTTGGCTTCATAAAACGTTGGGCCAAAGAATTTGATGATCCCTACGTAACAAAGGTTTTATACACTTTGTTAGTTCGCCCTACTCTTGAATATTGCTCGCCAGAGTTGAACCCTCAATATGATGTTCACCAGCGTAGTATTGAATCGGTACAGAAGCAATTCCTTAAGTTCGCGTAACGCGGTCTAAATTGGTACCAGAGTCTTCGCTAACCTTGTTATTCTGACAGCCTTCTTCTTATTAATCTTCCTTTACTTTACTACCGTAGTCTCGTATTTGGCATTTTCTTTCTCCATAAACTAGTAATATCCTAATATCCTAGATACGCTATATTTTTGTGTTCCCTCACATCGGACCAGACACTTTTTTCCTATCCACCTTAGTAGATGTTTGAGTATTTACTCTCTTCACGAACCTTTTCGTGTTCTTTAGCAATCTTTTAACAACTTTTCTCACCTAATTTCTCCTCATCTTTCTGTCACTTCTCTTCGCGCTATACTTTTTAATCATCTACAGCGAAACCACTAAAAAAATTCTGGACTCGGATTGGCTGCAACTCATCCCTGACCACATTGGCTGTGAATCGAGGCATAGCTGGCACCTTGTGCAAATAAAACACCTCCAAATAAAACACCCTCCTTCTTCAATTAATTATAATCTGTCTTTTAGCTTAAGCTTTTTCGTCGACTGCTGTGTTAGTTGACGTAAATAAATAAATAAGTAAATAAATAAATAAATAAATAAATAAATAAATAAAATTTCCCCTTTCGCTGGTGCGATTTTTGATGCTATTATATTGCGCTTAAGACGTACAAACTGTAGTGCATAGGTGAAGGCATCTTATTGTGGGCTCCACCGCATGCCCAATATTTTCTCGTAGGAGTTTATCTCTTCACTGTTGAAGAACTGCTTTTCATCGTTGCTTGTTGTGTCGCAAGGTGCGGCTAGTACCCTTTGGAATTCGAACACCACTTACGCATATGGAAGCCCCGCGTGCGTAGACTTCTCTAACTTCCTTTGCTAATGTAATGGCTTCTTCTTCTGAATGGTATGAATCGATGTAGTCGTCTACATAGTGACTTCTCTAAATAGCTTTAGCTGCCAAAGGAAACTCATCAGCGTGTTTTTTTATCGATCAGTTCGCGCACATAGTGTGCTATAAGGAGTGAGCGCGTGGCTCCGAATGTCAACACATTCCAATTGACAAGTTGCGTCGGAGTTGTCTAATTTTTCCATGGGAATCGTTGTGCTTTAGCGTCTCCTTCTCTAACTGCTATTCAATGGAACATTTCGCCTGTGTCACTGCTCACGCCAATTGCTCTCATTCTAAAGTTATACATAACCTGCAGCAAGGGCACGACCAAATCGGGTCCTTCTAAAAGTAAGTCATTTAGGGCTACTCGCGATGATTGAGCTACCGCGTCCCACACCAATCTGACCCTGTCAGGCTTATGAGCATTTCGTATGGTAAAAATGGGCAAGTACCATGCATTTTCGGGTTTCTCCACTACTTTTCCCCTGCCCTCTGGCATAGCCTTTGGCTATCAGGTTTTATATTTGACCATGTAGCTCATTTGCAAAAGAAGGGTCTGCTGCCATTTTTTTTTTGCATGCATAAGAGTTGTTGTTTTGCTACGCGAGGACTATCTTTCCAAAGCAATGTCGTGGTGTACATCCGCGAGCTGTAACTAACAGTGTCCTCCAGAATGTGTAGAGATGGCTCTTGATCCGGAGACTTGGTAAACATCGGCGGTCATTTTCCTTCGTTAGCAAATGTTTTTTTTTTTCATGCAAATCCAGATTGCATTGAGACCGATGCGGGTTGAGTCCTCCACCAGATAGTCCCGATTTTAGTTTATTGCACTTTCCTTTTTTGAGATTCTTAAGATCAGCTGCTTGGATTCCGGCTCCTGCCGACTAACATCACCATTCCATCTAATGCATAGAGGATTGGCGAAACCTTTCATTTCGAGCGAATCAGCCAATTTTTCTTCTACAAGTGTTAGAGTCGATCAGTCATCCATAAACGCGTAGATATCGACAGATTTCGAATTAGAGTGCAAAGTGACTGGAACAATTCGAACAAAGCATTCTGGCTGGTTGGTTAATGTCCCACGATGATTGTGCATGGTGCTTTCTTTCAGCTCCTTGTGAAGAAGACGGTGATGTTTTGCTTTGCAGCCATTTATTTTGCAAGCTACTCGACTTGATCAGGCTCCCTTGTGGTTTTTGAGGCACTGAGCACATAGATGGTTATTTATCGCGTTCCACCTGCCTTCGACTGACATCCGCAACAACTTTTTGCAAGACACTGGTTTGTGGTGTCCTTTGCATATCGCACAGAAAGTGTGTTTATGTGTATGCATCACTCCCCTGTTGATTCTCTTCTTGTCGCTTTCCAATAATATATTTGGATACGCGTGGATATGCGACTCGCCGCTTCAGCCAACTCAAACAACCAATCCATTAGGTGCTGCATGTTCGGGTAAGCTATGGATTTTAAATGTAGGGCCTAGTTAAGCATCACATCAGGTCCCATCTTCTGAATAAGCTCTTGTAACAACGAAGGGTTGTTCAGGTGCGCATCTAGCTTGCTTGCCCCAATGGTAGCGCACATATTTTTCACCGCAAATCCAAAGTCGATCAGCGGTTCTAGTTTGCCCATTGGAAGAGGAAAATTTCTCATATGCTCCATCAACAGTTTTATTATGTGTTCGGGGCATCCAAAGTACATTCTTAAAGTACTTATAAAGTTCGGCAGCATTTCTCTGGGACCAGTAAGATGTCTCGCACCGCTTCAAGTGCCCTACCTTTCAGGCATCTATCCAGACGCATAGCGATCTCCTCGTTGCTGTATCCGCCGATCCGATCTGCTGGTTTCAAAGGTGCTTATGAAGAGTTGCCATTTCCTTTGATATCTTTTGAAAGGATTTCCTTTCATATCAATTTCGATCACTCGGAATTGATTGTCGAGCAACTACTTGTTGTTGTTATGCCATTGGCTTTCGCATGGCATGCTCTGCGCTCTGGTACTCGTCGCCTGCGGAATGTTGGTGGCACTGTCATCCTCTTTCGAGGCACATTTCGTCCTCTAATTGTTGCAAAAGTAATTGCTGGTCTTCCGGCGTTGCTTCATCTTCCATGTGCTGATCCTTTATACCTTGGTGGTTAGCCTTGAAATGTGATTCTGATTCGAGGTTAAGTTCGCCATAATCAGGCACTTGGCGACATGTCTCGCACATCCAGGCACTCGTGGACACTGTTCTCCGATCCGCAGTGGGTGCAGTGGAATTGAGCTGCACAACTTGAGCATTTGAGCATTTCCTGGTTGTGCGGCTCCTGGCACAGACCATAGCTTCCAGGCGTTGCCATGTCTTTGCGTAATTTTACGCGTGGTAAAATTTTAATTTGTACTTTCTTTTGGATTTGTGTAAAGAATTTGCTCAAAATTCTTTTGGAAGGAGTAAATTTAATTCCTCTTGGAAATCAATGCAGCTGTACTGTAAAGTACTGTAAAAGTAAGATAAGAGAGAGAGAAAGATAGATTTAAAGTTTTAAATAGCGTCATGCTGTTTGTGCAGAGTGGTACAATGTTTATTTTTCAGGTCCGAATTTCGGCAACACCAGTGGTGTTGTTTTTCTGCGAGCTGACGGCCCATTAAGGGTTATGAAGAGTCAGATTCCAATCCTTTAGATTTTCGTTTAACCTTCGCATTGTAGCAGGAGAGACGGTCACACTCGGTTGTTGGAATTTAATATAAACTCGTGTAGAGAAATGTGTCACGCAGCTGACAAATATAAGCGGTATTTACGGAATCAAAGGTGTAAAAATGCACATGCTTCTAGTCTCCAAGCTAAAAGGACGTGCTCATGAGTGGCTACATGCCAATGGTACGCGCATTTTGAAACCCGTGGGCAACATCTGATGTAAGATACCAGGCGCCGATTCGAGTTTAGAATTAGGAGCGCCAATGAGAAGAAGAAGCAAGGACTGCAAGAAACCCCACAGAGTGCGAGGGTCCTGCTTCGGATGCGGTGTTTTGGATCACTGGCCAAGTGTCCACCTAATAAAGAGAAGCTAGCTAAAGGGTGCGACGACGTGAGATATGTTAAGATATATTTTAAAACTCGAACTAATCCTTACTTAATTACAGCCTGCTTCATAGACTCGGGCAGTGATGTCTCACTTATTAAATTTTTTTTGTCTACCAGAAAAGATTCATTTAATTTCTTTTAATCATAAATATTACGGATTAAATAAGAGTCTACTTATGTCATATGAAAAAGTCAAGTGTTTTGTTCTCAAAAATTCAATAAAAGTATTCTTTAATTTAGTCGTTGATAATGAGATTTTACGAAAGCATGTAATATTAAGTTAGACTTAAATGCCTTGAAAATGATTACACTTGAAATGAGAGGAGGCGAATATTAACTTGCAGAGATGCCATAGAAATTTGCAAATAGCTAGTAATGTAAATGTTGAGAGAACAGTTGATCAAATAGTTAAAGGGAAAAATTATGAGAATAGAATAGTCGCGAAAGAGTGTAACCCCGAAGGTGAGGAGATGAAATTGTTAGCGAAATAGGTAAAGAGAAATATAACGAAATAATGAGGGAAAGCAACATTGTTAATGAAATAGAGTTTGGAAATGGTTATGAAATGTGGAAATGAAGCTGTTATTGATTTAGTCAATCAAAGAGTTAGAGCTGATACAAAATTTGAAGAGAGATAAGAAAATGGCTAATGTCCAATCTTTAAGCAAAGTAGAATTTGAATTATTAAAGATTGAGTGTTTCAACACAGGAGTTGATTGCAAAAAAAAGGAAGATTAGATTTTAAAATCCGGAAAAAAATTGAGCAAATGTCTTAGAGTGCATATTTGTGCATATTATTGTGCCTGATGTAAAATGTGAAATGAAGCTCAACATGGAGGGGTCGAAGGCATTCAGTTGTGCGCCTAGAAGATTGTCATATTCTGAGAAAGGATAACTACAGACGATGCCGGACAGGTACTTGGAGAAGAAGATCATTCGCGCTAATGAGTCGGAGTATATATCACCCATTGTGTTAGAGCTTAAGAAAGCTCTTCGACTTCGCCCTTTGTATGATGGCGACATTGCTGGTACTTGCATTACCCCATAGTACGGCACAGGAAGTCCAGATGGGCGGTACGGGGTTGCATAGGAGGACTTTATACTCCAGACGTAGAGGGGAGCGAGCATTAATGATCCAATGTAAACTACTCGCTTTTAATTTTAGCTGTGATTTTTTTGCTTCGATGTGCTTGCGCCAAGTTAGCCTTCTGTCTATGTGGATGCCAAGGTAGTCGGCATCATCGGACTGAGGAATTGGTACGTTGTTTAGCATTAGAGCTGGACAGTTTTTTCTGTTAAGCGTAAATGTAACATGTTTGCATTTCTGCTCGTTGACTCGGATACGCCAGGTTGCTATCCATTCCTCTACCACCTTTAGGTGTTTCTCTAATTTTGCAGAGGCTTGTATTGGGCATTTTGATCTACTGAGGATTGCCGTGACATCGGCAAAAGTGTACGTTGTAAGTTCCAAACTCGTTGATAATACTAACTATGACAATACTACGATTTACAATAACTATAGTAAAAATTATAATCGAAGAAATAACAATAGTAATACAAGAGCTAATTATCCTTCTAAAATACAACAAAATAATAATGTTAGACTTACAAACGTAGAAGAAAATTCGAAAAACTCCGAAAGTCCTCTGATGTAAAAATTCGATGAAATAAAATATATAGTTTAAATCGCGCCTTAGCAGCTACATACCTATAAATTTTGACGATGTAGGGACAATAAAATTACTATTTGACCCAGGAGCTGATGTATTACTAATAAAACAAAAAATACTAGGAAAAGACAATACAGTTGACATACACAGACGGACATAACTTAGTGAAATGGCAGAGACGTCTTATTTACAATAGGTGAAACCAAACTCAAGGTCAGCAACCTCTCAACGGTACACACCTTCCAAGTAATAGAAAATGATTTTCCCATTCCATGTGTCGGAATCCTAGGGCTTGACTTTATAAAAAAATTAAATTGCACACTCAATTATTCCACAAACAAATTGATAATAGATCCATAAAAATCAAGATATAAAATTATAATCAATATAGGGATCAGTCAAAACACACATGTATTCCATATCTCATCTAGAAAAATTGTACGAATAACAATATCCTGAAACAATAATAACATCTTTATCCCTAATCAAGAATTACACCCGGGGTATTAAATATTAACAACACAGACGTGCAAATTACAAATATAAACCTATTAAATGAAAACCTGTCCGGTTATGAAATCTTAAAAATAGACAAACAACATGTTTCAAAACATAAATCCACAATAATGAACAAACTAGCACCTCATTTTCCCGACTTCGTGAAAGAACCTCTACACAAATTATGCTCAGAATTTGATGATGTATTCGCAATAGAATCTGAACAAATATCCTCCAACAATTTCTATAAACAATGTCTGAGTTCAATAGTCCGATTTTATCGGTTCCTAAAAAGTCACTACCTGGCAGGGTCACAGGTTGATTATAGAAAAATTAACAAATAACTAGAAGCGGATACATTCCCACTACCCAGAATGGACGATATTCTCGACCAACTAGGTCGCGCTAAATACATCTCTTGTTTAGACTTAATGTCAGGGTTTTATCAAGTAGAATTAGAAGAAAACTCTCGGGACATAACATTATTTTCCACAGATAAGGGCTCATTCAGCTTCAAGCGATTACCATATGGATTAAAAATTGCACCAAACTCGTTTCATAGAATGATGTCCCTAGCATTCACGGGTTTAACACCATCCCAAACATTCCTTTATATGGATGATCTAATTGTAATTGGGTGCTCTGAATGTCATATGATTAGGAACTTAAGGAATGTATTTGAAACCTGTCGAAAGTATAACTTAAAGTTGTACCCTGACAAATGCTCTTTCTTTAGACATGAAGTTACTTTTCACACAACACAAATGCACAAGTAAAGGAATTTTACCAGACGAAAGCAAGTTCAAAACGATTCAAGATTACCCGACTCCCAAGAATCGCGACGAAACCAAAAGATTTGTAGCATTCTGTAATTACTACCGCAATTTCATTTCAAACTTTGCATACCATGCACAATTTATCAATAAATGAATAGCGACCTGTCTAAATATTTTATATCAATAACAATACCAAATAAAAGTGCACAAGCGGTTGCAAAGGCAACATTTGAAAAATTTATTTTAATTTACGGCTCAGTTAAAACAATTTTAACAGACATAGGAACAGAATATATGAATTAAATACTTATAGAACTCTGCAAAAATTTGAACATACCTAAATTTAACTCCACGGCTTACCATCATCAAACTCTTGGAACAGTAGAAAGGAGCCATATAACTTTCAATGAGTACATCAGGTCCATTAAAAAGGACCATTGGAATGAATATCTAGCATACTTCACATATTGCTTTAACACCACGCCAACCACCGTACGTCGTTATTCACCTTTTGAACTAGTCTTTGCGAAACATCCTAAAACTGTCCCTTTCTCATCTGAGACTGTAGAACCCATCTACATCATTGATGACTTCAATAATGAAATAAAATTTAAACTGCAAATAGCACAAAATAGAGCAAAACTGCTTATCGAAAAATTTAAAGCATTACAAAAAGAAACATATGATAAAAACACAAAAAAAAGTATCACTAACTGAAGGACAAGAAATACTTTTAAAAAATGAGACAGGACATAAATTAGAAAACAAATACACAGGCAAATATAAAATACAGAGCATAGGTCCTAACAATAACATAGTAATAACTAATGACATTTAGATAGAATAAAATTAATATAAATAGGAAATAAGAAAAATATAAAAAATTTTCTTTTTGAAAAGAAGGTGGTGTTGTATACTTTTAGGGATAGGATTAGGCTACATACTTCTAGGGATAGATTAGGAGTAATAAGAACTTAAGCATAATGTTTAGCTTTAAGTACCGTTAAGGACACTAGCCATAAGACCAATGTAAATGCTCCTCTATAAATACCGGGCTTGCGGCCCCAAAAATCACTTCAAGTCAAAACTTGCCTTTCGCCTATTTTAACATAACCCAGTAAAAATCAGATGACTTAACGCCTGATCTAACGGCTTTTTCTTTTATCCAGAGCCTGGCTCAACAACCTATTGACCGCTGTACGACCTTTCAAATTAAAAAAAAATCCCATTTTAATTTGCGGCTATCAACACTGGAACCTCCCTAGGTATTAAATCCTTTCTCGCCTTCCTCACAATGGTGACTTTCTCTTCCTGGTAACTTTTACAATAATTTATCCCTCCTTCCTCTATTGCTTTAAATCCTTCGCGTGGTAGATTCCGCAAGTCTTCCCCTCGAGAGTCTCAGTGTCATACATATGATTGGTCACAATGGTTCATAACCGGCATTTAATATATTTTTTTCGAAATGGCTCAAGGCAAAATTTCTCCGATACACTTCCTGTCCCGGGTGAAACTGCACTTTTCTTTTTAGGTTGTTATAAGAGGCCAAGCTCCTTTTATGAGCGCTGTGTAACTCTTTCCTGACCTTTTCTCTCATCAAAGCTATCTTCGTCTCCCGATCTACCACTTTTAATTCGTGTTCCTCCAATGACTTCGATTTCTAAGCCAAGTGGTAATTCACTCCGTATTCAAGTACCAATTGCTGGAATCGCTTCGAGACAAGCTGTTTTCTATTGTCGCTGTGCATCAGTTCAGGTAACCCGAATTTGTAAAAAACGTAACGTTTGAGAAATGTTCCACTACTACGAATATGTATGCGTGTCCGAAAATCTATATAAATTTTCTGGAACGGCCGTTGAGACCTCACACAGTTGGTCGATTTCGTCTCTTTACACACGCTGCAATTACAAACTTAAGTTTTCACCTGAGGCACCATTCCTGGCCAGTGAAATCGTTGCCGTAGCATAGACAGTGTCCTCGCGATTCCTCGTGAGCTCGAATCATATATATCTCGCAGCAACTGTCAAACGAATCTGTTTCCTCTCGCATTTCTTCTACCTGAATCTCTCTCGCGCATTGCGAACGAAATTTGACATCCATTTCCATTAAGACCGTTATTTTTCAAAATCCTGTTTGGGCCTAGGTGTATATTTGTGCTCTAGACCGGCCCTCGTTCGCTTTCGGTCCTTCTCGGTTCTTCGGCACAAGACTTTTTGTTCGGAGCGCGACACTGCCGGCCTTATCTCGTTTCGTCTTGGGTTTCCCGAACACTTTGGACATCATGGGGTCACGGTGTTTTGCATGCCACACTTGTAGCAGAACAACCTGCGCTGTAGGTCCTTCAGCAGATTAGAGGGCGTTTGGCGCCATTCCCAGTCACTGCGTCAATTTGCACGACTCCTCCAGACTCTTCTGGGTGTGATCGGATTGAGCCGTCGCTCAGCGAATATCCAACTTCGCTAACGTGCCCAGCTAGAAAGTCAGCAGGATGTCCTCCCACATTGTAGAGTAGTGGCTCTGAAGGTACTCGAATCAATTAGTCTAAGCCTTCCTCTAAACTCTTATCAATCCTTTGGTCCACCTCCGGTCTGAATTGATCTTGAGACTGAGCAAGTAGTTGGGTCACATGCCGCGCTGATCACTGCCGCATTCTCTAGGGAGATCTGCTCTTGAATGGGATATAGTTCCTTCTTTCTCATTGGCCCTACTAGAGTCATATTCTCATTCAAAACAAATCGCTTTGGGATTGCCCGCTTTAACATAGCCCATGCGGGCGGATGTCTCATACCGGCTAAGAGCTGTGCAGCCGTCTGCGTGGATTAATGGGACTGGGAATCTGTCCCGTCTTCATCGCTCATTTTCGTTTCTAAAATTGTTTTTTGGCCTTTGTGGGATTATTACGAAAAGTTTGAATTTGTAATAATAGTTGTGATTTAGTTAAAGAATATAGTTTGTTATGTTACAAATTATTCATATTAATTGTGCCCTTTCTATGGCAAATATATCCGTTTATCCTCTCATCGTTTTTCTTTCTGTGACGCAATGGCACTCCCGTTCTGTGCGGCTCTGGTACCCACAATGACAACACCGATTCTTGTTCATTAAACCCTATCAGATGAGACATTGTCGACTGTTCCGGTCATCAATATACTTAATGGTCGACAGTCCTGAACATACATACTTCCTTGATACACATATATATTTTTCACGATCTTCCTGCATTTCCAGCTGCGATCCCCCAAACCCAAAACTTTCCGACGCATGGACGTTGCCGCTTCTGTTGCAGCACGATCTCCCGTCTTCCGATTCACCGGCGCTACTCCTCCGTTTCTACTTAGAACGGTGAGGCCGCCAATGTCCCGCATTCTTTTGGGGATAATCGCGATGGAAAGGCGAAGAACATAAAACATTCATCACGTACAGAGTGCCGTCAAGCCGCCCGGAACACATCTTTACAGCAGAAGTCACGTAAAGAGAAAAGAGAACATTTAGTATTATTTTTATTATTATTAATTTATCCTCATTCTAATCCCCGTGCTTAATCCTGATGGTCAGCTCCTCAGCTGGTGACTTTAAGGAACAAGGAGGATCCCTACCAAAATTACCTAACTAATTCTATTAAACCAAATCTTACCAAAATTAACTAATTAATTCTATTAACCCAAATCTTATATCACAGTTTAATTATCACTTTATTTTCACGTGTCCTACTCCGTTTCGAGATTCGAGCGCTCTGCCTCCTCTTTGCCACGGGGAATTACACGTCATCACACTCAGCCATCTTAAAGAAACTGGAAACAGTCTAATTCCGCGTCCTCTTCTATCCCTCAGGCCAATACCTATTCTGCTCTCGAGACACACAAATGAATCGAATTAAGGGATATTTAAAATATAAATTTGGGCGCTAATATTGTTGTGGACTTACCAGATAAGTAACCCATATTCCTTATCCTGGTCCCGCATATATCGATAGAGGCTTAGCCTGGCTAGCTATACACGCAACAATAAACAAACAGGTAATTGACGAACAGATGAACACCAATACCATACATAGGCGAGGATTACTTCAGACGCCACTCTACAGAACGTCACTTCCAGTATACAAACTATTACGAATCACGATCATATAACTGACTTACTAATTTTTCTACCTACCTACTGAAAAGTAGTAAAGGGCTTCAACATACGAAATGGCAGACGCATTGTTCGAGAAAAGGTTTGCGGCTAAGTCCGTTCTCAATATTATCAACAGAAACAAAGTCGCACAGCCATTTTTTAAAATCGAGCTCCAAACAGACGAAAACGAATGAAAACCAAATGCACTACACCCAATCTACAACCTTCAGCTTCTATTGCAAAGAAGAATCACCGTAAGAGATACCAACCACTTCAGTGTAAAAACTGCCAGGAATACAACCACACTTCAAACAATTGCAGTCTTAGGTCAGTGTGTGTTGAATGTAGCGATCATCATAAAGATGGCATTTACACCAAGGACAGAAATAACGTCGCATTTATATTATGCAGAAACTGTGTAGGGAACCATACGACCAACTACAGAGGATGACCCGTCTTTAAGGATCTTAAATCACAACTAAGCGGAAGCAAACCTCCGCTGGACGAAAGGTCACCTACAACGCCTCCAAAACTACACCTGGGGTATTCTTCACCAAGGCTTTTAGATTATCTAACATTCCTGCTACAAAGAGCCCTAGGGTATTCTTGGCTAGCATGCTCCGATCCTGCGAAAGGTCTCTTCACCATCTACAGAATCCGCAACCTAGAGCACCAGAATTTGGCCAGCAAACTCCAAGTGGTCTAGAGGCCCTATCCATCTCACTTTATCAAAACATGACCACTTTTATGTTTTTCATGCAAAACTGCAAGCAGGAACTAATGCGGAATCAAAACCTGCTTATTCAGAAGTTTATCGATAATAAAGAATGGCTTCTATACGCCTATGTCTTTGGATTGCTAAAGGCATCTCCAAGCACAAAAATGACCTACTACTATACCTAGACTCATGTGAAATCGACGTCATGCTGATGTCGGAAACACATTTAACATCAAAAAATAATTTTTAAATACCAAAATATACATTCTACGCAACAAACCATCCAGACGGAAAAGCTCATGAACTGGTATCCTAATCAAAAACCGTATAAAACACTCGTTCCTCAATAGATTTGAAATACAGCAAATTGCTTGTAGAAATTGCTATAACTGTCCAAACCAGTTGTGGCAACACTACATTGGTTGCCCTGTACTGCCCACAACGCTTCTCAATCTCTGAAAAGGAATTTCTTTAACACTCTCGGTGGTCGAATCATTGCAGCATTGGACTATAATGCCAAACATACGAACTGGGAATCTCGCCTGATAAATGCTAAAGGCAAGCAGTTGTACAACACAATAGTCAACTCACTCAATAAAATGAATTGCGTCTCACCGTGTAGGCCCATTTACTGGCCCACAGATCCAGAGTGGCTGACTTGATTGATTTTGCAGTAACCAAGAGGATTCCGATTGATCGATTTTGCAGTAACCAAGAGTATTCCGCGTAATCAGATCAATGCGGAGACACTACTAGATTTAACTTCCGACCACTCTTCAGTTTTATTCACACTATCAACAAGACCTCAAGTACTTGATCTCCCAAACAAAACAAATAGGCTTAAATTTTAAATGTACATGAGTGCCCACAGTGACTGTTCGCCGTAACTGGATGCTGCAGAGGACATTGTCATGTGTGTTTCTGCAGCAAGAGTATCTACTCCATCTGCCTCTACCTACACTAAACCTGCCCACAGGCGTATGAACTGATGGAGAGAACAAAGGATAACGGAGAAACGTCGTCTAAGAAGAGAATGACAGATTTCTCGCTCACCAGCAGCAAAACTTCGCCTAAGGCATGCCAATCGCAAATCTCTCCAAGGCGTTAAGACAAGAAGAAACCTGGCCTCAAATGAAAAGCTCAGCCCAACCAGCACTAAACATCCTTTGTGGACAGCCCATCAAACTTTAAGCGCTCCTACAGAGATAGTTTCACCGATAAGGAGTCCAACCGGTATATGCCCTCAGAGAGGGCATCCGTGTTTGCTACCCACCTTACAATGGTTGTAAAGCCAAGTCCAACGTCAAACTCGTTTGTACTTCCCCCTTCGAGCACATTAATACATAGTGAGTACTCGAAACTCCAATCAGATGAAATCGCTGTAGTTATCAAAAACCATCTAAAGCCGCAAAAAGCCCCTGTCGATAATTACACCGAAAATGATCATAGAACTCCCTATCATTGCCATACAATATATCTGCAAACTGCAAACTACTTCCCAAGAGCTTCGAAAAGGTCCACAATCATCATGATTCCTAAAGTCGGAAAGGACAAAACCCAATCATTATCCTATAGGCCAATTAGTTTGCTGCCATCAAAACTTTTTGAAAGTTTTTTGCAGATCCGACTAAATTCATTTCTGGCATCGGATAACACAATGCTTTCACACTTGACAATTGAACAAGTCAATCGAACAACATCAGAAATTCGAAGAGCATTCGAACTAAAAGATAACTGTGCGGATTTCTTTCTCGACGTTGCCCTGGCTTTCGATAGTGTTTGGCTGGAGGGTCTGATGTTCAAACTCATGGAATCTTACCTTTAAAATAGGAAATTCGCTGTAAGATGTAATGGCTCCATCTCGGCTGACTTTGAAATCACTGGTGTACCGCAAGGCAGTGTACTTGGCCCATTGCTCTACTGGCTGTTCACTGCAGACTTACCAACGAGTTCAGGACTTACAACGTCCACTTTTGCCGATGTCACGGCAATCCTCAGCAGATCAAAATGCCCAATACAAGCGTATGGAAAATTAGAGGAACACCTAAAGGTGGTAGAGGAATGGCTAGCAACCTGGCGCATCCGAGTCAACGAGCAGAAATGCAAACATGTTACATTAACGCTTAACAGAAAAAACTGTCCAGCTCTAATGTTAAACAACGTACCAATTCCTCAAGCCGATGATGTCACCTACCTTGGCATCCACATAGACAGAAGGCTAACTTGGAGCAAGCACATCGAAGCAAAAAATTCACAGCTAAAATTAAAAGCGAGTAGTTTACATTGGATCATTAATGCTCGCTCCCCTCTACGTCTGGAGTATAAAGTCCTCCTATACAACCCCGTACTGAAGTCCATCTGGACTTAAGGTGCCGTACTATGGGGTAATGCAAGTACCAGCATACAAAGGGCACAGTCGAAGAGCTTTCTTAAGCACTAACATATATATATATGATATATACTCCGACTCATTAGCGCGAATGATCTTCTTCTCCAAGTACCTGTCCAGCATCGCCTGCAATTATCCTTTCTCAGAATATGACAATCTTCTAGGCGCACAACTGAATGCCTTCGAACCCTCCATGTTGAGCTTCATTTCACATTTTACATTAGACACAATAATATGCACAAATATGTACTCTTAAACAATTGCTCAAATTTTTTCCGGATTTTAAAATCTAATCTTCCTTTTTTTTTTTGCTGAAACACTCAATATTAAGTAATTCAAATTCTACTTTGCTTAGAGATTGGACATTAGCCATTGCTGGATCTGCCCAGTTGCAGATGGTACAAATCTCCAATGCTCAATAGCATGCAGAGTGGAGAACGGAAAAATAAGTCTTCTCCTTTTCGAATTCCAGAAAGAAGTCATATTTATATTTCGGTCTCAAGAGTTAGAAGCTCTTCATGAGCCATGTAACAGAAGCTTTTAGAACATGTTAATGTAAATACAGTGGTAGAAATTGCAATAATCTCAAACAAATAATATAAGAAGTTTTAAAATGTACAAATCTAAGTTAACGGTGACGTCTCCTCCAACATACTCCCCCATTGAAGGATGAAGTGTGACTCCTTCAATTTACATAAACGTCATCTCGGAGCAAGTTTGCAGATTGGGCGGTGAATTATTCCTTTGTTGGTGCGAATATGGGCTACTCTGACCCTTCCATATGCACCAAGTATGGCTTCGACCACACGACCAGTAATCCAGAATTGCGGTGGAATATTGACTACATGGATGAGGACTAATTGATCCCTTGCTATGTTGTTTTCGGGATGCAACCACTTAGAGCGTTCTTGTAATTGATGGACATAGTCGCGCTTCCAGAGTTCCCAAAAGCGTTGCTTGAGATAGGTCACCCTTTGCCAACGGGATAGATAAGAAAGTTTTAAGTCATTTACTACCAGTTCAGGGATCGCTTGCAGTGAACATCCTATCAATAAGTGGCCTGGCGTCAGAGCCTCCCCGTCATTGGGATCATCGCTGTGAGTGAATATTAGACAGAAGTTCAATATCGCCTTCACTTCAATTGCAATCGATTGAAGCGCTTTGTACGTTAAATGAGAAGAGGTCAAATTTTTGATGAACAGAGTCTTCATTGACTTTACTGCGGCTTCCCATAAGCCTCCAAAATGAGGAGCACGCGGTGGAATGAAAATGAATTCAAAGCCGGCATTTCGGCTTAATTCCTCCAGATTTGTTGCATTGAGTTCTGAACAGAATTGCCGTTTGAAGCCTTCAAGTTGCGAACATGATCCGACAAAGTTGGTGGCATTGTCACAATAAATCCTTTTGGATATACCACGTCGTCCGATGAATCGCTTCAAACAGAGAATAAAATTATTAGCAGATAGGTCTGAGATTAGTTGTGTATGAATAGCTTTTGAAGAAAAGTAAATAAATATGGCCAAATAGGTTTTGTAAGGAACTTTGCTTCGAATGCTGTACGAAGTAAGGAATGGTCTAAATAAATCCACTCCGCAGATCAGAAACGGGCGTTCGGCCAGGAGACGGTCAGCTGGGAGGTTACCCATGACTTATCGCATTAGTACTGGTTTGTAATGATAGCAATGTGTGCAACTTCGAACAACCTTTCGGACCAATTCGCGAGCATTTACAATCCATACTGTTAGGCGCATAATCGCTATCCGTACCTTAGCCCCCGCGTGAAGGTTTTGCAAGTGTATATCTTCAATATATTTATGAGTGAAATGATGAGTCTTTGGAAGCAATAACGGCATTGTTGCGTCCAATGGTATGTCAGCCATTGCTAGACGGCCTTCAACACGGATAAGTCGAATAGTTTGAGAACCTATCTGTTCCTTTGAGATGAATGGATTTAATTTTTGAAGCTCCGGCTTCAGACTTCGTCCTGCTTGTAAGTCCTTTAGTTCTTTCGCAAACACATCACTCTGAATGGAAGAGATTATATAATTAAAAGCCAATTTAAATTCTTCTACTGAAATGCTTTTTGTAGCATTAATCATATTATTGCGGCTGATAGGAAATCGCTTGAAAACTCGTAAAACGTATGCTAAGACTATCACAATCATACGAAACGATGATCGTCTACTAATGATCTGCTCAACTATGCTCTTTTCTTTATAACTAGTGCTACATTTCAATACAAGGGTGTTTCGCAATTCTAATTCTGTGGGCCCGAAATCTGTCTTTTTTCAGATTTCGGCCAATGTAATGCATCAATGGTTAAGAACTTTGGTCTATGAAACCAAATTGTCTGCATCAAATCACGCGCTGCACAGCCCCGTGAAACAATGTCTGCTGGATTATCCTTTCCAGGCTCGTGACTCCAAATAATATTCTGCGATTGAGTTTGTATGGTTGAGACGCGATTGGCAATAAAGCATTTTAGAGTTGATGGGTGCATTTTAATCCAATGAAGAACGACAGTTGAATCTGTCCAAAAATATGTTTTGCTGACTAGACAATTTAATTTGTGTTTGATTTTAGTCCATGTTTGGCAGAGTAATACGGAAGCACAAAGCTCTAAACGAGGTATGCTTTGTGATTGAGTGGGCGCAACTCGCGATCTCGAAATGATCAATGAAGTTACATATTTTCCGTTGTCCAATACCCTTGCGTATATGCAACATCCATACGCTCGATTTGAGGCTTCCGAAAATCCATGGATTTCACACTTATTTTTTGGTGATGTGTTGACAAATCGATTTACGCGAACCATGTCAAGATTAGATAAATCAACTTCAAGTTGTTGCCATCTAGTCCTTAGGATCTCTGGCAACGGGTCATCCCAGTCCAAGCGCTCGATCCACAAGTCTTGGATCAAAATTTTGTAGCGTACTACGACTGGAGCTAATAATCCTATCAGATCATAGAGACTGGCCATTATCGATACTATTTTTTAGCTTTGTTGGTATTGCAGTTAATGGAAGATCAAATCGAAATAATATAAGATCTTCAGTGGGCAGCCACGACATGCCAAGAGCCTTGGTGACATCACTATTGTCAATATTGGTGCCCCACTAAAATTCCACTTTGTCAATTCTGAATCTGCCTTGGAGAGCAATTTGGTAACTTCATTCATCTTAGCATTGAGTTCTTCGATTGAGTCAGCTCCATAAAGTAGATCGTCGACGTACATATCCTCAGCTAATACAGCAGATCCAATTAGAAATAACTCCTTATACTTCTCTGATAAAAACTTTAAGGACCTGATTGCGAGAAATGGAGCGCACGACATCCCATAGGTAACAGTATTCAATTGATATAATTGAATAGGTTCCTGCGGTGACTTTCTAAACAAGATTCGTTGGAAACTTCTATCCTCAGGTGCGACGAGAAATTGTCTGCACATTTTTGTTATGTCAGCTGGAATGGCATGGCGATACAAACGAAACGAGAGTAATGTTAGGATCAGATCTTGTTGAATAGTAGGACCAACCATGAGAATATCATTTAATGATATATTTGATGAAGATTTAGAAGAAACGTCAAATACTACTCGAAGTTTAGTTGATGAGCTCTGCGGTCTAAGGACACAATGGTGAGGAATAATGTAATGATTTCCCGATTGCAAATTGTCTAACGAAGCTACCTCCATGTGATTCAACTTAAGATATTCATCTAAAAATTCGCTGTACATTTCCTTTAGTTGGTGTTGAGATGCAAGCCGTTTTTCGAGTTGAAGAAAACGTCTTTTTGCACAGGACAACGAGTCTCCAAGTTTCTCAGGCGATTCCTTGAACCGCAACCGAACCTGTATGCGCCCTGATTCCATGAATTGTGTGTGCACCTGAAAGTGAGCTTCACATGCTTGTTCTTCTGAGCTTAATGAAATATCTTTATTTTGAATTCCATGTATTTCATCCATTTTACAAATATTCTCATTTGTAATAATATGTTAAGGGGTTGCTGTTGCGTTGAATTACAAGTGTAGTGTTGAGTTGATTGAGGCTCAGCAATCTTACCCCCGACGATCCATCCTAATGCAGTTTCCACTAGATGAGGAAGACCAATTCCTACACTAATTTTACTCTTCTCAGCTCTCAGCTCTCGCGGAGAGCTGAAACCGTATCCAAAATTGTACGTAGGGTAACAGCGTCTGGCTTTTTCATGCAAGCAATATTAAATAAACTTGAAATATGTTCTACGAAAATAAGAACTTTCTTGTCATATCGCTCGTTGAGGCGATCTAGGGCCTTGGGATAATTTTCGTCTGATACTTGAAATGGCGAGACTACGCTTAGAGCTTGGCCAGATAGACAACTTATTAGATAGTTAAATCTGTCCACATTGGACAATGAGTTGTCTTCATGTACCATATTTGTAAATGAAGTAATAAATTTTTTGAATTCCCCATATTTGCCGTCGAATTTAGGTAATTTGAGGGAGGGAAGCCGATTATGATGTCCCCCATGATAAGTCGATGAATTAAAGAAACTAAGTTCTTCTGGTTTTTCCTTCTTACTTGCGCCGATGCGCCGTAATATGATCGCATTTGTTTCTATAAAAAGATTTTTTATCTTTGGCCGACTCGCATCTGCAGGATCTAGCTCTCAATATTGGTTAGAACTTGTATTGCCTGTTTAAAATACGACTCAACAATTAGAGACTGACAATCTAATATATTAGGGTAATTTTCAAGATCGATTCTAGCTCTTAAACTTTGAATATTAGATTGCAGCTGATTGCGTTGTTGTCTAAGAGGTAGAAGCTGCGTTTCAACTGGTGGAGACACTTTGGGCCCTTAACGAAAGAAATGTAGCAAGTTAGAAATGAATTAAACGTAAGCTAAACGAGTTCTAGTTTAAAAAAAAAAACACTCAAATGCATTAAGTTTCACTCAAGAGCCTAATAAGTGAGCTTTGATATGTAGATAGTTTCTCTATATGACAGTTAGGGTACTTACTCTGCTGTGATTTATACTTAGCACGTGTTAAAGCTTACGAGTGTTTTACATGTGAGTGTAAAGCATGTGAAAGCTTTGCGATCGCTAATGAGTGGCAATTGAGTCAAAATTTGAGTGAAAATTGATAATATAAATTTGCACACTCAAGTTGACTTAGGTTATGATAGGGCTCCAATGTAAATGTCCCACGATGATATACTATCTCGCAAAGGCCAATGATGAAGAAGTCCAATGACGACTATCCAAGATGATTATGTAATAATCAAGAAGTCCAATTCCAATTTCCAAGATGATGATGTAAGCTGAAAAGTCAATGATGACTGTCCAAGACGATGTAACGACGAATGCAATATAATAAACGAATAAACTACTTTATATAGTTCTTAAGGTTTTATGTTAGGACTTGCGAAGTGCAAAGTCCTCTCACGGTCGCCAATGTTTGATCTGCTCATTTGCAGATGGTACAAAACTCCAGTGCTCAATAGCATGTGGAGTGGAGTACGGAAAAATACGTCTTCTCCCTTTCGAATTCCAGAAATAAGTCATTTTTATATTTCGGTCTCAAGAGTTAGAAGCTCTTCATGAGCCATGAACAGAAGCTTTTAGAACATGTAAATGTAAATACAGTGGTAGAAATTCTAATGATCTTAAACAAACAATATTAGAAATTTTAAGATGTACAAATCTAAGTTAACGATGACGTCTCCTCCAACAGCCATTTTCTTTTCTCTCTTCAAATTTTGTATCAGATCTAACTCTTTTATTGACTTACTCAATAACAGCTTCATTTCCACATTTCAAAACCATTTCCATTGTCTATTTCATTAACAATTTTGCTATCACTTTCCTTCACCATTTCGCTATATTTCTCTTTACCTATTTCGCTAACAATTTCATCTCCTCACCTTCGGGGTTATATTCTTTCGCGACTATTCTATTTTTATAATTTTTCCCTTTAACTATTTGATCAACTGTTCTCTCAATATTTACATTACTAGCTATTTGCAAATCTCTATGGCATCTCTGCAATGACAATGAGAGGCGAATATGAAATTGGAGAGCGGTCGGAGTTTGAACCGTTTGTAGCGCTACACAGCTGCATTGATTTCCAAGAGGAATTAAATTTACTCTTTCCAAAAGAATTTTGAGCAAATTCTTAACACAAATCCCAAGGAAAGTACAAATTAAAATTTTACCACGCTTAAAATTACGTAAAGTCATGGCACCGACTGGAAGCTGTGGTCTGTGCCAGGAGCCGTACAACCAGGAAATGCTCAAGGTGTGCAGCTCAATTCCACTGCACCCGCTGTGGATCGGAGAACAGTGTCACCACGAGTGCCTGGATGTGCGAGACATGTCGCCAAGTGCCTGATCAAGGCGAACATAAACTCGAATCAGAATCACATTTCAAGGCTAATCACCAAGGTATCAAGGATCAGCACATGGAAGATGAAGCAACGCTGGAAGACCAGCAATTACTTTTGCAACAATTAGAGGACGAAATGTGCCTCGAAAGATGATGACAGCGCCACCAACAGGCGACGAGTACCAGAGCGCAGAGCATGCCATGCGAAAGCCAATGGCATAACAACAACAAGTAGCTGCTCGACAATCAATTCCGAGTGATCGAATCACCTTCAAAAGATATCAAAGGAAATGGCAACTCTTCATAAGCACCTTTGAAACCAGCAGGCGGATCGGCGGATACAGCAACGAGGAAATCGCTATGCGTCTGGATAGATGCCTGAAAGGTAGGGCACTTGAAGCCGTGCGAGACATCTTACTGGTCCCAGAGAAATGCTGCCGAACTTTATAAGTACTTTAAGAATGTACTTTGGATGCCCCGAACACATAATAAAACTGTTGATGGAGCATATGAGAAATTTTCCTCTTCCAATGGGCAAACTAGAACCGCTGATCGACTTTGGATTTGCGGTGAAAAATATGTGCGCTACCATTGGGGCAAGCAAGCTAGATGCGCACCTGAACAACCCTTCGTTGTTACAAGAGCTTATTCAGAAGATGGGACCTGATGTGATGCTTAACTAGGCCCTACATTTAAAATCCATAGCTTACCCGAACATGCAGCACCTAATGGATTGGTTGTTTGAGTTGGCTGAAGCGGCGAGTCGCATATCCACGCGTATCCAAATATATTATTGGAAAGCGACAAGAAGAGAATCAACAGGGGAGTGATGCATACACATAAACACACTTTCTGTGCGATATGCAAAGGACACCACACACCAGTGTCTTGCAAAAAGTTGTTGCGGATGTCAGTCGAAGGCAGGTAGAACACGAAAAGGTTCGTAAAGAGAGTAGTTAGTCAGACATCTACTAAGGTGAAGAAGAAAAAAGTTTCTGGCCCGACGTGAGGGAACACAAAAATATGGGATATCTAGTATATTAGTAGAAATAACTTCGCCGTTGACTAGTTTATGGAGAAAGAAAATGACAAATACGAGCCTACGGTAGTAAAGTGATGGAAGATTAATAAGGCTGTCAGAATAAGAAGGTAGGCGAAGATTCGGGGCCCAATTAAGACCGCGTTACGCGAACGTAAGGAATTGCTTCTGTACCGATTCAATACTACGCTGGTGAAGATCATATTGAGGGTTCCACACAGGCGAGCAATATTCTAGAGTAGGGCGAACTAACGAATTGTATGAAACCTTTCTTATATAGGGATCATGAAATTCTTTGTCCCAACGTTTAATGAAGCCAAGAAGACTGCATGTTGTAATGACAATTGAAGATATATGAACACAATCTAACAGAACAGACTTAATATAGTAATGAGCTAGGAACAGACGCATTTAGGTGTAATTAATTAACGTAACACCAATCACAAAACGCATCGAAATCTGATTGCAAGTACTGATGACTGCCTTGGGGTACACCTGACGTAACTCGAACAGTTTTAGATATCGAGGAACGAAAAGACACCTTTTGGGTTCTGCCAATAAGACAGAGCCAATAGTTTCGTGGAAAAACCCATGATGTTAAGTTTCATGAGAAGCATAGAATGATCAACCGTATCGAAAGCCTTACTAAAGTCAGTATAAATAACATCAGTTTGACACTTTTTACGGAAGCCATGGTGTATAACGGTAGTCAATTCTAAAAGGTTGGTAAGCGACGAACGACCTTTCCTGAAATAGTGGATCTGGATAGGTGTTGAAGGGAAGACGTAATAATTTTCTCAAACAGCTTTTGTATTGCCGAAAGTTTGGCAATGCCACGGTAGAAATATCCGATTTGCTACCCTTTGTAAAAAGCTGAATAATAAAAGTCTTCTTCCAAATATCAGGAAATCTACAAGTCTCACTCGATATAAAGAATTACCGAGATAAAGTCTTAGATAGGGAAATCGAACACATTTTAAGGATGCAACTAGGTATATTATCAGGCCCGGGTACGAAGGAAGACGTCACAGATGACAAGCTAGAGATAATACAGTCTTCAGTAATACTAGGAAAAAACTTACAATTTAAATGTGGAACTGAGAAGGGATAAGGTGTGGGATCCGAAGCAGTAGTAGAATAAATCGACTGAAAGAATTTAGCAAACAGATCTGCAATATCTGCAATATCAATATCATTATTAGCAGTCTGGTCATTAAGTCTGAAGGTGGAAGGTAGTAAATAAGAGCGTCTTTTGGAATTAACAAAGGTTTCAAATCTTTTGGGGTTCTTATGAAATTCAACCTTACAGCGAACGATATAATTATTGTAGCATTGAGTATTTAAAAGACAAAATTGAGATTTGGCTACACAATAATTTGAATAGTCAAGTTGCGAACCAGTTTTTTAAGTCTTTTAAAATATCTCGACTTAATGTTACGGAGATTAAAGAGCCTACGTGTGAACAAGACTGGCGCACTGAAGACGGTAGAGACAATCATATAAGGAACGCATTTATCAATTAGAGAATTGAGAGCAGAGTAGAAAAATTGACTGCACAATCTATATCACAGCCCTCAAATAGAATCCGAAAAGTAGGGCATAAAGATTGACAAGAAGATGGTGTAGGCGAAAGTAAAAATGGAGAAGATGTAATAGAGAGTGCGGTCGACTGATTATGAGGCAACTCAGGGATTGCAGGGTAAAATAAAAATGTATATAAGAATGTATAGAAAAATTTAAATACACAGCACAAAGATAATTATCGATTATAATAAAAAATCAATAATTACAAATAAAACAAAGAGTCAGCTAGAGTACCCAGCATAAGGAGAGTGCCAAAACATTTATAGGACGAGATTTGAGAGGCGGCCTTACAAAGTGATTACGCGGGAGAGAAGCTGAGCACAAGCAAGTTTTTCAAGTCGGCATATTATAACCCAAATTTGGCATGCCTCCACCCATGGTGGTGGTGGGTCGTTGTTTACTTGGGCTAGCAGGGCCGCTCGCTGCCTCCCAAGTCTGACGAGAAGGCCACCTCGCCGCTTTATTTGGGGAATAGTCCTGGGCATCGGTAGGTAAATTTTGCCTTATTTTCTATGGCAAGGACTTTTTGTTTTTCTTCTCTTTTTTTTTTGCCTATATGCTTTTTGCCAAAGAAGGCAGGATGGCCATCTAATAGGGGCAAGGCAAGGTTTGATTTGAAGTGATTTATTGGGGCCGCAAGCCCGGTATTTATAGAGGAGCATTCACATTGGTCTTATGGCTAGTGCCCTTAACGGAACTTAAAGCTAAACATTATGCTTAAGTTCTAATTACTTATAATCTATCCCTAAAAGTATGTGGCCTAATGCTATCACTGAAAGTATACTACAATGTTGAGATTCAGTCAGAGTGTGGATAGTGAGAGTGGCGGTGTGTGAGTGGTGTATGAGAAAAAAAAATAATCTGAAATAAAATAAAATCCAAAGAAAAAAAGGTAAAACGTGAAGAATTATAAATTATAATAAAGAATAAATAAAGTAGATGAACACAGCCTCATTCCATCAAGCCGATGAGCTCGATTGCGGTCAGAGAAGGAAAAATAATTACAAAAATAATTTTGAAAATTCCGTTTAATTCCAAGGCGCAGCGAGACTGGACCGGCTGGAAAAATTGGGTGAGTTTATATTTCGATTTCATGTTGCGCTATTATGTTTTTCATCAGTCCAGAAACTGCTGCCTGTAGCTCCAAGCGGGGTATCGAAAGCGGCTGCAACGGAGTTACATTAGATTTGGCTAAAACGAGACTCAAAAGTATTTTGTTCGATACGGAAATACTCAACGGTAGAGTATCCGTCTTCTTCACCATCCACGAATACATGAAGTTGAACTCTGAAGTTTTTAAAATAGCACCTTGGAATTCGCACGTCCTCTATCAAGGGTAAAAAAGAAAGCCATGATTGCCACATATCCTGCATATTGGGTGGTATTTCCTCATTTCAATAAATCTTCGATCGCCAAACTTGTTGAAACATTATTTTGAGATATATCATTATACAGGATACATGGGGTCAAAAACTGACATCAAAACGGGTAGGATTTCCCTTTTGGTTGGTGCGACATATGTTGCTATTATATTGCGCTTAAGACGTACAAACTGTAGTGCATAGGTGAAGGCATCTTATTGTGGGCTCCACCGCATGCCCAATATTTTCTCGTAGGAGTTTATCTCTTCACTATTGAAGAACTGCTTTTCGTCGTGGGTTGTTGTGTCGCAAGGTGCGGCTAGTACCCTTTGGAATTCGAACACCACTTGCGCATATGTAAGCCCCGCGTGCGTAGACTTCTCTAACTTCCTTTGCTAATGTAATGGCTTCTTCTTCTGAATGGTATGAATCGATGTAGTCGTCTACATAGTGACTTCTCTAAATAGCTTTAGCTGCCCAAGGAAACTCATCAGCGTGTTTTTTTATCGATCAGTTCGCGCACATAGTGTGCTATGAGGAGTGAGCGCGTGGCTCCGAATGTCAACACACAAATTTAAATTTGTTCTTTCCTTGGGATTTGTGTAAGTCCCTACGGATACCTATCCGTAGCTCTACTACACCGTAGGACTTGAAGAATTTGCTCAAAATTCTTTTGGAAAGAGTAAATTTAATTCCTTTTGGAAATCAATGCAGCTGTGTATTTTTCGTGCTACTTATATATAATAAAGTACCATAAGAGTAAGATAAGGGAGAGAGAGAGAGAGTTTTTAAAGTTCTAAATAGCGTCATTCTGTTTGTGCAGAGTGGTACCAAGGTTATTTTGTAGGCCCGAATTTCGGCAACACCAGTGGTGCTGTTTTTCTGCGAGCTGACGGCCCATTAAAGGTTATTAAAGGTTCGCATTGTAGCAGAAGAGACGGTCACACTCGGTCTTTTGTTATTCTTTGATCCCAGTATTTTTAATCACTCTCTGAGAAAGAGGTAAGTTTAGCGCGTCTGTAATAAATAATAATAATTAAGTATAGTTAAGAAATAAAATAAACTACTCTAAAGCAACTAAGACCCGAATATCCTGCATATTCTGACATCGGTTGATTTATCTACCGTCTACAATATCAGAAGTGGTGAACTTTAACGCAATGTACCTCAACATTGAGGCTCACAATTGGCTGGAGCTGTTGGACTTTTCTACTACAGGGTCAAAAGCCGAGCTTGTGGTGCGCCTAAACGGTGTTCCAGTAGTGTAATGACCGGGTTCCACTTGGTTGATTGTTAGAAGAAAACAAACGCGTCAGTTCAGTTTGGTGGTCATGTATAGATTGATTTTTATTCAAACAATATTCTTTTACTTAACCTATCGCCACTTAGGCGACAACTACAAAATAGAAAGAGGAAGTGTCAGTACATACATACATATTAATTGGGGCACTTGCATCAAAGTGCATGGTCAGCGTTCCCATATTATGCGTTTATCGATCGATCGATACCAATATTTTTATGTATTGATTGATCGCTATTGGCAAAGTGGCGCGTAAAGACGTTAAGTTTAAAAATTTGAAAGTTTAAACTAGCGCACGCTACAATATACGGAATCAAAGGTGTACAAATGGACATGCTTCTAGTCTCCACGCTAAAATGGCGGGGTCATGAGTGGATACATGCCAATGGTACGCGCATTTTGGAACCCGTGGGCAACATCTGATGTAAGATACCAGGCGCCGATTCGAGTTTAGAATTAGGAGCGCCAATGAGAAGTTCGTCAGACGCTATCGATGCTGCAACTCAATGGGCCACATGAGCAAGCACTGCAAGAAACCCGACAGAGTGCCAGGGTCCTGCTTCGGATGCGGTGTTTTGGATCACTGGCCAAGTGGCCACGTAATAAAGAGAAGTTAGCTAAAGGGTGCGACGACGTGAGATATGTTAAGATATATTTTAAAACTCGACCTAATCCTTACTTAATTACAGCCTGCTTCATAGACTCGGGCAGTGATGTCTCACTTATTAAATTTTTTTGCCTACCAGAAAAGATTCATTTAATTTCACTTAATCATAAATATTACGGATTAAATAAGAGTCTACTTTTGTCATATGGAAAAGTCAAGTGTTTTGTTCTCAAAAATTCAATAAAAGTATTCTTTAATTTAGTCGTTGATAATGAGATTTTATGAAAGCATGTAATATTAAGTTAGACTTAAATGCCTTGAAAATAATTACACTTGAAATGAGAGGAGGCGAATATTAACTTGCAGAGATGCCATAGAGATTTGCAAATAGCTAGTAATGTAAATGTTGATCAGAACAGTTGATCAAAAAGTTAAAGGAAAAATTATGAGAATAGAATAGTCGCGAAAGAGTGTAACCCCGAAGGTGAGGAGATGAAATTGTTATCGAAATAGGTAAAGAGAAATATAACGAAATGGTGAGGGAAAGCAACATTGTTAATGAAATAGAGATTGGAATGGTTATGAAATGTGGAAATGAAGCTGTTATTGATTTAGTCAATCAAAGAGTTAGAGCTGATACAAAATTTGAAGAGAGATAAGAAAATGGCTAATGTCCAATCTTTAAGCAAAGCAGAATTTGAATTATTAAAGATTGAGTGTTTCAACACAGGAGTTGATTGCAAAAAAGAAGGAAGATTAGATTTTAAAATCCGAAAAAAATTTGAGCAATTGTTTGACAGTGCATATTTGTTCATATTATTGTGCCTGATGTAAAATGTGAAATGAAGCTCAACATGGAGGGGTCGAAGGCATTCACTTGTGCGCCTAGAAGATTGTCATATTCTGAGAAAGGATAATTGTAGGCGATGCTGGACAGGTACTTGGAGAAGATCATTCGCCCTAATGAGTCGGATTATATATCACCCATTGTGTTAGTGCTTAAGAAAGCTCTTCGAGCTTTCGAGCTGGTACTTGCATTACCCCATAGTACGGCACCGTAAGTCCAGATGGGCTTCAGTACGGGGTTGCATAGGAGGACTTTATACTTCAGACGTAGAGGGAGCGAGCATTGATGATCCAATGTACACTACTTGCTTTTAGTTTGAGCTGTAATTTTTTTTCTTCGATGTGCTTGCTCCAAGTTAGCTTTCTGTCTATATGGATGCCAAGGTAGGTGACATCATCGGCTTGAGGAATTGGTACGTTGTTTAGCATTAGAGCTGGATAGTTTTTTCTGTTAAGCGTAAATGTAACATGTTTGCATTTCTGCTCGTTGACTCGGATACGCCAGGTTGCTATCCATTCCTCTACCACCTTTAGGTGTTCCTCTAATTTTCCAGACGCTTGTATTGGGCATATTGATCTACTGAGCATTGCCGTGACATAGGCAAAAGTGGACGTTTTAAGTCCTGAACTCGTTGGTAAGTCTGCAGTGAACAGCCAGTAGAGCAATGGGCCAAGTACACTGCCTTGCGGTACACCAGTGATTTCAAAGTCAGCCGAGATGGAGCCATTACATCTTACAGCGAATTTCCTATTGTAAAGGTAAGATTCCATGAGTTTGAACATCAGACCATCCAGCCAAACACTATCGAAAGCCTGGGCAACGTCGAGAAAGAAATCCGCACACGGATGTTATTCGATTGACTTGTTTAATTGTCCCGTGTTTTTCGCGAAAGCAAAGCATTGTGTTATCCTATGACAGAAATGAATTAATTTTGCTATAGGATGATAGCTGGGTTTTGTCCTTTTCCACTTTAGTAATCATGATGATAGTGGACCTTTTCGAAGCTCTTGGGAAGTAGCCGATTCTTGTTATAGCGTTAAACAGTTTGCAGATGTACTGTATGGCAATGATAGGGAGTTCTAGGAGCATTTTCGGTGTGTTAGGTCATGGCCGGAAGCTTTGTTCGGCTTTGTGTGGTTTTTAATAACTACAGCGATTTCATCTGATTGGAGTTTCGAGTACTCACTATGTATTAATGTGCTCGAAGGGGGAAGTACAAACGAGTTTGACGTTGGACTTGGCTGGACAACCATTGTGAGGTTTGTAGCAAACACGGATGCCCTCTCTGAGGGCATACACCGGTTGAACTCCTTATCGGTGAAACTATCTCTGTAGGAGCGCATAAAGTTGGGTGGGCTTTCCACAAAGGATGTTTAGTGCTGGTTGGGCTGAGCTTTTCATTTGAGGCCAGGTTTCTTCTTGTCTTAACGCCTTGGAGAGATTTGCGATTGGCATGCCTTAGGCGAAGTTTTGCTGCTGGTGAGCGAGAAATCTGTCATTCTCTTCTTAACCGACGTTTCTCCGTTACTGGTTGTTCTATCCATTGGGTCATAGGCCTGTGGTCAGGTTTAGTATAGGTAGAGGCAGGTGGAGTAGATACTCTTGCTGGAGAAACGCACATGACAATGTCCTCTGCAGCATCCAGTTACGGCGAACAGTCAATGTGGGCACTCATGTACATTTAAAATTTAAGCCTATTTGTTTTGTTTGGGAGATCAAGTACTTGAGATCTTGTTGATAGTGTGAATAACACTGAAGAGTGGTCAGAATTTAAATCTAGCAGTGTCTCCGCATTGATGTGATTACGCGGAATCATTAGCTTCTGCTCCTGAGTTTTTATTAATATATATTGTTTTCTCTCAATTTTGAATTATGCTTAGTTTGTTTTTGATTTCGCTGGTGTCGTTTGCTTGACACCCTTGTGTTTTATTTGCATTATTCGCTAAATTAAACAGTTTTTTTTTTCATTTTCGTGATTAGTGTTTGGTGCATTTAAGTTTTTCTTTATTGTCCTCTCTCGTCATCGCTTCTGCAGTTGCTCCCCTCATCACCCTCATCATACCATCAGTGCTAGTGGTTTTGTTGTTCTCTCTGCTTTGTAGTGCTTGTGCTTAGCTTCTCTCCCGCTTAATCAGTTTTGTAAAGCCGACTCTCAAAGCTCATCTTATAACTGTTTTTGCACTCTCTCTTGTGCTGTGTACTCTAGCTGTCTCTTTGTTTTAATTGTAATTATTGATTTTTTATCGATAATAACTGTGTTTTGTATTTACATTTTTCTATATATTCTTTTATATATATGTAGGAAATGAAGTGTCAGGCGGGCATAATAATCATAGCAATCGTGAAGTAGCTAGTGAGCGAGACAGAACTACACGCAGCGGCCGTACCTATCTGGTCGACTCACTCATTAGCAAATAAAGCAGAAGGGTTGATTCAAAAAAAGCACTCGCAATCGTACTCTCGCCTCGATCACATCGCGCACCCAAATTCATCACTGAGGCCATTATTATAATAAATAAATAAATGTATTCTTAACACAAAGAAACATTGTTAATAATAAGACTAACCACGGAAACACATCCGTATAATATTGAATTAAATAAACGGGGAAATAAATAAACCCCCACAAACTGGGGGCTCAACCGAGATTTTGGCCCAAGACAATTAGTGAAATTTGTGTGTGTGTGAAGTTCGCAGTTGAACAGCCAAATTGTTAAAATTGCATGCATTAACGTGTAATACATATACAAAGTCAAGGTTGGCGAACGAATTTCACAAGAAACAACCAATACAAGTTCAAAAAGTAGTGGAAGTTGGTGTGACTGTACGAGAGTTGACGACTGGATGGCGAGACGGTGAGCGGTTGGACGACACAAGAAGAGCGTCACTAAAAATTTTGGCGCCGATTAGACGAAAGGCGGCTGAAGCCAAAAGCAGCTCGAGAAGGGTGGCGACTCGAGAGGGAAAGAGAAAGCAGACAGCGGACACGAAGTTGATGATAATTAGTGTTCACTGTGGAAGCAGACAGCAGACACGAAGTCGATGATAACTAGCGTTTACTGTGGAAGCAGACAGACCGACAAAGCAGACAGCGGACACGAAGTTGATGATAATTAGTGTTCACTGTGGAAGCAGACAGCAGACACGAAGTTGATGATAATTAGTATTCACTGTGGAAGCAGACAGCAGACACGAAGTTGATGATAACTAGCGTTTACTGTGGAAGCAGACAGACCGAGAGAGCAGACAGCGGACACGAAGTTGATGATAATTAGTGTTCACTGTGGAAGCAGACAGCAGACACGAAGTTGATGATAACGAGCGTTTACTGTGGGAGCAGACAGACCGAGAGAGCAGACGAATGATAACCAGTGCAGACAAAAAGAGAGAGAGAGTAGACAGCGGGCACGAAGTTGATGAGCGGAAAACCAAAAGAGCAGAGAGCGGACAACACAAACCGTTACAAGAAGCAGACGACGCCGACAAGACCAAACGAGAAGGAAGGCAGCGGACACGAAGCTGAGACAAGTTAGTGTGAAAGCAGACAAAGAGAGACCAAGAGAACGAGTGGAAAACAACAGAGTGAGCTGCGACAGCCGAGTGAGTAGCAACAAAGAGCGAACCGAACATTCGCAAGAAGTCTGAGTGAGTTGCGACACCGATATTGAGTTGCTACATAGAGCAAGACGACTACAGTTGGGTGAGCTGTTTTATTATTGTTTGAGTGTGAGTTACTTTGCTGCACGACGAGACCAGACCGGTGGCAGAAATATTGACGAAATTGATGCGAGCTGCAGAGAGCAAATTTCTAAGAATCGTCTGAATAATCCATAACCTACCCCAATTTGACCTACATTAACATAGTGTGTAAATTTTGCTGGAAATTTTTGATTGAAATTTGATTAATTGTTACTAACCATACATTAATATACCAATCTTGTTAAGCAATATACGTACAGGTAATCGTGTGAAATGGATCGAGGTGAGATTCTAACATTGCGTATTGAGGAGTTGCGCAGTAAATTAAGTGAGTTAGGGCTAGAGACTACAGGCCTTAAAGCTTACTACTCTACTCGCTTATTACGATCAAATAGAAACCGAGAATGATGGGCAAGATGCAGATTTCGCCTCAGTTAGAACAATTCAAGAAGTCCCGAACACAGATGGGCAAAGGTCATGGTTTACACTAAAAGATGTGGAGGGAAGCGTTTCCGAATTTTGCGGTTTAGGTTCGATTGATGTTTTACAATGGATTAGGGAATTAGAAGAATGCGCTTTAACCGTACAGTGGAGTCAGTTACAGCTTTTTGTGTATGCAAAACAACTGTTAAAAGGAGCTGCATTGTCGTTTATACGTAGTAAGAGAAATATTTGTAGTTGGGAGTCCCTGAAGGTTGCTTTGAAAAATGAATTCAGAGTAAAGGTTTCATCAGCAGAAGTTCACAGAAGACTAAGCAATCGACAGTTGAAGAAAGGTGAGAACTTGTACGAATTTTTGTATTCGTTAATGGAAATCGCAAAGCCGATCGATTTGGATGATGAAAGTTTAATCGAGTATTTCGTAGAAGGTATACCAGACATGAGAGCAAATAAGGCATTATTGTATCAAGCAAGAACAGTGGATGCGTTGAAAGTTCAAATAGAGACCTATTTAAAATCCTATGATCCTAGGAAGTCGCCAAAGAAATCAACATTTGAATCACCTTTTCACAAGCAAGGCAGAGATAATAGAGAGAAAAGTTTGATAACAAAGGGAGAACGCAAATGTTTTAAGTGCGGTGATCCTTCGCACATGATGAGAGACTGTAGCAAGAAAACGTTTACTTGTTTTAAGTGTGGCGAAACAGGCCATCGTTCATTTGAATGCAAGGGAAAAGATACCACTAAAGCTGAAAAAACCAATGTTGTAGAGGATGAATTAGCAAAACCATCCGGTAAATTTACTGATACGGGTTTGGAGTTAAAAGAAGTAACTTATAAAACGATTAAGTTCAACGGTCTAATTGATACAGGAGCAAATCTGAGCCTCATACGTAAGAGCGTGTTTGTCAAACTTAATTGAGTCGTTAACAGGATACTCGAAGAGCCTTACGGGCATTGGTGGAAGTCATGTCATGACGTTTTGTTACTTTTAGCATAAGTGTAATGATAGATGACATAGAGATGGAAGTCGAGTTTCATATCGTTCCTGATGAGGACATGGCATATCAGGCAATCTTAGGTAGAACCATATTAGATCATGTCGATTTGGTTGTTACAAAGAAAGGTACAAAGTTTGTAAGCATCAAGAGAAAAGAATCACGGTGTAGGGCGAATGGATCTTGTGATGAGTTGTTTAAGGAATTTGAAAGCATGTGTATGCATAGTGCAGAACAGAATAAAGTGGAAATCAAGAGTGACTTGTCACATATCAGTGCAGAAATCGCTAGTGAAGTTAAGAAATTGATTAAAAATTATAAACCTATTAGAAATACAAACACTCCTATAGAAATGAAGATTGTACTAACCGATGAGTTGCCAGTTTATCAGCATCCAAGGCGTCTAGCAGAGTCCGATCAAAACATTGTTGACAGTACAGTACAAGAATGGTTGGAGGAAAAGATAATAAAGCCAAGTTTTTCCGAATATGCTTCGCCTGTTGTACTTGTAACAAAGAAGAATGGGAAAAAGCGTCTGTGCTGCGATTACAGAAAGCTTAACGAGAAAGTGGTCCGAGATAATTTTCCTATGCCACAGATGGATACCGTATTAGAAAAACTTCAAGGTGCGTTAGTTTATACTACTCTAGATCTAACAAACGGTTTTTTCCACGTTCCCGTTGAAGAAAATTCTCAGAAGTACACAGCATTCGTAACCCAGAATGGTCAGTACGAATTCCTATACGTACCATTCGGAATTTCAAACTCTCCAGCAGTTTTTACAAGATTTATAATGGCAGTAATGAGAGAATCAGTCAAGAATGGAGATGCAGTGGTGTATATGGACGATATAATTATACCAAGCGTTAGCGTGAATGATGGTCTAATTAAACTTAAAAGTGTGTTGAAGATAGCTGCGGAAAATGGGTTGAGAATAAACTGGGAGAAATGTCAGATACTGCAGAGTAAAGTAAATTTTTTGGGCTATATAGTTGAAAATGGAAGTATTAAGCCAAGTAAGGAGAAGACTGATGCCGTTTCAAGATTTCCGATCCCACATGATAAGAAGTCAGTTCAACGATTTCTAGGGTTAACATCATATTTCCGTAGATTCATCGAAGGATACGCAGTAACAGCTAAGCCCTTGACTGACATTTTGCGAAAAGACAACAAGTTTGAGTTTAAAGAATTGCAAATGGTAGCGTTCGAGCAATTAAAGTTAGCATTGACCAAAGGTCCCGTTTTAAAATTATACAATCCTAAATTAGAGACTGAGATTCATACTGATGCCTCGAAACATGGTTTCGGAGCTGCGCTTTTACAGAAAGATTCAGAAGATGGTTTATTTCATCCGGTACAGTATATGAGTCGGAAAACTAAACCTTGCGAAGAGAAGTACGATTCATATGAACTTGAGGTTTTAGCGGTTATAGGAGCATTAATAAAGTGGCGTGTATATGTGTTAGGGTTGAAATTTAAGATTGTCACAGATTGTAATGCGTTCACGATGACAATGAAAAAGAAAGAGGTTCCGTTACGTGTAGCACGTTGGGCAATGTACCTACAAGATTTTGATTACCAGATTGAACATCGTTCAGGTTCAAAGATGCGGCATGTGGATGCCTTGAGCCGTTTATCTTGTTTTCTGCTAACCGACACCATAACCCATAGACTGAAAGAAGCACAGTTGTCAGATGATTGGACTAAAGTGATCAGGAGTTTGGTTCAGGAGAAGGGATATGAAGATTTTTACATTGACAATGAAATATTGTTAAAGAACCCGAATAAAGAACTTATCGTGGTACCCTCGCAGATGGAAAAGGAAATAATACAGATTGCACACAAACAAGGACATTTTGGAGCTAGAAAGACTCAGGATATCGTAGAAAAATCGTATTATATTCCAAAGTTAAAAGAAAAGGTAGCCCGTGTTGTTGAGTGTTGCGTAGAATGTCTTATTGTAAATGCCAAAACCGGTAAAAAGGAAGGATATTTGATGCCAATAAGCAAAGGAGATCAGCCATTGATGACATATCACATTGATCACGTCGGCCCGATGGAGGTCACAACAAAGCGTTACAATCATATACTTGTTATTGTTGATGGTTTCTCCAAGTTTGTATGGTTGTATCCGACTCGTGGAACTGGAGTCGATGAAGTAGTTAGTTGTCTTGAAAAGCAAGCCATCATTTTTGGTAACCCGGTGAGAATAATTTCTGACAGGGGAGCAGCATTCACATCCAATGCGTTAAAGAATATTGTAACAGACAGGATATACAGCATTTACTGATAGCAACAGGTGTACCCCGTGGCAACGGCCAAGTAGAAAGGATGCATAAGATAATAGTTCCAATGATTTCAAAGTTAAGCCAAGAAAATGAGGGAAACTGGTACAAGTATGTAGGACGTGTGCAACAACTTGTTAATAATACTGCCCCAAGAAGTACAAAAGTTACACCTTTTAAGATATTGACAGGAATAGAGATGCGTAGTCCTGGTGATCCTGAAATGGAAAAGCTGATAACCGATTCGTTAATAGGAGAATTAGACTGTGGTCGTGAAGAGATTAGAGCGGAGGCTCGTAAGAATATCGATGAAATACAACAGGAAATGAAAAGGACGTTTGACAAAAACAGGAAATGGGAAAGAAAATATAATTTAAACGACTTAGTGGCGATTAAACGTACGCAGTATGGGACAGGACTAAAGTTGAGAGGTAAATACTTAGGACCATATAAAGTCACAAAGGTGAATAGGCACGGTCGATACGAAGTTGAGAAAGTTGGCGATAGTGAAGGACCTTGTAAGGCATCAACAGTGGCTGAGTTTATGAAGCCTTGGCTAGGATCATTCGGGTCGAATGACTTGTCAGGACAGCCGATTGTAGGAAATGAAGTGTCAGACGGGCATAATAATCATAGCAATCGTGAAGTAGCTAGTGAGCGAGACAGAACTACACGCAGCGGCCGTACCTATCTGGTCGACTCACTCATTAGCAAATAAAGCAGAAGGGTTGATTCAAAAAACACTCGCAATCGTACTCTCGCCTCGATCACATCGCGCACCCAAATTCATCACTGAGGCCATTATTATAATAAATAAATAAATGTATTCTTAACACAAAGAAACATTGTTAATAATAAGACTAACCACGGAAACACATCCGTATAATATTGAATTAAATAAACGGGGAAATAAATAAACCCCCACATATATATATATGTTTTTTGCCCTGTGTTTCATTTGGCTTTTGAATGGCTTGTTGTCTACCTCCTTGCATGCATTCTGATCCTTTTGAGGATCAGTATAGAGCAATATTTTTATATTTTCTGGTTTGTCTGTGTCTAAGCCTGAGCTTGGCTTAATGCGCTGGACTTCCATATCTTCTGCCAGCGAGCAGCTTAATTTTGGTCAAATAAACAGTAAGTTTCTATCTTTAAATAAAGTGGCAAAACAGCTGTCTAACAAGTGTGACTCTAGCATATATTTATTGTCGCAATTCAAGTTTGGTCCACCTTCTAAGGAATTGCCCAAGAAATGTACCCTTGAGTTGCCTCATAAGCAACGCCCGCTCTCTCTATTACATCTTCTCCCATTTAACTTTCGCCTACACCATCTTCTTGTCCCTCTTAATGCTCTTCTTTTCAGATTGAAGTACCCATTACAAGCCCTGGTGTACCTCAATCTATCCCTCACGGGAACTCTGATCAATTACAGGATCATGCTGGCTCTCAAGAGTCTCAGAGAACCTAGTTGTACACGAATTTTCGCCCAATAAGCGCTCCCGTTCTTTGCCTGTCCTAATGTATCTTCTGCTTCAAAAAACTAATAACGTCTAGTCTTTGCATTCATTATCAAAATGTAAGAGGACTTCTTACCAAGCTCTCGAAATTATTCTGTGATAGCCAAACCTTTTCGGCTGACATATTAGCTTTCTCTGAAACTTGGCTTAATTCCTCTGTTTTGGATAATGAAATAATTTCTAATAACTTTATTTCTTATAGGCTTGTTCGAGTTGGTCGACGTAGCGGTGGAGTACTCATTGCTGACAACTAGAATCTGTGTTCAATTGTTGTGCCGATTGATCTCCCCTTAGGTGCTGAGTTTATTTGCGTCGAAGTTACATGTTCTAGCATTAGCTTATATATCTCTTGTTCATATATTCCTCCAACTTCTGATATCATGATCTACATGCGAACTATTTTTAGTCGTCTTAAAGATCGTGATTTTCTTATAGCTTTAGGTGATTTTAACTTGCCCAATGTTTTCTTGGCTTGTTGATGATAATCTATTTATCTTAATTCCTTCATCTCAACATGTTTTTCTTGATAGCCTACTTGAATGTCCGCTATATCAGTTGAATTCTTTTCTTAACTCTTCTAAAAGAATCCTCGATCTTGTTTTTGTCTCTGATCCCACTGTTAGAGCTGGATCACAAACACAGCCCCTGGTGAAGCCTGAAGATACTTATCACCCTACCATTGAAATTAATATTTCTTCCAATTCCGTTAATAATTCATTTAATAACATCTCAAATTCTCGTCGTAGATGTTTTCGTAAAACAAATTTCAATCTTCTGAACAGACTTATTTTCTCTTTCGATTGGTCATTCCTATTTGAGTGCTGTGATATGGATTGTGCAGTAAATTTTTTCTACTCTGCTCTTAATTCTCTAATTGATAAATGCGTTCCTTATGTGAATGTCTCTACCGTCTCCAGTGCGCCAGTCTGGTTCACACGTAGGCTCTCTAATCTCCGTAACATTAAATCGAGATATTTTAAAAGATTTACAAAAACTGGTTCGCGACTTGACTATGCAAATTATTGTGTAGCCAAATCTCAATTTTGTCTTTTAAATACTTAATGCTACAATAATTATATCGTTCGCTGTAAGGTTGAATTTTATAAGAATTCCAAAAAATTGTACAACTTTGTTAATTCCAAAAGACGCTCTAATTTACTACCTTCCACCTTCAGACTTAACGACCAGACTGCTAATAATGATTCAGATATTGCAGATCTGTTTGCTAAATTCTTTCAGTCGACTTATTCTACCACTGCTTCGGATCCCACACCTTATCCCTTATCAATTCCACATTTAATTTGTATGTTTTTTCCTAGTATTACTGAAGACTGTATTATCTCTAGCTCGTCATCTATGACGTCTTCCTTCGTACCCGGGCCTTCGTACCTATACCTAGTTGCATCCTTAAAAAGTGTTCGATTTGCCTATCTAAGCCTTTATTTCGGTTATTCTTTATATCGAGTGAGACTTGTAGCTTCCCTGATATTTGGAAGGAGTCTTTTATTATTCCGCTTTTTAAAAAGGGTAACAAATCGGATATTTCAAACTACCGTGGCATAGCCAAACTTTCGGCAATACCTAAGCTGTTTGAGAAAATTATTACGTCTTCCCTTCAATAGGATAGGTTCCAGATCCACTATTTCTGCTTGTCAGCATGGCTTCATGAAAGGTCGTTCGTCGCTTACCAACCTTTTAGAACTGACTACCCTTGTACACCATGGCTTCCGTAAAAAGTGTCAAACTGATGTTATTTATACTGACTTTAGTAAGGCTTTCGATACGGTTGAGCATTCTATGCTTCTCATGAAACTTAACATCATGGGTTTTTCCCCGAAACTATTGGCTTGTTTAAAGTCGTATCTTATTGGCAGAACCCAAAAGGTGTCTTTTCGTTCCTCGATATCTAAACCTGTTCGAGTTACGTCAGGTGTCCCCCAAGGCATTTATCTGGGCCCACTGTTATTTACCTTGTTTATAAATGATTTGCCTTTGGCCTTGGCTCATTCACGCGTGCTCATGTTTGCGGATGACGTCAAGATATGTTATTCATATAATGATCCTTCTTTCCAACAGTACTTGCAATCAGATCTCGATGCGTTCTGTGATTGGTGTCACGTTAATAAATTACACCTTAATGCCTCTAAATGCTCTTTTATGACTTTCAGTCGTTTGTCGCCGTTCCTAGCTCATTACTTTATTAAGTCTGTTCTGTTAAATTGTGTACCATCATTTAAAGACTTAGGCGTTATGTTTGACCCAAAACTTTCTTTTAATGTTCATATATCTTCAATTGTCAATAGAGCATGCAGTCTTCTTGGCTTCATTAAACGTTGGGCCAAAGAATTTGATGATCCTTATGTGACAAAGGTTTTATACACTTCGTTAGTTCGCCCTACTCTAGAATATTGCTCACCAGTGTGGAACCCTCAATATGACGTTCACCAGCGTAGTATTGAATCGGTACAGAAGTAATTCCTTAAGTTTGCGTTACGCGGTCTTAATTGGGCCCCGAATCTTCGCCTACCTTCTTATTCTGATAGACTTCTTCTTATTAATCTTCCTTCACTTTACAACCGAGTGTGAAGTCATTTCTACCAATTTACTAAATACGCTATATTTTTGTGTTCCCTCACGTCGGACCAGAAACTTTTTTCCTCTTCACCTTAGTAGATGTCTGACTAACTACTCTCTTCACGAACCTTTTCGTGTTCTTTGCCAATCTTTTAACAACCTTTCTTACCTTATTTCTCCTCACCTATCTGTCACTTCTCTTAGTGCTATACTTTTTAATTATCTACAGCGTAACCACTGAAAGTATTCTGGACTGGATATTGGATTTGCTGCAACTCATCCCTGACCACATTGGCTGTGAATCGGGGCATAGCTGGCACCTTGTTGCAAATAAAACACCTCCACCGGGTCGGGGATGTTTAGTTGTGCATAAAGCTAAGCTACCTTCGTGAATTAATTATGATCTGTATTTTAGCTTAAGCTTTTTCGTCGACTGCTGATTTAGTTGCCGTAAATAAATATATAAATAAATAAATAAATAAATAAACATATAATTGGAGTGCAGAAAATAGAAATAGATAATCAAGCGAACGAGTACTGTTGTTCAGAAAACATATCTCAACCTAGAAAAGAAACAATCAAAGTTAAAATAAACAAAAAAGGGTTGATTCGTTCGTTCATAGGACTGGTGACCGAATAAATAATTTTCTAGTAATTTCTAGTGTAGACCAAAAATAGCTAATACTTATTGTAAGTATGTATGTATGTTAGAAACCATGCCACACTTCGCTGTGCCCCCGCCTGATAAGAAATCTTTTCCCAGTTTGCCCCCACCTCCACCATTTCTATTTTGAGCAAATGCACTAAATTGCTTCGATTGTGGAAAATCTCCTGCAGCTGCGAAAGGATGGACCAGCTTACGTAGGTATATATTCTAGATCGTTCATTAGAATCGTCTCTATCATCACCGATGAAGTACATTTGAAGTAATTTATGTTCACTATTTGGGAAGGGGGGCAGGGCGCCAGCTATGTGATAGATTTGCCCTTTGACTTTGAAAGTTGGCATGAATATGGTACCCACAAATTCCCCACCAAATGACATCATTTGGAAGCAGGAATTATATTTCCTAATGTTTGATAGGAAGTGATTCGATTCAGTAGTGGATCCGGAGAGTAGAGTTCACAGTGGCTCTGGTGGTGCTTCACGTTGAGGTAATTTGATTTTTCCGCCAGCACAACACATTCCTTTCGTTTCATTATTGAACTTCAGAGCCTGAGAGTAAGTGCAGACATGACTTTTCTGGCAAATGACGATATAGCGGCTGGAGCCATAATCAACAGTTGGGTCATTTCGAAATGCAATAAGATTTTATTGCTCATGTCTAGTCTTATCCGTGCGCGGGATTCAGCTACCCTTCCCCTATGCAGTTTTCTTCTTTGCAAACGAAGCAATTGAATTGGTGCAGTCCGCGCCTTTCGGGCTCGTAAACGCTCATGCTCAAGCCCCCCGCCTACTGCAGTCGATACACAGAAAGCCGTTATAAAAACCCATTTTATTCGCGCTTGCGAAGATTTTCTTAATATTTTTTTCCGTCAGAACCTTCTCCTAATAATAACAAATACAACAAAAAAAGAATTAGTGAAATCGGTCCAGCCGCAAAAAAAAAAAAACTTACCTTAACTTAAGCTTATATATCTCTTGTTCGAATATTCCTCCAGCTTCTGATATCATGATCCACATGCACCATGCTGATGCTTTGCGAACTATTTTTAGTCGTCTTAAAGATCGTGATTTTCTTATAGCTTTAGGTGATTTTAACTTACTTAATGTTTCTTGGCTTGTTGATGACAATCTATTTATCTTAATTCCTTCATCTCAACATGTTTTTCTTGATAGCCTACTTGAATGTCCGCTATATCAGTTGAATTCTTTTCTTAACTCTTCTAAAAGAATCCTCGATCTTGTTTTTGTCTCTGATCCCACTGTTAGTGCTGGATCACAAACACTTGAGTGCTGTGATATAGAATGTGCAGTGAATTTTTTCTACTCTGCTCTTAATTCTCTAATATATAAATGCGTTCCTTATGTGAATGTCCCTACCGTCTCCAGTGCGCCAGTCTGTTTCACACGTAGGCTCTCTAATCTCCGTAACATTAAATCGAGATATTTTAAGAGATTTAAAAAACTGGTTCGCGACTTGAATATGCAAATTATTGTGTAGCCAAATCTCAATTTTGCCTTTTAAATACTCAATGCTACAATAATTATATCGTTCGCTGTAAGGTTGAATTTTATAAGAATCCCAAAAGATTTTACAACTTTGTTAATTCCAAAAGGCGCTCTAATTTACTACCTTCCACATTCAGACTTAATGACCAGACTGCTAATAATGATTCAGATATTGCAGATCTGTTTGCTAAATTCTTTCAGTCGACTTATTCTACTACTGCTTCGGATCCCACACCTTATCCCTTATCAATTCTACATTTAAATTGTATGTTTTTTCCTAGTATTACTGAAGACTGAAGATTTGACAACTTTGTTTATTCCAAAAGACGCTCTAATTTACTACCTTCCACCTTCAGACTTAATGACCAGACAGCTAATAATAATTCAGATATTGCAGATCTGTTTGCTAAATTCTTTCAGTCGACTTATTCTACTACTGCTTCGGATCCCACACCTTATCCCTTATCAATTTTACATTTAAATTGTATGTTTTTTCCTAGTATTACTGAAGACTGTATTATCTCTAGCTTGTCATCTGTGACTTCTTCATTCGTACCCGGGCCTGATAACATACCTATTTGCATCCTTAAAATGTGTTCGATTTCCCTATCTAAGACTTTATCTCGGTTATTCTTTAAATCGAGTGAAACTTGTAGATTTCCTGATATTTGCAAATCAGATTGTTGGCTAACGGCTGCGCCCTTGCGAAGCCCCAAACTGCTCGCTTTGTATGATGCGGCCTTCGGATGATTTCCACCGAGGCGGCTTTGAGGCACTTGCGATTTGGCAGGAATAAAATTATCAGGGTAACTTCAAGTTGCTTTATTTTCTTAACCTAAAACTAGTACAATTTTCGGTGGGCAAAATGCAACCACATCGAACGAGACTAATTTCAAGAGTAAAAATTCAAGTACAGCAAACCATGCTGTCTTTTACAAAATTCAAAGTTCTGGAAATTTCCATAGAAGAAGTAAGAAAGAAAAGAATTAAAGTAACGGAACTCCAAGTTAGTCTCTTCAAAGTAATTTGCGCTGTTCTTGGTCTCTCTCTCTCTCTTCGGTCGTTTTCTCTCTTCAGCAAAGAGTGTCTTGATTCAGTTGTAGCCCAAACATTCTCCCCCCTTTGATGATGACGATCCTTATCATCAAATTCCCGTCCGGAAGACTCCTGCGAAAAGAATAAACTGAAACGAGAAAGTAACAATTTAACGCTTATGTGTAGGGTTGGTGTCATTTTCTATCCAATTCTCCTGAATAGGCAATGTACAGAGTTTGGCTACCGGTCGTTTCATGAGCCCATTGACTGTCTTCAAAGTCACCACTCTCACTAGTCGGGTCCTGCATGTGTCTCCATAACCCGACCTAGAGGCCATCGATGAGAAGGGAATCGCTCGTCCCTGATGAGCACTATGCATCCAATTGTTAGATTTTCCTTGGTCTGCAGCCATTTTGGTCTCCTTTGTAATCGTGATAAATATTCAGAATTCCATCTTCTCCAAAACTGTTGTGCATAATATTGACAATTTTTCCATCGATCAATCAGAGTAACCTTAGCCAATTCCGGAGCAGGAGGTGCTAAAGGCGCTTCACCGATCAGAAAGTGACCGGGTGTTAATACCATTAAATCGTCGAGATCATTTGATAGGGGACATAAAGGTCTTGAATTTAAACAATTCTCAATTTGCGCCAACGTAGTTGCCATTTCCTCAAATGTTAAAACTTGTTCTCCGAGAGGTTTTCATTTGCATTCCTGGTATTCCAGCAATGTACTGGCTTTGTTGTTTCCATGCCTTTTGGTTTCATGGCTGGATCACAAACCCTGCGAAGAATGTCGCCCATGTGGTTGGCCTGGGTGTCCGCGTTCGTGCTGCTGTTCCTAGTCGCTTGGGTCATCATGATGAATAACGGTTCTTCGCTCAGCGTGATTGGTGCCCAGCTGTAGAACGGCGTTGTGGTCGCTGTGCCTGTAGAGATATGAAACTGCCTATTGCGCGCTGCACTGGGCTAGGAGACGTGAGATCGATCACGGAGCCAATGCCAGCCTTGTTGTTGGTTTGGGTTTTGCTCACGTTAAGCAGACTGATGTTGAGCGTTGCAAAAGTGTCTAGCGGTGCCCTGCCGTTTCTGGTGGTGCTTTTGCTGCCCCATTTCGTTGCCCATGCATTGAAGTCGCCGGCTATGATGGTTGGTGTGTGAGCTCTGGTGTCCTCCACTAGTCCATCCGGAATGCTGCAGAATTCGTCGATGTGTATGCTCTGTGCCATATAGCAACTGTAGACATAAACTCCATTGTACCTCGCCTTTACATAACCGTCTGCGCTATGTTGATTTTTCAGGTTTGTCCTGCTGCTGCTCCAAATTGCCCCGCCATAACGATAGGTCCTGTATATGGGAATATTCCTCGCATAAAATTGAAAAAACCCTCAAGACCCGTACAGTTTGTTTTAGAAGGTTCTGTGCCAATCTGCAGTGGTTTAGATTGAGCTGTAAAAACTTAATCCTTTCTATTGTTTCCAGCCTCCACAAATACCGGGCAAGCTCTGCTGAGCGTGTTATGCGCCGTGTTGCCCCGCTTGTACCTTGTGCAAAGTAATCATGCTGTTGACTGTGTACATTGAAGCGTGTTCCTTGCACCGCAGTTGAAGCGTGTGTGTGTGTGTGTCCAAAATCCAGGCACTTGTAACACAGTCTCGGCTCGGTCTTCAAACGTACTCGGCATATACACATGCCTACTCGTATTTTGCCCGCCTTCAGCAGCTTGTTCGCCAGATTCGGTATCACCATAATTGTTGCAGTCTGTGTACCACTTGGCGCATCCTTGGGTAGCATTCTGCTGGCAGATCCTCGCGATGAGTTTCAGGATGGCGCACAGAAGATCGTCTGCAGTGTGAAATTCTGGGAGATCTTTCATTTCAACCATGGCCTTATCGCCGATTGCCTTGACATCAGCAGATGAGAAAAGATCTCATCAAATAAAGCATTTCGACTGAAACCGTACGATTGTTCAGTAAAGCTGGAATCATAGTAAGCGAGAAGAGAAGTTCGCTTAAGTTTAATGTAGGCATGCTTCTTTTTATACATTGTCACAAGTGAATCTCTGAATAGCATTGTTTTATATTTTTAAGTTTGAAAAAGATTGAATTATGTTTTATAGTATTATGTTTTATAGTATTCACACCGCTTATACTTCCCACTTGCACAATTAACTTTTCTCTGCATGAACCTTTTCGTATACTATGTAGTGACTACAACAGATTTTGGCACGATATCGGTTCCGAAACATCGCTTCCGGTTATAAAAACTGCGACCTTGTCCTTCCTTGCTCGTAATTAGTTGTAATCATCTTTATTTAAACCTATCCTGTTTTCTTTTTATATGTAACCTATTATCTTATTACATTTAATATTTCCTATTTCTTTAGTTTAATTTTATGTTTATATATGTAATACGCCTATGCCTTAAGGTCGGAGTGGGTAGAGGTTGTAACATTAACTTTACTTAGGGTCATTCGTAACAGGTCCGGGCCTGGTGTCATATGGGCCACTTGTTCGTACTGAGCGTTGTACGACTACATCTATAATAATAAAAAAATATCAAAGAAGCTAACTTCGGCAATGCCGAAATTTATATACCCTTGCAGTCCTTGGCAATAATTTTTTTACATTTTGAAATTTCTTTCCCTGCAACTCAATTCATCAATACACAAACAAAACATTCAAATTTTTTTCCTGCTTGCATTATTCCCTAAGCGAACGCATACACATACAGTTCTTGTAGTGCTGCGTCTGTGTGTGTGTATGCATGTGCTCTGTTTGATTTGATGAAGACGTAGTAGTTTGTAGTAGACGACGTAGTTTGATTTGATGAAAACGTATATACAGTTCTTGTAGTGCTGTGTCTGTGTGTGTGTATGCATGTGCTCTGTTTGATTTGATCTTTATCTTTACGTACGTCATCATTTGAACCAATTTGTATTGACTGTAACTTGTGTTCGATTTATCCGATCAGATTAAAATTTTGGGATCTGTCACTTTATATCAAATACTATCATATTGGTAAATTTCATGGGGATACTCCATTTTTTGCAAAAATGTTTGTTCTAGAACTATATGATATAGTGGCCCGATCCTGACAATTTTCATACTTTATCTAACTCGGGTAATAAAAAGCCCACAAAAAAATTTCATCCCAATAGCTCTTAAGATGGCTAAGTAAAACGCGTACGCACAGACAGACGGACAGACGGACATGGCTATATCGATTCAGCTTCTCATGCTGATCAAGAATATATATATTTAAGGCGTCGGAAACGTCTCCTTCTGTGCGTTCCAAACATCTGACCAATTTTATAATACCCTCTGCAAGGATATAAAAAAACCTGTATGTATAACGTTTGAAAAAGATTAAATTTCTGCTATATAGTTTGTTGGAGGAGACGTCATCGTTGATATTAGATTTGTATATGTATATTAAGATTTCTTATATTATTTGTTTAAGATTATTGAAATTTCTACCACTGTATTTACATTAACATGTTCTTATGAAGAGCTTCTAACCAAAATATAAAGAAGACTTCTGAAATCGAAGAGGCGAAGACATATTTTCCTTATTCCACTCCACATGCTAATGAGCATTGGAGTCTTGTACCATCTGCAACTGGGCAGTACAAACATAGTTTTAAGTTTGGAAAAAGAATGCTATTTTTAACAATGATTTATATTACTTCGATGTAGTATCGATACATCGATGTTTTTTCCTGAAAATCATCGAAACATCGATGTGGCCAAACATCGATGTTTCAACAGCTCTACTGCGCATGCAAGGCATGGTCCAGCCTTCACCGGATGTTCCTTCATCTGCTTTAGTACCTGTAGATGAATGGATTTCATCTTAGGATGTGCCTCCTTCATCCATTGGGTTGTGTTGCGCGTCGGAGGAGCCTTTTTTGTTATCCTAGCCATCTATAATCTCGTCTAAGATTTTGCCCAGTTCGGCCATCAGTCTGTTAAGGGCCTGCGGCGGTCCTTTTAGCTTCTTCGGTGAGGTTCCACTTTCGGTATTACAAGGGCTAGCTTCCCTTACCCGTTTGGGTGTCCCTTCTCCGCAACAAGGGGGAAACGGGTATTCCTCGAACGCCTGGCGATCTTGCTTCTAAAAGGCGACAGGATCGGCACTGTTTGTGCACGGTCCATACTCTTTGCTGCTGCTGTTGCGGCTTGTAGCTGTGTCCGCTGCATCGGCCAAGTAGTGCCACCGGTGCAGTAGTGGTGGTGTCAACGGTTGTAGGGGCCTCCAGTGGCTGCTACCTGTAGTAGTAAATGTTTTTCCAGCCATTTTTCCATAAGATTTTTTGATTTTATACCTGCTGCCAGGTTTTTTTTACGCTGTGGTCGCTGCCACAGGTGCAGACCACAGTCCTCTTTGCGTGTCAGAGGCTCTGTGGGTCTGTTGGTCCCATTCTTAGTCGAACGATAATCATTACCTAATAGTTGGTAATATCAAGATTTAATAGATTCAACTGGCACCAGGATTCAAAGTTTTTAAGATCAGCTTGTTGCCGACTAAATGAATCTGTATCTTTATTAGTAAGACAAAGGATGACATTGTCAGCATACATAAGCACATGCGAATGAATAATGACTGATGGAAGATCGTTAATGAATAATGTGAAAAGCAGAGGGCCAAGATGACTACCTTGAGGTTCACCGGACGTCACAAGAATGGAATTGGAAAAATAAGACTTGAAAAGTATCTTTTGTTTTCTGTTTGGTAAATATTGTCGAACATAAGAAAGGAAAAGGGGTGGGAATCCAATTTCGTTCAGCTTAGAAAGTAATAGGGTATGATTAACAGAGTTGAAGGCTTTTCTGAAGTCGGTGTATATGACATCAGTTTGTTTAGCATTTTTGAACCCATTGATCATTATAGAGGTAAATTCTAAAAGGTAAGTGGTTGTAGATCTACGTTTCACAAACCCATGTTGGGATGGCGAAATAATAGAGCTGCAAAAATGTTTCAATTGCGAAGAAATAATTTTCTAAAAGCTTGTCGAATAGCGGACAATTTTTAAATACGTTTAGAATTAACGAAATTATAAAATTGTTTAGGGTCAGAAGAAAACTGATGCGTTTAGCGCTGAAGATAATTCTTATAGCATTGTGTATTAACCATCATGAATTTGGAACGAGCGACTGTATGCAGAGCGTAATCAGATGAACGACGTGTTTTCGAAACTTCTTATAATATCGAGTCTTCACATTTTTTAAGCTGGATAACTCTCGAGAGAATCAGGTAGGTTTGTTAAGCCGCTCCTGCCTACCAGGAGGCACACAAATATCAAAGAGTGAATTCAGAGAATCACAAAAGAATCGAATAGCTGAGTTCATATTTCTACAATTGTACAGGTAAGACCAATCGGTAGTAATATTGTTTTTATTAAGGCGGGCAATGTCTGACGAAAGCACTTAGTTGTAGGTAACTCATTTGAACCAAATAAAGGTGATAGAGGCCAGATCGATTTTTATACCATTGCAAATAGAGTATTTTATTTTAAGTCATAGATAGCCTTGTCTGTCCGTCCTCCCGTCCGTCCGTCTGCCGGACTCAGCCGGATCGGACCACTATATCATATAGTCCCCATACAAACGGCAAAGTCATGAACAGTGACTTTTCTCAATAACTTCGTCATTTTCTGAGCTATTGTCGAGATTTAATATTAGTGAGTTCATTATAGCTAAAAACTAGAGCTGTTGAAACATCGATGTTTGGCCACATCGATGTTTCGATGTTTTTCAGGAAAAAACATCGATGTATCGATACTACATCGAAGTAATATAAATCTTTGTTAAAAATAGCATTCTTTTTCCAAACTTAAAACTATGTTTGTACTGCCCAGTTGCAGATGGTACAAGACTCCAATGCTCATTAGCATGTGGAGTGGAATAAGGAAAATAGGTCTTCTCCTCTTCGTTTTCAGAAGTCTTTTTTATATTTTGGTTTCATAAGTTAGAAGCTCTTCATGAGAATACAATGTAAATTCATGTAAATACAATGGTAGAAATTTCAATAATCTTAAACAAATAATATAAGAAATCTTAATATACATATAAAAATCTAATTTCAACGATGACGTCTCCTCCAACAAACTATAAAGCAGAAATTTAATCTTTTTCAAACGTAATACATACAGGTTTTTTATACCCTTGCAGAGGGTATTATAAAATTGGTCAGATGTTTGGAACGCACAGAAGGAGACGTTTCCGACCCCATAGAGTATATATGTATATTCTTGATCAGCATGAGAAGCTGAGTCGATATAGCCATGTCCGTCTGTCCGTCTGTCTGTGCGTACGCGTTTTACTCAGCCATCTTAAGAGCTATTGGGATGAAATTTTTTTGTGGGCTTTTTATTACCCGAGTTAGATAAAGTATGAAAATTGTGAGGATCGGGCCACTGTATCATATAGTTCTAGCACAAACATTTTTGCAAAAATTGGAGTATCCCCATGAAATTTACCAATATGATAGTATTTGATATAAAGTGACAGATCCCAAAATTTGAATCTGATCGGATAAATCGAACACAAGTTACAGTCAATACAAATCGGTTTAAATGATGATTTTGTTTGTGTATTGATGAATTGAGTTGCAGGGAAAGAAATTTCAAAATGTAAAAAAATTATTGCCAAGGACTGCAAAGGTATGCCGAAGTTAGCTTCTTTGATATTTTTTTATTATTATAGATGTAGTCGTACAACGCTCAGTACGAACAAGTGGCCCATATGACACCAGGCCCGGGCCTGTTACGAATGACCCTAAGTAAAGTTAATGTTACAACCTCTACCCACTCCGACCTAAGGGCATAGGCGTATTACATATATAAACATAAAATTAAACTAAAGAAATAGGAAATATTAAATATAATTAGATAATAGGTTACATATAAAAAGAAAACAGGATAGGTTTAAATAAAGATGATTACAACTAATTACGAGCGAGGAAGGACAAGATCGCAGTTTTTATAACCGGAAGCGATGTTTCGGAACCGATATCGTGCCAAAATCTTTTGTAGTCACTACATAGTATAAGAAAAGGTTCATGCAGAGAAAAGTTAGTTGTGCAAGTGGGAAGTATAAGCGGTGTGAATACTATAAAACATAATACTATAAAACATAATTCGATCTTTTTCAAACTTAAAATATAAAACAATGCTATTCAGAGATTCACTTGTGACAATGTATAAAAAGAAGCATGTCTACATTAAACTTAAGCGAACTTCTCTTCTCTTCTCTATTTGTATTTGTATTTGTATTTGTATTTGTATTTGTATTTGTATTTGTATTTGTATTTGTATTTGTATTTGTATTTGTATTTGTATTTGTATTTGTATTTGTATTTGTATTTGTATTTGTATTTGTATTTGTATTTGTATTTGTATTTGTATTTGTATTTGTATTTGTATTTGTATTTGTATTTGTATTTGTATTTGTATTTGTATTTGTATTTGTATTTGTATTTGTATTTGTATTTGTATTTGTATTTGTATTTGTATTTGTATTTGTATTTGTATTTGTATTTGTATTTGTATTTGTATTTGTATTTGTATTTGTATTTGTATTTGTATTTGTATTTGTATTTGTATTTGTATTTGTATTTGTATTTGTATTTGTATTTGTATTTGTATTTGTATTTGTATTTGTATTTGTATTTGTATTTGTATTTGTATTTGTATTTGTATTTGTATTTGTATTTGTATTTGTATTTGTATTTGTATTTGTATTTGTATTTGTATTTGTATTTGTATTTGTATTTGTATTTGTATTTGTATTTGTATTTGTATTTGTATTTGTATTTGTATTTGTATTTGTATTTGTATTTGTTTGTATTTGTATTTGTATTTGTATTTGTATTTGTATTTGTATTTGTATTTGTATTTGTATTTGTATTTGTATTTGTATTTGTATTTGTATTTGTATTTGTATTTGTATTTGTATTTGTATTTGTATTTGTATTTGTATTTGTATTTGTATTTGTATTTGTATTTGTATTTGTATTTGTATTTGTATTTGTATTTGTATTTGTATTTGTGTATTTGTATTTGTATTTGTATTTGTATTTGTATTTGTATTTGTATTTGTATTTGTATTTGTATTTGTATTTGTATTTGTATTTGTATTTGTATTTGTATTTGTATTTGTATTTGTATTTGTATTTGTATTTGTATTTGTATTTGTATTTGTATTTGTATTTGTATTTGTATTTGTATTTGTATTTGTATTTGTATTTGTATTTGTATTTGTATTTGTATTTGTGTATTTGTATTTGTATTTGTATTTGTATTTGTATTTGTATTTGTATTTGTATTTGTATTTGTATTTGTATTTGTATTTGTATTTGTATTTGTATTTGTATTTGTATTTGTATTTGTATTTGTATTTGTATTTGTATTTGTATTTGTATTTGTATTTGTATTTGTATTTGTATTTGTATTTGTATTTGTATTTGTATTTGTATTTGTATTTGTATTTGTATTTGTATTTGTATTTGTATTTGTATTTGTATTTGTATTTGTATTTGTATTTGTATTTGTATTTGTATTTGTATTTGTATTTGTATTTGTATTTGTATTTGTATTTGTATTTGTATTTGTATTTGTATTTGTATTTGTATTTGTATTTGTATTTGTATTTGTATTTGTATTTGTATTTGTATTTGTATTTGTATTTGTATTTGTATTTGTATTTGTATTTGTATTTGTATTTGTATTTGTATTTGTATTTGTATTTGTATTTGTATTTGTATTTGTATTTGTATTTGTATTTGTATTTGTATTTGTATTTGTATTTGTATTTGTATTTGTATTTGTATTTGTATTTGTATTTGTATTTGTATTTGTATTTGTATTTGTATTTGTATTTGTATTTGTATTTGTATTTGTATTTGTATTTGTATTTGTATTTGTGTATTTGTATTTGTATTTGTATTTGTATTTGTATTTGTATTTGTATTTGTATTTGTATTTGTATTTGTATTTGTATTTGTATTTGTATTTGTATTTGTATTTGTATTTGTATTTGTATTTGTATTTGTATTTGTATTTGTATTTGTATTTGTATTTGTATTTGTATTTGTATTTGTATTTGTATTTGTATTTGTATTTGTATTTGTATTTGTATTTGTATTTGTATTTGTATTTGTATTTGTATTTGTATTTGTATTTGTATTTGTATTTGTATTTGTATTTGTATTTGTATTTGTATTTGTATTTGTATTTGTATTTGTATTTGTATTTGTATTTGTATTTGTATTTGTATTTGTATTTGTATTTGTATTTGTATTTGTATTTGTATTTGTATTTGTATTTGTATTTGTATTTGTATTTGTATTTGTATTTGTATTTGTATTTGTATTTGTATTTGTATTTGTATTTGTATTTGTATTTGTATTTGTATTTGTATTTGTATTTGTATTTGTATTTGTATTTGTATTTGTATTTGTATTTGTATTTGTATTTGTATTTGTATTTGTATTTGTATTTGTATTTGTATTTGTATTTGTATTTGTATTTGTATTTGTATTTGTATTTGTATTTGTATTTGTATTTGTATTTGTATTTGTATTTGTATTTGTATTTGTATTTGTATTTGTATTTGTATTTGTATTTGTATTTGTATTTGTATTTGTATTTGTATTTGTATTTGTATTTGTATTTGTATTTGTATTTGTATTTGTATTTGTATTTGTATTTGTATTTGTATTTGTATTTGTATTTGTATTTGTATTTGTATTTGTATTTGTATTTGTGTATTTGTATTTGTATTTGTATTTGTATTTGTATTTGTATTTGTATTTGTATTTGTATTTGTATTTGTATTTGTATTTGTATTTGTATTTGTATTTGTATTTGTATTTGTATTTGTATTTGTATTTGTATTTGTATTTGTATTTGTATTTGTATTTGTATTTGTATTTGTATTTGTATTTGTATTTGTATTTGTATTTGTATTTGTATTTGTATTTGTATTTGTATTTGTATTTGTATTTGTATTTGTATTTGTATTTGTATTTGTATTTGTATTTGTATTTGTATTTGTATTTGTATTTGTATTTGTATTTGTATTTGTATTTGTATTTGTATTTGTATTTGTATTTGTATTTGTATTTGTATTTGTATTTGTATTTGTATTTGTATTTGTATTTGTATTTGTATTTGTATTTGTATTTGTATTTGTATTTGTATTTGTATTTGTATTTGTATTTGTATTTGTATTTGTATTTGTATTTGTATTTGTATTTGTATTTGTATTTGTATTTGTATTTGTATTTGTATTTGTATTTTGTATTTGTATTTGTATTTGTATTTACCAGGAGGCACACAAATATCAAAGAGTGAATTCAGAGAATCACAAAAGAATCGAATAGCTGAGTTCATATTTCTACAATTGTACAGGTAAGACCAATCGGTAGTAATATTGTTTTTATTAAGGCGGGCAATGTCTGACGAAAGCACTTAGTTGTAGGTAACTCATTTGAACCAAATAAAGGTGATAGAGGCCAGATCGATTTTTATACCATTGCAAATAGAGTATTTTATTTTAAGTCATATATAGCCTTGTCTGTCCGTCCGTCCGTCTGCCGGATTCAGCCGGATCGGACCACTATATCATATAGTCCCCATACAAACGGCAAAGTCATGAACAGTGACTTTTCTCAATAACTTCGTCATTTTCTGAGCTATTGTCGAGATTTAATATTAGTGAGTTCATTATAGCTAAAAACTAGAGCTGTTGAAACATCGATGTTTGGCCACATCGATGTTTCGATGTTTTTCAGGAAAAAACATCGATGTATCGATACTACATCGAAGTAATATAAATCTTTGTTAAAAATAGCATTCTTTTTCCAAACTTAAAACTATGTTTGTACTGCCCAGTTGCAGATGGTACAAGACTCCAATGCTCATTAGCATGTGGAGTGGAATAAGGAAAATAGGTCTTCTCCTCTTCGTTTTCAGAAGTCTTTTTTATATTTTGGTTTCATAAGTTAGAAGCTCTTCATGAGAATACAATGTAAATTCATGTAAATACAATGGTAGAAATTTCAATAATCTTAAACAAATAATATAAGAAATCTTAATATACATATAAAAATCTAATTTCAACGATGACGTCTCCTCCAACAAACTATAAAGCAGAAATTTAATCTTTTTCAAACGTAATACATACAGGTTTTTTTATACCCTTGCAGAGGGTATTATAAAATTGGTCAGATGTTTGGAACGCACAGAAGGAGACGTTTCCGACCCCATAGAGTATATATGTATATTCTTGATCAGCATGAGAAGCTGAGTCGATATAGCCATGTCCGTCTGTCCGTCTGTCTGTGCGTACGCGTTTTACTCAGCCATCTTAAGAGCTATTGGGATGAAATTTTTTTGTGGGCTTTTTATTACCCGAGTTAGATAAAGTATGAAAATTGTCAGGATCGGGCCACTATATCATATAGTTCTAGCACAAACATTTTTGCAAAAATTGGAGTATCCCCATGAAATTTACCAATATGATAGTATTTGATATAAAGTGACAGATCCCAAAATTTGAATCTGATCGGATAAATCGAACACAAGTTACAGTCAATACAAATCGGTTCAAATGATGATTTTGTTTGTGTATTGATGAATTGAGTTGCAGGGAAAGAAATTTCAAAATGTAAAAAAATTATTGCCAAGGACTGCAAAGGTATGCCGAAGTTAGCTTCTTTGATATTTTTTTATTATTATAGATGTAGTCGTACAACGCTCAGTACGAACAAGTGGCCCATATGACACCAGGCCCGGGCCTGTTACGAATGACCCTAAGTAAAGTTAATGTTACAACCTCTACCCACTCCGACCTAAGGGCATAGGCGTATTACATATATAAACATAAAATTAAACTAAAGAAATAGGAAATATTAAATATAATTAGATAATAGGTTACATATAAAAAGAAAACAGGATAGGTTTAAATAAAGATGATTACAACTAATTACGAGCGAGGAAGGACAAGATCGCAGTTTTTATAACCGGAAGCGATGTTTCGGAACCGATATCGTGCCAAAATCTGTTGTAGTCACTACATAGTATAAGAAAAGGTTCATGCAGAGAAAAGTTAGTTGTGCAAGTGGGAAGTATAAGCGGTGTGAATACTATAAAACATAATACTATAAAACATAATTCGATCTTTTTCAAACTTAAAATATAAAACAATGCTATTCAGAGATTCACTTGTGACAATGTATAAAAAGAAGCATGTCTACATTAAACTTAAGCGAACTTCTCTTCTCTTCTCTATTTGTATTTGTATTTGTATTTGTATTTGTATTTGTATTTGTATTTGTATTTGTATTTGTATTTGTATTTGTATTTGTATTTGTATTTGTATTTGTATTTGTATTTGTTTGTATTTGTATTTGTATTTGTATTTGTATTTGTATTTGTATTTGTATTTGTATTTGTATTTGTATTTGTATTTGTATTTGTATTTGTATTTGTATTTGTATTTGTATTTGTATTTGTATTTGTATTTGTATTTGTATTTGTATTTGTATTTGTATTTGTATTTGTATTTGTATTTGTATTTGTATTTGTATTTGTATTTGTATTTGTATTTGTATTTGTATTTGTATTTGTATTTGTATTTGTATTTGTATTTGTATTTGTATTTGTATTTGTATTTGTATTTGTATTTGTATTTGTATTTGTATTTGTATTTGTATTTGTATTTGTATTTGTATTTGTATTTGTATTTGTATTTGTATTTGTATTTGTATTTGTATTTGTATTTGTATTTGTATTTGTATTTGTATTTGTATTTGTATTTGTATTTGTATTTGTATTTGTATTTGTGTTTGTATTTGTATTTGTATTTGTATTTGTATTTGTATTTGTATTTGTATTTGTATTTGTATTTGTATTTGTATTTGTATTTGTATTTGTATTTGTATTTGTATTTGTATTTGTATTTGTATTTGTATTTGTATTTGTATTTGTATTTGTATTTGTATTTGTATTTGTATTTGTTTGTATTTGTATTTGTATTTGTATTGTTTTGTATTTGTATTTGTATTTGTATTTGTATTTGTATTTGTATTTGTATTTGTATTTGTATTTTGTATTTGTATTTGTATTTGTATTTGTATTTGTATTTGTATTTGTATTTGTATTTGTATTTGTATTTGTATTTGTATTTGTATTTGTATTTGTATTTGTATTTGTATTTGTATTTGTATTTGTATTTGTATTTGTATTTGTATTTGTATTTGTATTTGTATTTGTATTTGTATTTGTATTTGTATTTGTATTTGTATTTGTATTTGTATTTGTATTTGTATTTGTATTTGTATTTGTATTTGTATTTGTATTTGTATTTGTATTTGTATTTGTATTTGTATTTGTATTTGTATTTGTATTTGTATTTGTATTTGTATTTGTATTTGTATTTGTATTTGTATTTGTATTTGTATTTGTATTTGTATTTGTATTTGTATTTGTATTTGTATTTGTATTTGTATTTGTATTTGTATTTGTATTTGTATTTGTATTTGTATTTGTATTTGTATTTGTATTTGTATTTGTATTTGTATTTGTATTTGTATTTGTATTTGTATTTGTATTTGTATTTGTATTTGTATTTGTATTTGTATTTGTATTTGTATTTGTATTTGTATTTGTATTTGTATTTGTATTTGTATTTGTATTTGTATTTGTATTTGTATTTGTATTTGTATTTGTATTTGTATTTGTATTTGTATTTGTATTTGTATTTGTATTTGTATTTGTATTTGTATTTGTATTTGTATTTGTATTTGTATTTGTATTTGTATTTGTATTTGTATTTGTATTTGTATTTGTATTTGTATTTGTATTTGTATTTGTATTTGTATTTGTATTTGTATTTGTATTTGTATTTGTATTTGTATTTGTATTTGTATTTGTATTTGTATTTGTATTTGTATTTGTATTTGTATTTGTATTTGTATTTGTATTTGTATTTGTATTTGTATTTGTTTTGTATTTGTATTTGTATTTGTATTTGTATTTGTATTTGTATTTGTATTTGTATTTGTATTTGTATTTGTATTTGTATGTTTTGTATTTGTATTTGTATTTGTATTTGTATTTGTATTTGTATTTGTATTTGTATTTGTATTTGTATTTGTATTTGTATTTGTATTTGTATTTGTATTTGTATTTGTATTTGTATTTGTATTTGTATTTGTATTTGTATTTGTATTTGTATTTGTATTTGTATTTGTATTTGTATTTGTATTTGTATTTGTATTTGTATTTGTATTTGTATTTGTATTTGTATTTGTATTTGTATTTGTATTGTATTTGTATTTGTATTTGTATTTGTATTTGTATTTGTATTTGTATTTGTATTTGTATTTGTATTTGTATTTGTATTTGTATTTGTATTTGTATTTGTATTTGTATTTGTATTTGTATTTGTATTTGTATTTGTATTTGTATTTGTATTTGTGTTTGTATTTGTATTTGTATTTGTATTTGTATTTGTATTTGTATTTGTATTTGTATTTGTATTTGTATTTGTTTTGTTTTGTATTTGTATTTGTATTTGTATTTGTATTTGTGTTTTGTATTTGTATTTGTATTTGTATTTGTATTTGTATTTGTATTTGTATTTGTATTTGTATTTGTATTTTGTATTTGTATTTGTATTTGTATTTGTATTTGTATTTGTATTTGTATTTGTATTTGTATTTGTATTTGTATTTGTATTTGTATTTGTATTTGTATTTGTATTTGTATTTGTATTTGTATTTGTATTTGTATTTGTATTTGTATTTGTATTTGTATTTGTATTTGTATTTGTATTTGTATTTGTATTTGTATTTGTATTTGTATTTGTATTTGTATTTGTATTTGTATTTGTATTTGTATTTGTATTTGTATTTGTATTTGTATTTGTATTTGTATTTGTATTTGTATTTGTATTTGTATTTGTATTTGTATTTGTATTTGTATTTGTATTTGTATTTGTATTTGTATTTGTATTTGTATTTGTATTTGTATTTGTATTTGTATTTGTATTTGTATTTGTATTTGTATTTGTATTTGTATTTGTATTTGTATTTGTATTTGTATTTGTATTTGTATTTGTATTTGTATTTTTGTATTTGTATTTGTATTTGTATTTGTATTTGTATTTGTATTTGTATTTGTATTTGTATTTGTATTTGTATTTGTATTTGTATTTGTATTTGTATTTGTATTTGTATTTGTATTTGTATTTGTATTTGTATTTGTATTTGTATTTTATTTGTATTTGTATTTGTATTTGTATTTGTATTTGTATTTGTATTTGTATTTGTATTTGTATTTGTATTTGTATTTGTATTTGTATTTTGTATTTGTTTTGTATTTGTATTTGTATTTGTATTTGTATTTGTATTTGTATTTGTATTTGTATTTGTATTTGTATTTACCAGGAGGCACACAAATATCAAAGAGTGAATTCTAGAGAATCACAAAAGAATCGAATAGCTGAGTTCATATTTCTACAATTGTACAGGTAAGACCAATCGGTAGTAATATTGTTTTTATTAAGGCGGGCAATGTCTGACGAAAGCACTTAGTTGTAGGTAACTCATTTGAACCAAATAAAGGTGATAGAGGCCAGATCGATTTTTATACCATTGCAAATAGAGTATTTTATTTTAAGTCATAGATAGCCTTGTCTGTCCGTCCGTCCGTCTGCCGGATTCAGCCGGATCGGACCACTATATCATATAGTCCCCATACAAACGGCAAAGTCATGAACAGTGACTTTTCTCAATAACTTCGTCATTTTCTGAGCTATTGTCGAGCTATTAGTGAGTTCATTATAGCTAAAAACTAGAGCTGTTGAAACATCGATGTTTGGCCACATCGATGTTTCGATGTTTTTAAGGAAAAAACATCGATGTATCGATACTACATCGAAGTAATATAAATCTTTGTTAAAAATAGCATTCTTTTTCCAAACTTAAAACTATGTTTGTACTGCCCAGTTGCAGATGGTACAAGACTCCAATGCTCATTAGCATGTGGAGTGGAATAAGGAAAATAGGTCTTCTCCTCTTCGTTTTCAGAAGTCTTTTTTATATTTTGGTTTCATAAGTTAGAAGCTCTTCATGAGAATACAATGTAAATTCATGTAAATACAATGGTAGAAATTTCAATAATCTTAAACAAATAATATAAGAAATCTTAATATACATATAAAAATCTAATTTCAACGATGACGTCTCCTCCAACAAACTATAAAGCAGAAATTTAATCTTTTTCAAACGTAATACATACAGGTTTTTTTACCCTTGCAGAGGGTATTATAAAATTGGTCAGATGTTTGGAACGCACAGAAGGAGACGTTTCCGACCCCATAGAGTATATATGTATATTCTTGATCAGCATGAGAAGCTGAGTCGATATAGCCATGTCCGTCTGTCCGTCTGTCTGTGCGTACGCGTTTTACTCAGCCATCTTAAGAGCTATTGGGATGAAATTTTTTTGTGGGCTTTTTATTACCCGAGTTAGATAAAGTATGAAAATTGTCAGGATCGGGCCACTATATCATATAGTTCTAGCACAAACATTTTTGCAAAAATTGGAGTATCCCCATGAAATTTACCAATATGATAGTATTTGATATAAAGTGACAGATCCCAAAATTTGAATCTGATCGGATAAATCGAACACAAGTTACAGTCAATACAAATCGGTTCAAATGATGATTTTGTTTGTGTATTGATGAATTGAGTTGCAGGGAAAGAAATTTCAAAATGTAAAAAAATTATTGCCAAGGACTGCAAAGGTATGCCGAAGTTAGCTTCTTTGATATTTTTTTATTATTATAGATGTAGTCGTACAACGCTCAGTACGAACAAGTGGCCCATATGACACCAGGCCCGGGCCTGTTACGAATGACCCTAAGTAAAGTTAATGTTACAACCTCTACCCACTCCGACCTAAGGGCATAGGCGTATTACATATATAAACATAAAATTAAACTAAAGAAATAGGAAATATTAAATATAATTAGATAATAGGTTACATATAAAAAGAAAACAGGATAGGTTTAAATAAAGATGATTACAACTAATTACGAGCGAGGAAGGACAAGATCGCAGTTTTTATAACCGGAAGCGATGTTTCGGAACCGATATCGTGCCAAAATCTGTTGTAGTCACTACATAGTATAAGAAAAGGTTCATGCAGAGAAAAGTTAGTTGTGCAAGTGGGAAGTATAAGCGGTGTGAATACTATAAAACATAATACTATAAAACATAATTCGATCTTTTTCAAACTTAAAATATAAAACAATGCTATTCAGAGATTCACTTGTGACAATGTATAAAAAGAAGCATGTCTACATTAAACTTAAGCGAACTTCTCTTCTCTTCTCTATTTGTATTTGTATTTGTATTTGTATTTGTATTTGTATTTGTATTTGTATTTGTATTTGTATTTGTATTTGTATTTGTATTTGTATTTGTATTTGTGTATTTGTATTTGTATTTGTATTTTGTATTTGTATTTGTATTTGTATTTGTATTTGTATTTGTATTTGTATTTGTATTTTATTTGTATTTGTATTTGTATTTGTATTTGTATTTGTATTTGTATTTGTATTTGTATTTGTATTTGTATTTGTATTTGTATTTGTATTTGTATTTGTATTTGTATTTGTATTTGTATTTGTATTTGTATTTGTATTTGTATTTGTATTTGTATTTGTATTTGTATTTGTATTTTGTATTTGTATTTGTATTTGTATTTGTATTTGTATTTGTATTTGTATTTGTATTTGTATTTGTATTTGTATTTGTATTTGTATTTGTATTTGTATTTGTATTTGTATTTGTATTTGTATTTGTATTTGTATTTGTATTTGTATTTGTATTTGTATTTGTATTTGTATTTGTATTTGTATTTGTATTTGTATTTGTATTTGTATTTGTATTTGTATTTGTATTTGTATTTGTATTTGTATTTGTATTTGTATTTGTATTTGTATTTGTATTTGTATTTGTATTTGTATTTGTATTTGTATTTGTATTTGTATTTGTATTTGTATTTGTATTTGTATTTGTATTTGTTTGTATTTGTATTTGTATTTGTATTTGTATTTGTATTTGTATTTGTATTTGTATTTGTGTTGTATTTGTATTTGTATTTGTATTTGTATTTGTATTTGTATTTGTATTTGTATTTGTATTTGTATTTGTATTTGTATTTGTATTTGTATTTGTATTTGTATTTGTATTTGTGTTTGTATTTGTATTTGTATTTGTATTTGTATTTGTATTTGTATTTGTATTTGTATTTGTATTTGTATTTGTATTTGTGTATTTGTATTTGTATTTGTATTTGTATTTGTATTTGTATTTGTATTTGTATTTGTATTTGTATTTGTATTTGTATTTGTATTTGTATTTGTATTTGTATTTGTATTTGTATTTGTATTTGTATTTGTATTTGTATTTGTATTTGTATTTGTATTTGTATTTGTATTTGTATTTGTATTTGTATTTGTATTTGTATTTGTATTTGTATTTGTATTTGTATTTGTATTTGTATTTGTATTTGTATTTGTATTTGTATTTGTATTTGTATTTGTATTTGTATTTGTATTTGTATTTGTATTTGTATTTGTATTTGTATTTGTATTTGTATTTGTATTTGTATTTGTATTTGTATTTGTATTGTATTTGTATTTGTATTTGTATTTGTATTTGTATTTGTATTTGTATTTGTATTTGTATTTGTATTTGTATTTGTATTTGTATTTGTATTTGTATTTGTATTTGTATTTGTATTTGTATTTGTATTTGTATTTGTATTTGTATTTGTATTTGTATTTGTATTTGTATTTGTATTTGTATTTGTATTTGTATTTGTATTTGTATTTGTATTTGTATTTGTATTTGTATTTGTATTTGTATTTGTATTTGTATTTGTATTTGTATTTGTGTTGTATTTGTATTTGTATTTGTATTTGTATTTGTATTTGTATTTGTATTTGTATTTGTATTTGTATTTGTATTTGTATTTGTATTTGTATTTGTATTTGTATTTGTATTTGTATTTGTATTTGTATTTGTATTTGTATTTGTATTTGTATTTGTATTTGTATTTGTATTTGTATTTGTATTTGTATTTGTATTTGTATTTGTATTTGTATTTGTATTTGTATTTGTATTTGTATTTGTATTTGTATTTGTATTTGTATTTGTATTTGTATTTGTATTTGTATTTGTATTTGTATTTGTATTTGTATTTGTTTGTATTTGTATTTGTATTTGTATTTGTATTTGTATTTGTATTTGTATTTGTATTTGTATTTGTATTTGTATTTGTATTTGTATTTGTATTTGTATTTGTATTTGTATTTGTATTTGTATTTGTATTTGTATTTGTATTTGTATTTGTATTTGTATTTGTATTTGTATTTGTATTTGTATTTGTATTTGTATTTGTATTTGTATTTTGTATTTGTATTTGTATTTGTATTTGTATTTGTATTTGTATTTGTATTTGTATTTGTATTTGTATTTGTATTTGTATTTGTATTTGTATTTGTATTTGTATTTGTATTTGTATTTGTATTTGTATTTGTATTTGTATTTGTATTTGTATTTGTATTTGTATTTGTATTTGTATTTGTATTTGTATTTGTATTTGTATTTGTATTTGTATTTGTATTTGTATTTGTATTTGTATTTGTATTTGTATTTGTATTTGTATTTGTATTTGTATTTGTATTTGTATTTGTATTTGTATTTGTATTTGTATTTGTATTTGTATTTGTATTTGTATTTGTATTTGTATTTGTATTTGTATTTGTATTTGTATTTGTATTTGTATTTGTATTTGTATTTGTATTTGTATTTGTATTTGTATTTGTATTTGTATTTGTATTTGTATTTGTATTTGTATTTGTATTTGTATTTGTATTTGTATTTGTATTTGTATTTGTATTTGTATTTGTATTTGTATTTGTATTTGTATTTGTATTTGTATTTGTATTTGTATTTGTATTTGTATTTGTATTTGTATTTGTATTTGTATTTGTATTTGTATTTGTATTTGTATTTGTATTTGTATTTGTATTTGTATTTGTATTTGTATTTGTATTTGTATTTGTATTTGTATTTGTATTTGTATTTGTATTTGTATTTGTATTTTGTATTTGTATTTGTATTTGTATTTGTATTTGTATTTGTATTTGTATTTGTATTTGTATTTGTATTTGTATTTGTATTTGTATTTGTATTTGTATTTGTATTTGTATTTGTATTTGTATTTGTATTTGTATTTGTATTTGTATTTGTATTTGTATTTGTATTTGTATTTGTATTTGTATTTGTATTTGTATTTGTATTTGTATTTGTATTTGTATTTGTATTTGTATTTGTATTTGTATTTGTATTTGTATTTGTATTTGTATTTGTATTTGTATTTGTATTTGTATTTGTATTTGTATTTGTATTTGTATTTGTATTTGTATTTGTATTTGTATTTGTATTTGTATTTGTATTTGTATTTGTTTGTATTTGTATTTGTATTTGTATTTGTATTTGTATTTGTATTTGTATTTGTATTTGTATTTGTATTTGTATTTGTATTTGTATTTGTATTTGTATTTGTATTTGTATTTGTATTTGTATTTGCATTTGTATTTGTATTTGTGTATTTGTATTTGTATTTGTATTTGTATTTGTATTTGTATTGTGTTTGTATTTGTATTTGTATTTGTATTTGTATTTGTATTTGTATTTGTATTTGTATTTGTATTTGTATTTGTATTTGTATTTGTATTTGTATTTGTATTTGTATTTGTATTTGTATTTGTATTTGTATTTGTGTTGTATTTGTATTTGTATTTGTATTTGTATTTGTATTTGTATTTGTATTTGTATTTGTATTTGTATTTGTATTTGTATTTGTATTTGTATTTGTATTTGTATTTGTATTTGTATTTGTATTTGTATTTGTATTTGTATTTGTTTTGTATTTGTATTTGTATTTGTATTTGTATTTGTATTTGTATTTGTATTTGTATTTGTATTTGTATTTGTATTTGTATTTGTATTTGTATTTGTATTTGTATTTGTATTCGGATGTATTGTATTTGTATTGGCAATAGGAAAGAATCAAGAATCCACAAAGAATCGAATAGCTGAGTTCATATTTCTACAATTGTACAGGTAAGACCAATCGGTAGTAATATTGTTTTTATTAAGGCGGGCAATGTCTGACGAAAGCACTTAGTTGTAGGTAGTACTCATTTGAACCAAATAAAGGTAATAGAGGCCAGATCGATTTTTATACCATTGCAAATAGAGTGTATTTTATTTTAAGTCATAGATAGCTATGCCTTTGCCCGTCCGTCCGTCCGTCTGCCGGATTCAGCCGGATCGGACCACTATATCATATAGTCCCCATACAAACGGCAAAGTCACATGTACAGTGACTTTTCTCAATAACTTCGTCATTTTCTGAGCTATTAGTGAGTTCATTATAGCTAAAATCTAGAGCTGTTGAAACATCGATGTTTGTCACCTCGATGTTTCGATGTTTTTCAGGAAAAAACATCGATGTATCGATACTACATCGAAGTAATATAAATCTTTTGTTAAAAATAGCATTCTTTTTCCAAACTTAAAACTATGTTTGTACTGCCCAGTTGCAGATGGTACAAGACTCCAATGCTCATTAGCATGTGGAGTGGAATAAGGAAAATAGGTCTTCCTCTCCTCTTCGTTTTCAGAAGTCTTTTTAATATTTTGGTTTCATAAGTTAGAAGCTCTTCATGAGAATACAATGTAAATTCATGTAAATACAATGGTAGAAATTTCAATAATCTTAAACAAATAATATAAGAAATCTTAATATACATATAAAAATCTAATTTCAACGATGACGTCTCCCTCCAACAAACTATAAAGCAGAAATTTAATCTTTTTCAAACGTAATACATACAGGTTTTTATACCCCTTGCAGAGGGTATTATAAAATTGGTCAGATGTTTGGAACGCACAGAAGGAGACGTTTCCGACCCCATAGAGTATATATGTATATTCTTGATCAGCATGAGAAGCTGAGTCGATATAGCCATGTCCGTCTGTCCGTCTGTCTGTGCGTACGCGTTTTACTCAGCCATCTTAAGAGCTATTGGGATGAAATTTTTTTGTGGGCTTTTTATTACCCGAGTTAGATAAAGTATGAAAATTGTCAGGATCGGGCCACTATATCATATAGTTCTAGCACAAACATTTTTGCAAAAATTGGAGTATCCCCATGAAATTTACCAATATGATAGTATTTGATATAAAGTGACAGATCCCAAAATTTGAATCTGATCGGATAAATCGAACACAAGTTACAGTCAATACAAATCGGTTCAAATAGATGATTTTGTTTGTGTATTGATGAATTGAGTTGCAGGAAAGAAATTTCAAAATGTAAAAAAATTATTGCCAAGGACTGCAAAGGTATGCCGAAGTTAGCTTCTTTGATATTTTTTTATTATTATAGATGTAGTCGTACAACGCTCAGTACGAACAAAGTGGCCCATATGACACCAGGCCCGGGCCTGTTACGAATGGCCACCTAAGTAAAGTTAATGTTACAACCTCTACCCACTCCGACCTAAGGGCATAGGCGTATTACATATATAAACATAAAATTAAACTAAAGAAATAGGAAATATTAAATATAATTAGATAATAGGTTACATATAAAAAGAAAACAGGATAGGTTTAAATAAAGATGATTACAACTAATTACGAGCGAGGAAGGACAAGATCGCAGTTTTTATAACCGGAAGCGATGTTTCGGAACCGATATCGTGCCAAAATCTGTTGTAGTCACTACATAGTATAAGAAAAGGTTCATGCAGAGAAAAGTTAGTTGTGCAAGTGGGAAGTATAAGCGGTGTGAATACTATAAAACATAATACTATAAAACATAATTCGATCTTTTTCAAACTTAAAATATAAAACAATGCTATTCAGAGATTCACTTGTGACAATGTATAAAAAGAAGCATGTCTACATTGTACTTGTAACTTGTATTTGTCTTTTGTATTTGTATTTGTATTTGTATTTGTATTTGTATTTGTATTTGTATTTGTATTTGTATTTGTATTTGTATTTGTATTTGTATTTGTATTTGTATTTGTATTTGTATTTGTATTTGTATTTGTATTTGTATTTGTATTTGTATTTGTATTTGTATTTGTATTTGTATTTGTATTTGTATTTGTATTTGTATTTGTATTTGTATTTGTATTTGTATTTGTATTTGTATTTGTATTTGTATTTGTATTTGTATTTGTATTTGTATTTGTATTTGTATTTGTATTTGTATTTGTATTTGTATTTGTATTTGTATTTGTATTTGTATTTGTATTTGTATTTGTATTTGTATTTGTATTTGTATTTGTATTTGTATTTGTATTTGTATTTGTATTTGTATTTGTATTTGTATTTGTATTTGTATTTGTATTTGTATTTGTATTTGTATTTGTATTTGTATTTGTATTTGTATTTGTATTTGTATTTGTATTTGTATTTGTATTTGTATTTGTATTTGTATTTGTATTTGTATTTGTATTTGTATTTGTATTTGTATTTGTATTTGTATTTGTATTTGTATTTGTATTTGTATTTGTATTTGTATTTGTATTTGTATTTGTATTTGTATTTGTATTTGTATTTGTATTTGTATTTGTATTTGTATTTGTATTTGTATTTGTATTTGTATTTGTATTTGTATTTGTATTTGTATTTGTATTTGTATTTGTATTTGTATTTGTATTTGTATTTGTATTTGTATTTGTATTTGTATTTTGTATTTGTATTTGTATTTGTATTTGTATTTGTATTTGTATTTGTATTTGTATTTGTATTTGTATTTGTATTTGTATTTTGTATTTGTATTTGTATTTGTATTTGTATTTGTATTTGTATTTGTATTTGTATTTGTATTTGTATTTGTATTTGTATTTGTATTTGTATTTGTATTTGTATTTGTATTTGTATTTGTATTTGTATTTGTATTTGTATTTGTATTTGTATTTGTATTTGTATTTGTATTTGTATTTGTATTTGTATTTGTATTTGTATTTGTATTTGTATTTGTATTTGTATTTGTATTTGTATTTGTATTTGTATTTGTATTTGTATTTGTATTTGTATTTGTATTTGTATTTGTATTTGTATTTGTATTTGTATTTGTATTTGTATTTGTATTTGTATTTGTATTTTTGTATTTGTATTTGTATTTGTATTTGTATTTGTATTTGTATTTGTATTTGTATTTGTATTTGTATTTGTATTTGTATTTGTATTTGTATTTGTATTTGTATTTGTATTTGTATTTGTATTTGTATTTGTATTTGTATTTGTATTTGTATTTGTATTTGTATTTGTATTTGTATTTGTATTTGTATTTGTATTTGTATTTGTATTTGTATTTGTATTTGTATTTGTATTTGTATTTGTATTTGTATTTGTATTTGTATTTGTATTTGTATTTGTATTTGTATTTGTATTTGTATTTGTATTTGTATTTGTATTTGTATTTGTATTTGTATTTGTATTTGTATTTGTATTTGTATTTGTATTTGTATTTGTATTTGTATGTTTGTATTTGTATTTGTATTTGTATTTGTATTTGTATTTGTATTTGTATTTGTATTTGTATTTGTATTTGTATTTGTATTTGTATTTGTATTTGTATTTGTATTTGTATTTGTATTTGTATTTGTATTTGTATTTGTATTTGTATTTGTATTTGTATTTGTATTTGTATTTGTATTTGTATTTGTATTTGTATTTGTATTTGTATTTGTATTTGTATTTGTATTTGTATTTGTATTTGTATTTGTATTTGTATTTGTATTTGTATTTGTATTTGTATTTGTATTTGTATTTGTATTTGTATTTGTATTTGTATTTGTATTTGTATTTGTATTTGTATTTGTATTTGTATTTGTATTTGTATTTGTATTTGTATTTGTATTTGTATTTGTATTTGTATTTGTATTTGTATTTGTATTTGTATTTGTATTTGTATTTGTATTTGTATTTGTATTTGTATTTGTATTTGTATTTGTATTTGTATTTGTATTTGTATTTGTATTTGTATTTGTATTTGTATTTGTATTTGTATTTGTATTTGTATTTGTATTTGTATTTGTATTTGTATTTGTATTTGTATTTGTATTTGTATTTGTATTTGTATTTGTATTTGTATTTGTATTTGTATTTGTATTTGTATTTGTATTTGTATTTGTATTTGTATTTGTATTTGTATTTGTATTTGTATTTGTATTTGTATTTGTATTTGTATTTGTATTTGTATTTGTATTTGTATTTGTATTTGTATTTGTATTTGTATTTGTATTTGTATTTGTATTTGTATTTGTATTTGTATTTGTATTTGTATTTGTATTTGTATTTGTATTTGTATTTGTATTTGTATTTGTATTTGTATTTGTATTTGTATTTGTATTTGTATTTGTATTTGTATTTGTATTTGTATTTGTATTTGTATTTGTATTTGTATTTGTATTTGTATTTGTATTTGTATTTGTATTTGTATTTGTATTTGTATTTGTATTTGTATTTGTATTTGTATTTGTATTTGTATTTGTATTTGTATTTGTATTTGTATTTGTATTTGTATTTGTATTTGTATTTGTTGTATTTGTATTTGTATTTGTATTTGTATTTGTATTTGTATTTGTATTTGTATTTGTATTTGTGATTTGTATTTGTATTTGTATTTGTATTTGTATTTGTATTTGTATTTGTATTTGTATTTGTATTTGTATTTGTATTTGTATTTGTATTTGTATTTGTATTTGTATTTGTATTTGTATTTGTATTTATTTGTATTTGTATTTGTATTTGTATTTGTATTTGTATTTGTATTTGTATTTGTATTTGTATTTGTATTTGTATTTGTATTTGTATTTGTATTTGTATTTGTATTTGTATTTGTATTTGTATTTGTATTTGTATTTGTATTTGTATTTGTATTTGTATTTGTATTTGTATTTGTATTTGTATTTGTATTTGTATTTGTATTTGTATTTGTATTTGTATTTGTATTTGTATTTGTATTTGTATTTGTATTTGTATTTGTATTTGTATTTGTATTTGTATTTGTATTTGTATTTGTATTTGTATTTGTATTTGTATTTGTATTTGTATTTGTATTTGTATTTGTATTTGTATTTGTATTTGTATTTGTATTTGTATTTGTATTTGTATTTGTATTTGTATTTGTATTTGTATTTGTATTTGTATTTGTATTTGTATTTGTATTTGTATTTGTATTTGTATTTGTATTTGTATTTGTATTTGTATTTGTATTTGTATTTGTATTTGTATTTGTATTTGTATTTGTATTTGTATTTGTATTTGTATTTGTATTTGTATTTGTATTTGTATTTGTATTTGTATTTGTATTTGTATTTGTATTTGTATTTGTATTTGTATTTGTATTTGTATTTGTATTTGTATTTGTATTTGTATTTGTATTTGTATTTGTATTTGTATTTGTATTTGTATTTGTATTTGTATTTGTATTTGTATTTGTATTTGTATTTGTATTTGTATTTGTATTTGTATTTGTATTTGTATTTGTATTTGTATTTGTAATTTGTATTTGTATTTGTATTTTGTATTTGTATTTGTATTTGTATTTGTATTTGTATTTGTATTTGTATTTGTATTTGTATTTGTATTTGTATTTGTATTTGTATTTGTATTTGTATTTGTATTTGTATTTGTATTTGTATTTGTATTTGTATTTGTATTTGTATTTGTATTTGTATTTGTATTTGTATTTGTATTTGTATTTGTATTTGTATTTGTATTTGTATTTGTATTTGTATTTGTATTTGTATTTGTATTTGTATTTGTATTTGTATTTGTATTTGTATTTGTATTTGTATTTGTATTTGTATTTGTATTTGTATTTGTATTTGTATTGTATTTGTATTTGTATTTGTATTTGTATTTGTATTTGTAGTATTTGTATTTGTATTTGTATTTGTATTTGTATTTGTATTTGTATTTGTATTTGTATTTGTATTTGTATTTGTATTTGTATTTGTATTTGTATTTGTATTTGTATTTGTATTTGTATTTGTATTTGTATTTGTATTTATGTATTTGTATTTGTATTTGTATTTGTAATTTTGTATTTGTATTTGTATTTGTATTTGTATTTGTATTTTGTATTTGTATTTGTATTTGTTTGTATATTTGTATTTTTTGTATTTGTATTTGTATTTGTATTTGTATTTGTATTTGTATTTGTATTTGTATTTGTATTTGTATTTGTATTTGTATTTGTATTTGTATTTGTATTTGTATTTTGTATTTGTATTTGTATTTGTATTTGTATTTGTATTTGTATTTGTATTTTTGTATTTGTATTTGTATTTGTATTTGTATTTGTATTTGTATTTGTATTTGTATTTGTATTTGTATTTGTATTTGTATTTGTATTTGTATTTGTATTTGTATTTGTATTTGTATTTGTATTTGTATTTGTATTTGTATTTGTATTTGTATTTGTATTTGTATTTGTATTTGTATTTGTATTTGTATTTGTATTTGTATTTGTATTTGTATTTGTATTTGTATTTGTATTTGTATTTGTATTTGTATTTGTATTTGTATTTGTATTTGTATTTGTATTTATTTTTATTTGTATTTGTATTTGTATTTGTTATTTGTATTTGTATTTGTATTTGTATTTGTAGATTTGTATTTGTAGTATTTGTATTTGTATTTGTATTTGTATTTGTATTTGTATTTGTATTTGTATTTGTATTTGTATTTGTATTTGTATTTGTATTTGTATTTGTATTTGTATTTGTATTTGTATTTGTATTTGTATTTGTATTTGTATTTGTATTTGTATTTGTATTTGTATTTGTATTTGTATTTGTATTTGTATTTGTATTTGTATTTGTATTTGTATTTGTATTTGTATTTGTATTTGTATTTGTATTTGTATTTGTATTTGTATTTGTATTTGTATTTGTATTTGTATTTGTATTTGTATTTGTATTTGTATTTGTATTTGTATTTGTATTTGTATTTGTATTTGTATTTGTATTTGTATTTGTATTTGTGTATTTGTATTTGTATTTGTATTTGTATTTGTATTTGTATTTGTATTTGTATTTGTATTTGTATTTGTATTTGTATTTGTATTTGTATTTGTATTTGTATTTGTATTTGTATTTGTATTTGTATTTGTATTTGTATTTGTATTTGTATTTGTATTTGTATTTGTATTTGTATTTGTATTTGTATTTGTATTTGTATTTGTGTATTTGTATTTGTATTTGTATTTGTATTTGTATTTGTATTTGTATTTGTATTTGTATTTGTATTTGTATTTGTATTTGTATTTGTATTTGTATTTGTATTTGTATTTGTATTTGTATTTGTATTTGTATTTGTATTTGTATTTGTATTTGTATTTGTATTTGTATTTGTATTTGTATTTGTATTTGTATTTGTATTTGTATTTGTATTTGTATTTGTATTTGTATTTGTATTTGTATTTGTATTTGTATTTGTATTTGTATTTGTATTTGTATTTGTATTTGTATTTGTATTTGTATTTTGTATTTGTATTTGTATTTGTATTTGTATTTGTATTTGTATTTGTATTTGTATTTGTATTTGTATTTGTATTTGGTATTTGTATTTGTATTTTGTATTTGTATTTGTATTTGTATTTGTATTTGTATTTGTATTTGTATTTGTATTTGTATTTGTATTTGTATTTGTATTTGTATTTGTATTTGTATTTGTATTTGTATTTGTATTTGTATTTGTATTTGTATTTGTATTTGTATTTGTATTTGTATTTGTATTTGTATTTGTATTTGTATTTGTATTTGTATTTGTATTTGTATTTGTATTTGTATTTGTATTTGTATTGTATTGTGTATTTGTATTTGTATTTGTATTTGTATTTGTATTTGTATTTGTATTTGTATTTGTATTTGTATTTGTATTTGTATTTGTATTTGTATTTGTATTTGTATTTGTATTTGTATTTGTATTTGTATTTGTATTTGTATTTGTATTTGTATTTGTATTTGTATTTGTATTTGTATTTGTATTTGTATTTGTATTTGTATTTGTATTTGTATTTGTATTTGTATTTGTATTTGTATTTGTATTTGTATTTGTATTTGTATTTGTATTTGTATTTGTATTTGTATTTGTATTTGTATTTGTATTTGTATTTGTATTTGTATTTGTATTTGTATTTGTATTTGTATTTGTATTTGTATTTGTATTTGTATTTGTATTTGTATTTGTATTTGTATTTGTATTTGTATTTTGTATGTTTGTATTTGTATTTGTATTTGTATTTGTATTTGTATTTGTATTTGTATTTGTATTTGTATTTGTATTTGTATTTGTATTTGTATTTGTATTTGTATTTGTATTTGTATTTGTATTTGTATTTGTATTTGTATTTGTATTTGTATTTGTATTTGTATTTGTATTTGTATTTGTATTTGTATTTGTATTTGTATTTGTATTTGTATTTGTAGTATTTGTATTTGTATTTGTATTTTTGTATTTGTATTTGTATTTGTATTTGTATTTGTATTTGTATTTGTATTTGTATTTGTATTTGTATTTGTATTTGTATTTGTATTTGTATTTGTATTTGTATTTGTATTTGTATTTGTATTTGTATTTGTATTTGTATTTGTATTTGTATTTGTATTTGTATTTGTATTTGTATTTGTATTTGTATTTGTATTTGTATTTGTATTTGTATTTGTATTTGTATTTGTATTTGTATTTGTATTTGTATTTGTATTTGTATTTGTAATTTGTATTTGTATTTGTATTTGTATTTGTATTTGTATTTGTATTTGTATTTGTATTTGTATTTGTATTTGTATTTGTATTTGTATTTGTGTTTTTGTATTTGTATTTGTATTTGTATTTGTATTTGTATTTGTATTTGTATTTGTATTTGTATTTGTATTTGTATTTGTATTTGTATTTGTATTTGTATTTGTATTTGTATTTGTATTTGTATTTGTATTTGTATTTGTATTTGTATTTGTATTTGTATTTGTATTTGTATTTGTATTTGTATTTGTATTTGTATTTGTATTTGTATTTGTATTTGTATTTGTATTTGTATTTGTATTTGTATTTGTATTTGTATTTGTATTTGTATTTGTATTTGTATTTGTATTTGTATTTGTATTTGTATTTGTATTTGTATTTGTATTTGTATTTGTATTTGTATTTGTATTTGTATTTGTATTTGTATTTGTATTTGTATTTGTATTTGTATTTGTATTTGTATTTGTATTTGTATTTGTATTTGTATTTGTATTTGTATTTGTATTTGTATTTGTATTTGTATTTGTATTTGTATTTGTATTTGTATTTGTATTTGTATTTGTATTTGTATTTGTATTTGTATTTGTATTTGTATTTGTATTTGTATTTTTGTATTTGTATTTGTATTTGTATTTGTGTTTTTGTATTTGTATTTGTATTTGTATTTGTATTTGTATTTGTATTTTGTATTTGTATTTGTATTTGTATTTGTATTTGTATTTGTATTTGTATTTGTATTTGTATTTGTATTTGTATTTGTATTTGTATTTGTATTTGTATTTGTATTTTGTTTGTATTTGTATTTGTATTTGTATTTGTATTTGTATTTGTTTGTATTTGTATTTGTATTTGTATTTGTATTTGTATTTGTATTTGTATTTGTATTTGTATTTGTATTTGTATTTGTATTTTGTATTTGTATTTGTATTTGTATTTGTATTTGTATTTGTATTTGTATTTGTATTTGTATTTGTATTTGTATTTGTATTTGTATTTGTATTTGTATTTGTATTTGTATTTGTATTTGTATTTGTATTTGTATTTGTATTTGTATTTGTATTTGTATTTGTATTTGTATTTGTATTTGTATTTGTATTTGTATTTGTATTTGTATTTGTATTTGTATTTGTATTTGTATTTGTATTTGTATTTGTATTTGTATTTGTATTTGTATTTGTATTTGTATTTGTATTTGTATTTGTATTTGTATTTGTATTTGTATTTGTATTTGTATTTGTATTTTGTATTTGTATTTGTATTTGTTATTTGTATTTGTAATTTTGTATTTGTATTTGTATTTGTATTTGTGTATTTGTATTTGTATTTGTATTTGTATTTGTATTTGTATTTGTATTTGTATTTGTATTTGTATTTGTATTTGTATTTGTATTTGTATTTGTATTTGTATTTGTATTTGTATTTGTATTTGTATTTGTATTTGTATTTGGTATTTGTATTTGTATTTGTATTTGTATTTGTATTTGTATTTGTATTTGTATTATTGTATTTGTATTTGTATTTGTATTTGTATTTGTATTTGTATTTGTATTTGTATTTGTATTTGTATTTGTATTTGTATTTGTATTTGTATTTGTATTTGTATTTGTATTTGTATTTGTATTTGTATTTGTAATTTTGTATTTGTATTTGTATTTGTATTTTGTATTTGTATTTGTATTTGTATTTGTATTTTTGTATTTGTATTTGTATTTGTATTTGTATTTGTATTTGTATTTGTATTTGTATTTGTATTTGTATTTGTATTTGTATTTGTATTTGTATTTGTATTTGTATTTTATTTGTATTTGTATTTGTATTTGTATTTGTATTTGTATTTGTATTTGTATTTGTATTTATTTGTATTTGTATTTGTATTTGTATTTGTATTTGTATTTGTATTTGTATTTGTATTTGTATTTGTATTTGTATTTGTATTTGTATTTGTATTTGTATTTGTATTTGTATTTGTATTTGTATTTGTATTTGTATTTGTATTTGTATTTGTATTTGTATTTGTATTTGTATTTGTGTATTTGTATTTGTATTTGTATTTGTATTTGTATTTGTATTTGTATTTGTATTTGTATTTGTATTTGTATTTGTATTTGTATTTGTATTTGTATTTGTGTATTTGTATTTGTATTTGTATTTGTATTTGTATTTGTATTTGTATTTGTATTTGTATTTGTATTTGTATTTGTATTTGTATTTGTATTTGTATTTGTATTTGTATTTGTATTTGTATTTGTATTTGTATTTGTATTTGTATTTGTATTTGTATTTGTATTTGTATTTGTATTTGTATTTGTATTTGTATTTGTATTTGTATTTGTATTTGTATTTGTATTTGTATTTGTGTATTTGTATTTGTATTTGTATTTGTATTTGTATTTGTATTTGTATTTGTATTTGTATTTGTATTTGTATTTGTATTTGTATTTGTATTTGTATTTGTATTTGTATTTGTATTTGTATTTGTATTTGTATTTGTATTTGTATTTGTATTTGTATTTGTGTATTTGTATTTGTATTTGTATTTGTATTTGTATTTGTATTTGTATTTGTATTTGTATTTGTATTTGTATTTGTATTTGTATTTGTATTTGTATTGTATTTGTATTTGTATTTGTATTTGTATTTGTATTTGTATTTGTATTTGTATTTGTATTTGTATTTGTATTTGTATTTGTATTTGTATTTGTATTTGTATTTGTATTTGTATTTGTATTTGTATTTGTATTTGTATTTGTATTTGTATTTGTATTTGTATTTGTATTTGTATTTGTATTTGTATTTGTATTTGTATTTGTATTTGTATTTGTATTTGTATTTGTATTTGTATTTGTATTTGTATTTGTATTTGTATTTGTATTTGTATTTGTATTTGTATTTGTATTTGTATTTGTATTTGTATTTGTATTTGTATTTGTATTTTGTATTTGTATTTGTATTTGTATTTGTATTTGTATTTGTATTTGTATTTGTATTTGTATTTGTATTTGTATTTGTATTTGTATTTGTATTTGTATTTGTATTTGTATTTGTATTTGTATTTGTATTTGTATTTGTATTTGTAGTATTTGTATTTGTATTTGTATTTGTATTTGTATTTGTATTTGTATTTGTATTTGTATTTGTATTTGTATTTGTATTTGTATTTGTATTTGTATTTGTATTTGTATTTGTATTTGTATTTGTATTTGTATTTGTATTTGTATTTGTATTTGTATTTGTATTTGTATTTGTATTTGTATTTGTATTTGTATTTGTATTTGTATTTGTATTTGTATTTGTATTTGTATTTGTATTTGTATTTGTATTTGTATTTGTATTTGTATTTGTATTTGTATTTGTATTTGTATTTGTATTTGTATTTGTATTTGTATTTGTATTTGTATTTGTATTTGTATTTGTATTTGTATTTGTATTTGTATTTGTATTTGTATTTGTATTTGTATTTGTATTTGTATTTGTATTTGTATTTGTATTTGTATTTGTATTTGTATTTGTATTTGTATTTGTATTTGTATTTGTATTTGTATTTGTATTTGTATTTGTATTTGTATTTGTATTTGTATTTGTATTTGTATTTGTATTTGTATTTGTATTTGTATTTGTATTTGTATTTGTATTTGTATTTGTATTTGTATTTGTATTTGTATTTGTATTTGTATTTGTATTTGTATTTGTATTTGTATTTGTATTTGTATTTGTATTTGTATTTGTATTTGTATTTGTATTTGTTTTGTATTTGTATTTGTATTTGTATTTGTATTTGTATTTGTATTTGTATTTGTATTTGTATTTGTATTTGTATTTGTATTTGTATTTGTATTTGTATTTGTATTTGTATTTGTATTTGTATTTGTATTTGTATTTGTATTTGTATTTGTATTTGTATTTGTATTTGTATTTGTATTTGTATTTGTATTTGTATTTGTATTTGTATTTGTATTTGTATTTGTATTTGTATTTGTATTTGTGATTTGTATTTGTATTTGTATTTGTATTTGTATTTGTATTTGTATTTGTATTTGTATTTGTATTTGTATTTGTATTTGTATTTGTATTTGTATTTGTATTTGTATTTGTATTTGTATTTGTATTTGTATTTGTATTTGTATTTGTATTTGTATTTGTATTTGTATTTGTATTTGTATTTGTATTTGTATTTGTGTATTTGTATTTGTATTTGTATTTGTATTTGTATTTGTATTTGTATTTGTATTTGTATTTGTATTTGTATTTGTATTTGTATTTGTATTTGTATTTGTATTTGTATTTGTATTTGTATTTGTATTTGTATTTGTATTTGTATTTGTATTTGTATTTGTATTTGTATTTGTATTTGTATTTGTATTTGTATTTGTATTTGTATTTGTATTTGTATTTGTATTTGTATTTGTATTTGTATTTGTATTTGTATTTGTATTTGTATTTGTATTTGTATTTGTATTTGTATTTGTATTTGTATTTGTATTTGTATTTGTATTTGTATTTGTATTTGTATTTGTATTTGTATTTGTATTTGTATTTGTATTTGTATTTGTATTTGTATTTGTATTGTATTTGTATTTGTATTTGTATTTGTATTTGTATTTGTATTTTTGTATTTGTATTTGTATTTGTATTTGTATTTGTATTTGTATTTGTATTTGTATTTGTATTTGTATTTGTATTTGTATTTGTATTTGTATTTGTATTTGTATTTGTATTTGTATTTGTATTTGTATTTGTATTTGTATTTGTATTTGTATTTGTATTTGTATTTGTATTTGTATTTGTATTTGTATTTGTATTTGTAGTTTGTATTTGTATTTGTATTTGTATTTGTATTTGTATTTGTATTTGTATTTGTATTTGTATTTGTATTTGTATTTGTATTTGTATTTGTATTTGTATTTGTATTTGTATTTGTATTTGTATTTGTATTTGTATTTGTATTTGTATTTGTATTTGTATTTGTAAGTGTTTTGTATTTGTATTTGTATTTGTATTTGTATTTGTATTTGTATTTGTATTTGTATTTGTATTTGTATTTGTATTTGTATTTGTATTTGTATTTGTATTTGTATTTGTATTTGTATTTGTATTTGTATTTGTATTTGTATTTGTATTTGTATTTGTATTTGTATTTGTATTTGTATTTGTATTTGTTTGTTTTGTATTTGTATTTGTATTTGTATTTGTATTTGTATTTTGTATTTGTATTTGTATTTGTATTTGTATTTGTATTTGTATTTGTATTTGTATTTGTATTTTGTATTTGTATTTGTATTTGTATTTGTATTTGTATTTGTATTTGTATTTGTATTTGTATTTGTATTTGTATTTGTATTTGTATTTGTATTTGTATTTGTATTTGTATTTGTATTTGTATTTGTATTTGTATTTGTATTTGTATTTGTATTTGTATTTGTATTTGTATTTGTATTTGTATTTGTATTTGTATTTGTATTTGTATTTGTATTTGTATTTGTATTTTTTGTATTTGTATTTGTATTTGTATTTGTATTTGTATTTGTATTTGTATTTGTATTTGTATTTGTATTTGTATTTGTATTTGTATTTGTATGTTTGTATTTGTATTTGTATTTGTATTTGTATTTGTATTTGTATTTGTATTTGTATTTGTATTTGTATTTGTATTTGTATTTGTATTTGTATTTGTATTTGTATTTGTATTTGTATTTGTATTTGTATTTGTATTTGTATTTGTATTTGTATTTGTATTTGTATTTGTATTTGTATTTGTATTTGTATTTGTATTTGTATTTGTATTTGTATTTGTATTTGTATTTGTATTTGTATTTGTATTTGTATTTGTATTTGTATTTGTATTTGTATTTGTATTTGTATTTGTATTTGTATTTGTATTTGTATTTGTATTTGTATTTGTATTTGTATTTGTATTTGTATTTGTATTTGTATTTGTATTTGTATTTGTATTTGTATTTGTATTTGTATTTGTATTTGTATTTGTATTTGTATTTGTATTTGTATTTGTGTTTATTTGTATTTGTATTTGTATTTGTATTTGTATTTGTATTTGTATTTGTATTTGTATTTGTATTTGTATTTGTATTTGTATTTGTATTTGTATTTGTATTTGTATTTGTATTTGTATTTGTATTTGTATTTGTATTTGTATTTGTATTTGTATTTGTATTTGTATTTGTATTTGTATTTGTATTTGTATTTGTATTTGTATTTGTATTTGTATGTTTTGTATTTGTATTTGTATTTGTTTGTTTTTATTTGTATTTGTATTTGTATTTGTATTTGTATTTGTATTTGTATTTTTGTATTTGTATTTGTATTTGTATTTGTATTTGTATTTGTATTTGTATTTGTATTTGTATTTGTATTTGTATTTGTATTTGTATTTGTGTATTTGTATTTGTATTTGTATTTGTATTTGTATTTGTATTTGTATTTGTATTTGTATTTGTATTTGTATTTGTATTTGTATTTGTGTTTGTATTTGTATTTGTATTTGTATTTGTATTTGTATTTGTATTTGTATTTGTATTTGTATTTGTATTTGTATTTGTTGTATTTGTATTTGTATTTGTATTTGTATTTGTATTTGTATTTGTATTTGTATTTGTATTTGTATTTGTATTTGTATTTGTATTTGTATTTGTATTTGTATTTGTATTTGTATTTGTATTTGTATTTGTATTTGTATTTGTATTTGTATTTGTATTTGTATTTGTATTTGTATTTGTATTTTTGTATTTGTATTTGTATTTGTATTTGTATTTGTATTTGTATTTGTATTTGTATTTGTATTTGTATTTGTATTTGTATTTGTATTTGTATTTGTATTTGTATTTGTATTTGTATTTGTATTTGTATTTGTATTTGTATTTGTATTTGTATTTGTATTTGTATTTGTATTTGTATTTGTATTTGTATTTGTATTTGTATTTGTATTTGTATTTGTATTTGTATTTGTATTTGTATTTGTATTTGTATTTGTATTTGTATTTGTATTTGTATTTGTATTTGTATTTGTATTTGTATTTGTATTTGTATTTGTATTTGTATTTGTATTTGTATTTGTATTTGTATTTGTATTTGTATTTGTATTTGTATTTGTATTTGTATTTGTATTTGTATTTGTATTTGTATTTGTATTTGTATTTGTATTTGTATTTGTATTTGTATTTGTATTTGTATTTGTATTTGTATTTGTATTTGTATTTGTATTTGTATTTGTATTTGTATTTGTATTTGTATTTGTATTTGTATTTGTATTTGTATTTGTATTTGTATTTGTATTTGTATTTGTATTTGTATTTGTATTTGTATTTGTATTTGTATTTGTATTTGTATTTGTATTTGTATTTGTATTTGTATTTGTATTTGTATTTGTATTTGTATTTGTATTTGTATTTGTATTTGTATTTGTATTTGTATTTGTATTTGTATTTGTATTTGTATTTGTATTTGTATTTGTATTTGTATTTGTATTTGTATTTGTATTTGTATTTGTATTTGTATTTGTATTTGTATTTGTATTTGTATTTGTATTTGTATTTGTATTTGTATTTGTATTTGTATTTGTATGTTTGTATTTGTATTTGTATTTGTATTTGTATTTGTATTTGTATTTGTATTTGTATTTGTATTTGTATTTGTATTTGTATTTGTATTTGTATTTGTATTTGTATTTGTATTTGTATTTGTATTTGTATTTTGTATTTGTATTTGTATTTGTATTTGTATTTGTATTTGTATTTGTATTTGTATTTGTATTTGTATTTGTATTTGTATTTGTATTTGTATTTGTATTTGTATTTGTATTTGTATTTGTATTTGTATTTGTATTTGTATTTGTATTTGTATTTGTATTTGTATTTGTATTTGTATTTGTATTTGTATTTGTATTTGTATTTGTATTTGTATTTGTATTTGTATTTGTATTTGTATTTGTATTTGTATTTGTATTTGTATTTGTATTTGTTATTTGTATTTGTATTTGTATTTGTATTTGTATTTGTATTTGTATTTGTATTTGTATTTGTATTTGTATTTGTATTTGTTGTATTTGTATTTGTATTTGTATTTGTATTTGTATTTGTATTTGTATTTGTATTTGTATTTGTATTTGTATTTGTATTTGTATTTGTATTTGTATTTGTATTTGTATTTGTATTTGTATTTGTATTTGTATTTGTATTTGTATTTGTATTTGTATTTGTATTTGTATTTGTATTTGTATTTGTATTTGTATGTTTGTATTTGTATGTTTGTATTTGTATTTGTATTTGTATTTGTATTTGTATTTGTATTTGTATTTGTATTTGTATTTGTATTTGTATTTGTATTTGTATTTGTATTTGTATTTGTATTTGTATTTGTATTTGTATTTGTATTTGTATTTGTATTTGTGTATTTGTATTTGTATTTGTATTTGTATTTGTATTTGTATTTTGTATTTGTATTTGTATTTGTATTTGTATTTGTATTTGTATTTGTATTTGTATTTGTATTTGTATTTGTATTTGTATTTGTATTTGTATTTGTATTTGTATTTGTATTTGTATTTGTATTTTGTATTTGTATTTGTATTTGTATTTGTATTTGTATTTGTATTTGTATTTGTATTTGTATTTGTATTTGTATTTGTATTTGTATTTGTATTTGTATTTGTATTTGTATTTGTATTTGTATTTGTATTTGTATTTGTATTTGTATTTGTATTTGTATTTGTATTTGTATTTGTATTTGTATTTGTATTTGTATTTGTATTTGTATTTGTATTTGTATTTGTATTTGTATTTGTATTTGTATTTGTATTTGTATTTGTATTTGTATTTGTATTTGTATTTGTATTTGTATTTGTATTTGTATTTGTATTTGTATTTGTATTTGTATTTGTATTTGTATTTGTATTTGTATTTGTATTTGTATTTGTATTTGTATTTGTAATGTTTGTATTTGTATTTGTATTTGTATTTGTATTTGTATTTGTATTTGTATTTGTATTTGTATTTGTATTTGTATTTGTATTTGTATTTGTATTTGTATTTGTATTTGTATTTGTATTTGTATTTGTATTTGTATTTGTATTTGTATTTGTATTTGTATTTGTATTTGTATTTGTATTTGTATTTGTATTTGTATTTGTATTTGTATTTGTATTTGTATTTGTATTTGTATTTGTATTTGTATTGTTTTTTTGTATTTGTATTTGTATTTGTATTTGTATTTGTATTTGTATTTGTATTTGTATTTGTATTTGTATTTGTATTTGTATTTGTATTTGTATTTGTATTTGTATTTGTATTTGTATTTGTATTTGTATTTGTATTTGTATTTGTATTTGTATTTGTATTTGTATTTGTATTTTGTATTTGTATTTGTATTTGTATTTGTATTTGTATTTGTATTTGTATTTTGTATTTGTATTTGTATTTGTATTTGTATTTGTATTTGTATTTGTATTTGTATTTGTATTTGTATTTGTATTTGTATTTGTATTTGTATTTGTATTTGTATTTGTATTTGTATTTGTATTTGTATTTGTATTTGTATTTGTATTTGTATTTGTATTTGTATTTGTATTTGTATTTGTATTTGTATTTGTATTTGTATTTGTATTTGTATTTGTATTTGTATTTGTATTTGTATTTGTATTTGTATTTGTATTTGTATTTGTATTTGTATTTGTATTTGTATTTGTATTTGTATTTGTATTTGTATTTGTATTTGTATTTGTATTTGTATTTGTATTTGTATTTGTATTTGTATTTGTATTTGTATTTGTATTTGTATTTGTATTTGTATTTGTATTTGTATTTGTATTTGTATTTGTATTTGTATTTGTATTTGTATTTGTATTTGTATTTGTATTTGTATTTGTATTTGTATTTGTATTTGTATTTGTATTTGTATTTGTATTTGTATTTGTATTTGTATTTGTATTTGTATTTGTATTTGTATTTGTATTTGTATTTGTATTTGTATTTGTATTTGTATTTGTATTTGTATTTGTATTTGTATTTGTATTTGTATTTGTATTTGTATTTGTATTTGTATTTGTATTTGTATTTGTATTTGTATTTGTATTTGTATTTGTATTTGTATTTGTATTTGTATTTGTATTTGTATTTGTATTTGTATTTGTATTTGTATTTTGTATTTGTATTTGTATTTGTATTTGTATTTGTATTTGTATTTGTATTTGTATTTGTATTTGTATTTGTATTTGTATTTGTATTTGTATTTGTATTTGTATTTGTATTTGTATTTGTATTTGTATTTGTATTTGTATTTGTATTTGTATTTGTATTTGTATTTGTATTTGTATTTGTATTTGTATTTGTATTTGTATTTGTATTTGTATTTGTATTTGTATTTTTGTATTTGTATTTGTATTTGTATTTGTATTTGTATTTGTATTTGTATTTGTATTTGTATTTGTATTTGTATTTGTATTTGTATTTGTATTTGTATTTGTATTTGTATTTGTATTTGTATTTGTATTTGTATTTGTATTTGTATTTGTATTTGTATTTGTATTTGTGATTTTGTATTTGTGTTTGTATTTGTATTTGTATTTGTATTTGTATTTGTATTTGTATTTGTATTTGTATTTGTATTTGTATTTGTATTTGTATTTGTATTTGTATTTGTATTTGTATTTATTTGTATTTGTATTTGTATTTGTATTTGTATTTGTATTTGTATTTGTATTTGTATTTGTATTTGTATTTGTATTTGTATTTGTATTTGTATTTGTATTTGTATTTGTATTTGTATTTGTATTTGTATTTGTATTTGTATTTGTATTTGTATTTGTATTTGTATTTGTATTTGTATTTGTATTTGTATTTGTATTTGTATTTGTATTTGTATTTGTATTTGTATTTGTATTTGTATTTGTATTTGTATTTGTATTTGTATTTGTTTGTATTTGTATTTGTATTTGTATTTGTATTTGTATTTGTATTTGTATTTGTATTTGTATTTGTATTTGTATTTGTATTTGTATTTGTATTTGTATTTGTATTTGTATTTGTATTTGTATTTGTATTTGTATTTGTATTTGTATTTGTATTTGTATTTGTATTTGTATTTGTATTTGTATTTGTATTTGTATTTGTATTTGTATTTGTATTTGTATTTGTATTTGTATTTGTATTTGTATTTGTATTTGTATTTGTATTTGTATTTGTATTTGTATTTGTATTTGTATTTGTATTTGTATTTGTATTTGTATTTGTATTTGTATTTGTATTTGTATTTGTATTTGTATTTGTATTTGTATTTGTATTTGTTATTTGTATTTGTATTTGTATTTGTATTTGTATTTGTATTTGTATTTGTATTTTGTATTTGTATTTGTATTTGTATTTTTGTATTTGTATTTGTATTTGTATTTGTATTTGTATTTGTATTTGTATTTGTATTTGTATTTGTATTTGTATTTGTATTTGTATTTGTATTTGTATTTGTATTTGTATTTGTATTTGTATTTGTTGTGGTATTTGTATTTGTATTTGTATTTGTATTTGTTTTTATTTGTATTTGTATTTGTATTTGTATGTGTGTATTTGTATTTGTATTTGTATTTGTATTTGTATTTGTATTTGTATTTGTAATTTGTATTTGTATTTGTATTTGTATTTGTATTTGTATTTGTATTTGTATTTGTATTTGTATTTGTATTTGTAGTTTGTATTTGTATTTGTATTTGTATTTGTATTTTTTTGTATTTGTATTTGTATTTGTATTTGTAGTATTTGTTTGTATTTTTGTTGTGTATTTGTATTTGTATTTGTATTTGTATTTGTATTTGTATTTGTATTTGTATTTGTATTTTGTATTTGTATTTGTATTTGTATTTGTATTTGTATTTGTATTTGTATTTGTATTGTATTTGTATTTGTATTTGTATTTGTATTTGTATTTGTATTTGTATTTGTATTTGTATTTGTATTTGTATTTGTATTTGTATTTGTATTTGTATTTGTATTTGTATTTGTATTTGTATTTGTATTTGTTTTGTATTTGTATTTGTATTTGTATTTGTATTTGTATTTGTATTTTGTTGTATTTGTATTTGTATTTGTATTTGTATTTGTATTTGTATTTGTATTTGTATTTGTATTTGTATTTGTATTTGTATTTGTATTTGTATTTGTATTTGTATTTGTATTTGTTGTGTATTGTATTTGTATTTGTATTTGTATTTGTATTTGTATTTGTATTTGTATTTGTATTTGTAATTGTATTTGTATTTGTATTTGTATTTGTATTTGTATTTGTATTTGTATTTGTATTTGTATTTGTATTTGTATTTGTATTTGTATTTGTATTTGTATTTGTATTTGTATTTGTATTTGTATTTGTATTTGTATTTGTATTTGTATTTGTATTTGTATTTGTATTTGTATTTGTATTTGTATTTGTATTTGTATTTGTATTTGTATTTGTATTTGTATTTGTATTTGTATTTGTATTTGTATTTGTATTTGTATTTGTATTTGTATTTGTATTTGTATTTGTATTTGTATTTGTATTTGTATTTGTATTTGTATTTGTATTTGTATTTGTATTTGTATTTGTATTTGTATTTGTATTTGTATTTGTATTTGTATTTGTATTTGTATTTGTATTTGTATTTGTATTTGTATTTGTATTTGTATTTGTATTTGTATTTGTATTTGTATTTGTATTTGTATTTGTATTTGTATTTGTATTTGTATTTGTATTTGTATTTGTATTTGTATTTGTATTTGTGTTTGTATTTGTATTTGTATTTGTATTTGTATTTGTATTTGTATTTGTATTTGTATTTGTATTTGTATTTGTATTTGTATTTGTATTTGTATTTGTATTTGTATTTGTATTTGTATTTGTATTTGTATTTGTATTTGTATTTGTATTTGTATTTGTATTTGTATTTGTATTTGTATTTGTATTTGTATTTGTATTTGTATTTGTATTTGTATTTGTATTTGTATTTGTATTTGTATTTGTATTTGTATTTGTATTTGTATTTGTATTTGTATTTGTATTTGTATTTGTATTTGTATTTGTATTTGTATTTGTATTTGTATTTGTATTTGTATTTGTATTTGTATTTGTATTTGTATTTGTATTTGTATTTGTATTTGTATTTGTATTTGTATTTGTATTTGTATTTGTATTTTGTATTTGTATTTGTATTTGTATTTGTATTTGTATTTGTATTTGTATTTGTATTTGTATTTGTATTTGTATTTGTATTTGTATTTGTATTTGTATTTGTATTTGTATTTGTATTTGTATTTGTATTTGTATTTGTATTTGTATTTGTATTTGTATTTGTATTTGTATTTGTATTTGTATTTGTATTTGTATTTGTATTTGTATTTGTATTTGTATTTGTATTTGTATTTGTATTTGTATTTGTATTTGTATTTGTATTTGTATTTGTATTTGTATTTGTATTTGTATTTGTATTTGTATTTGTATTTGTATTTGTATTTGTATTTGTATTTGTATTTGTATTTGTATTTGTATTTGTATTTGTATTTGTATTTGTATTTGTATTTGTATTTGTATTTGTATTTGTATTTGTATTTGTTGTATTTGTATTTGTATTTGTATTTGTATTTGTATTTGTATTTGTATTTGTATTTGTATTTGTATTTGTATTTGTATTTGTATTTGTATTTGTATTTGTATTTGTATTTGTATTTGTATTTGTATTTGTATTTGTATTTGTATTTGTATTTGTATTTGTATTTGTATTTGTATTTGTATTTGTATTTGTATTTGTATTTGTATTTGTATTTGTATTTGTATTTGTATTTGTATTTGTATTTGTATTTGTATTTGTATTTGTATTTGTATTTGTATTTGTATTTGTATTTGTATTTGTATTTGTATTTGTATTTGTATTTGTATTTGTATTTGTATTTGTATTTGTATTTGTATTTGTATTTGTATTTGTATTTGTATTTGTATTTGTATTTGTATTTGTATTTGTATTTGTATTTGTATTTGTATTTGTATTTGTATTTGTATTTGTATTTGTATTTGTATTTGTATTTGTATTTGTGTTTGTATTTGTATTTGTATTTGTATTTGTATTTGTATTTGTATTTGTATTTGTATTTGTATTTGTATTTGTATTTGTATTTGTATTTGTATTTGTATTTGTATTTGTATTTGTATTTGTATTTGTATTTGTATTTGTATTTGTATTTGTATTTGTATTTGTATTTGTATTTGTATTTGTATTTGTATTTGTATTTGTATTTGTATTTGTATTTGTATTTGTATTTGTATTTGTATTTGTATTTGTATTTGTATTTGTATTTGTATTTGTATTTGTATTTGTATTTGTATTTGTATTTGTATTTGTATTTGTATTTGTATTTGTATTTGTATTTGTATTTGTATTTGTATTTGTATTTGTATTTGTATTTGTATTTGTATTTGTATTTGTATTTGTATTTGTATTTGTATTTGTATTTGTATTTGTATTTGTATTTGTATTTGTATTTGTATTTGTATTTGTATTTGTATTTGTATTTGTATTTGTATTTGTATTTGTATTTGTATTTGTATGTTTTGTATTTGTATTTGTATTTGTATTTGTATTTGTATTTGTATTTGTATTTGTATTTGTATTTGTATTTGTATTTGTATTTGTATTTGTATTTGTATTTGTATTTGTATTTGTATTTGTATTTGTATTTGTATTTGTATTTGTATTTGTATTTGTATTTGTATTTGTATTTGTATTTGTATTTGTATTTGTATTTGTATTTGTATTTGTATTTGTATTTGTATTTGTATTTGTATTTGTATTTGTATTTGTATTTGTATTTGTATTTGTATTTGTATTTGTATTTGTATTTGTATTTGTATTTGTATTTGTATTTGTATTTGTATTTGTATTTGTATTTGTATTTGTATTTGTATTTGTATTTGTATTTGTATTTGTATTTGTATTTGTATTTGTATTTGTATTTGTATTTGTATTTGTATTTGTATTTGTATTTGTATTTGTATTTGTATTTGTATTTGTATTTGTATTTGTATTTGTATTTGTATTTGTATTTGTATTTGTATTTGTATTTGTATTTGTATTTGTATTTGTATTTGTATTTGTATTTGTATTTGTATTTGTATTTGTATTTGTATTTGTATTTGTATTTGTATTTGTATTTGTTTGTATTTGTATTTGTATTTGTATTTGTATTTGTATTTGTATTTGTATTTGTATTTGTATTTGTATTTGTATTTGTATTTGTATTTGTATTTGTATTTGTATTTGTATTTGTATTTGTATTTGTATTTGTATTTGTATTTGTATTTGTATTTGTATTTGTATTTGTATTTGTATTTGTATTTGTATTTGTATTTGTATTTGTATTTGTATTTGTATTTGTATTTGTATTTGTATTTGTATTTGTATTTGTATTTGTATTTGTATTTGTATTTGTATTTGTATTTGTATTTGTATTTGTATTTGTATTTGTATTTGTATTTGTATTTGTATTTGTATTTGTATTTGTATTTGTATTTGTATTTGTATTTGTATTTGTATTTGTATTTGTATTTGTATTTGTATTTGTATTTGTATTTGTATTTGTATTTGTATTTGTATTTGTATTTGTATTTGTATTTGTATTTACCAGGAGGCACACAAATATCAAAGAGTGAATTCAGAGAATCACAAAAGAATCGAATAGCTGAGTTCATATTTCTACAATTGTACAGGTAAGACCAATCGGTAGTAATATTGTTTTTATTAAGGCGGGCAATGTCTGACGAAAGCACTTAGTTGTAGGTAACTCATTTGAACCAAATAAAGGTGATAGAGGCCAGATCGATTTTTATACCATTGCAAATAGAGTATTTTATTTTAAGTCATATATAGCCTATTTGTCCGTCCGTCCGTCTGCCGGATTCAGCCGGATCGGACCACTATATCATATAGTCCCCATACAAACGGCAAAGTCATGAACAGTGACTTTTCTCAATAACTTCGTCATTTTCTGAGCTATTGTCGAGTTTTAATATTAGTGAGTTCATTATCAAAAACTAGAGTTGCTGAAACATCGATGTTTGGCCACATCGATGTTTCGATGTTTTTCAGGAAAAAACATCGATGTATCGATACTACATCGAAGTAATATAAATCTTTGTTAAAAATAGCATTCTTTTTCCAAACTTAAAACTATGTTTGTACTGCCCAGTTGCAGATGGTACAAGACTCCAATGCTCATTAGCATGTGGAGTGGAATAAGGAAAATAGGTCTTCTCCTCTTCGTTTTCAGAAGTCTTTTTTATATTTTGGTTTCATAAGTTAGAAGCTCTTCATGAGAATACAATGTAAATTCATGTAAATACAATGGTAGAAATTTCAATAATCTTAAACAAATAATATAAGAAATCTTAATATACATATAAAAATCTAATTTCAACGATGACGTCTCCTCCAACAAACTATAAAGCAGAAATTTAATCTTTTTCAAACGTAATACATACAGGTTTTTTTATACCCTTGCAGAGGGTATTATAAAATTGGTCAGATGTTTGGAACGCACAGAAGGAGACGTTTCCGACCCCATAGAGTATATATGTATATTCTTGATCAGCATGAGAAGCTGAGTCGATATAGCCATGTCCGTCTGTCCGTCTGTCTGTGCGTACGCGTTTTACTCAGCCATCTTAAGAGCTATTGGGATGAAATTTTTTGTGGGCTTTTTATTACCCGAGTTAGATAAAGTATGAAAATTGTCAGGATCGGGCCACTATATCATATAGTTCTAGCACAAACATTTTTGCAAAAATTGGAGTATCCCCATGAAATTTACCAATATGATAGTATTTGATATAAAGTGACAGATCCCAAAATTTGAATCTGATCGGATAAATCGAACACAAGTTACAGTCAATACAAATCGGTTCAAATGATGATTTTGTTTGTGTATTGATGAATTGAGTTGCAGGGAAAGAAATTTCAAAATGTAAAAAATTATTGCCAAGGACTGCAAAGGTATGCCGAAGTTAGCTTCTTTGGATATTTTTTTATTATTATAGATGTAGTCGTACAACGCTCAGTACGAACAAGTGGCCCATATGACACCAGGCCCGGGCCTGTTACGAATGACCCTAAGTAAAGTTAATGTTACAACCTCTACCCACTCCGACCTAAGGGCATAGGCGTATTACATATATAAACATAAAATTAAACTAAAGAAATAGGAAATATTAAATATAATTAGATAATAGGTTACATATAAAAAGAAAACAGGATAGGTTTAAATAAAGATGATTACAACTAATTACGAGCGAGGAAGGACAAGATCGCAGTTTTTATAACCGGAAGCGATGTTTCGGAACCGATATCGTGCCAAAATCTGTTGTAGTCACTACATAGTATAAGAAAAGGTTCATGCAGAGAAAAAGTTAGTTGTGCAAGTGGGAAGTATAAGCGGTGTGAATACTATAAAACATAATACTATAAAACATAATTCGATCTTTTTTCAAACTTAAAATATAAAAAAAATGCTATTCAGAGATTCACTTGTGACAATGTATAAAAAAGAAAGCATGTCTACATTTAACTTGAACTCGTACTTCTCTTCTCTATTCTGTATTTGTATTTGTATTTGTATTTGTATTTGTATTTGTATTTGTATTATTTGTATTTGTATTTGTATTTGTATTTGTATTTGTATTTGTATTTGTATTTGTATTTGTATTTGTATTTGTATTTGTATTTGTATTTGTATTTGTATTTGTATTTGTATTTGTATTTGTATTTGTATTTGTATTTGTATTTGTATTTGTATTTGTATTTGTATTTTTGTATTTGTATTTGTATTTGTATTTGTATTTGTATTTGTATTTGTATTTGTATTTGTATTTGTATTTGTATTTGTATTTGTATTTGTATTTGTATTTGTATTTGTATTTGTATTTGTATTTGTATTTGTATTTGTATTTGTATTTGTATTTGTATTTGTATTTGTATTTGTATTTGTATTTGTATTTGTATTTGTATTTGTATTTGTATTTGTATTTGTATTTGTATTTGTATTTGTATTTGTATTTGTATTTGTATTTGTATTTGTATTTGTATTTGTATTTGTATTTGTATTTGTATTTGTATTTGTATTTGTATTTGTATTTGTATTTGTATTTGTATTTGTATTTTGTATTTGTATTTGTATTTGTATTTGTATTTGTATTTGTATTTGTATTTGTATTTGTATTTGTATTTGTATTTGTATTTGTATTTGTATTTGTATTTGTATTTGTATTTGTATTTGTATTTGTATTTGTATTTGTATTTGTATTTGTATTTGTATTTGTATTTGTATTTGTATTTGTATTTGTATTTGTATTTGTATTTGTATTTGTATTTGTATTTGTATTTGTATTTGTATTTGTATTTGTATTTGTATTTGTATTTGTATTTGTATTTGTATTTGTATTTGTATTTGTATTTGTATTTGTATTTGTATTTGTATTTGTATTTGTATTTGTATTTGTATTTGTATTTGTATTTGTATTTGTATTTGTATTTGTATTTGTATTTGTATTTGTATTTGTATTTGTATTTGTATTTGTATTTGTATTTGTATTTGTATTTGTATTTGTATTTGTATTTGTATTTGTATTTGTATTTGTATTTGTATTTGTATTTGTATTTGTATTTGTATTTGTATTTGTATTTGTATTTGTATTTGTATTTGTATTTGTATTTGTATTTGTATTTGTATTTGTATTTGTATTTGTATTTGTATTTGTATTTGTATTTGTATTTGTATTTGTATTTGTATTTGTATTTGTATTTGTATTTGTATTTGTATTTGTATTTGTATTTGTATTTGTATTTGTATTTGTATTTGTATTTGTATTTGTATTTGTATTTGTATTTGTATTTGTATTTGTATTTGTATTTGTATTTGTATTTGTATTTGTATTTGTATTTGTATTTGTATTTGTATTTGTATTTGTATTTGTATTTGTATTTGTATTTGTATTTGTATTTGTATTTGTATTTGTATTTGTATTTGTATTTGTATTTGTATTTGTATTTGTATTTGTATTTGTATTTGTATTTGTATTTGTATTTGTATTTGTATTTGTATTTGTATTTGTATTTGTATTTGTATTTGTATTTGTATTTGTATTTGTATTTGTATTTGTATTTGTATTTGTATTTGTATTTGTATTTGTATTTGTATTTGTATTTGTATTTGTATTTGTATTTGTATTTGTATTTGTATTTGTATTTGTATTTGTATTTGTATTTGTATTTGTATTTGTATTTGTATTTGTATTTGTATTTGTATTTGTATTTGTATTTGTATTTGTATTTGTATTTGTATTTGTATTTGTATTTGTATTTGTATTTGTATTTGTATTTGTATTTGTATTTGTATTTGTATTTGTATTTGTATTTGTATTTGTATTTGTATTTGTATTTGTATTTGTATTTGTATTTGTATTTGTATTTGTATTTGTATTTGTATTTGTATTTGTATTTGTATTTGTATTTGTATTTGTATTTGTATTTGTATTTGTATTTGTATTTGTATTTGTATTTGTATTTGTATTTGTATTTGTATTTGTATTTGTATTTGTATTTGTATTTGTATTTGTATTTGTATTTGTATTTGTATTTGTATTTGTATTTGTATTTGTATTTGTATTTGTATTTGTATTTGTATTTGTATTTGTATTTGTATTTGTATTTGTATTTGTATTTGTATTTGTATTTGTATTTGTATTTGTATTTGTATTTGTATTTGTATTTGTATTTGTATTTGTATTTGTATTTGTATTTGTATTTGTATTTGTATTTGTATTTGTATTTGTATTTGTATTTGTATTTGTATTTGTATTTGTATTTGTATTTGTATTTGTATTTGTATTTGTATTTGTATTTGTATTTGTATTTGTATTTGTATTTGTATTTGTATTTGTATTTGTATTTGTATTTGTATTTGTATTTGTATTTGTATTTGTATTTGTATTTGTATTTGTATTTGTATTTGTATTTACCAGGAGGCACACAAATATCAAAGAGTGAATTCAGAGAATCACAAAAGAATCGAATAGCTGAGTTCATATTTCTACAATTGTACAGGTAAGACCAATCGGTAGTAATATTGTTTTTATTAAGGCGGGCAATGTCTGACGAAAGCACTTAGTTGTAGGTAACTCATTTGAACCAAATAAAGGTGATAGAGGCCAGATCGATTTTTATACCATTGCAAATAGAGTATTTTATTTTAAGTCATAGATAGCCTTGTCTGTCCGTCCGTCCGTCTGCCGGATTCAGCCGGATCGGACCACTATATCATATAGTCCCCATACAAACGGCAAAGTCATGAACAGTGACTTTTCTCAATAACTTCGTCATTTTCTGAGCTATTAGTGAGTTCATTATAGCTAAAAACTAGAGCTGTTGAAACATCGATGTTTGGCCACATCGATGTTTCGATGTTTTTCAGGAAAAAACATCGATGTATCGATACTACATCGAAGTAATATAAATCTTTGTTAAAAATAGCATTCTTTTTCCAAACTTAAAACTATGTTTGTACTGCCCAGTTGCAGATGGTACAAGACTCCAATGCTCATTAGCATGTGGAGTGGAATAAGGAAAATAGGTCTTCTCCTCTTCGTTTTCAGAAGTCTTTTTTATATTTTGGTTTCATAAGTTAGAAGCTCTTCATGAGAATACAATGTAAATTCATGTAAATACAATGGTAGAAATTTCAATAATCTTAAACAAATAATATAAGAAATCTTAATATACATATAAAAATCTAATTTCAACGATGACGTCTCCTCCAACAAACTATAAAGCAGAAATTTAATCTTTTTCAAACGTAATACATACAGGTTTTTTTATACCCTTGCAGAGGGTATTATAAAATTGGTCAGATGTTTGGAACGCACAGAAGGAGACGTTTCCGACCCCATAGAGTATATATGTATATTCTTGATCAGCATGAGAAGCTGAGTCGATATAGCCATGTCCGTCTGTCCGTCTGTCTGTGCGTACGCGTTTTACTCAGCCATCTTAAGAGCTATTGGGATGAAATTTTTTTGTGGGCTTTTTATTACCCGAGTTAGATAAAGTATGAAAATTGTCAGGATCGGGCCACTATATCATATAGTTCTAGCACAAACATTTTTGCAAAAATTGGAGTATCCCCATGAAATTTACCAATATGATAGTATTTGATATAAAGTGACAGATCCCAAAATTTGAATCTGATCGGATAAATCGAACACAAGTTACAGTCAATACAAATCGGTTCAAATGATGATTTTGTTTGTGTATTGATGAATTGAGTTGCAGGGAAAGAAATTTCAAAATGTAAAAAAATTATTGCCAAGGACTGCAAAGGTATGCCGAAGTTAGCTTCTTTGATATTTTTTTATTATTATAGATGTAGTCGTACAACGCTCAGTACGAACAAGTGGCCCATATGACACCAGGCCCGGGCCTGTTACGAATGACCCTAAGTAAAGTTAATGTTACAACCTCTACCCACTCCGACCTAAGGGCATAGGCGTATTACATATATAAACATAAAATTAAACTAAAGAAATAGGAAATATTAAATATAATTAGATAATAGGTTACATATAAAAAGAAAACAGGATAGGTTTAAATAAAGATGATTACAACTAATTACGAGCGAGGAAGGACAAGATCGCAGTTTTTATAACCGGAAGCGATGTTTCGGAACCGATATCGTGCCAAAATCTGTTGTAGTCACTACATAGTATAAGAAAAGGTTCATGCAGAGAAAAGTTAGTTGTGCAAGTGGGAAGTATAAGCGGTGTGAATACTATAAAACATAATACTATAAAACATAATTCGATCTTTTTCAAACTTAAAATATAAAACAATGCTATTCAGAGATTCACTTGTGACAATGTATAAAAAGAAGCATGTCTACATTAAACTTAAGCGAACTTCTCTTCTCTTCTCTATTTGTATTTGTATTTGTATTTGTATTTGTATTTGTATTTGTATTTGTATTTGTATTTGTATTTGTATTTGTATTTGTATTTGTATTTGTATTTGTATTTGTATTTGTATTTGTATTTGTATTTGTATTTGTATTTGTATTTGTATTTGTATTTGTATTTGTATTTGTATTTGTATTTGTATTTGTATTTGTATTTGTATTTGTATTTGTATTTGTATTTGTATTTGTATTTGTATTTGTATTTGTATTTGTATTTGTATTTGTATTTGTATTTGTATTTGTATTTGTATTTGTATTTGTATTTGTATTTGTATTTGTATTTGTATTTGTATTTGTATTTGTATTTGTATTTGTATTTGTATTTGTATTTGTATTTGTATTTGTATTTGTATTTGTATTTGTATTTGTATTTGTATTTGTATTTGTATTTGTATTTGTATTTGTATTTGTATTTGTATTTGTATTTGTATTTGTATTTGTATTTGTATTTGTATTTGTATTTGTATTTGTATTTGTATTGTATTTGTATTTGTATTTGTATTTGTATTTGTATTTGTATTTGTATTTGTATTTGTATTTGTATTTGTATTTGTATTTGTATTTGTATTTGTATTTGTATTTGTATTTGTATTTGTATTTGTATTTGTATTTGTATTTGTATTTGTATTTGTATTTGTATTTGTATTTGTATTTGTATTTGTATTTGTATTTGTATTTGTATTTGTATTTGTATTTGTATTTGTATTTGTATTTGTATTTGTATTTGTATTTGTATTTGTATTTGTATTTGTATTTGTATTTGTATTTGTATTTGTATTTGTATTTGTATTTGTATTTGTATTTGTATTTGTATTTGTATTTGTATTTGTATTTGTATTTGTATTTGTATTTGTATTTGTATTTGTATTTGTATTTGTATTTGTATTTGTATTTGTATTTGTATTTGTATTTGTATTTGTATTTGTATTTGTATTTGTATTTGTATTTGTATTTGTATTTGTATTTGTATTTGTATTTGTATTTGTATTTGTATTTGTATTTGTATTTGTATTTGTATTTGTATTTGTATTTGTATTTGTATTTGTATTTGTATTTGTATTTGTATTTGTATTTGTATTTGTATTTGTATTTGTATTTGTATTTGTATTTGTATTTGTATTTGTATTTGTATTTGTATTTGTATTTGTATTTGTATTTGTATTTGTATTTGTATTTGTATTTGTATTTGTATTTGTATTTGTATTTGTATTTGTATTTGTATTTGTATTTGTATTTGTATTTGTATTTGTATTTGTATTTGTATTTGTATTTGTATTTGTATTTGTATTTGTATTTGTATTTGTATTTGTATTTGTATTTGTATTTGTATTTGTATTTGTATTTGTATTTGTATTTGTATTTGTATTTGTATTTGTATTTGTATTTGTATTTGTATTTGTATTTGTATTTGTATTTGTATTTGTATTTGTATTTGTATTTGTATTTGTATTTGTATTTGTATTTGTATTTGTATTTGTATTTGTATTTGTATTTGTATTTGTATTTGTATTTGTATTTGTATTTGTATTTGTATTTGTATTTGTATTTGTATTTGTATTTGTATTTGTATTTGTATTTGTATTTGTATTTGTATTTGTATTTGTATTTGTATTTGTATTTGTATTTGTATTTGTATTTGTATTTGTATTTGTATTTGTATTTGTATTTGTATTTGTATTTGTATTTGTATTTGTATTTGTATTTGTATTTGTATTTGTATTTGTATTTGTATTTGTATTTGTATTTGTATTTGTATTTGTATTTGTATTTGTATTTGTATTTGTATTTGTATTTGTATTTGTATTTGTATTTGTATTTGTATTTGTATTTGTATTTGTATTTGTATTTGTATTTGTATTTGTATTTGTATTTGTATTTGTATTTGTATTTGTATTTGTATTTGTATTTGTATTTGTATTTGTATTTGTATTTGTATTTGTATTTGTATTTGTATTTGTATTTGTATTTGTATTTGTATTTGTATTTGTATTTGTATTTGTATTTGTATTTGTATTTGTATTTGTATTTGTATTTGTATTTGTATTTGTATTTGTATTTGTATTTGTATTTGTATTTGTATTTGTATTTGTATTTGTATTTGTATTTGTATTTGTATTTGTATTTGTATTTGTATTTGTATTTGTATTTGTATTTGTATTTGTATTTGTATTTGTATTTGTATTTGTATTTGTATTTGTATTTGTATTTGTATTTGTATTTGTATTTGTATTTGTATTTGTATTTGTATTTGTATTTGTATTTGTATTTGTATTTGTATTTGTATTTGTATTTGTATTTGTATTTGTATTTGTATTTGTATTTGTATTTGTATTTGTATTTGTATTTGTATTTGTATTTGTATTTGTATTTGTATTTGTATTTGTATTTGTATTTGTATTTGTATTTGTATTTGTATTTGTATTTGTATTTGTATTTGTATTTGTATTTGTATTTGTATTTGTATTTGTATTTGTATTTGTATTTGTATTTGTATTTGTATTTGTATTTGTATTTGTATTTGTATTTGTATTTGTATTTGTATTTGTATTTGTATTTACCAGGAGGCACACAAATATCAAAGAGTGAATTCAGAGAATCACAAAAGAATCGAATAGCTGAGTTCATATTTCTACAATTGTACAGGTAAGACCAATCGGTAGTAATATTGTTTTTATTAAGGCGGGCAATGTCTGACGAAAGCACTTAGTTGTAGGTAACTCATTTGAACCAAATAAAGGTGATAGAGGCCAGATCGATTTTTATACCATTGCAAATAGAGTATTTTATTTTAAGTCATAGATAGCCTTGTCTGTCCGTCCGTCCGTCTGCCGGATTCAGCCGGATCGGACCACTATATCATATAGTCCCCATACAAACGGCAAAGTCATGAACAGTGACTTTTCTCAATAACTTCGTCATTTTCTGAGCTATTGTCGAGATTTAATATTAGTGAGTTCATTATAGCTAAAAACTAGAGCTGTTGAAACATCGATGTTTGGCCACATCGATGTTTCGATGTTTTTCAGGAAAAAACATCGATGTATCGATACTACATCGAAGTAATATAAATCTTTGTTAAAAATAGCATTCTTTTTCCAAACTTAAAACTATGTTTGTACTGCCCAGTTGCAGATGGTACAAGACTCCAATGCTCATTAGCATGTGGAGTGGAATAAGGAAAATAGGTCTTCTCCTCTTCGTTTTCAGAAGTCTTTTTTATATTTTGGTTTCATAAGTTAGAAGCTCTTCATGAGAATACAATGTAAATTCATGTAAATACAATGGTAGAAATTTCAATAATCTTAAACAAATAATATAAGAAATCTTAATATACATATAAAAATCTAATTTCAACGATGACGTCTCCTCCAACAAACTATAAAGCAGAAATTTAATCTTTTTCAAACGTAATACATACAGGTTTTTTTATACCCTTGCAGAGGGTATTATAAAATTGGTCAGATGTTTGGAACGCACAGAAGGAGACGTTTCCGACCCCATAGAGTATATATGTATATTCTTGATCAGCATGAGAAGCTGAGTCGATATAGCCATGTCCGTCTGTCCGTCTGTCTGTGCGTACGCGTTTTACTCAGCCATCTTAAGAGCTATTGGGATGAAATTTTTTTGTGGGCTTTTTATTACCCGAGTTAGATAAAGTATGAAAATTGTCAGGATCGGGCCACTATATCATATAGTTCTAGCACAAACATTTTTGCAAAAATTGGAGTATCCCCATGAAATTTACCAATATGATAGTATTTGATATAAAGTGACAGATCCCAAAATTTGAATCTGATCGGATAAATCGAACACAAGTTACAGTCAATACAAATCGGTTCAAATGATGATTTTGTTTGTGTATTGATGAATTGAGTTGCAGGGAAAGAAATTTCAAAATGTAAAAAAATTATTGCCAAGGACTGCAAAGGTATGCCGAAGTTAGCTTCTTTGATATTTTTTTATTATTATAGATGTAGTCGTACAACGCTCAGTACGAACAAGTGGCCCATATGACACCAGGCCCGGGCCTGTTACGAATGACCCTAAGTAAAGTTAATGTTACAACCTCTACCCACTCCGACCTAAGGGCATAGGCGTATTACATATATAAACATAAAATTAAACTAAAGAAATAGGAAATATTAAATATAATTAGATAATAGGTTACATATAAAAAGAAAACAGGATAGGTTTAAATAAAGATGATTACAACTAATTACGAGCGAGGAAGGACAAGATCGCAGTTTTTATAACCGGAAGCGATGTTTCGGAACCGATATCGTGCCAAAATCTGTTGTAGTCACTACATAGTATAAGAAAAGGTTCATGCAGAGAAAAGTTAGTTGTGCAAGTGGGAAGTATAAGCGGTGTGAATACTATAAATGATATTACTATAAGACATATTTGGATTTTTTCAAACTTAAATGTATTTGTATTTGTATTTGTATTTGTATTTGTATTTGTATTTGTATTTGTATTTCTACATTAAACTGTAATTGTATTTGTATTTTCTCTATTTGTATTTGTATTTGTATTTGTATTTGTATTTGTATTTGTATTTGTATTTGTATTTGTATTTGTATTTGTATTTGTATTTGTATTTGTATTTGTATTTGTATTTGTATTTGTATTTGTATTTGTATTTGTATTTGTATTTGTATTTGTATTTGTATTTGTATTTGTATTTGTATTTGTATTTGTATTTGTATTTGTATTTGTATTTGTATTTGTATTTGTATTTGTATTTGTATTTGTATTTGTATTTGTATTTGTATTTGTATTTGTATTTGTATTTGTATTTGTATTTGTATTTGTATTTGTATTTGTATTTGTATTTGTATTTGTATTTGTATTTGTATTTGTATTTGTATTTGTATTTGTATTTGTATTTGTATTTGTATTTGTATTTGTATTTGTATTTGTATTTGTATTTGTATTTGTATTTGTATTTGTATTTGTATTTGTATTTGTATTTGTATTTGTATTTGTATTTGTATTTGTATTTGTATTTGTATTTGTATTTGTATTTGTATTTGTATTTGTATTTGTATTTGTATTTGTATTTGTATTTGTATTTGTATTTGTATTGTATTTGTATTTGTATTTGTATTTGTATTTGTATTTGTATTTGTATTTGTATTTGTATTTGTATTTGTATTTGTATTTGTATTTGTATTTGTATTTGTATTTGTATTTGTATTTGTATTTGTATTTGTATTTGTATTTGTATTTGTATTTGTATTTGTATTTGTATTTGTATTTGTATTTGTATTTGTATTTGTATTTGTATTTGTATTTGTATTTGTATTTGTATTTGTATTTGTATTTGTATTTGTATTTGTATTTGTATTTGTATTTGTATTTGTATTTGTATTTGTATTTGTATTTGTATTTGTATTTGTATTTGTATTTGTATTTGTATTTGTATTTGTATTTGTATTTGTATTTGTATTTGTATTTGTATTTGTATTTGTATTTGTATTTGTATTTGTATTTGTATTTGTATTTGTTTGTTTGTATTTGTATTTGTATTTGTATTTGTATTTGTATTTGTATTTGTATTTGTATTTGTATTTGTATTTGTATTTGTATTTGTATTTGTATTTGTATTTGTATTTGTATTTGTATTTGTATTTGTATTTGTATTTGTATTTGTATTTGTATTTGTATTTGTATTTGTATTTGTATTTGTATTTGTATTTGTATTTGTATTTGTATTTGTATTTGTATTTGTATTTGTATTTGTATTTGTATTTGTATTTGTATTTGTATTTGTATTTGTATTTGTATTTGTATTTGTATTTGTATTTGTATTTGTATTTGTATTTGTATTTGTATTTGTATTTGTATTTGTATTTGTATTTGTATTTGTATTTGTATTTGTATTTGTATTTGTATTTGTATTTGTATTTGTATTTGTATTTGTATTTGTATTTGTATTTGTATTTGTATTTGTATTTGTATTTGTATTTGTATTTGTATTTGTATTTGTATTTGTATTTGTATTTGTATTTGTATTTGTATTTGTATTTGTATTTGTATTTGTATTTGTATTTGTATTTGTATTTGTATTTGTATTTGTATTTGTATTTGTATTTGTATTTGTATTTGTATTTGTATTTGTATTTGTATTTGTATTTGTATTTGTATTTGTATTTGTATTTGTATTTGTATTTGTATTTGTATTTGTATTTGTATTTGTATTTGTATTTGTATTTGTATTTGTATTTGTATTTGTATTTGTATTTGTATTTGTATTTGTATTTGTATTTGTATTTGTATTTGTATTTGTATTTGTATTTGTATTTGTATTTGTATTTGTATTTGTATTTGTATTTGTATTTGTATTTGTATTTGTATTTGTATTTGTATTTGTATTTGTATTTGTATTTGTATTTGTATTTGTATTTGTATTTGTATTTGTATTTGTATTTGTATTTGTATTTGTATTTGTATTTGTATTTGTATTTGTATTTGTATTTGTATTTGTATTTGTATTTGTATTTGTATTTGTATTTGTATTTGTATTTGTATTTGTATTTGTATTTGTATTTGTATTTGTATTTGTATTTGTATTTGTATTTGTATTTGTATTTGTATTTGTATTTGTATTTGTATTTGTATTTGTATTTGTATTTGGTTTTGTTTGTATTTGTATTTGTATTTGTATTTGTATTTGTATTTGTATTTGTATTTGTATTTGTATTTGTATTTGTATTTGTATTTGTATTTGTATTTGTATTTGTATTTGTATTTGTATTTGTATTTGTATTTGTATTTGTATTTGTATTTGTATTTGTATTTGTATTTGTATTTGTATTTGTATTTGTATTTGTATTTGTATTTGTATTTGTATTTGTATTTGTATTTGTATTTGTATTTGTATTTGTATTTGTATTTGTATTTGTATTTGTATTTGTATTTGTATTTGTATTTGTATTTGTATTTGTATTTGTATTTGTATTTGTATTTGTATTTGTATTTGTATTTGTATTTGTATTTGTATTTGTATTTGTATTTGTATTTGTATTTGTATTTGTATTTGTATTTGTATTTGTATTTGTATTTGTATTTGTATTTGTATTTGTATTTGTATTTGTATTTGTATTTGTATTTGTATTTGTATTTGTATTTGTATTTGTATTTGTATTTGTATTTGTATTTGTATTTGTATTTGTATTTGTATTTGTATTTGTATTTGTATTTGTATTTGTATTTGTATTTGTATTTGTATTTGTATTTGTATTTGTATTTGTATTTGTATTTGTATTTGTATTTGTATTTGTGTATTTGTATTTGTATTTGTATTTGTATTTGTATTTGTATTTGTATTTGTATTTGTATTTGTATTTGTATTTGTATTTGTATTTGTATTTGTATTTGTATTTGTATTTGTATTTGTATTTGTAAATGTCAGGATTGGCCGAATGTAAACATTAAGAATATTTTAAATAAACCCCGCTCCTCTCCTCAGTGATTCTTTCCCCCATAACCGAATTTGGTCACACTAAAAGGGTATAATATAGTGAGACGGGGTACGGGCACACTCTCTCGGATATCGGCAATAAGACCACATGTGCAATTAATTTTAAATAAAGAATAAAATCCGAAAATATAAAGACAATCTCAAGAGATTAAAATCTGAGATAATAGAGAGTTTACACACTCTATTATTTTTTAGCACACTTTTTACACGTTTTACGCACAGCGACTTCTTCTAAGCTAGCCCTTGTAATACCGAAAGTGGAACCTCACCGAAGAAGCTAAAAGGACCGCCGCAGGCCCTTAACAGACTGATGGCCGAACTGGGCAAAATCTTAGACGAGATTATAGATGGCTAGGATAACAAAAAGGCTCCTCCGACGCGCAACACAATCCAATGGATGAAGGAGGCACATCCTAAGATGAAATCCATTCATCTACAGGTACTAAAGCAGATGAAGGAACATCCGGTGAAGGCTGGACCATGCCTTGCATGCGCAGTAGAGCTGTTGAAACATCGATGTTTGGCCACATCGATGTTTCGATGATTTTCAGGAAAAAAACATCGATGTATCGATACTACATCGAAGTAATATAAATCTTTGTTAAAAATAGCATTCTTTTTCCAAACTTAAGACTATGTTTGTACTGCCCAGTTGCAGATGGTACAAGACTCCAATGCTTATTAGCATGTGGAGTGGAATAAGGAAAATAGGTCTTCGCCTCTTCGATTTCAGAAGTCTTCTTTATATTTTGGTTAGAAGCTCTTCATAAGAACATGTTAATGTAAATACAGTGGTAGAAATTTCAATAATCTTAAACAAATAATATAAGAAATCTTAATATACATATAAAAATCTAATTTCAACGATGACGTCTCCTCCAACAAACTAAAAAGCAGAAATTTAATCTTTTTCAAACGTAATACATACAGGTTTTTTTATACCCTTGCAGAGGGTATTATAAAATTGGTGAGATGTTTGGAACGCACAGAAGGAGACGTTTCCGACCCCATAAAATATATATATTCTTGATCAGCATGAGAAGCTGAGTCGATATAGCCATGTCCGTCTGTCCGTCTGTCTGTGCGTACGCGTTTTACTCAGCCATCTTAAGAGCTATCGGGATGAAATTTTTTGTGGGCTTTTTATTACCCGAGTTAGATAAAGTATGAAAATTGTCAGGATCGGGCCACTATATCATACAGTTCTAGAACAAACATTTTTGCAAAAATTTGAGTATCCCCATGAAATTTACCAATATGATAGTATTTAATATAAAGTGACAGATCCCAAAATTTGAATCTGATCGGATAAATCGAACACAAGTTACAGTCAATACAAATCGGTTCAAATGATGACGTAGTAGACAGCAAACAGCGCTGCCGGCATCAAATCAAACAGAGCACATGCATAAACACACACTACAAGAACTCTATATACGTCTTCATCAAATCAAACAGAGCACATACATACACACACACAGACGCAGCACTACAAGAACTGTATGTGTATGCGTTCGCTTAGGGAATAATGCAAAGAAAAAAAATTTGAATGTTTTGTTTGTGTATTTGTATTTGTATTTGTATTTGTATTTGTATTTGTATTTGTATTTGTATTTGTATTTGTATTTGTATTTGTATTTGTATTTGTATTTGTATTTGTATTTGTATTTGTATTTGTATTTGTATTTGTATTTGTATTTGTATTTGTATTTGTATTTGTATTTGTATTTGTATTTGTATTTGTATTTGTATTTGTATTTGTATTTGTATTTGTATTTGTATTTGTATTTGTATTTGTATTTGTATTTGTATTTGTATTTGTATTTGTATTTGTATTTGTATTTGTATTTGTATTTGTATTTGTATTTGTATTTGTATTTGTATTTGTATTTGTATTTGTATTTGTATTTGTATTTGTATTTGTATTTGTATTTGTATTTGTATTTGTATTTGTATTTGTATTTGTATTTGTATTTGTATTTGTATTTGTATATTGTATTTGTATTTGAGCTTTTGTATTTGTATTTGTATTTGTATTTGTACTTGTATTTGTATTTTATTTGTATTTGTATTTGCATTTGTATTTGTATTTGTATTTGTATTTGCATTTGTTTTTGTATTTGTATTTGTATTTGTATTTTTATGTATTTGTAATTTGTATTTGTATTTGTATTTGTATTTGTATTTGTATTTTTTTGTATTTGTATTTGTATTTGTATTTGTATTTGTATTTGTATTTTGTATTTGTATTTGTATTTGTATTTGTATTTATTTGTATTTGTATTTGTATTTGTATTTGTATTTGTATTTGTATTTGGTGTATTTGTATTATATTTGTATTTGTATTTGTATTTGTATTTGTATTTGTATTTGTACTTGTATGTGTATTTGCATTTTATGTGTATTTGTATTTGTATTTGTATTTGTATTTGTATTTGTATTGTATTTGTATTTGTATTTGTATTTGTATTTGTATTTGTATTGTTTTGTATTTGTATTTGTATTTTTTTGTATTTGTATTTGTATTGTATTTGTATTTGTATTTGTATTTGTATTTGTATTTGTATTTTAGTATTTGTATTTGTATTTGTATTTGTATTTGTATTTGTATTTGTATTTGTATTTGTATTTGTATTTGTATTTGTATTTGTATTTGTATTTGTATTTGTATTTGTATTTGTATTTGTATTGTTTGTATTTGTATTTGTATTTGTATTTGTATTTGTATTTGTATTTGTATTTGTATTTGTATTTGTATTTGTATTTGTATTTGTATTTGTATTTGTATTTGTATTTGTATTTGTATTTTATTTGTATTGTATTTGTATTTGTATTTGTATTTGTATTTGTATTTGTATTTGTATTTGTATTTGTATATTTGTATTTGTATTTGTATTTGTATTTGTATTTGTATTTGTATTTGTATTTGTATTTGTATTTAGTATTTATTTGTATTTGTATTTGTATTTGTATTTGTATTTGTATTTGTATTTTTTGTATTTGTATTTGTATTTGTATTTGTATTTGTATTTGTATTTGTATTTGTATTTGTATTTGTATTTGTATTTGTATTTGTGAATTTGTATTTGTATTTGATATTTGTATTTGTATTTGTATTTGTATTTGTATTTTGTATTTGTATTTGTATTTGTATTTGTATTTGTATTTGTATTTGTATTTGTATTTGTATTTGATTGTATTTGTATTTGTATTTGTATTTGTATTTGTATTTGTATTTGTATTTGTATTTGTATTTGTATTTGTATTTGTATTTGTATTATTTGTATTTGTATTTGTATTTGTATTTGTATTTGTATTTGTATTTGTATTTGTATTTGTATTTGTATTTGTATTTGTATTTGTATTTGTATTTGTATTTGTATTTGTATTTGTATTTGTATTTGTATTTGTATTTGTATTTGTATTTGTATTTGTATTTGTATTTGTATTTGTATTTGTATTTGTATTTGTATTTGTATTTGTATTTGTATTTGTATTTGTATTTGTATTTGTATTTGTATTTGTATTTGTATTTGTATTTGTATTTGTATTTGTATTTGTATTTGTATTTGTATTTGTATTTGTATTTGTATTTGTATTTGTATTTGTATTTGTATTTGTATTTGTATTTGTATTTGTATTTGTATTTGTATTTGTATTTGTATTTGTATTTGTATTTGTATTTGTATTTGTATTTGTATTTGTATTTGTATTTGTATTTGTATTTGTATTTGTATTTGTATTTGTATTTGTATTTGTATTTGTATTTGTATTTGTATTTGTATTTGTATTTGTATTTGTATTTGTATTTGTATTTGTATTTGTATTTGTATTTGTATTTGTATTTGTATTTGTATTTGTATTTGTATTTGTATTTGTATTTGTATTTGTATTTGTATTTGTATTTGTATTTGTATTTGTATTTGTATTTGTATTTGTATTTGTATTTGTATTTGTATTTGTATTTGTATTTGTATTTGTATTTGTATTTGTATTTGTATTTGTATTTGTATTTGTATTTGTATTTGTATTTGTATTTGTATTTGTATTTGTATTTGTATTTGTATTTGTATTTGTATTTGTATTTGTATTTGTATTTGTATTTGTATTTGTATTTGTATTTGTATTTGTATTTGTATTTGTATTTGTATTTGTATTTGTATTTGTATTTGTATTTGTATTTGTATTTGTATTTGTATTTGTATTTGTATTTGTATTTGTATTTGTATTTGTATTTGTATTTGTATTTGTATTTGTATTTGTATTTGTATTTGTATTTGTATTTGTATTTGTATTTGTATTTGTATTTGTATTTGTATTTGTATTTGTATTTGTATTTGTATTTGTATTTGTATTTGTATTTGTATTTGTATTTGTATTTGTATTTGTATTTGTATTTGTATTTGTATTTGTATTTGTATTTGTATTTGTATTTGTATTTGTATTTGTATTTGTATTTGTATTTGTATTTGTATTTGTATTTGTATTTGTATTTGTATTTGTATTTGTATTTGTATTTGTATTTGTATTTGTATTTGTATTTGTATTTGTATTTGTATTTGTATTTGTATTTGTATTTGTATTTGTATTTGTATTTGTATTTGTATTTGTATTTGTATTTGTATTTGTATTTGTATTTGTATTTGTATTTGTATTTGTATTTGTATTTGTATTTGTATTTGTATTTGTATTTGTATTTGTATTTGTATTTGTATTTGTATTTGTATTTGTATTTGTATTTGTATTTGTATTTGTATTTGTATTTGTATTTGTATTTGTATTTGTATTTGTATTTGTATTTGTATTTGTATTTGTATTTGTATTTGTATTTGTATTTGTATTTGTATTTGTATTTGTATTTGTATTTGTATTTGTATTTGTATTTGTATTTGTATTTGTATTTGTATTTGTATTTGTATTTGTATTTGTATTTGTATTTGTATTTGTATTTGTATTTGTATTTGTATTTGTATTTGTATTTGTATTTGTATTTGTATTTGTATTTGTATTTGTATTTGTATTTGTATTTGTATTTGTATTTGTATTTGTATTTGTATTTGTATTTGTATTTGTATTTGTATTTGTATTTGTATTTGTATTTGTATTTGTATTTGTATTTGTATTTGTATTTGTATTTGTATTTGTATTTGTATTTGTATTTGTATTTGTATTTGTATTTGTATTTGTATTTGTATTTGTATTTGTATTTGTATTTGTATTTGTATTTGTATTTGTATTTGTATTTGTATTTGTATTTGTATTTGTATTTGTATTTGTATTTGTATTTGTATTTGTATTTGTATTTGTATTTGTATTTGTATTTGTATTTGTATTTGTATTTGTATTTGTATTTGTATTTGTATTTGTATTTGTATTTGTATTTGTATTTGTATTTGTATTTGTATTTGTATTTGTATTTGTATTTGTATTTGTATTTGTATTTGTATTTGTATTTGTATTTGTATTTGTATTTGTATTTGTATTTGTATTTGTATTTGTATTTGTATTTGTATTTGTATTTGTATTTGTATTTGTATTTGTATTTGTATTTGTATTTGTATTTGTATTTGTATTTGTATTTGTATTTGTATTTGTATTTGTATTTGTATTTGTATTTGTATTTGTATTTGTATTTGTATTTGTATTTGTATTTGTATTTGTATTTGTATTTGTATTTGTATTTGTATTTGTATTTGTATTTGTATTTGTATTTGTATTTGTATTTGTATTTGTATTTGTATTTGTATTTGTATTTGTATTTGTATTTGTATTTGTATTTGTATTTGTATTTGTATTTGTATTTGTATTTGTATTTGTATTTGTATTTGTATTTGTATTTGTATTTGTATTTGTATTTGTATTTGTATTTGTATTTGTATTTGTATTTGTATTTGTATTTGTATTTGTATTTGTATTTGTATTTGTATTTGTATTTGTATTTGTATTTGTATTTGTATTTGTATTTGTATTTGTATTTGTATTTGTATTTGTATTTGTATTTGTATTTGTATTTGTATTTGTATTTGTATTTGTATTTGTATTTGTATTTGTATTTGTATTTGTATTTGTATTTGTATTTGTATTTGTATTTGTATTTGTATTTGTATTTGTATTTGTATTTGTATTTGTATTTGTATTTGTATTTGTATTTGTATTTGTATTTGTATTTGTATTTGTATTTGTATTTGTATTTGTATTTGTATTTGTATTTGTATTTGTATTTGTATTTGTATTTGTATTTGTATTTGTATTTGTATTTGTATTTGTATTTGTATTTGTATTTGTATTTGTATTTGTATTTGTATTTGTATTTGTATTTGTATTTGTATTTGTATTTGTATTTGTATTTGTATTTGTATTTGTATTTGTATTTGTATTTGTATTTGTATTTGTATTTGTATTTGTATTTGTATTTGTATTTGTATTTGTATTTGTATTTGTATTTGTATTTGTATTTGTATTTGTATTTGTATTTGTATTTGTATTTGTATTTGTATTTGTATTTGTATTTGTATTTGTATTTGTATTTGTATTTGTATTTGTATTTGTATTTGTATTTGTATTTGTAAATGTCAGGATTGGCCGAATGTAAACATTAAGAATATTTTAAATAAACCTGCTCCTCTCCTCAGTGATTCTTTCCCCCATAACCGAATTTGGTCACACTAAAAGGGTATAATATAGTGAGACGGGGTACGGGCACACTCTCTCGGATATCGGCAATAAGACCACATGTGCAATTAATTTTAAACAAAGAATAAAATCCGAAAATATAAAGACAATCTCAAGAGATTAAAATCTGAGATAATAGAGAGTCTACACACTCTATTATTTTTTAGCACACTTTTACACGTTTTACGCACAGCGACTTCTTCTAAGCTAGCCCTTGTAATACCGAAAGTGGAACCTCACCGAAGAAGCTAAAAGGACCGCCGCAGGCCCTTAACAGACTGATGGCCGAACTGGGCAAAATCTTAGACGAGATTATAGATGGCTAGGATAACAAAAAGGCTCCTCCGACGCGCAACACAACCCAATGGATGAAGGAGGCACATCCTAAGATGAAATCCATTCATCTACAGGTACTAAAGCAGATGAAGGAACATCCGGTGAAGGCTGGACCATGCCTTGCATGCGCAGTAGAGCTGTTGAAACATCGATGTTTGGCCACATCGATGTTTCGATGATTTTCAGGAAAAAACATCGATGTATCGATACTACATCGAAGTAATATAAATCTTTGTTAAAAATAGCATTCTTTTTCCAAACTTAAGACTATGTTTGTACTGCCCAGTTGCAGATGGTACAAGACTCCAATGCTTATTAGCATGTGGAGTGGAATAAGGAAAATAGGTCTTCGCCTCTTCGATTTCAGAAGTCTTCTTTATATTTTGGTTAGAAGCTCTTCATAAGAACATGTTAATGTAAATACAGTGGTAGAAATTTCAATAATCTTAAACAAATAATATAAGAAATCTTAATATACATATAAAAATCTAATTTCAACGATGACGTCTCCTCCAACAAACTATAAAGCAGAAATTTAATCTTTTTCAAACGTAATACATACAGGTTTTTTTATACCCTTGCAGAGGGTATTATAAAATTGGTCAGATGTTTGGAACGCACAGAAGGAGACGTTTCCGACCCCATAAAATATATATATTCTTGATCAGCATGAGAAGCTGAGTCGATATAGCCATGTCCGTCTGTCCGTCTGTCTGTGCGTACGCGTTTTACTCAGCCATCTTAAGAGCTATCGGGATGAAATTTTTTTGTGGGCTTTTTATTACCCGAGTTAGATAAAGTATGAAAATTGTCAGGATCGGGCCACTATATCATACAGTTCTAGAACAAACATTTTTGCAAAAATTTGAGTATCCCCATGAAATTTACCAATATGATAGTATTTAATATAAAGTGACAGATCCCAAAATTTGAATCTGATCGGATAAATCGAACACAAGTTACAGTCAATACAAATCGGTTCAAATGATGACGTAGTAGACAGCAAGCAGCGCTGCCGGCATCAAATCAAACAGAGCACATGCATAAACACACACTACAAGAACTCTATATACGTCTTCATCAAATCAAACAGAGCACATACATACACACACACAGACGCAGCACTACAAGAACTGTATGTGTATGCGTTCGCTTAGGGAATAATGCAAGCAGGAAAAAAATTTGAATGTTTTGTTTGTGTATTGATGAATTGAGTTGCAGGGAAAGAAATTTCAAAATGTAAAAAAATTATTGCCAAGGACTGCAAGGGTATATAAATTTCGGCATTGCCGAAGTTAGCTTCTTTGATATTTTTTTATTATTATAGATGTAGTCGTACAACGCTCAGTACGAACAAGTGGCCCATATGACACCAGGCCCGGACCTGTTACGAATGACCCTAAGTAAAGTTAATGTTACAACCTCTACCCACTCCGACGTAAAGGCATAGGCGTATTACATATATAAACATAAAATTAAACTAAAGAAATAGGAAATATTAAATGTAATAAGATAATAGGTTACATATAAAAAGAAAACAGGATAGGTTTAAATAAAGATGATCACAACTAATTACGAGCGAGGAAGGACAAGGTCGCAGTTTTTATAACCGGAAGCGATGTTTCGGAACCGATATCGTGCCAAAATCTGTTGTAGTCACTACATAGTATACGAAAAGGTTCATGCAGAGAAAAGTTAGTTGTGCAAGTGGGAAATATAAGCGGTGTGAATACTATAAAACATAATACTATAAAACATAATTCAATCTTTTTCAAACTTAAAAATATAAAACAATGCTATTCAGAGATTCACTTGTGACAATGTATAAAAAGAAGCATGTCTACATTAAACTTAAGCGAACTTCTCTTCTCGCTTACTATGATTCCAGCCTTACTGAACAATCGTACGGTTTCAGTCGAAATGCTTTATTTGATGAGATCTTTTCTCAGTGATGGAAAAGCTAGCTAACAAAAACATCGAACATCGGAGAGAAAAAATCGATGTTTTTTACGAAAGGAGAAACATCGATGTATCGATACTACATCGATGTTTCGCACAGCTCTACTAAGAACGACTGTGCAAAATTTGATCAAGATTGGGTGGCTATATCATATAGTTCCCTTAAGAACGATCGGTGGAAAACAGTGACTTTAATCAATATCGTTGTTATTTACTATGCTAAGATTGTAAGCCGTTTTTTGCAAATATTAGCGTTCTTAGATAAAACGTTTTTCCACTTTGATGGCTATGGGTAAGGAGAGAGTTACCAAAACAGCTGCTAGGGTATACAAGCTTTAAAAGGTCGATGTTAGCCCCGGCCATCTGGTTAAATTTAGTGTAGGACGAAAATTGTCTTCGGGAAGAACAAGAGGTTCGATCCTAAAAACTTCACAATAAGAAGAATCCAATACAAAAATAAGATCTAACGATTTTCAAATAGAATTTAAGTCAGAATTGACTTGGGATAAAGATAAGCCTAGAAGGCCATCTATAAAGTCATGTGACATAGAGGGCAGCGACATGCTAGATTCATCTGTTAGTGACCATGACAAAGCAGGTAAATTAAAATCACCTAAAACTATGAGCATGTCTTGACTAGAAACTAAAGAGGAGACAAACTGAATTGCCTCTAAATGATTTCAATAGACCACAATGTCTGACGATGGGGGAATATAGGAACAAGTAATAAAAGCATTACAAGATTTAAGATTTACTTTAACACCGACAAACTCAAACTCCTGGGTATAAGAAAATTGAATCATTTCAGATGATAAAGCAGCATCAACAGCTATCAGAACGGCACCGCCTATGCGAGAAATACGGTCACGTCTGAATATAGAAAAGTTTGTGGAAAAGACCGATGCATCAGCAATGTCAGGTTTTAGCCACGTTTCCGTAAAAGCAAGAATGTTATGTTGAAAAGAAAGACTATCTACATAGAGATTAGGTAGTTTACATTTCAGTCCTCTAACGTTCTGGTCACCCAGGTTAAGGGGCGAAGCTAGTTTTTTGACACACCAGCAGATGCTGATGTGGCAGGAATCGTGTTAGTTCTTGTTGTTAACAGGCGAATCGGCTGCCGATTTAACTTCTTTAGAGTATATTGTCTGGACGTTGACGCGTACAATGCGAAGTACGTTCAAGTGGCCCATACGACACCAGGATATAGCCTGTTTCGCGCGAGCCCAAGCAGAGCGCTGTCCACCTCCCGCCCGTGGGGCGCAGCCGTATATCAGACAAGTACAAATATAACGGATAAGCAATTAAAAATATGATTAACTACAGCTAATTACGGGCTAAATGTGCTAAAATAGAGGTTTTCACAAGAGAAAGAGAGGCTTCTGATCTGATTACGGGATACAGAAGATTGTAATCAGAATATATGACTCGAAAAAGTTCATGCAAAGAATAGTTAGAACTTCAATGTTTTAAGGATAGAGGAATCAAATTTCTAGTAGGCCTACGGGATACTGATAGGTTTAACTGGTTCAATAGCTCAGGAGAGTCTGTTTAACTTATTAAAATTTTATGAATAAAGATAGCACCAAGCATTACTCTGCAAATAATTAAAGAAGGAAGATTGATTAAAAGAAGCCTACTGGAGTATGATAGCAAATTGACATTGCGATCCCAATTTAGACCGCGAAGAGCAAATAGCAGAAATTGTTTTTGAACAGATTCAATTTTACTTTGGTGCCTCTCATATTGATGTGACCATATGCAAGATCCGTATTCTAAGATAGGACGGATTAATGAAGTATACAGCAGTTTGGTTGTGTACGGATCGTCAAACTCTTTTGACCATCGTTTCACAAACCCAAGAACATTCACAAGATTAAAGGTTAATTTATGATCCATAACACCTAAGTCATTGATAATATCTAACCTCTCTAAGGCAGTGTCGTTAAGATAATAAGTTGCTAAGTATGGAGTGCATCTATAAAAAAACATAACTTTACATTTAGAGCCGTTAAGGTTTAATAGGCTAGTTTCACACCAACTCTGAAGATCATTAAGATCCGATTGAAGAAGGCAAGAAGACGATATGTCTTTAAAACTGAGGTAAAGCTTAACATCATCCGCGTACATAACCACCCGAGAATGTGACACTACCAATAGAAGATCATTGATAAAAAGAGTGAATGGACCCAAATGAATACCCTGAGGTACTCCAGGTCACTTGAATGGTCTTAGAAAATGAAGACTTAAAGAGGACCTTTTGTGTACGCTTAAACAGATATTGAAGAATCCAATCTAGCAAAAGGCTGGGTATGCCAAGTGCATTTAACTTATATAAAAGCAGAGTGTGATTAACAGAGTCAAAGGCTTTGCTGAAGACAGTATAAATGACATCAGTTTGCATGGCAGTCGTGAACCCTTTGATTAAGTGAGAATTTACATCTAATAGGTTAGTAGTTGTCGATCTACGTTTTTAAAACCCATGTTGGGATGACGAAATGATTGAGCTAGAAAAATGCTGCAATTGAGACATTATTATTTTCTCAAATGCTTTGGGTATGGCAGACAATTTAGAAATACCCCTATAATTGGAGGATTCGGAGTTTTTTCCCTTTTCATGAAGAGGAATAATATATGATTTCTTCCAGATGGACGGGAAGGCGGAAGATGTGACGGACAGTGTAAACAACTTTAGTATTGGCTTACATAGGGCCTCTGCCCAAAACCTTAATACGCAGCCTGGTATTCTATCAGGGCCAGGTGCATATATTGGTTTCACGGAACTAAGCACGCTAAGAACCGAACTTTCTTCAAACACAGGGTCTTAAATGCAATTAGACGATTGCAAGTGGTAAGGATAAGGAGGATTTGCTTGATAAATCGAAGAGGAATAAGTTGTTTTGAAAAAATCAGCAAACATATCCGCAATTACCTGATCATTGTCAGCTTTATTGTTTTCGAAAGACAAGTAAGACGGTTGCACTATCTGACGTATAAAATTGCTTAGGATCGCGAGAAAACCTAAACTTACATTTCTGAAGATTGTGAATTCAGCACCATAAAATTTTATCGAGCAACTACTTATAGGGAAAAACCCGATGCCTTACCGGATTTTTTAAATCTTTTATAACATCTCGATTTTACGTTCTTCAAGTTACATAACTCACGTGAGAACCAAGGAGGTTTATCAGACCATCGTTGAGTCACACGCGGGACATAAACATCAAAGAACGATTCAAGAGTTATATAGAAGACAGAAATGGCAGAGTCCATATCCATGCAAGTAAACAGATAAGTCCAATCATTAGTTAACAAGAGTTTTTTAAGTTTAGAAAAGTATTATATCGAGGCATAGCCACAAAAGGAAGGTCAATGGTTACATCCAGAGTTGGATGAAAGTTGTCTTTAGGGATAACTAAGGGATCAGTCCTGGAAATATCGCGGAAGAATCCAACACAAATACCAGATCTAGTGATTGTTCCGACTATTCCGGACAACTCAAACAGATCATCTATGAAACAATGTGACGAGGAGGGCAACAGTAATAAAGAATCATATGAGAGGGCAATCTCAGGTAAATTAAAATCTCCCAGAACAACGAGCAAGTCTTTGTCAGAGAGATATGAGTTGAATAGCTTCCAAATGGTGAGTGTATACTGCCAAGTCGGACTGTGGTGGAATATACGAACAAATAATATAGGCAGAAATAGAATTAAAATTCAATCTTTTGATTGGAAGACTGGACAATTTCAGACGAGAACAAGTCAACAGCGATCACAACATTAAATATTTTGAGGAGAAAATTGAAGCATCGGCAGTATCAGGCTTCAGCCATGTTTCAGCAAAGACAAGAATATGAAGGTCAAAAGCTAAGCTGTCTACATAGAGTCTAGAGAGTTTAGACTTTAGTCCCCGTACGTTCTGATAGGCCAGAGTTAGGGTCGAAATTAGTTTTTGACTCGCCAACAGGTGCAGACGAGCCGGAAGGAACGTTATTCACAGAGGCAGGTAGCAGGCTAAGAGGAGGCCGATTCTTCTTTTTTATTGCATACTCTTTTACAATAAGGTGTTTCGGCCAAAAATCTTTATGACATATTTGGCCAAAAAGATCTGGGGAGACACTTATTTTAAAGGACAAAATGTCCCGAGTATATAAAAAACGGAACTTTTTCACAGCAATGTTTGGTGCTTGAACTTTATGTCTATGTCTTCTTCGGAAGTAGTATTAAGATCAAGCGGCGAAATAAAAATTTGCTTTTTGGGTGGAACTACAACAAGGGAACTAGAAATGCCAGGCACAGCAGAAGCATCAACAGCAGATGCAGCAACAGCAGATGCAGCAGCAGCTTAAGCAGCAGGAGCTGAAGCAGTCAACACTTTACTAGCTCCTCGTGTTACTACTTTATTGGCAATATTCCTGGAAACGGATGTTTGCCCGGACGGTCCGGAAACTACAACCGCTATCGTGTTAGTAGGTGGGATAATGTCTCCTGGGGAAATGGGAAGAGACTCCACCGGACTTCTAAACGATATCAGCTGCTGTACATTTGGTGACATAGGGTCATTGTCGAAAGCCGGAACTGGTAGAGAACGATGTGCCGACGGACTGAGGGACGCGCCCTGAAACCTGGCCCTCTTACGGGTCGGAGATTCATTCAAAACTTTAGAACTTCTGAATTGAACCTCCATCGTCAAAAGCTCTCCTTGGAGCTTATGAACACCAGCTGACGCATCCCCAGGCCGTTTCATAAAACTACGCATCTCGAGCTCCAAGCCACGACACGAATCACAGCCCCATTTAAGGCCGCCACACTGTGCAATACTATCCCACACTTTGACTGTATAACCAGCACATTTAAAGTGCACTACATTGTCACACAGCCAACAGTAAAGAAAGTCTTCACTGGTCTGGCTGGGATTATTGCAATTATATTTGCAACAGAGAGACATTATTAAATAATTGATTTACCAAAAACAAATTATAAATCAGTATGTAAATAATAAGGGAAAAATGTATTGATGTTAAGAGAAGCGTATACAAACCAAAGAAAAAGCTAACTGCAATATGCAAGTTAGAAAGAGAAAACAAGAAAAAAAGAAAATATTTTTTTTGTATTACAACACACAACAACAAAAACTTGTCACAAGCGCGAAGTTAACGGTCGCAAGCGCGATCAAAAGAGAAAGCAGAAGAATAGAGAGCACCAACACCACACAAACAAAAACAACTATGAACTGTAAATTGCGAGCTCGGATGGGAGCAAAAAATGTGACGAAATCAGAAACTAAGCAGCGCAACAACAAAATTACATTTGCGTTTGTTAAAGTTTTGATATTGATGTAATTAAATGTTAATAAATTTAATCAAACTTCGCGATGAGTATAGCGTTTATTAAAAATTGGTAAAGTCAATGAATTAAATTGAATATTATAAATTAACTTCACGAAAAAACGAAAGACAGTAATTAAGCGAGAGCGCAAAAAAAACACGACCGACTTCGATGAGTGACAATGTGCAATATTGTATATATTAAATATCTATTCTATTATATGTTTCGGCCAAAATTCTTCTCGACATATGGTGTCGAAACTATTGGCAGAAACACTAATTCACACCAACACTAACTTTCTCAATAAGGCTATCACAGATGACAACATCGTTTAGCCTAGAAAAAAATATATTATATTATCAGCCGCAGCAGCAACGTTGGACAAGTCACCTACTTGTTCACGGGGCCCTCGATTCTGTTTAGAACTATCGGCAATTCTCATTGGAATAGGTAGTTGCCCGGACACATCGGACACTGCAATTGGCATCGTTTTTGAGAGATCATTCCCAGGTGATATCGGTAATTCCTTACTAATCACATTCACAACCGGCCTCTTAAACGATATCAATTGGTCGGGGACGATAAGAGACGCTGGCGGATCTACAGATAAAGAAACACCCTGGTCTTTTTTACATTTTGGAGACTCATTTATAAGCGATAAGCTTCTGAACTGAGTCTCCATCGCAGTAAACTCCTCTTTGGGTTTGTTAAAACCTTCCCTCAAAGTGCACTTAACGTGAACCGCATTGTCACACAACCAACAAAGAATATAATCATGGGAGTCAACCGCATTAGCGGCAATTTTGCAATTATTTTTAGAGCCGACAACCATTTTATAACAAATTTAATTTAATTTTAAAAGGAATAAATAAAATTTTAAAGATAACAAAATGTGTCCATAAGAATATAATGACCAGTTCTGACACAAGGGTTAATGTGCAGAGTAAGCCTTTATAACTAAAGGGTAAAAAGTAGAAGAATACAGAGAAACACGTATCACTAAGTCGGGGGTGGTCAAAAGATGAGAGCGCAAATCAAACAAGAATAGGAAAGAGCAAGAGAGCGCGTCAAATTGAACAAATGCAACAACAATTTGTACGCAAGAGCGCGATAGTTAGTTACAACGGTAAAATGAAAGACCCAAAAGCAAGAGAGATAAGGAAAAGAACAACACCGCTTATGCAAGTTGAAAGTTTTAATTTATGTAAACTGAAATTGATCAAGCTATTAAAAAGCACAAAAACGACTGAAAGAAATAGCGAAATGAAAATAAAATTCGGATGCTAGAATTTTAATTAAACCGATCTAGATCTAGAAGATCTAGAAATGTTTTTAATCGCGAGAAAAAATAAATTTTGATAAGCTCAAAAAAAAAAAAACACGTCAGTCCTATGCAATGAGTGAAATATGTTCGATCATGGCCTTGAATCCATTCAGTGACTGACAACTCTAATAACTCGCATTTTTAAAAAAAAAATCGAGTGCCCAAATGTGAATTGCTGTCTGCCTCTCACTATTCAAGAACGCTGTGTTTTTGTCGTGTCGTCCCTCTCGTCAACGTCGCTCAGCAAATTCGCTACAAAGCTTTTCAGACTTCTCTGGCCAAATTTGAGACATCTACGGACAACTCCAATTAACTCGTACTTTCCAAATTAGGACGATCCTCCAAATGTGAGTAAAGTTGGTTTACCCAACTAAGTTTATTGATAATTATACCATACACCCAAAAGGGTGAAATGGTATACTAAAGTGGCCAAAATTTATGTAACAGACAGAAGGAAGCTTTTCCGACCCCATATATAAGTTAGCACACGCGATTCGCCACGATACGCCGACTCCTACAGATTAAGTAGAACCGTGCCCTGCACCCCGACCAACCATGGTGCAGAAAGACAAGACGCAATACCAGAAACTGCTGAATGAGTTCCGGGTAGTATACCCGCCCTCATTGAAAGTTACGTTGACAACACATGCATCCCGTAGCCTTAAGTACATTGTGACCCATTTGATCCACACTATCCATATGTTCCGTTAATGACTTCCTATACCTAAAGTAAGCACTTTAACTTCATATCACAAAGCGTAGGCACTTTTCTATTTCTTGTAACCAACCCGTTTCTGCTGTCTTCACCGGAAGAGCAACCTACTCTCAACATCGGCTCAAAACCCTCTTGAGGTATATTTAAGGCTCCGATCTCTGGAAGAGCCTCAGTCTTAGTTTAGTCTTAGTCTGGCCTCGGAACCAGGGGAACATTCAAATAATAAACAAATTATAACTTTGAACCAAGCTTCTGTGTAATTAGTGTCATGGTAAACTAGTGGTTACTGGAGACACGGATGACAGACTCGTAAGTGGCTCCAAAGAAGGGACCGGATTCGTATCCATGGACCGGACTCGTACTTAAGACTAACTTATATATTGTTGATCAGCATCTACAGCGAGTCGATCTATCCTAGTCCGTCTGTTCGTCCGTCCGTCTGTGAGTCTGTCCGTCTTTCCGTCCAAAGGATGTCGGAGACTATAAGACATAGAGCCACCAAATTTCGTATGTAGGCTTTCACAGTCAAAGAGCAGAATTGCAAATATGTTACATTTATGCTTAACAGAAAAAACTGTCCAGCTCTAATGCTAAACAACGTACCAATTCCTCAAGCCGATGATGTCACCTACCTTGGCATCCACATAGACAGAAGGCTAATTTGGCGCAAGCACATCGAAGAAAAAAATCACAGCTAAAACTAAAAGCGAGTAGTTTACATTGGATCATCAATGCTCGCTCCCCTCTACGTCTGGAGTATAAAGTCCTCCTATGCAACCCCGTACTGAAGCCCATCTGGACTTACGGTGCCGTATTATGCGGTAATGCAAGTACCAGTAATGTCGCCATCATACAAAGGGCGAAGTCGAATAGCTTTCTTAAGCACTAACACAATGGGTGATATATACTCCGACTCATTAGCGCGAATGATCTTCTTCTCCAAGTACCTGTCCAGCATCGCCTACAATTATCCTTTCTCAGAATATGGCAATCTTCTAGGCGCACAAGTGAATGCCTTCGACCCCTCCATGTTAAGCTTCATTTCACATTTTACATCAGGCACAATAATATGCACTATCAAACAATTGCTCAAATTTTTTTCGGATTTGAAAATCTAATCTTCCTTTTTTTTTACGGTTACGGTGTTGAAACACTCAATCTTTAATAATTCAAATTCTATTTGGCTTAGAGATTGGACATTAGCCATTTTCTTATCTCTCTTCAAATTTTGTATCAGCTCTAACTCTTTGATTGACTAAATCAATAACAGCTTCATTCCCACATTTCATAACCATTTCCATTCTCTATTTCATTAACAATTGCTATCACTTTCGTTCACCATTTCAATATATTTCTCTTTAATTATTTCGCTAACAATTTCATTTCCTCACCTTCGGTGTTACATTCTTTTGCGACTATTCTATTCTTATAATTTTTCCCTTTAACTATTTGATCAACTGTTCTCTCAACATTTACATTACTAGCTATTTGCAAATCTCTATAGCATCTCTGCAACGACAAGGCTTCAAACTCCGACCGCTCTCCAAGTTAATATTTGCAGTGTAATCAGTGTAATATTCAAGTCTAATCATTTTCAAGGCATTTGAGTCTAACTTAATATTACATGCTTTCATAAAATCTCTTCATAAAATTAATTCATGGCTTATAGACTCATTATCAACGACTAAATGAAAGAATACTTTTATTGAATTTTTGAGAACAAAACACTTGACTTTTTCATATGACATAAGTAGACTCTTATTTAATCCGTAATATTTATGATTAAAAGTAATTAAATGAATCTTTTCTGGTAGACAAAAGAATTTAATAAGTGAGACATCACTGCCCGAGTCTATGAAGCAGGCTGTAATTAAGTAAGGATTAGTTCGAGTTTTAATATATATCTTATCATATCTCACGTCGTCGCACCCTTTAGCTAACTTCTCTTTATTACGTGGCCACTTGGCCAGTGATCCAAAACACCGCATCCGAAACAGGACCCTGGCGGTTTTCTTGCAGTCCTTGCTCATGTGGCCCTTTGAGTCGCAGCGTCCATAGCGTCTGATAGCCGGGCCTTCTCATCGATGTAGCTGACGAACTTCTCATTGGCGCTCCTAATTCTAAACTCGAATCGGCGCCTTGTATCTTACATCAGATGTTGCCCACGGGTTCCAAAATGCGCGTACCATTGGCATGTTTCCACTCATGACCACGTCCTTTTAGCTTGGAGACTAGAATCATGTGCATTTTTACACCTTTGATTCCGTATATACCGCTTATATTTGTCTGCTGCGTGACACATTTCTCTCCACACGAGTTCCCATTAAATTCCAACAACCGAGTGTGACCATCTCTCCTGCTACGATGCGAACGTTAAACGAAAATCCAAATCCGACTCATCATAACCCTTAATGGGCCGTCAGCTCGCAGAAAAACAGCACCACTGGTGTTGCCGAAATTCGGGCCTGCAAAATAAACATTGTACCACTCTGCACAAACAGAATGACGCTATTTAAAACTTTAAAACTATCTTTCTCTCTCTCTTATCTTACTCTTACGGTACTTTATTATATATAAGTGGACAAGCGCGAAAAATATACAGCTGCACTGATTTCCAAGAGGAATTAAATTTACTCCTTCCAAAAGAATTTTGAGCAAATTCTTAACACAAATCCCAAAGAAAGTACAAATTAAAATTTTACTACGCGTACAATTACGTAAAGACATGGCACCGACTGGAAGCTGTGGTCTGTGCTAGGAGCCGTACAACCAGGAAATGCTCAAGGTGTGCAGCTCAATTCCACTGCACCCGCTGCGGATCGGAGAACAGTGTCACCACGAGTGCCTGGATGTGCGAGTCATGTCGCCAAGTGCCTGATTAAGGCGAACATAACCTCGAATCAGAATCACATTTCAAGGCTTACCACCAAGGTATCAAGGATTAGCACATGGAAGATGAACCAATGCTGGAAGACCAGCAATTACTTTTGCAACAATTAAAGGACGAAATGTGCCTAGAAAGAGGATGACAGTGCCACCAACATTCCGCAGGTGACGAGTACCAGAGCGCAGAGCATGCCATGCAAAGCCAATGGCATAACAACAACAAGTAGCTGCTCGACAATCAATTCCGAGTGATCGAATCACCTTCAAAAGATATCAAAGGAAATGGCAACTCTTCATAAGCATCATTGAAACCAGCAGACGGATACAGCAACGAGGAAAAACGCTATGCGTCTGGATATATGCCTGAAAGGTAGGGCAATTGAAGCCGTGCAAAAGAGCTTACTGTTCCCAGAGAAATGCTGCCAAACGTTATAAGTAATTTAAGAATGTACTTTGGATGCCCCGAACACATAATAAAACTGTTAATGTAAAAAATTTTCCTTCTCCAAAGTGGATTGGTTGTTTGAGTTGGCTGAAGCGGCGAGTCGCAAATCCACGCGTATCCAAATATATTATTGCAAAGCGACAAGAAGAGAATCAACAGAGGAGTGATGCATACACATAGACACACTTTCTGTGCGATATGCAAAGGACACCACAAACCAGTGTCTTGCAAAAAGTTGTTGCGGATGTCAGTCGAAGGCAGGTGGAACGCGATAAATAACCATCTATGTGCTCAATGCCTCAAAAACCACAAGGGAGCCTGTTCAAGTCGAGTAGCTTGCGAAATAAATATCTGCAAAGCAAAACATCACCGTCTTCTTCACAAGAAGCTGAAAGAAAGCACCATGCAAAATCATCGTGGGACATTAACCAACCAGCCAGAATGCTTTGTTCGAATTGTTCCAGTCACTTTGCACTCTAATTCGAAATCTGTCGATATCTACGCGTTTATGGATGACGGATCGACTCTAACACTTGTAGAAGAAAAATTGGCTGATGCGCTCGAAGAGAAAGGTTTCGCCAATCCTCTATGCATTAGATGGAATGGTGATGTTAGTCGGCAGGAGCCGGAATCCAAGCAGCTGGAAAGATGGTCCCCGTGTAGCATGCATGAAAAAGAAAATGGCAGCAGACCCTTCTTTTGCAAATGAGCTACACGGTCAAATATAAAATCTGATAGCCAAAGGCTATGCCAGAAAGTTGGCAGGGGAAAAAGTGGTGGAGAAACCCTAAAATGCATGGTACTTGCCCATTTTTACCATACGAAATGCTCATAAGCCTGACAGTTTCAGATTGGTGTGGGACGCGGCAGCTCAATCATCGCGAGTAGCCCTAAGTGACTTACTTTGAGAAGGACCCGATTTGGTCGTGCCCTTGCTGCAGGTTATGTATAACTTTAGAATGAGAGCAATTGGCGTGAGCAGTGACACAGGCGAAATGTTCCATTGAATAGCAGTTAGAGAAGGAGACGCTAAAGCACAACGATTCCTATGGAAAAATTAGACAACTCCGACGCAACTTGTCAATTGGAATGTGTTGACATTCAGAGCCACGTGCTCACTCCATTACATTAGCAAAGGAAGTTAGAGAAGTCTACGCACGCGGGGCTTCCATATGCGCAAGTGGTGTTCGAATTCCAAAGGGTACTAGCCGCACCTTGCGACACAACAACCCACGACGAAAAGCAGTTCTTCAATAGTGAAGAGATAAACTCCTACGAGAAAATATTGGGCATGCGGTGGAGCCCACAATAAGATGCCTTCACCTATGCACTACAGTTTGTACGTCTTAAGCGCAATATAATAGCAACATATGTCGCACCAACCAAAAGGGAAATCCTACCCGTTTTGATGTCAGTTTTTGACCCCATGTATCCTGTATAATGATATATCTCAAAATAATGTTTCAACAAGTTTGGCGATCGAAGATTAACTGGGATGAGGAAATACCACCCAATATGCAGGAAATGTGGCAATCATGGCTGTCTTTTTTACCCTTGATAGAGGTCGTGCAAATTCCAAGGTGCTATTTTAAAAATTAGCATGCACAAGACTTCCGAGTTCAACTTCATGTATTTGTGGATGGTGGAGAAGACGCATACTCTGCCGTTGAGTATTTCCGTATCGAACAAAATACTTTTGAGTCTCGTTTCAGCCAAATCCAATGTAACTCCGTTGCAGCCGCTTTCGATATCCCGCTTGGATCGCCATATATCACGCTGAGGTACACGAAAGGAAATATATAGCGATAACGAACCTAATTTTCGAGACACCGATAGCTTTCTTAAAGATAAATTTCGACGGGATGATGTGAAAATGCATCAAGAATTGTCGCCGCAGGAAATATCGTGCTACCATTAAAACCGTTTTAAACCGTACAACACCAAATCAAAATTTCCCAGATGGAGGTCTTCTTACCTTGACATACGTGTCCTTGGATGACCAAGATCAAGAAGCGTTTACACCAAATCACCTGCTGCTTGGCTCATCAAATGGAGAAAACCCGATTTGCAATCCTGAACAAATTGACTATAAATGGTCGCTCCACCAGAGTTAGATGTTTGCTAACCTATTCTGCAAACGCTGGGTCAAAGAGATGCTACCAAACATAACACGAAGGTCCAACTGGCATAAAAAGGTAAAGCCAATAGGAGTAGGCGACATCGTACTCATAATGGACGAAAATCAGCGTCGGAATACCTGGACAAAGGGTCGAGTTGTCGAAGTGACCACCGCAGCGGATGGTGATGTCCGCCAGGCAAAGGTACAGACACAACTAGGTGTCCTCTCCGGACCAGCAGTAAAATTAGCAGTTCTCGATGTCGGAAAAGATAAAGCAAACTCCAGTGGCTCACTTACTGGGAGGGGAATGTTGCCGAAATTCGGGCCTGCAAAAAAAAAACTTTGTACCACTGTAACACAAAACGGAATTCTGTCCGCACGAACAGAATGAAGCTATTTAAAACTTTAAAACTCTCTCTTTCATCTTACTATTGCGGTACTTTATTATATATAAGTAGACACATAAGCGCGAAAAATTGTTGTTTTTTCGTAGCCAAGAGGCCAAGACGAGAGTAAGTGAAATGAGTGAAATGAAATGCAAGAAAAAATAGTTTCAAATTAAAAATACTTCCAAAACTACTCTAAAAAAGGCTTAGTTGTAATTTTTGATAGAACTGTAGCTGTAAAAGTCATTTTGGGTTATATTACATTCATAAAATGAATTTATTTAACCATTTACAATATTTCTACAATAAATGAGGATGAATTAGGTCGTATACATGAAGAACAAATCGATATATAAGTCATATTTTGCTCACATGACAAATTAAAAAATACCCCCAAAATGATAAATTTCAACTCGCTATAAAAAAAACTTGCTAACTTTGAAAAACCCAAACATGGTTTTGCTATTCAATACATGTACTTTTAGAAAAAATAAGGTCCGGTACGGTTTGATTTTTCATGTTGCACAGTGTTATTAGTTATGATAAATCTGTCAACTAACCTGACATTACCGCTTAATGCAAAACCCAACCGCTAACCGTTTACCCGTTATTGCAAGGTCACTTGGGAATTAAATGGATAAAAGTTTATTTCAAAGGCACTGGCGGAGCTATAATAACTAGTCGAACAAGCTTCACCTTCCACCCGTGCTCCCCTCTTCCCATTTCCATCCTTTAAAAAAAACACTCAGCCCTGCATTCTCTTCATCATCTTTTTTATAATTTGTAACTAAAAATAGATTTTAACATTATATTACAGACTGCCCTGGCATACGTTTGAACGAGTATCGTTTTTTGTTTTCTGCAGACATTTCGAGGCAGACTCTAACATATTCAAAGAAAAATCGAGATAATTCTCCTTCCCGAATCCCACCTACCTATCAGAGCTCTTTTGGGGGTGAAATCGAAAGAAAAGTTATCCCTACTATTACTAATGGGTTCTCTTTTTCCCTGAGAAAAATTTCGCAAAACCATCCGGTTACAGAGCTTTTCTCAGAACATGACAGAAAAAAAGAACTTGCGGTGTTCGCAGTATTTTGGTCGGAAATTATCTGAAGTCAAAAACCCTTAAAGTTTTGTTAATGTATCATTAATTCCTCCGCTATATCTTCCGAATTTTTTTATTTCACTTAAAAATTGTTTATAGTGATCTAAAGTAAAAACTTTAATTTTCGTAAAAAATTCCACAATTTTGAGAGTAAATGAAGTAAGTAAGTCGACTCGACGACTTGGGTATACCATGAACCAGGTGACACAAATATTTCAAATTTCGAAAACCGAATGTATGTGTGTTAAATTGTTTTTACTTGCCTTATACCATATGCTATCTCGCTCACTCTTTAAACACACTAGCACTCTAGCGCCGCCACTAGCCAACGGCCAATTCTTCCCTTATGAACCGTGTTGTAAAAATTCGCATATTTTGCATATTTCTAGTCCGATTTCCATTAAATTTGGTAGTTTGGTAGAAATAGATAAGATTAATTGGTCTGCAGAATTTGAAAAAAATTTCCAAAAAATTTCAGCTGGTAATCGACTTTTTCTAAGTTATGGAAGCAGAAGTGGGCGTGTCAAAATATTGAAATCTACAAAATCTGCGCGCATACTAAACAAATCTACATATTAATTTGGCGACTTAAGCTTTTCTAGTTTTTGAGAAAATTGGTTTTATATAATTTGCGGGGGCTAAAGTCTGCGTGACAAAAAGTTTGAACAATCAGTTTCTGCGCGCTAACTAAACGAGTATGTAAACTAAATTTGTTGTGTCTAGCTGTTATACTTTTTAAGAAAAACAGTTTTATGTAAATTCTGAAGGCGTAAGAGGGCGTGGCAAAAATTCCTATTAACCCTATACATTTACATACTACACGGTTATACATACCAAATTTGGTGGCTCTAACTCTTATAGTCTCCGTGATCATAAAGGACGGACGGACGGACGGATGTTGGTTCTGATCAAGAAAATATATACTTTATGGGGTGGGAGAAGCTCCCTTCTGCCTGTTACATACATTTTGGCGACTTTAATATACCATTTCACCCTATGGGTGCATGGTATAAAAACACACTGAAAAAAAAAAATTTTAACAATATGTTGGGAGAGGTATTTTGAAATGAATCGGTCAAGTAGTGTTTAAATAACAGTTAAACGGACTTTGGAAAAGTCGTTTTAAGGAAATCGCGTTTGAAAGTTTTTTATACTCAATCAGTTTCACTGAAGGTCAATCAGTTAAAGCTCTATATCTTTGTCTGTTTTACCACGATATACTTCAATTCATTTTCACACAACATTCTTAAAACTCTAAAAACTCATTGCCACCCCCTTAACAGGGAAATAAACGCAAGGGTGACAAATATATACATATATGCGTATAAAAAAAAAAACTGGATTGAACCGAGGACAATATTTTTCTTCAGTCGGCCAAGATTGCATTCTCGTACGTGGAGCGATGGGCAAAAAAAAAAAAGAAACTGGAGACAAATGGCCACTCTTCGACCAGCGGGGTTCCTCCCGTCTCTATTTTTTCTTGTTTTGCTTTGGAATTCTTTCTTTTTCAGATGTACAAAAAACGAGGACAGTTGATGCGAGTGCTTCAGCGGCCTATTAGGGGTAAATATCGGAGAATTTGAGGTGTTCCTCTGACTATCTGGCCCACTGAAAACTCACAAAATTTTTCCAGCCGGTCCAGTCACACTGCGCCTTGGAATTAAACGGAATTTTCAAAATTGTATTTGTAATTATTTTTCCTTCTCTGACCGCAATCGAGCTCATCGGCATGAGGCTGTGTTCATCTACTTTATTTATTGTTTATTATAATTTATAATTCTTCACGTTTCACCTTTTTTTTTTTAATTTTATTTTATTTCAGATAATATTTTTTTTCTCATACACCACTCACTCACCGCCACTCTCACTATCCACACTCTGACTGAATCTAAAAATTGTAGAATACTTTTAGGGATACATTAGGCCACATACTTTTAGGATAGATTATAAGTAATTAGAACTTAAGCATAATGTTAAGCTTTAAATTCCGCTAAGGAGCCATAAGACCAATGTAAATGCTCCCCTATAAATACCGGGCTTGCGGCCCCAATAAATCACTTCAAGTCAAACCTTGGTATTAAATCCTTTCTCGCCTTCCTCACAATGGTGATTTTCTCTTTCTGGTAACTTTTACAATAATTTTTCACTCCTTCCTCTATTGCTTTTCCCTCATCAAAGCTATCTTCGTCTCCCGATCTACCACGTTTAATTCGTGTTCCTCCAATGATTTCAATTTCTGAGCCAACTGGTAATCCGCGCCATTCGTGAACATATTTTGCCTGAACAGTGCAAATTATGGCAAAACTTGATGTATCCTCCCTCTCAAACTACACTCAATCCCGCTAAGATATAGGTCCCAGTCGCGGTGATCCGTGTCCGCATATGCTTCACTCCATATTCAAGTAACAATTGCTGGAATTGCTTGAAGACAAACAGTTTTCTATTGTCGCTGTGCATCAGTTCAGGCAATCCGAATGTGTGAGAAAAACGTAACGTTTGAGAAATGATCCACTACTACGAATATGTATGCGTGTCCGAAAATCTATATAAATTTTCTGGAAAGGCCGTTGCGACCTCATACAGTTGGTCGATTTCGTCTCTTTACACACGCTGCAATTACGAACTTAGGTTTTCACCTGAGGCACCATTCCTGGCCAGCGAAATCGTTGCCGTAGCATAGACAGTGTCCTTGTGATTCCTCCATGACTTCGGATTGTGGGCTCGTGCGCTCGAACGACCAGCGTCGCTGTTAAGGCTGGAGGTTTGAAGTAAGCGTTTTGCTGCGGGGTAGGACACTCGATTCCTTGCCCTGTATTCTACTTCTACTAGGACCTTCCCATCGCCTTCTTATCACCCTCCTACTGTGGCAAACGGTGAGCGAAACGGTTTTCTGTTTAATGCCATCTCAGTGCTTAACTTTAAGCATCCGTTTCTCAACACATTATTCGTTTTTCCAGAAT